>CAXIVR010000013.1:32092197-32692197 GCA_964035755.1 Teleogryllus oceanicus
GGTTACATAAGTATTATATTTCTGCTTTATGTTTCTCTATAACTTGTCTGATACAGTGGATGTTATCTGGCTGATCGTCCCCGTCTAAAACAACTCTGCTCTTCACTCAATCAGGTTTAATCTTCTTCCATTTTTTACTTAGAAAATGAAAACAATCTTGCTGTTTGGTATGACACTTATTCCTATAATTTGCATGATTTTTGTCCCTTTTTATAGAAGAGATGTGAGTATGTTCCATTCTACAGGTGGATCCTCACCTAATCTATCTTATTGAACATTTTCTTTAGGTATTTGGCACCACATCTCCACCATATTTCAGGACTCCATTCTTATATTTCAGGTCCTGGGGCTTTGTTTGGTTTTGCTTTAGTGCCTTCTTAATATCATCTCAGTTATTTCAAATTGCTTTCTCCATCTCTTATTTCTTCTTCTCCTTCCATTTCTGGTCTGCTTTCTTGTAAGCATTGAGTAGTGGTGTATCCATTTTGAGAGAGTTCTTTTACTTCTTTTACCTCATTATTTCTTCTAATTTATTTATAATTTTCCAGGCTTTGAAAATTTATTGTATCCCACAGTTCCATCGATGTAGTACATAACCTATCAATGTTCATTTTTCCATTTTACACCTGTTTTAACTTTTGTCGAATCAGAACATATTTCTCTCTTGACTCTGTGTTTTATCATTTAACCATTTCATATATGTCTTGAATCATTTCTTCTAAATTCTCAAACTTTTCCATTATATTTCCTTTTTTTTCTTCTTCCCAAGGCTTCTAGCTGCTTCAAATACTCTCCTTCAAGTGTTGATACATTTCTGTGGATTGCCATCTTTTCCAAATTTAATTTGTTTCTCAGTCTATTTTGGTGAGCATTTTGACACTATACTGATTCAAGAGGTCTGTCTTGAATATTGATTCTATTCTCTATAAAACTCATTGTCTATTTTTTAGCAGTTTTCTTTACATTCATATAACATAGCTTTCCCAATAACATGTGATGGTTGCTGGCACATTCAGGTTGTCTATAAACCTGCATCCTTTAATAGTGTTTGTACAAGTTTTGAAATTTAAAAAAAAATTCTGTGATACATTAAATTTTATGAAATTGAAGGTTCAAAAATTATCAAATGATACTCATCACGACAATTTCACAAATTGTTGCATTTCTTGATGAATTGACAAAATAATTAGAAATCATTTTTGCTAATAGTTTTATAGTAAATTCATATGTTGGAAATGTTTTGTTATCCAATTGCTGCAGATCTGCCCCCCATTGTGTGGTGGGAATTGAGAATAGATGAATATCAATGTTCACTTATTGTAACACTGGTGGCAGTGTGGATGGATCAATTTTCAATGCAATTTTGAAAATCTTATTTAAACAGCAGAAGGAATTGAATTAAAAATAAAGGATGATGTGTCATATATACATGCTCACATCAGGCTTTGTGGAGAACATTTGATATTCTCGATTTATAAACAATGTAATTAAGACTTTATTAATTCCAATGTAATAAATCACAGTAGTTAATTATATTTTTCAAATGCTTATTTAGTTTAAAATTTAAAATAGGACATTCAAATCCAGATCATTTATTATTCCCAATAAGTTACTAAAAACATTAATTGTCATAAAGTGTTTCTCAGGATGTTGAAGAACTAGAATATGATGTCTAGAAAGTTTGAATGTATTAATTTGATGCAAACATAAAATTAGGTAATAAAATGGTAGTAAATTATTTCATGAAAGAATTTTCCCTACAGTAAATCAGTTTTTGATATTTCTTTAGCTTTTTATTGTGTAACTTCAATTTACAAATTTGTTTGTGATGATTGACTCAATATTGTTTGAAATATTTGTTTTTCATCATAACGGGAAAAATATGTTATTTTCAAGCTCTTCAATTGAAACATTAAGTACCAAAAGTTGCATAATTTATTAAAATTTAATTCTTACAGCTTTAATATGCGGATTATTTGACTTTTATCCATTTTATCATACTAAATCAGCCAATGAATGATAATACTGATATAGAATCTTATTATTTTAAAGTATGAAGAATATAAGTCAAACAATACTGAAATTTATGCTTTATAGTGAATTGACTATATTGTCTCCATTCAAAAAGCATGCAATATATGCCTTTATTTGTTGGATCCTAGGAAGGCATCTCAAATTCAGTAAGTTACATAGTTTATGTTGGACTGATTTAGACTTGTATCAGATTGACACAAGTGCTAGTAATCTATGTTGAAATGTTTGGGGCTAGATGTGAGGTTTTACCATTTAATGTTTTATAAGCCCTGATGAAGAAAATTTAAAAATTCTGAAATGTTGTAAAATAATTGTTTCATTGTTCATAATTATTAATCCTGATTATATCATAAAATGAACCTTTATTATTCTGATTGTATTTCAAAAAGTAAAGATTTGATTGCATACTACACTATAGATTGTAATAGGACAAGAAAAGGTAACAAAATAAGTAAAAACTGAAGATATTATATTCAAACTAATGTACTAATCAGCATCACTCCCCTTGCATAATTCAAAATGTCAATCAAAACTAAATTCATAAACAAGTTCATAAACTCATCATTTAATTAAGAATGTCTAATTTGTAGGTCTGATATTGAAAGATAGACTGACCCTTTGTAAAATAAATCTTTCAAAATCTAACACAAAATGGAATCCACAGAAGCTAAATGTATTATAACTACCTTATTTGATAATAGTTCTAAATTTACAAATTATCATTAATACACAATGAGAATGACAACATTTGGAAATGTAAATTAAATATATAACTATTAAAACTCACTCTAGAACACAATATCTTTAAAATTAGAAGTAGTTATAATAATGTTATAGTACTCTACCTCAGAAGATGAAAACAATCAGCATCTCGGAAGTTATCACTTTGGACATTGCTGCCATAATCTAAGCTATAAATTCACATTCGCTAGTGCCTAGATTTAATATTTGATTTTGACAACTTTATTTTCTTTGTTGAAATAACTGCAAAAAAAAATTTCTTGCAAAGATATACACATACTAGGATATTCGTGAACATTCAGTTTAAATTCAGTTAATTCCATCCCTTCACCTTAAATGGGATGTAGTAAATTTTCTTCCTCAAATGAAACCCTGACCAAATTGGCATGTTAGTAGTAAAAATATAACAAACAGTAAAGTGATCACTTAAATGGTTTGAGTGTAATAGTCAAATCGCTAAGAAAAAATTAATTTCATAACAATTTAATAAAATAATTACTATTCTCAACTAAAGTTTGAGCCTGAACCAGGCTGAGAGGAGGAGTGGTAATTTCATTGAATGAAAAAATATGTTTCTCATATTTTGTATATATAATCTATTTGATGTACTTCAAACACACCATTTTTTTTATGAAAATCGGACTCTTTTACAAACCAAATTTCCCTGCACAATATAGAAGAATAAGGCAACAACTAATCCACATCTGAGGATTATCAATAAAAGTACTACAATTTGTAAATCAGTAATATCTAAATGAAAAAAAATATTTTTTGTTTTAAATGATTTAGTAGCTAATAGATGTTGATCGACTAAAAAAATTTAAAATTTAATATTTTTTGTTTTAAATGAAATGGAGTAGGTCCTAGATGTGCTATCACTGTTCTTATTAACAGGTTTGTAGTTTAAATACTAAATTTTAGTTGTGGCTTAAAGAAAATAGAATGAATGCTAATAAACCATCGTATGTCAAATTCAAGACCAACTATTTGTGAATTTGGAATGTTGTTGAACTTGTCCATTTTTGTGAAAGTTGTATTTAATATAACAAAAGCTGTCAATGTTTTGTGAGGATGTAGCCAAGCAAAGATGGTGAGGTTTTCGAGTTTGAAAGTGGGTGTTTTAATTGCAAAGATTACTGAGTGCACATAAAAGTAATGTCCAGCAATCATTTGACACATGTTGTAAAAACAAACTATAAAAAATTTCCAGGGTTTATAATTATGCAATGTGTTATGTTTTAAAAAAAGGTGGGTAGCAGAATTCCCAGGTGTAATCCTTTCAAATACACATGTATAGGTTTTTGGAAGTATAAAACATTTTTTAGTTACATTTCCAGAGATGTGTTCAACACTGATGTTCTCAATAAAAAATTAACGTATTGTTCCAAAATTTTTATATCATTTCATTAGTCTGAGAAAATATGTATAATAGATTTTTAATTTTCTGTACATTGTATGTTGTTATTTTCTGTTGTAACTATTCTACAGTTCGCAGGTGTAATTTAATTATTTGAGTTCATCTACTATGGTTTATTATCATTATCATAAAAAATAATATCACTTGTAAAATTTTATTGTACTGGAATAAAAATAGTTTATACATTTTAATTTCATTTCTGCTTTTTAGTGTTTTATTGTGATTATCAACAAAATATGTCTTTCTGTTGAGACTGTTCACCTTTATCAATTTCTTGATCAATCAGTTATTCATTTCTCACTTGGACTTAACCTGCTTCTTCAATCAGTTTGCCTTTGTTACATTGCCTCTATGTATCTAAATTGTATGTAAGATCTTTGAAAAGTAATACCATAAAAAAATTTAGCCAATTTTAGGATTGTGAAAGTTTTTCAAACCATGAACGGTCTATTCAGATGCGTCCAAAATAAATAAAGGAACATTGAAATTAGGACTAAAACACACTAATTTCGTATGTCAATAAGAACAAAAAAAAATGTGAAAGTGCACGAGTGAAAGCTGTTTTCTCAAATTAATTGATATTCTAAAGAACTGTCCGGTGCCTGGCTCTGACTTACGTGCGCCCTACGTTGGCAAATGTTTTAGCTCCCTTTTAATTTTTTTTTTTTTTTTACATTAAAGCTATTTATAATATTCTGAATAAAAAGCGTTTGTATGATATTTGCAACTGACTCAAATATTGTGTACGTATAAGAAATTGTTTATACGGATATGTATAAATCAAATCCCGATTGCAAAATATTACCTAGAGTTTGATTTTCATAAGTAAAATGGGAAATATTGGGATAGAGAGGGAGGGAGCGAATGAGTGACGAAATAAGAGTGAGAAGTATAGGAAAATTGCAAGAAGAGAGAGAAAGCTGTAGAGAAAGAGAGCTAGAGGAAAGAAGTAACGGTGAAGAGCATAGATGGAACGGAGAGAGAGAGAAAGAGAGAGCGAACGAGAATGAGAAAGTAGGCAGGAAAGAAAAGGTGACAGCGAGAGTGATAAAGAGGAAAAGAGGGAGCAAGATAAAAAGAGGATCGGCAAGGTAGAACAAGGGAGAGGAAACTAGAGGTGCTACAACACATACTTTCTCTCATGGCTTAAAATAATTACGAAATATTAAAATATAGTAATTTGTGCCTGACCTTCCTTCAAGATCTATCTTTTTAAAGAACAGATTTCATTCAGGAAAGAAGTACAAATTTGAAAACTCGCTCCTAAGGTCGCTCGTTTTCAAACCACGTACTCCTTCAATAAAGCTTAACATTATAAACTAATATTATTTTAGCATTAGCGATTATCATCTACTATTAGCGTAGTCATATTACACAGTGCATTTAGTACTATATGTACCAAAAATTTGAAGAAAAAATTGAAACAGTTTTTGAGGGTTTTTGAAATTTGGGAATTTGAGCTCATTTTTACAGAAAACTTTTGAGATTTCGAGAAACTATGTAAGACATAATTTGAAGCACATGTTTTATCAAATTCAATAGTGAATACAAATAGCCGATAATAAATATTAAGGACGTGAAATCGAAGTCAAAAAATTACAATTGAGTAGTTTTTAAAATACGCAACAAAAGTGTAAAATGGCGTTTATCTCATCTTGTACAGTACATTCATCACTAACCCTACCAAAAGTTTAAAGAAAAAATTTGGAAGTTGTTTTGGAGAAATTGTTGTCTTTGAGATTTTTTTATATTGCACAAATTTCACGCAGAATTGCTCGAAAACAACTGAACTTTTCAAAAAGATGTGCGTGATCTTAATGAAAGAACTAATTCTGTAGAATAAGTTTCATTTGAAGAAAAAAGTCTGTCTTCATATTTGAAGTTGTAGGTTGAAGACGCCGAAAAAATTTCAAAATTTTGCGATTTTGGGAAAGTGAGAGTTAAGTGAAAATCGGATCTGTGCCATATTTATAAATGTATTTCACTTTATTCCTACAAGAAAATTTAAAGAAAAAAATTGGAACTATTTTTGAGAATTGTTTTAAAATGTCCCAGTATAGAACTACCAAAAATTAATACCAAAACGCAGAACGTAAACGAAGTCCAGGAACGTAATTATTTTGTAAATATATTACGATTTAAGGTAATTAATCATAGCCTATAGTATTCCTAACCTTCAAAAGAAGCTATCAAAAGGTTTTTTTCGATATTGGTTCTATACATTAAGAGATCGCGCTGCTTGTCGATGCCCCTGTTTCTATAGATTGGTATAAATATAGATACATAGCAACAGGATTTATCCATATTTCCATTACCAGGACCCTGCAATAAGGCTTTTTCTACCCCAAATTCGTAGTTTTCCGGCGCACGATTGCATAACTCTCTTTTTACGAAGTAAGCACGAGAAAGTAAAAATGGAAGAATCTTTAAAACATTGTTCTAATGGAACGAATGTTGTTGATCATGTGAGATAAATGATCTTAGTAGAGTTAAATATCGAATTGTCACTAAATACAAGCAAAAAATCAATATTACTTACAAAATGCATTTTATCGCTTACTGGATCACAGACAGCTTTGATTCAAGTTGTTAGGAAAAGAGAACAGAAGTTGCAATATGATAAGACATGTCCAGAATCAATATGAGAACGTATGTTCTTCAAACCGTAAATTTCGGCTGGAAGAAGTTGTGACGATGCCCCGGAAAAAGGGATGGCCCCATTCGAGTGCTGATAGCTGTCAGGTGAGACAGACCGTCGTGACGTCACGCGTGAGGCTGTTTTAAAAGGCGTTGCGGCGCTGGGCCACGCCACGGACGCCTGAGTAACGTCGGCGCCGTGGCGAAAAATAGTGCGTGTATATAGTGTAGTGTTAGTGAAGTGCGGTATGAATGTGCGAGTGAATGTGTTTGTAAATATAGAATAAGTATGAATGAGAGAGTGAATGAACAAAATATTTTTTTTTTTTTATTTATTTTACGTCAGAAAAACAGTTAAAAACTGCGTATGACGTGCTATGGGGAAAAGTGAATTGTGTGCACATTTTCAAAATTCTGTGATCCCTACACTTACTCATATACTACTTAATTTTGAATTTTAAAGGAAAAAAACAAAAAATCCCATGCAATAAAATCTATGTTCAAGGATAAACAAGCAATAAATTTTGAATTTTGAAATTTTGAAAGGGAGAAAAAAAAACAAAAAACTCCCATGTAATAAAATCTATTTTCAAGGATAAATAAGCAATAAATTTTGAATTTTGAAAGGGAGAAAAACAAAAACTCCCATGTAATAAAATCTATTGTCAAAGATAAATAAGCAATAAATTTTGGCTCTTATTACTTCCTGCCGCGACAACATGGAAACGATAATTTGAATAATTGTATTTCCCACTGAATTCTAGAAGACGCACAGAAAATGAAGTTACATTTATGTCCAGAAGCAAAACAAGGGCCATCTCAGCATTTGCTCAATGGATCAGGGGAAAATGGGCGAAAAACCTGATCGAGATGGTCATTGACCCGAAGCTGTAGTACAATAGTTGTTACAGGTTGTTTATACTCATTTATACAGTCCAAATGGTAAATAATGCATTATGTATCATTGTTAAAATTAATGTTACTTTTCTTGTGATGCTCAGTATAGTCTCTAATTGTATAGAAACAGTTATGCAGCAGAAACGATTTCACTTGGGATTTAAACTTTTCATTGAATTTAATCGTTTAATGTCATCTGGCAAAGTGTTGTAAAATAATGTACATGTATTGTATGTGAATTTTTGTAATGGGCTGTTGATACTGTCCCCTGATGAATATGATTTCTACGTCGAGTGTTATAGTAATAGACTTGGGATTTTCTGAAAAATATTCCGCCCTTGAGCAAGTCATTTTTACAAAACCACTGATTCGTAAATAAAAAGACACGGTAATGGTAGAATTCGTAGATTAATGAAGAGAGGCTTACATGAATCACGTGGGTGGGATTTGGTTATTATTCGTACAATTCGTTTTTGTAATCTAAAAGTCTGGGAGCTATAAGATGTATTTCCCTAGAATATTATGCCATATCTCAGGCGGGAATGAACATTCTGGAAGTATACACAACGAGCAGTATGAAGGCTGACTGAATTTGCAAGAATTCTGAACGCGTAGCATAAAGAACTTAATTTTGTGTTCAATTCATTTAAATGGACGTTCCATTTAAGGTTTGACTGAATTGAGAGACCTAAAAATTTTGTTGCCTTAACATCAGTCAATGGTACACTGTTCATTTTCAATGGAGCACAGAATTGTTTATTTGAAATGGAAAACTGCATTAAAACCGTTTTCTTTCGTTTACTATTAATTTGTTATTTCGGAACCAATTTGAAACATCTGATATTGTACTATTTACGGTTTCTTTATTGCAAAGGATGTTCGTATCATCTGCAAAGAGAACCGTTCTTCCGTTTTGAATCGTCGAGGGCATATCGTTTACGTAAAGTAGAACAGAATAGGGCCTAAAATCGATCCTGAGGAACTCCACATGCAACGGGCAAAGAGTCGGAAAGGTGCGTACGTAATGTTCCATCATTCCAGTAAGGTATTTCAACTCTCTGAGATCGTTGTTTAAGGTACGAACATAACCAATCTAGAGCAATACCACGAATTCCATATGAAGGTAATTTGGAAAGTAAAATGTCATGATCAATGACGTCAAAAGCTTTTGAAAGATCTAAAATAATCCAATAGGTGCCTCGTTTTGATCTAATGATGAGGCGACATCTTTAAGAAAAGAAAATATAGCTGTTTCCGTTGATTTTGATTTTCTAAATCCATGTTGGCAATCTGAAAGCGCGTCGTGTTTAGTGAGAAAGGTTTCCATTCGTACGTAAAAAGTCTCTCTAATATTTTGAAAAACTGATAGAAGAGAAATGGGCCGATAATTTTGAATTTCATTTTTGTTGCCTTTTTTGAAAAGCGGCTTAATTTTAGCTGTTTTGAAAATATCTGGAAACGTTCCAGTGCATAAAGATGTATTAAATATGTGAGTTAACGGATGTATAATGGCATACGCACAAGTCTTTAACAAAGAATCCGGAATTCATCTAAACCGGACGAATATTTATTTTTAGTTTACCGATTATTTTAAGAATTTCATAGGAAGAAGTTTCGAAACGAACATTGTGTCTAAAATTTTGAGTGAACTGTCTGTTTTGAATTTTGTGCCTGAAGACCCTTAGTGAGATCGGCAGCAATTCTCGAAAAGTATTGGTTAAAGAGATTAGCCACTGTTGCCGGATCGTTCACATTTATATCGTTATATTTTAAAACAACATTCTCTACGGGTTTTCTAGTTGATTTGGTAGTATTATTTATTATATTCCACATTGCTTTAGTTTTATTACTTGAGTTCAAAATATCCTGATCGTTTTTCATGATTTTAGCCTGCCTTATGACTTTTCGTAACAATGTTTTGTATTTTTTAAAGTAGATAAGGAAATCTTGAGATACGTCATGACGTTTAGAAATAAAATAGAGAGTACGTTTATTTTTACACGATGTTCTAATTCCTTTGTGATCCAAGTATTCACGTTATTTCAATAGCGTTATAAACTGCCTCCCATGATTCTTTCAGCAAGTAGTCCGTAAATAACTTTATGTTAACTGTAGTAAATGCTCTGCACATGCGTGTTTTATTTATTGTGTCAGTATTCACGTTATTAGTAATTGTAAGAATTTGTGCATCATGGTCACTGTAACCTAGATTATTCGTTATTATTTCATATCTAGTTGTGGTTTTGTTAATTATAATTTGATCTATTGCTGTTTGTGATTTAAAAGTATTCCGTGTAGGTACGTTCACTGTAATATCTAAATTAAAAGAATGAATTAAATTGAGAAACTGCTCTTTTTCGTGGGATTCGCTCAGAAAATCAATATTGAAATCTCCACATACAACAATGGAATAAGATTACGAATAAAATAAGATTACGAATAATAAAAGAGAACTTTTAAATCATTTTTTTGTATACCATCATTATAAACGACCCTTTTCGATACCCCAAATCGTGCATAATCCAGTATTTTATCGCACGCTACATGACGTCATCAACATTATTAAACGCGACATGACGTCATCACACATTCAGCCAATAGTAGCGAGAGAATCGTGGGGAGGTAGAAGAAGACGGAACAGCCGACCACCGTTTTCTCGCACGGATGTCAACAATGCCATCTTGAATTTGATTTCCAGAGGGCGTTGGATGTCAAGCACCCGAGACGTCAGAAGAAAGTTGTTTCGCGAAATTAAGTTTGATTCTCTTGTAAATTTATAATGCGGTTATACAAAAAAATAGCGTATGCAACTCGTTTATAATGTTGCTTTATTGCATTCGTACAAATTTGAAAACTCGCTCCTAACGTCGCTCGTTTTTAAAACATGTACTCATGCAATAAAGCTTAACATTATAAACTAATTGCATAAACTACTATAATCAAACCCTGTACATTTAAAACAAGTAGCCCAAAGAGGCTTTGTATAGTTTTAAGTTAGATTAAGATTAGTTTTAGTTAGTTTTTTTTAAGATACAGCCCTCTCTAAACTCCACAAACCGAAAGGTTGGAGCGCAAAATTGTAATCCCTAATTTGAATAAATTCCCGCCTCGCCAGGGCTACTGGTGAGGAAAAAATAAAAAAAAAGGCCACGCCACGACGTCCGACGCCTCTCAGAAGAGGCTGCGGACGCCGTGGGACGCGCCGCTTGCTGCCATCTTCTGCTGCGCCGAATGGTTTGGTTTGGTTTTTCGTGTTTCCGGGCGCGTCAACTGCTTTGGTCATTAGTCCCGTTAGTGTAGTGCATGTTTTTTTCTCGAGAGATGGCGGTGATCTTTCCCCGCTGGATGGCGAGATCTGGCGCCGACCTACCGTCGGCTAGTGGGGTTTCCCCCTAACCAGGACTCTCCCACCAGCGGGGCACCGCCCCAGCCGGGACAAGCTCTAAGCTCCCGACCGGTCTCCCGGGATATGTGGTAGTGTAGTGCATGTTAGTGTAAGTGTGTGTGTGTAAGGGGAGAGGATAGGACAAGGAAGAGGAAGGACAGCTCGCGCGCGGTCCGTGGCCCTTTTGGTAGGGTACTGCCCCAGCATTCACCTGGTATTGATCGGAGAAACCACGGAAAACTACCGATCAGAGCAGCCGACCGCTAGAATTCCCCTCCCGGCAGCGACTGAATTCGACCTAGCTGAAAAGCTAGTGTCGAAAATCCTGCCGCCGTCAGGACTCGAACCTAGGACCTCCCGGTCGAAGGCGCTGCAGTGACATCAGTTGATGCACTGAGCTACCGCTTCAGCTGCGCCGACTGCGCCAGCGATTCCAACACGTTGCATTGTGCAAAGGTCACTATTTTTATTTTCACTTTATTAGCGTTTCGAAATTGAGACGTACCTAAAACACTTTCTAAATAGCACTGTATTTGTTAGCATGAAGTTATTCAAGATTAAATTTTCGGAAAACACAATCTGATTTTCCGAACTTCGTGTAAATCACAAAAATTATTTTAAGACATTGCGCGTCAGGGACTGATCCGACTCATCTTTATGTGTGAAATCATTCACGCCGTGATTCGTGACCTTTTACCTTGGTTTTGAAGAAACATTGGCGATTGCCGACGTTCAACAATCAATGAGAATGCTTCACTTGTTTGCACGATGTTTTCTATTGCCTCTAGTCTGGCTGCAAAACTACAGTCCTGAAGAGCAATAGATGAAGCTTTTACTACCGATGGGAAAGTTGTATGGTGCAAAGTGTGCATTAATTTATGCTCTCCAAATTATTTTTAAGAAGTTTGTATTTTTAAAAATTGTTTAGGACTATTTTATATATGTAATTTCGTATTATGTAAATGTATTTTATAATAAGTTAATTTTAATATTACATATTTTATCCGATTTTACATATTTATTACATATTCTTACTGTTTTCATTACATATTTATGTACATATTTTTCCGGTCTCTACTCCTAAATCTTGAATACACCTACATAGATCTATTTAGATGGCGTTAGTTTAATTACCGCTCTACCCAATAAGATCGCAGAGCAAAATAATGTAACATCATGCTTTTGCAAATTTGTGAGAATTTTGTGGCCTGATCCGAAAACAAATGATCGGTGCCTCATCAGGAAACCGAGACACGTCGAATGCCATTTCACTTGTGAGCCGTGAGCGACAGACAGACTAGCAGGTACTTGAATACTATATAGAGTTATACGAACAGATGTGAGAAAGGAAACTTACTTCAATGGAATTTCTAACAATATATCTGATGTAATATTACAATAACGGATTTTTAATACATTATTGAGCTTGGGAATTCAAGTGCGTCAAATTGTTTCTCTTAAAGTTTTTGAAAATACTATAGTTGTACTAATTAGCCCAAAATTGCGCATTTTCAGAAGAAAGAGACATTTTCTCGAAAATGTCTGCAAATTTTTCAACATTTCTATGCAGAATTTCCATTATCCTTGAGATATTATTGGGAAATTGCAAAAAAACGATCTTGCCGTCGTTTCGATGGCGATTTTCGGCGGCAATTGCTTCGGTATTCCCCAGGTGTTGACAGGAGATAGCTAATAGTAATCAGAACAGTCATTCAGAGGAATTCCCATCCAGACGCCGGTTGAATTCAACTTACCATCATATCTAAAGTGGAAATCCTACCTTCTGCTCACGAACAGACCTTCCTGTCAGAAGCCCTCCAGACACATCAGTTTTCCCTGTGCCACCTCAGCGGTTGGCGTTAATTGGAGACGTCCCACCACTTATGATCATTTGAGATATTTTGGAGGACCCTATTCGTGAATTAATTCGCAATTTACACTTCGCGTTATTGGAAAGTGCTCACTAGTTACATCATAAGCCATTTTCCTCAGTTCAGAAGGCTGATGT
This sequence comes from Teleogryllus oceanicus, assembly GCA_964035755.1. Taxonomy (NCBI): domain Eukaryota; kingdom Metazoa; phylum Arthropoda; class Insecta; order Orthoptera; family Gryllidae; genus Teleogryllus; species Teleogryllus oceanicus. The sequence continues at coordinate 32,105,317 of CAXIVR010000013.1, forward strand.
GTATAGTTTTGTGACGTCATTCCCCTTTTGCTACTTTCAAGAGTTTGGGAGGACTATTCGTGAATTTTATCGCCTTTTGCTCTATTTGGGTTGATGACAGGTATTCACTCGCATATCATTCGTCCTTGTGCTCTGTTGATGCCTTGATTGTGTTGATATTCGTTTGTGACGTCATTGGCCTCTCGGGTGGACCGCGGCCCGGGGCCCGCCTGGCGCGGCCACGGGCGGCGCACGCGCTCCTGCCGCCGCTCGCCAACCGCACGGACCTCGTCCTGCGCGCGCTCAACGTCACACGCAGCGCGCAAGTGGCGGAGATTTTAAGCCCAGCGGTGTCTGCCGTGACGGACGATGCGACGTTGCGTTGGCCCTGATGGCTGTGGAGCCTCAAGAGGAACAGGTGGACTCTGCGGTTCTCCTCTCGCAGCCAGGCGCTAACGCGACGTGCGTTGAGCCCATCTTGAACAGAGTGTTCGACATCGCTGAGAAAAAGGAAATTGCTAAGAGGATTCTGGATCTGACTAACAGCACTGAAATTGTCGAGGCGCTGGGAAAGACAGATCCTAATCTCTTGCTTACCGTCGCAGGGGTCAGTTCCTCGACTGAAGCGGTGAAGGATGACAGATGCTTCATGGTGAGAGCTCTCCTAACAGCTGGTGTGGGCGCGGATACAGACGACGCCCAGAAGGCCTTGGAGGCGGCTGTGGAGTCCGCGGAGGTGGAGTGCGTGCGGGCGCTGCGGTCGGGCGGCGTGTCGCCTCTGGCCGGAGAGCGGTGGGAGAGGGAACTACGAAACAAGGCGAGGAGCGGGAGGCGGTGGTGGCGCTGTTGACGGCAGGCGTGAGAATTGATTCTAGGGACCGTAATGGCACGACGCCCTTGATTTTGTGTTCAAAGGAAGGTCACTCAGATGTGCGCGAACTTTTGAATGCGAACGCTAGTGTAAAGATTTGGGACAATGACGGGGAGACAGCGTTAATGAGGTCTTCATTTTATGGTCATTTGGAAGTAGTACGGCTGCTTTGGTTGCGAATGCGGATGTGAATTCAAGAAACAAATGTGGAACAACGGCTCTCATGCTTGCTTCATGGAAAGGTCACCCCAATGCAGTGCGCGAACTTTTGAAAGCGAACGCTAATGTAAACATTTCGGACAAAGTCGGGGAACCTGCCTTAATTTCTTCTTCAAGAAATACCCGTCTGGAAATAGTGCGACTGCTCTTGGCTGCAAATGCGGATGTGAATGCAAGAAACAAAGATGAAGAAACGGCTCTCATGTGTGCTTCATGTGAAGGTCACGCCAACGCAGTGTGCGAGCTTTTAAAAGCGAACGCTAATGTTAACATTTCGGACAATGACGGCGATACTGCCTTAATGAGATCTTCATATTCTGGCGATTTGGAAGTAGTGCGGCTGCTCTTGGCTGCGAATGCGGATATGAATGCAAGAAACGAATATGGAAAAACGGCTCTGGATTATGCTTCCGAGAACAACCACTACCTTTAAGAAACGAGCTACTGAAACAGGGCTGTTTAAAAGGACGAATCGTAAACTCAACAGGCATATACATCATAATAACAAATGTTTGTTTATAAAATCTTTCCCGATCCCCCGAAAACAATGTTCGGCCGAATCCGCCCCTGGGAGAGGTATTATTGATAAAATAATTACTAAAACACTAACTTCAGAAAGCTTAAAACTTCGAAAACAAACTTCCAAATTTTGTAACGGGTTCTGCATATCAACACGCAGAACATCTACGAGCATTCTGTAACTTCTTGGTTGATTTCACTAAATTAAAGAAAAATAAGTTTTGAATTGTATAAAAATAATTTGTGTGTGTGACGCGCTCCTTCATAGATAGGTACAGTACTGGAAACAAAAATTGATCGCGGACGTCTGCGGCTAAATTAAGCTTTGGCACGTCTTGGGCAGCTCTTGTCATGAAACGTCGCAGACGGAGCCGTACAAACCACTGCTGCTAATGTCAACGCACAAGTGAGTGCCCCAACAAAATAACGTCGAACAAAATGATGGGTGTCGCTAGTTTAGATAAAGTAATTTCAAATACAAATACATGTAACGAAACCCTTGTTTCAACATGAAATTAAATTCATTAAAATATATACAGGGTGAGTCACGTAACTATAGCACCTCCTATAACTTTTGAACGGCAGAAGATATTGAAATGCAATTTTCACGGAAGTGCATGAGACAATAGGGCTAACTGATACGTGTATTTATTTCTATTTTATCACTTGTATTTTACGAGATATTTGAGGTAACTTTGTTTTTTTCAAATGGAACTATACATATTTTTTCAGTCTATCATAAAGAGTCTATCTAAAAAGACGAATACAATGATATACATAATGTCATATGTTAAATAAAGATTTTATTGAGAAATTTTGATTCTTTTGCGACCAGTTCTTAACGGATATTTTGAAAGTAACCCACCGCCCCTGGTCACGCAGCGCTCCACCAGCAAGCGTGCGCTCGGGGAAGGGAAGGGATCTTAGTATTTCAAGACACAAAACATATTCCAAATTATCACTAAACTTGCAATTTTTTCCCTGAACTCTGCGTTCCATCCTTCCCCATTTTCAAATATTTTATTACTTAAGGATTGAAAATATGGATTTGTCATATGTAGTATGTATTGAAATACGATTGTTTGTTATTTAAATTTAATTTAAAGGGATATCATACCACAGGATATTAATGGGATCTTGAAACAAAACATAATAAGAATAAATAGACTAAGAATAAGATAAAGAATATTGCATATTCTGAGCAAACAATAATAATAAGCGTAGAATATTAACACAGGGATAGAAATATACATTAAGATTATAATTAATCACTAAAATAAAAATATATTCCCAAAATATAGTAAACAATAGTAAATAAAGGTAATCAGTAGAGACGGACAAAACTGCATTCAGTCTCTCGTATCTCGTCCGACCTGTGAATCATTCTCGCTGGCCGAAGAAGGGTCGTGGAGGGGGAAGTGCCCAGCCAAGGCCAAGAGCACTGGCGAGGGAGATTTTTTTATTTATTTATTTTACATCAAAAAACAGTTAAAAACTGCGTATGACGTGCTATTGGAAAAGTGAATTGTGTGCACATTTTCAAAATTCTGTCATCCCTACACTAAGGCATATACTACTTAAATTTTGAATTTTGACAGAGAGAAAAACAAAACAAAAACTCCCATGTAATAAAATCTATTTTCAAGGATAAATAAGCAATAAATTTTGAATTTTGAAAGGGAGAAAAAAAAACAAAAAAAACATGTAATAAAATCTATTTTCAAGGATAAATAAGCAATAAATTTTGGCTCTTATTACTTCCTACCGCGACAACATGGAAACAATAATTTGAATAATTGTATTTCCCACTGAATTCTTGAAGACGTGCACAGAAAATGAAGTTACATTTATGTCCAGAAGCAAAACAAGGGGACATCTCAGCATTTGCTCAATGGATCAGGGAAACTGGATGAAAAACCTGATCGAGATGGGGGTCATTGACCCGGAGGCTGCAATACAATACTTGTTACAGGTTGTTTATACACATTTATACAGTTCAAATGTTAAATAATGCATTCTGTATAATTGTTAAAATTAATGTTACTTTTCTTGTGATGCTCAGTATAGTCTCTAACTGTATAGAAACAGTTATGCAGCAGAAACGATTTCACTTGGGATTTAAACTTTTCCATTGCATTTAATCGTTTAATGTCATCTGGGAAAGTGTTGTAAAATAATGTACATGTATTGTATGTGAATTTTTTGTAATGAGCTGTTGATACTGTCACCTGATGAATATGATTTCTACGTCGAGTGTTATAGTAATAGACTTCGGCATTTTCTGAAAATATATTCCGGCCCTTGAGCAACTCATTTTTTACAAAAACCACTGATTCGTAAATAAAAAGACACGGTAATGGTAGAATTCCTAAATTAATGAAGAGAGGCTTACATGAAACACGTGGGTTGGATTTGGTTATTATTCGTACAATTCGTTTTTGTAATCTAAAAGTCTGGGAGCTTTATATGATGTATTTCCCCAGAATATTATGCCATATGTCAGGCGGGAATGAACATGCACGAAGTATACACAACGAGCAGTATGAAGGCTGACTGAATTTGCAAGAATTCTGAACGCGTAGCATAATGAACTTAATTTTGTGTTCAATTCATTTAAATGGACGTTCCATTTAAGGTTTGACTCAATTGAGAGACCTAAAAATTTTGTTGTCTTAACATCAGTCAATGGTACACTGTTCATTTTCAATGGAGCACAGAATTGTTTATTTGAAATGGAAAACTGCATTAAAACCGTTTTCTTTTCGTTTACTATTAATTTGTTATTTTGGAACCAATTTGAAACATCTGATATTACTATTTACTGTTTATTGCAAAGGATGTTCGTATCATTCGCAATGAGAACAGTTCTTCCGTTTCGAATCGTCGAGGGCATATCGTATACGTAAAGTAGGAACAGAATAGGGCGTAAAATCGATCCTTGAGGAACTCCACATGCAACGGGCAAAGAGTCGGAAAGGTGCGTACGTAATGTTCCATCATTCCAGTAAGGTATTTCAACTCTCTGAGATCGTTGTTTAAGGTACGAACATAACCAATCTAGAGCAATACCACGAATTCCATATGAAGGTAATTTGGAAAGTAAAATGTCATGATCAATGACGTCAAAAGCTTTTGAGAGATCTAAAAATAATCCAATAGGTGCCTCGTTTTGATCCAATGATGAGGCGACATCTTTAAAAAAAGAAAATATAGCTGTTTCCGTTGATTTTAATTTTCTAAATCCATGTGGGCAATCTGAAAGCGCGTCGTGTTTAGTGAGAAAGGTTTCCATTCGTACGTAAAAAAGTCTCTAATATTTTTGAAAAACTGATAGAAGAGAAATGGGCCGATAATTTTGAATTTCATTTTTATTGCCTTTTTTGAAAAGCGGCTTAATTTTAGCTGTTTTGAAAATATCTGGAAACGTTCCAGTGCATAAAGATGCATTAAATATGTGAGTTAACGGGTGTATAATGGCATACGCACAAGTCTTTAACAAAGAATCCGGGAATTCATCTAAACCGGACGAATATTTATTTTTTTGTTTACCGATTATTTTGAAAATTTCATAGGAAGAAGTTTTGGAAACGAACATTGTGTCTAAATTTTTGGGTGAACTGTCTGTTTTTGAATTTTGTGCCTGAAGACCCTTAGTGAGATCGGCAGCAATTCTCGAAAAGTATTGGTTAAAGAGACTAGCCACTGTTGCCGGATCGTTCACATTTATATCGTTATATTTTAAAACATTCTCTACGGGTTTTCTAGTTGATTTGGTAGTATTTTTTATTATATTCCATTGCTTTTGTTTTATTATTTGAGTTCAAAATATCCTGATCGTTTTTCATGATTTTAGCCTGCCTTATGACTTTTCGTAACAATGTTTTGTATTTTTAAAGTAGATAAGGAAATCTTGAGATACGTCATGACGTTTAGAAATGAAAGAAAGAATTCGCTTGTTTTTACAAGATGTCCTAATCCCTTGTGTTATCCAAGAATTGCTTTTCCGTGAAATATTTAATTTTCGTTTTTGAAGAGGAAAGCAAGTGTTAAAATGAAATGAAAGAGTTGAAGAAAAAGAATTATATTTGTCGTTTGTATCAGCAGTATTATAAACCGTTTCCCATGACTCCTGCATCAAGTAATCAATGAATAATTTAATTCTCGTTCTCTGCGGGATGCAACGAGACTACGAGTCTCGTAGGGACAGAGTATTCTCCTAAGCAGTCCAAGCCGGTCGAAGCTCGGAAGAGACTCGTGTTCAAAACTGCTTAGTGTAGAGCAACGATTTCTTCCTAATTAATTGATGTAAAATAAATACTCTCTAGCGTAATAATGAAAAGTTTCCTTTTACTTTTATAACATTGAAGTGTTACATATCGTCGTACACAAGAAAAGTAATAAAAAATAAAAGGAGTTGGCTCACAGCAACAACTGTATTAAAGTGTATTCTTATTATTGTAAATGTTTTGTGTTCGGGTGTTTACGTTTTGCATACGTTGTATGTAACCTCACATAATTTAAACTTCGTAAAAATTGAATTATGAAATAATAATTATTGATTCCATTGAACTTTTTCTTAGTGTCCTTCATCGAGCGATCTCACATCTGACTTAGATGATCCAAGCCAATCTTCGTATTTTGCACGTGGAGAGGCTGTCAACGTATGCACCGCGCTGTAGGCGTAGGACCGTTTCTTCCCTCCCTGACCCCTCGTACGGCGAACCGAGGAAGCTTTGACACCTCGATATGATAGGAGCGTTTAGGCTTTCAGGCCCAGTTTTGTTAATAGTTAAAAAAATTTCTTTTACTTCATTTCACAATTAAATCTTAATTATACATTAATAAATAGGGCTAAATTATGATGTTATTTTCCTAGTTTATATTGTTACGTTTCTAGGTGGTGAATTAAGTCTCGTATTTTTTTAACGGAAACGTTTATTTTGTTTCTTAACACAATCACTTGAAACACTTGATTATTTATTTACGCTACACTTCTCTTAATTCTTTATTTACACTACTCTCCTCTTGATTTATTTACACTACACTTCTCTTGATTATTTATTTACACTTCTCTTACACACTCGCACAGTCCTAAGCACTGGCCACAGTTCACTGCACTGATCACAGTTCGATGCACTGGTCACAGTTCACGTCACCGACCACAGTACGATGCACTGACCACGGTTCCCGTCACTGAGCACACTCACTGCACAGCTATTCACCGCGATGCACACACTTCACAGTTCAGCTTCCACTGCGGACTCAAGACTGACTCGCGGTCGCCGGCCGCCGCGTATTTATACTCGGCGGACGATCGAGAACCTTCCGGACTCCGCGGCCGTTCTGGAATAATCCGCCGGCAGGTGATGCAACCCGCGCTCACGGGCAGCTCGTGGTCGCCGGCAGATGACATAACCCGCGATCACAGGCACCTCGGGGTGGCGGCGGCGGTTTACGCAATATTCGTTACAAAATTAAGGGTTTAATATATTGTGGTTACTAACCGCAAACATTGAGAAAATTTGTATGAAAAGTAAATTATTATGTTATTATTATTATTATTAGCCATTAACATCGCATATGGGTAAGGGTTCGCTGCTAGGCGGGTAGCTTACATTGTAAAGAGCATCTGGAGGAGCCCACTTCGAGAAGAGTGTCTCTTCATTAATATTAAGAAATTTATACTAACATTAATTAATAAAAGAGTTGATTAATATTAAAAAAATTACTTTTTAATTAAAATTAACATTTAATTTAAATAAATTAACAAAAAATCATAAAATAGTAAATTATTTTACACAAATTTAATGCGAACATTAAAAATTTAATGAGTATTAATATTTAAAATATTTATTAATATTAATTAATATTATATAGTACTCATAATATATTTTCTTAATGAAATTTCTTAAATAATACTTGGGTGTCAATTAAAGATGTTTCAATCATTAATTTTGAATGAAACATTACGCTTCTATTTCCTTGCCTAAGAAGAATAGTTAATGTCTATTAGCGTTGAATGTCAATTTTTAGTACAGTTTTAGTTATAATTATGGTGCAGAATAAGGAAATATTTTCGCGAATGTTAGTGATACGGTGATTTAAGCAAAGAATCGTATTTTGTGATAAACACAATCGTGCAAGAAGGAAATTGGGGATGCGTAGGAAGACTCATTTATGGGTAAAAAGACACGTTTCTCTATTCTTTATGGGTACTAGAAAGGACAAGATTTATACCGAGAAATTCGATAAATTTTCAACACTATATCACGTGTCGCCAAGCTCTGCGCCCGGATGTGAGGTCCAAGGTCAGCGAACGAGCTCGTGTTGATGTCTGCGAAAGACCGTTGGCTGTGCCCTCCGTCTGATGGCCCTGGCTACGAGATTATCGAGTCGTCTCGCGCTCGTTTATGCGTTCTCGTTGCACGAGATTCTCGTGAGCTCCATTCTTGTTCAGCCTTTCTCGCTTACGAGAACGAGAGAGAATATTCGGCAAATGACCGCCTTTAGTAATCATACCTACTTTACTACTCTTCACAAACTTGTTGCAATTTTTTCCACAACTCTGTTTTCCACTCTATCCATCCAGCCTATCGACTTTTGACTTCTTCGAGTATCAATATTCTGTATTCAAAGCAACAGTTAGTTGACGTGGAGCAGCAGATCTCGCTTAAGTGCCAAGGGAGCCTGCGAACCGTCTGCATTAGGGTTGGATTCCAAATACATTGCCGCATTTTCCCTTGGTTCTGGAAAGTTGGAGTGAGAAACGGGTGACGAGAGAGGTTGGGCAGAGAGATTGATTAATGTGGAGATTCAGGTAATAACAAATCATAATTCCTTAAAAACAATCTTCTGTACGAACCTTTCAGTATTTATAATTTTTGTTCTATAAAATAAATTTCATGTTAGTATTGAGTTGGGTATTGATGTTTTTGTCTTTTTACAGGCAATAAAATAACGCGTTTCTCTTTGTCAATCTTTTGTCACAGAATGTTCTCGAATAAAGAAATGTTGGACATGATGCTAGTGTACGGAGAATGTCAAAGGAATAGCTCAAGAGCTGTCGTGAGGTATCGCGAGTTATATCCAGATCGTTCTCCGTCTCGCCAGACTTTTCTTAATGCGTACTCCAGGCGTTTGGCATCAGGAACTTTCAAATATAAGAACAGAAAGAGAAAGAATAGCAACGAATGAAGAAAGTGAAATCGCAGTACTGAAAATGACATCACTTCATCCACACGCAGGTTCACGACGTATTGCCAGAGGTGTAGGTTTAAGCCCATCCAGTGTGATTAGCATTCTACACCGCCACAAATTCCACCCTTATCACGTTTGCCTTCATCAAGATCTGGGAGGTCAAGATTTTGAAAGGCGCCTAGCATTTTGTAGATTTGCTCTTGGTCAGATAAGGGATGACAGCACATTTTGGGATAGGGTATTATTTACCGATGAAGCAACATTCACTAGCCATGGTAACGTCAATATACGCAACTTGCACTGTTGGGTTGTGGAGAATCCGCACTGGCTCCGGCGTGTAGAGCACCAGCGCCAATGGAGAGTGAATGTATGGTGTGGAATAGTGGAAACTGAAACAATAGGACCATTTTTTCTGGAAAATACTCTAAATGGAGCACGGTATGCAGAATTTCTGTCTAAGATTCTACCAACACTTCTAGAAAATGTAAACTTGGAAAAACGTGTGAATATGTGGTTTCAGCATGACGGTTGCCCTGCACACTACCCAAACGTGGCGACTAACGTTTTGAACGTTAAGTTCCCGGGACGTTGGATAGGACGTGGTGGTACTGTGCGTTGGCCCGCGCGTTCCCCAGACTTGACGCCACTTCATTTTTTTCTTTGGGGTTTTCTTAAAAACCACGGCTACCAAGAGGCTCCATCTACATCACAAGATATGCCTAGACGCATTGTAGCTGCATGTTCTGAAGCGAAAAAAAGCAACATTGGTCGCAGTTAAGACATCTTTTCAAAAGCGCCTGCAGATGTGTTTGTGAATGGTGGTCAAATTGAACACATGCTAAAGTAATTTGAATAGTAACGTAGTGATGTATCTTTATTTAGTATTTTTGAATTCTATTTTTATTTTTGTCATTATCATTATCTTTTTATTTTTTTAATTATTAAAAAAAAATTCTTTTTAAAGTCTTAATAATTTATTCTTACTGTGTTTAGTTTCCAAGATCCCATTAATATCCTGTGGTATGATATCCCTTTAAATTAAATTTAAATAACGAACAATCTTATTTCAATACATACTACATATGACAAATCCATATTTTCAATCCATAAGTAATAAAATATTTGAAAATGGGGAAGTATGGAACGCAGAGTTCAGGGAAAAAACTACAACCGTTTTGTGAATATTTGGAACATATTTTGTGTCTTGAAATACTAAGATCCCTTCCCTTCCCCGAGCGCGCTGGCTGGTGGAGCGCTGCGTGACCTGTGGCGGTCGGTTACATTCAAAATATCCGTTAAGAACTGGTCGCAAGAGAATCAAAATTTCTCAAAAAAATCCTTATTTAACATATGACATTGTGTATATCACTGGATTTGTCTTTTTATGATAGACTGAAAAAATAAGTATAGTTCCATTTGAAAAAACAAAGTTACCTCAAATATCTCGTAAAATACAAGTGATAAAATAGAAATAAATACACGTATCAGTTAGCCCTATTTTCTCATGCACTTCCGTGAAAACTATATTTTAATTTCATTCAGCCGTTCAAAAGCTATAGGAGGTGCTAAAGTTAAGTCCCACTGATGCGTAAACGCAACATTTTTTTCTATGTCTTTTTCTTCAATTATTAACTCAAATAACGCATTGTTTTAAACATTTTCGAACAATATGTAGTTTTGGGTATGTAAAGAAAATATTTCATCACAAAACTATCATTTAACAAAGAATTACAGAAATTTTAAATATGTGGCGTGACACTACTTCTGAGATGTAATTTTCATTTTTTTACAAAAAATTATTAAATTTATATTTTTAAAATTTTTTTTTACTGAATGACATATTGATGTATCTTAAACAGAGTGATATGAAAATATCCAATTATAGTTTTCATTTAGATGCTTATTTTATAATGATATACATAATGTTGCGCAAACGCGTCTTTGGGAACACGCTGCAGCACCTCGCGCGAGGCTACATGCTCTTCGGCGCCTGGCGGTTTGTGCAAGTCTGCGCTTGGCCCGGCTCGTATTCGTCATTATCAGCTACAGTTCATGTACAAGAAGGTGATCACATCGTATCTGTACAGTTTCGATTAGTCAAATTACATTTTACGAGTGCAATATTATAAATGGATCAGAAACGGTATTCGACTACTGCGGAAATCTTATCTCTCTTAGAGGAATTGGATATTGAAGAAGAAAATAGGGATGTGGATGTGATAATAGTCCCTCCGGATGTGGACAGTCTTACTGATGAAGAAAATATAGATGATGACCTGGTAATTATTTTTCAGGATGACGTATTACGTTGGCAGTAGTTTATATTTTTATGATAATATTGTGTAATATTTTGTATATAATAAATAATGATGCTCCGCTGGAACTCCCTGACAGAACATTTGAGGTTCATAGTGCTTCTACCAAAGTAGAAAATACTGAACTAGATTCTGAAACAGTTTCTTCACAAAATGAATCTGTAAAGAAGAAGCAGAAACATCCAAAGAAGAGTGGAGGGTATCCCGAATGGGCCAAGGAAACACCTCAATTTCGTCAGGTACCATCTGATGTAGAACAGGAAATTGTAGAGCATTTGCAAAACACGTATGGTAACGTGAGCAAAACGGAAATAGTTGAACTTTTAATTCCTAAAGAATTACTTTCTCAGATTGTAAATTTTTCTATGAAGTACGCGCGTGATAAAAATGACCACAATTTTAGTATGACGTGTACGGAATTGCGACAGTTTCTTGGAATTCTAATTTTGACAGGATATCATACGCTACCTCAAACTAAAATATATTGGAGTTTAGATGAAGATAAAGGACTTCCAATTGTAAGGAAAACCATGTCTAGAAACGATTTCAAGAAATAAAAAAGTTTCATGTATCAGATAATGATCGATTAGACAAACGACAAATTCGCCAAACTGAGGCCATTTTTTGACAACTTGAATAAAAATTTTAAACAATTTGGAATTTTTGCGCACAGATTATCCATTGATGAACAGATGGTACCGTATTTTGGAAGACATTCAGCTGAAATGTTCATGAGGGGTAAACCAATTAGATTTGGTTTTAAATTATGGTGCCTCGCTTCTGCTTCTGGTTATTTGTTCTCCGTCATTCCGTATGGCGGGGCAAATTCTGTTAAATATGATGGATTTGGACTTGGTGAACGAGTCGTTCTTCAATTGCTAGAAGATGTGCCTGATCCATCTCATCACATGATATTTTTGACAATTTCTTCACGTCATACAATTTATTAAAATTGTCAAATAAGAAATTTTCTGCAGTAGGAACTGTACGAGAAAATCGTATTACTCGCTGTGACTTGTTGAAATGTCCAAAACTTCTATCTAAAGAATGTAAAGGAACATTTGACAGCGTCTGGGACAAAAAAGAGTTTATTTCTGTTGTAAGATGGCATGATAATTCTATAGTTACAATGATGTCAAATTTTTGTAGACCAGATCCTGTCGGGTCAGCAAAGCGATACAATCGCAAAGAAAAAAAGAATGACATGGTTCCACAACCTAATATAGTTGAAGAATGCACTAAGGGTATGGGAGGAGTTGACTTACACGATAATGCTGTAGCAAATTATCGTGTTAAAATTAAAGGAAAGAAATTGTGGTGGCCGCTTTTTGTCACTGGAATTGACAGTGCAATTATAAATGTTTGGAAATTTTACAGAATGGTAAATAATAAGAAAGAACGACTGGTAGATTTTAAATCTGAAATAGCTCTAACATTTATGAAAGCAAACATTGAAGTACATGACAATGAGCCAGAAATACCAGTCGTTCCAGACATAAAAAAAGGAAGGCCATCGAGTAAAGCATTGCCTGATGCGGTGAAATTTGATGGTAGAGACCATAAAACTGAAAAATATGACAAAAATAGATGTCGCCTCTGTAAATCACAAACAATTTATTACTGTACAAAATGCAATGTTCCAATTCATGTAAATTGTTTCAAGAACTTTCATGAAAAATAATTTTATTTATATTAACTTTAAATTTTTATTATATTTTTGGGTTTTATATATATATATTATTATATATATATATATATATATATATATATATATCTTTAAAAAAATTCAAGAAATAATTTGTAATATTTGTATCATTTTTTGTACAATAAACTAAGATGGAACTGGAATCAGTCTTAATTTCAATACTACTGATGTGTTCCCAAAGTTGCGCAAACGCAACATTGATTTTTTCATATTTCTGATAAAAATAAAATTTTTAAAACAATGTACATGTCTTTTTTAATACTAAATTGAAAGGAAAAGTATAAACAAAACCTAATTTGACAATTATTTCTATATGCGGGAACTAATGGGTTAATTCAGTTTTCGGTTCTGGGACATCAGGGAACCCTTCCCACTTCTGTTATGTTCAGAAAAACACGCTCACTTTCCAACAACAAGTTTATTTACAAAAAATCCAGGAAAAATACAACAGTGGTCAGTATCCAAAAGAGTTTACCACACACAAGCCAAAATATCCAAAAACCAGATTACCAAAAACGCGCTGGGTCACAAGCACAATCCAGAAGAGCTATCGAGAAAATAATGCCGAGTCACAAAATAACTTCGTCCAACGCTCACTCTCCAAAAACCACTGTCACTCCACTACACTGCCTCCGCTCAGTCACTGGCGGCGTTCCCATATAAAGCAGCCGGCTAGCTGCTTGCCTCCTATTGGCCAGGCGTCTTTGCCGGTCTGATGCCCGACCGCTTCCCGCCGCCGCCGTCCCGCGCCGCTTTAGTCGCGCTCCTCAAACTTCTCACACAGCCGCAAACACTTCAGAGTTGCAGAAATTGGAAGTTGTTTACCAATCACAAAATTTACAAATTTTGCGATTCGTTTTCTTTCTAATCTCAATTTCTATCAACTTGTTGCAAAATTCCGCTCCGATCGCCGCTATCGCTTTTCATTTGCGAGATACGCAATTGTTTATAGGAAATTAGCATCTGATCCCAACCCTCATTTGTTTTACAGACAATCCAGTCGCCATTTGCAGTCATGAATACTGTTCAGATTGTTTTGCGGTGTGTCGTATTCCACCGATTATATTTGATTATCGATTTCTGACTGACGGAAAATCAGTGGAAATTGTTCCTAATCAACAGTACAATCAACGCTCCCCTCTGTACAGTTCAGTTCTGATGTCTCCGGCTCTGTGACGTCATGCTATTTCGCTGTGTCAGTCGCAGAGCGAAGGAGAGGGGGTAGGGTGGGGATACAGAAAGGAAGCGACGGTAGGGAGTGGGGGAAGAGATGGACACTACTATTGAGTTAAAGACATTGACCTTACCTAATCATTGTTCACTGATGAACTATCGCTATTTTCTGTGTCTTTACACTCGATATCCGAGTCCATATTTATAACAATACTGTCTATAATATTTGGCACTGGACCGTCCCTTCCCCAGTCTTCAATAGTGACTTGAGTGATAGCCCAGTTTGTAAGCTCTAACTTCTTTGTTTCCTTTATAAGTCTCTTAATTTTTGCCCATGCCATTTCAATGGGATTCAGTTCACACATGTAAGGAGGGAGGTGGATGACAGAATGACCCCTACTGGTAAACAGCTATAAGTATTATTTGCTTTGAACATGTGCGCTTTAATGCATATGCATTTGGGGTTTTATTGGCTAACACACTATGATATGGAGCATTATCAAGAACAATTACTGCCTTAGAAGGCAGTTTTTGTAATAATGTTTCTCTCACCCACTTTTCAAAATTTTCTTGATTCATCTGACCATGGTAGTCGCCTGATGCAGAACCGACCTTCACTGTGAATTGTCAATTCGATTTCCGCTTCGCCATTTCGCATCTAACATTCGCGCACTCTGAATCAAAACTGAGCTGTTTGCGAAACCAATGCATTGACCAAGCACGCGCTGGCCATTTCCTACAGCCCATGTGTGATTCACGGACGTCTGTCAAACAAATCCTACAGCCCATCACCTTATCGCGCTCCCTTCACCCCGCGGAGAAACGTAGACCCCTCTCACAGGGCCGGAGAACTCGGAACCGAACTGTACGCAGGTTCCCGTGCGCTCCCTGGCGCCTCCCGGCCCGTCCACCGACCAGCCTCGGCCTTCGCCGCTCCCCTGCGCATGACCGGGCGTCAGCTCTCCCCGCTCCTTCCCTGGGCCCTCTGCTCACCACTACTGCTGACTGCGGACCGCTGCCTGCCTCTGACTACTGCAGAGGCGCCGGCGCCGAGTGCCAGGAGACTCGGCTGTTGGGCTAGTCGCTCATTTCGGAAGCTTTTCTTCGGAGCTTTGTTGGCCAAAGAAACCTTGCTTGCAAACAAATTCTGTGCCTGTCATGCACGCCTGCAATGTAAACAAACTATGAACCTTGAAAACGTTGTCATAAATGTTTTAAAAGTGTGCCACTTCATGTTATAACTGGTAATTTTTAATAAACGCAAGGAAAGCAAATCCAGATTTTCTTATTTTTTTCCTTCGGAGGCTCTATTTCATACTCAGATCAGGTCGCTTTCTGGAAAGATAACACAACGCTACACTGTCAGAAATTCTAGAAGTTTAACTGAAATCAATTCACAATCATATAGAATCATACCTGTGAATATCATAATGTATCAAGGGCCATATTCATAGTCCGGAAACCTTAAGGAGTTCCTTATAACGTTTTTCAATTCATAGTATCAATTTATCCACCTACATAAGAAAATCTTATAGCAATATGGAATATCTAGCCATCAATTATAGCTATAAGTGAACCCTCTTTATTGTTGGTGCGTTGAAAATTGTCGTAATTTGTAAGAAATGGAAATGAATGACGATTTCCAAGATTATAAGGATTTTTACGGTGGCATCTTCCTTTATATTAACAAACGATATTTACGTGGTCTGTGGAACCCTAGGAAAATGACGATCAAGAATTTAAGAAAAAATATCGTTTTAATAGGATATTGTTGTACACTTTTTGGTTAACATTTATGGCCAAAATCACCTCTAACTAATGAAGGTTTACTCTCCACCATTTAACCCTCTGTTTAAGATACTGCCTCTGTTCAACTATGTGTAAGCTACTTTACCCCACGGACGCACGCATTAAGACTAGTTCACGGCCAGTTTGATGGAGCGCTTCTAGCAGGATTCAAGTGGCTGTGAAACGGCCAATATGCGGCTGTCACTCGAGACACTGTGAATACCAAATGTGCATAAGCATTTCCTTATCAAAAGTAATTTGTTATAGCTTAAGTATTTCCTTTTCCAAAAGTGACGACTATGAATATGGCCCCAAATGTGTTAAATACAGTAAAATTTGTCTAAGCCGGAACCTGTACAAACCGTAAACCTGCTTTAACCGGAAAATGTTCCGGTCCGTGAAGTTAAATGGCAGTTTACACAGCATAAAACGGAACCTCTTCAACGCGAAAAAGGACCAGTTTTTCGTGTCCTGCAGGAGGGTAAAATCTTTATAAAACGAAGTATCTGTGAATTTAATGCAATTGACAGATAGATGCGAGATTTTTTAATGAAATGAATGCATATGCAAGCTTGTACCTGTGACATGCGATTTAGTCGTAAGAGTAGGACATTGAAGAAGACGGGATTCAGCTGTCAGCGTAGAATTCGATCTTGGGGTCACTTGTCTCTCAAGACGTAGGTCTTAGGGGATTCCCTCTCTCCCGACTCTCTGACCGTGGGCAGTGTAGGGAATAGGTTCTAATCACGCGTCTCCCTGCTCTGCGTTGAAAAGTATAACCCTTCGACCAGATGCGCATTGATCAAGGCCATGCCAGTGTACCAGAGTCATAGTACTGGGTTGCGGCGTATTGTGCGTGGAAAGAGTGGGCAAGAAGTCGGAATACAGCCAGGAAGGTGTGTATTTTTCAACTAAAATAAGATGTCAATGAGTGTTTAATATTCATTTATTGATTATTTCTTCCATAAATACGTTATATGTTAATGTATTTTGATAATTATAACAAAGTCGTTAAATTTACTGCTTTCAGGGCAGAAACGTCAATACACGTCATAATATGGACAACCTTGCATAAAGCGAAAACCTCCTTTAACCGGATTTTTTTGTCCGAATCGATTCCGGCTTAGGCAGATTTTACTGTATATATCTTAAATATTCTTGTCTTGCATATTATGGAATGAATCTAAAATACCCTCATCTTCATCAGAAAACTTTGATGTACACTTCCTCTTAAAAGGGAAATCTGGGGGTATTGTTTTAGCTAGAACATGTTTTCCAGAAGTTGAAACATAGACCTCGCCACGTAATAATTTCGTTTTTCGTGTATTTTGTCCATTGCTTTTCATTTTTCGGCCTTTTCTTAGGTTTTATTGGAGAACTTTCAACTGAACTACATACCTAAAATTAGGTCGAAAAGAGCTTATAAAATTATATGAGCACACTATTTTATAAGGTATTATACACATGATACAATAAATACATTAATTTAGAAACTAATTTTTATTAAAATGTTCACTTTGCTTACCCAGCACCGGTCTGAATCCTGACCATCTGCGCTACTCAATGTAAAAGAACCATGACCGTAGCAAAAAGGATACAAAATTTTCGCCTACATGAAATGTTTCCCTCCTTATCAACTAAATAAGGAGGAGCATATTGAAATGAAAGAAGGTATCTGAATAGTTCCTCTATACTTTAAAAATTCTTCAGATATAGTAATTTACATTTTGTAATGAGCTCATAAGAGAAGGTATTAGAAGCAAAATAATAATAATAATAATAATAATAATAATAATAATAATAATAATAATAATAATAATAATAATAAAGACATAACAACATACCTCTAATAGAATCATCACACATCAGCACAGATAAAAACAAAACAACTCTTAAGAACTCATAATTGGAAAGCTCCACGATGTGATGGAATTCAAAATTTGTGGCTGAAAAAAAATACGTTTACACATTACGATTAAAGATCCTGCTAATTTACCGTCCTTTTTCAGCGAAGGAATTACCTATCTGACACCGAAAGGACAACTATGAGATGATCCCTCCAAATATCGCCCAACAGCATGTCTCCCAACAATCTATAAGCTTCTCACAGCAATTATCAACTCTAAAATCTATCAACATTTAGCCAAGAACGAAATTATGGCAGAGGAACTAATAGGATGCAGCAAGTTTTCAAGAGGTTGCAAAGAACAGTTAACAATTGACTCAGTAATTCTTAATCAAATTAAACAAACAAATGAAACCTTCGCATATCCTATATAGATTATAAGACGGCTTTTGACAGCATTCCACCCTCGTGGCTTCTTGAAATTCTTGATAATTATGAAATAAATCCCGAAATTCGTAACTTTCTTCAGATCACAATCAGAACTTGGAACACCGAGATACATCTGAGGAAAGGTACTTCAGAGATTGTGACTCGTACCATTCCATTTAAATGAGACATCTTTGAGGGTGAGTGCACTTTGGTTTTGTATGGCTTTAAATCCGTTAAGCAACAAGTTAAATAATGATAAAGGAGTTGCAATAAGATATCAAAGAAAAACAAAATGCTCTCTCAGTCACCTCTTTTTTATGGATGATATAAAACTATATGCTCCTTCAAATGGGAACCTCCAAAGTCTTCTAGAAAGTGTTGAATTATCCCCTACATCAACTGATGAAAAGTCATCTCACAGGGGAAAACCTTGTAAAAGCCATACCTTTGCAATCTGTGTTCTTACGTGCAGCTTCGGTACTACTAAATGGTCCCCAAATGACCTCCAAAATCTTCAAATAGTACTATTTCGTATTACAATGACAAAATATAAAAAGCATCACCTACAATCTTGTATAGAGAGGTCTATGCTGCCGAGAAGCCTGGGAGGGGGCAGCATAATTGACATCCAGGAACTATACTCAAAACAAGTCACTTCACTCAGAGAATACTCCCCCAATAAATACAATTGTCATTGATACACAAAGCAATTGTGTTAGCAGATTAAAAATCTTACCCCTCTACATCTGAACCAGGACTCTCTTCAAGAAAGTATCTTTGAAACAAAACAAAAAAAGCAAGACCAGGTCAGAAAAACAAATTCATAGCAAAATATTTCACGCCCTTCACGATCCACGCATATTTTTCTCAGACTCTGTAAAATGGCTAGCAGATATGCTGAAACAGGGTTTCATGCTATCCATTCAAAATAAAGTTATTTCCACCCGAAACTGCAGAAAACAAGTTCAAAAAAATCCCAAGTCCCAATCTGATAAATGCCGCAGATGTAACGTGCGGACGGAAAATATAGATCACATCTTATCAGGATGTGCAACCCTCGCAAAGACAGACTACACAATGCGCCATAACCAGATCGCTTCCATTATACACCAACCATAAATTAGATATCACCATGCCCCTTACTATACATACAAACCTGAACTTGTGTTGGAAAATGGAAAGGTTTGAATTTATTTTCATCGCACAATTTTGACACACAAGACTCTATTCTCCGTTCACTCTAAGAAAAAAGTGGATATAAACAATAGCACGTGTTTTGGGATGCTTGTCATTGGTTAGTTGCCGCGATTCAGCCTCAGGCGTGTTCATGTGCAGAAGAAAATAGTTTTCGATGTAGTGGCTCATATCTCTCACGATGTTAAAATTCCAAACGAAACTTACAATCTATAACTCAAATTCCAAAATAAGAAGACCATTGTTCCCACGCCTGCCCTTGGGGAAGAGGAGATATCAATGCCGGTGACAGTTGTGTCCAGCGCCTCCTTGGTATCAGCTGTAGCTGATGAAAAAATGAATCGAGAGAGTCAAGAGGTGAACTATACCCCATGCACGTCCAGAAGTAAATGGAGCTGTTGATTCCGTGAGAACTGATGACAGACGCAGGTTCGGTCACGCACGGTGGGGGATACGCTTATACAAAGCGAAGCAGATCAGTTTAGAGATTTTTGTCAAGCAGTTCGAAACGTTCTGTTGAAGATGTCGGACAGCGGTGCAGGTCCTTCCGTAGGGCAACACTACAGTGGTTAACTATTACGGAGTGGTGAAAAACGTGTGGTATTATATGTTCTAAATACATTCTTAGCGCTTTTAAGAACTTCCCTAAGAGAGGTATTTCTAAAGTGACACCAGAACGCTGCTGTAGTTCATACTGTTAAAGAGTAACACAGGATATGGGAGGTAGATGGTTTCTGTGACAGTGTCGTGAACAGGATAGTCTTCACCGAATCATCTGCTTCAGACGTGTAATGAATTTATCCTCTTCCTGAAGCAGAATGATCGTAAGTAAATTGTTTGCATGAGATTAAAGGGTGAAAATTAGTTAATACAGTCGAAATAATGTAAATTGAATATTGCCACTCACTTGTTCACTTCATTCTCTAAACATTTTTTTTTAATTTAACTTTCCAAACTGGTTAAAAATTTAACTTCGCAAAGTTTGCAAATTAGTTTTACTATCGCGTAGTTTTTGTTAATCTTTGTAAACTTGCGTTTGCGGAGCTATTAAACATGTTAATATTCGCCTGGTGGTCTGCACATGACGGGTTCTCTTTTCGAGCAATCACTGACTATACCGAGCGCGCGAGACCGAAAGTAGCGCAAGCGGAGTCAGCGATTGAGAATCGAAGCAAAGCAGATAAATACCTCGGGTTTGTTTACACCAGCGTTTTTCTAAAGACGAACGAAGAATAGACTATAACAGGCCAGATATTGTGATAACACTGAAGGTGCCAAAAACTACATTTCCCATTGATGATTGATGTTGCAGTCCCTTCCTACAGGAACATGTAAAAAGCATTCTCGGAAAAAAATAAGGAAGTAAACGATCTGGCATATGAAATCAACGATCAAAGGAAACAGAACGAACAGGCGCGGCTCGTCATTAAAGGCTATAATTCAGAGCCTATCCTGTAGAAATCGCCACACAAAATAAATTTAAAAATATATTTATAAATAATGGCTTTCTGTGCTACATTACGTAACAATCATAACAAAATTTTTGTTTGTTAGTTCAATAACGGTCGTCCGTAACGCATTTAAAGCTGTTGACAGGGAAGACAAAAGCGTTAGCGCAAAAGCGCTTCTTCATTCCTTCATAAGGCCTGTGTAAAACGACGAGGCGTGACGTCATGCATTCACTGCACAGGCTTACAGGAGGACGCAGGCTGCGGCCAGGCAGCCTTCAAGGGTGGGGCGTAGGGTCTGAAGAATGGCGTGCTCACCAGACAGCATTACCATAGACTAAAGAGGGGGAAAACCTCTTTATTCTATGTTAATGCGGTATTCCCCCTCTTTAGCCCTTCTTTCAAACTCTTTCCCCCTCTTTTCTCCCTCTCTGCCTTTTCCATCTCTCTCTCCCTTTTTCTCTTGCTCCCTCACTCTCTAATCCCTCTTCTCTCTCTCTCTCTCTCTCTCTCTCTCTCTCTCTCTCTCTCTCTCTCTCCCTCTCTCGTGTTTCCTCATCCCTCTCCGCCCGCTCCACCAGTCTTCTTCGTCATAACCCCGCGTCACAACGTCCAGCAACACCCAACAACAATAAAGCCCAGGTGGACTAGGAAGCAGTTAAAAGTGAAATTGCATTTAGCTGAAGCACCATCTTCTGCTGTAGTGCCGTTTAGTAGAGTTACGAAAACAAATCAGCATACAAACCTTCATGAAAAAGCACGAAGCTATGTCGATTTTCATGGAGATCGGTCCAACGGTATCGAAGTTCATCGACCTGGTACATACCAGCATCCATTTGTATACCTGTAAATGAGATTCCCCTTCACCCGGCTCTCTGTTGGTCCAACGATCGGACAGTATGAAGAAAGCATCGGCCAATCCGGAAACGGTTTCATTGGCTGGGCGCGGT
Organism: Teleogryllus oceanicus; assembly: GCA_964035755.1. NCBI lineage: Eukaryota > Metazoa > Arthropoda > Insecta > Orthoptera > Gryllidae > Teleogryllus > Teleogryllus oceanicus. The sequence goes on from CAXIVR010000013.1 coordinate 32,126,950, forward strand.
AGAGAGAAGGGGCTGCTGTGGTTGGACGTCAAGGAGCAGCGAGAATCGCGTACTCAAGCGTCTGGGCATGGCGATACAATAAATGCAGGGTTGCCAGATTGGCGCATACTATCCCCAAAATAGGGATTTTTTTCGTTATGGAGGATGATCGGGGAACATAAATGGACGGGGAAATGTTTGGGATTTTGGGAGGAAATTATATTCATTCGGAGTTGAGATAGAAATATTCTCTCAATTCTTAGGAGTAAAAAAAAAACAATAGACGTTAATACATCTTCATGTATCAAAAAAAAAAAAGCGGCAGGCATACAGAAAGAATAACTTGAGGAAAACGAAGATAGTCTAGGGCTTCGAGTATCTCAAAGGATAAATATTGGTTGATTTGAATTATTTGAATTCAAGGGGAGAGTCAATAAACAGCTCATGTCGGTAGTCTATAATCTGAAGAAATTTTTTGGTTTTAAAGTTGGTGAATTTTCTTTCTTTGGAAAGGTTATTTGGGTAAATTCCGTAGTAGTGATGCGGAAAGATCTCGCATCATATTTGGCAACCCTTTTGCAGGTCTCGTGGAATCACAGGTCATGGTCGGCGGCGGTTTTGGAGATTGGCGAACCATCGAGGAACGCCCCCGGAATCACGTTTGCCATTAAAAGAACAACTAGTGAAGGTAAAACAGCGCATAATTTCTCGCCTTTCGTGAAGGTTACGTCATACGATTTATACCGCAATTTCTCTCCGAATTAACATATCTGAATCACTTTTTTGCAAAATCATTACAAATTGTGGAACAATTGGGGCGAAAACTAAATATTTTCAAGCAAATATCAACACAATTTCGATAATTAAAACTGCCTTTCATTCATTTAAATCATGACCCAACAATGAGACGATATTCACAGAACTACAACTGCAGTCTCCCGGGGCGTGTCGCCACTGTCGCATACCAATTTGATATTTCCTGAAGTGACCTTATTTCAAAATCTGCATGTCTTTAAAGAACAGATTTGATTAGGGGAAAAAATCTCTATTTTTAATATTTGATATTTCAAAATCTGCATGACTTTAAAGTACAGATTTGATTAGGGGAAAATATCTCTCTTTTTAATATTTTAGTTGTAGGAAGATGACGAAAAATTGAACTTTTGCAATTTTCGAAGAATCAGAGATTTTAACGAAAATAAGACCTACACCATTCTCTCGGGTTACACTATAAAACAAGGAAATTCTCTCGGATCACACTATCAAACAAGGAAATTTAATAAAAAATGTAAATTCTCTTTTCTTTTTAAATGTCCCAGGGACTTCATGTAAAATAGCCCAAAAAATAAAATATCAGTTTAAAATTCTAGGGGCCGCGACATCAGCCACATCAGTTGAAGAATATCAATTTTGGAGAAAATGAGTTGAACGGTATAGCCGCTAGCGTTTTTCACAGACGGATGAACGGACATACAGACGGAAGAGATTTTTGTCAATCTATTTTTCAGAATCGAGGACACAATACGTGGATTATGGCCACAACAGGGGAAGATGAATTTTTTTAAATTTAGCAACTGGATTTGTCCACTTTTTCGTTACTATGGCCCGGAAATGGGAATTTTCCTGACGAAAATTCCCAGTTTTTCGGCAGCATTCTATAACTTTCTCTTTTACATACTACGTAAGAAAAACGAAGCTCTGTGAGAAGTACTCCTAGAATAAAGTGATTCAGAAACGTCTTGTTTTGGACACGAAAGCAAGAAATTGAGAGTGCATGACTGAAAGAAAGGTTAGTAGAAATATTAAAAGCTTATTTCATGCATAAACGTTCTTTTTATACATAACCGTTCGATTATGGATTAGATTCAGTCACTAACATGTTCATTTCTCTCTCTATCAGTTCAAATCGTCTGGTGTAGCGCATTAGTTCAATGCTGTTTCATTTCCCTGTAAAGACATTATCGCAGAAGTATGTCCACATACGTGGAATATCTGAACAAGTGATATTGTGGCCTGCTATCTATTCAGGCAATGGACATGTACTAGTAGATCTTACAAATAAAAATAAAAACTGAATGTTACGCTATCTAACTAGGTACTGATGTTTACAATTAGCTTACACACAAGGGATCGAGGTGCTGTGGTCCCAGGGCGACCAGAAGGGGTGCAGGTGGGGCAAATTGTCCCAGGGACACGTGGAGCAAGGCCCCATAGCCTAACAAAAGAAAACATTTTGTTTCCAAAAAATAAGATCAATTTCCGGTTTTCCTCTTTTTTAAGCTTATAATTCAGAAAATTTATACATTCCATTTGGGGAAGAGTGTAAGTCATGGCAGTCTGTTATCATTCAACAAAGATCAATTGTATTTATTAATTATATGATCAAAGTTATATTTTCATTTCCCTTGAGATAGTTTAATTTTTTTTTTTTAAAAAAAATTAATTTAAGGAATCACATCAAAAAAAATTAATTACTGATACATAGTAATTTTGAAAATACAAGTTTTCTAATGAGTTAACAACATTTTAATAAAAAAGCTTATATACTAAGTTATTGTATTTGTCATAGCTGTAAAAAATTGATCAGTGAAAGTAAAGTTGTTCATTTACTACTCTTTGAATTATACATATCACTGTCACTGAAGACAAATTTTGTGTTGGCAACCCTGAACAAAAATGAACATGTTCATTGTGTTCAGAGTTGCCAAACATACTGAAATTGTAATGAGTAACAGTAATATGTAAAATTCTAAAAAAATGGTAGACTTCGCAGACATACTTTACCCTCGTCAACCGATTTTATTCTCTTCTACCACTACATATCAATTCAGATTTTGGGGCCCAAGAACAAATATATTTATAGATTTTAAGAACTTTTGAAATTATTGAAGAAAAAAATAATTCTGTGATACATTAAATTTTACAAAGTAGTAGTTTGAAAACTAGTGAAATGATACTCATCAGAACAAATTCACAAGTTGTTGCATTTCATGATGAATTGACAATATAATCTGAAATCATTTCAGCCAATAGTTTTATAGCAAATGCATATGTTGGAAATATTTTGTTATCCAATCAAAGTAGGTCTGTTGCCCATTGTGGAATGGGAATAGAGATGGAAATCAATATTTCCTTATTTTCACACTGGGGGCAGTGTAGATGAATCAATTTTCAGTGCAATTAAAAAAAAAAAAAAATATCTTGTTTAAACAACAGAAGGTATAGGTTTAAAAATTAATGATGCTATGTCCTACATACATGTTCATATCAGGCCTTGTGGAGAACGTTTGAGTGTGTTGATTTATAAACAGTGTAATTGAGGTTTTGTAAATTCACCTAATAAATCACAGTAGTCAGTTATATTTTTTTCAAAATGCTTGATTTCTGTTTAAAATTTAAAAACAGGACATTAAAATCACAAATTGTGTATTTCCCCCAATAAATTACTAGCAAAACATTAATTGGCATCAAGTGTTGTTTCTCAGCATGTTGAAGAAAATGAAAATGATGTGTGAGAAATTTTGAATGGTATTGAATTGATGCAAAACATAAAAAATTAGGTAATAAAAACTATAGTAACTTGTTTCCAAAATGAATTTTCCCCGCCATAAAATCAGTTTTTGATATTTCATCCGTTTTTTAATTGGATATCTTACAAATTACAATTTAAGTTTGTGATGATTGATTCAGGATTATTTAAAACATTTGTTTTCTATGATAACGAACAAATATATTATTCCCAGAGCTCTTCAATTGCAAGTATCAAAAGGTGCATAATTTATTAAAAATGTATCTTCTCATAGTACTACTTTAATAAAAGGGATTATTTGACTTTTCTTTTATTTGTTTTATCATACTAGTAGTCGGTCCAATGAAAGGTAATACTGAAATAGAATCTTGTAATACTGAAGGAGAATCTTGTAATTTTCAAAGTATAAAAATGTAAGGCCGGACAATACTGAATTTTATGCTTCAAAAATTGAAATTGACTATGTTGTCTCCAGGATTATAAAGTTTGAAAAAACTTGCAATACATGACTTTATTTAGTTGGATCCAAAAGGCAAGGCATTTCTAATTCAGTAAGTTATGTAAATTTACGCTCAGGCCATGACCCAATTCAGACTTGTCTTGGGATGGACACATATGCTGCAGCAACTCCAAGTTGGAGTTAGTTTGGAGACTGAATGTGGCTTGACCATTTAATATATTAGTAGGTGCTGATGAAGGAATTAAAAAATTCTGAAACCTCGGCAAAATAATTGTTTCTTTGTTCATAATTGACCAGTCCTATGAACTACATCCCTTAAAGTGAGCCTTTATTGTATTGTTTTTATTTCACAAAAAGTAAATATTTGAAATGCTTACTGTACATTACATTGCATATACATACAAATACACTATACAGTGTAAAAGGGCAAGGACAAAGATCACAAAATCTAGAATAACAAAATAAGTAATTACTGAAGATATTATATTCAAACTAACATGCTTAATTTAACTAAATTACATCATAAAAGCAAATTTAAAAACCAAAAGGTTTTCCACAGTAGTTTTAAATTTACAAATTCTCTTTAGATAGTCAATGAGTAAGGTAAGCATGAGGAAATGTAAATATTAAATATGAAGTATGCAGAGTTGAGCACGACAGTATCTTTAAAAATTTACTTTTACAAATTAATTTTTGAGAGTGATAATAATCTTAAAAAGAAACTATGTTTATAAATAATACATGATTCATGAAAATTTTTTACATTACATGATAGAAACTGTGGGAAGAGATAACTAAGGAGGATGTAAAAGATCTTTAGGATAACGTGATTTAATTCGCGGGTATGGATTAACTGTTTTTCCTAATTGAAAAGATGTATAAGCAGGAGAAGAAGAAAGAGAAGCATAAAATTTATCTGAGAGAGAAAGGATCCAGGATTTTAGAGGAGGAATATTGAGTTCACGTAAAATTTGATCGTTTCTTATGAACCAGGGTGCTTTCAATGATTTTCTTAAATACTTATTTTGTATAATCTCTAATTTTTTAATGTGAGTTTTGCTGCACCACCCCAAATGGGCATGCATAAGTTAACGAAGGCGAATTATATATTTAAATATAGTTAATGCAGAATCTACAGAGAGGTGCGAATTTTTATTCAGAAGTGGATATAATTTTAGAAGCTTAAGATTAGTTTTATTTATTATGGATAAAATATGTGTTTTCCATGTTAATTTAGTATCTAGTTGTAATCCGAGGTATGTAATTGAAATGTTAGAAGGAGCCCAAGGAATTGCTTTATTATTAATAATAAGAGGATCAGTAGGAGAGATTCGTTTTAAAGAAAATATTTTTGCTTGTGACTTTTGGTTATTTATCTTTATTTGCCAATTGTTAAACCAGGTAACTAGAATATTTAAGTCATCTTGTAAATTATCTCCTGTTATAATGTCTGAATGGAAGTAAATAAAGATGTGTCATCTGCAAAGAATGCTATTTCTGAATTAAGTAAATGAGGATGTCTGAAATGTAAATATTAAAAGAATAGGAGATAGAGGAGACCCTTGAGGTACTCCAGCCTGGATATTGTATTCAGTAGAAAACATATTGTTAACTTGAACTCGAAATTTACGATCCAATAAAAAACTTGATAAAATATTTTGTAAATAAATAGGAAATCCAAATATTCTAAGCTTATAAAGTAAACCAACATGCCATACTTTATCGAATGCTTTTCAACATCCAGAAATAACGAAATGTTAATTGTTTCTTTTGAAAACTAGTCGCTATAAAATCTGTAATTCTCAACAATTGTTGTATTGTAGAATAATTAGATCTAAATCCAAATTAAGAATTTGAAAATAAATTAGTTTGATTAATAAATTTAATAACTCGTTAAAATTATTTTATCAAAAATATTTGCAAATGTAGACAATAAACTAATTGGATGAAAATTTTCTGGTTCCTATGATCTTTTTGTGGTTTAGGAATGGGTAGTATAATTGCTATTTTCCATGTTGAGGGATAGTAATTTATTCTAAGACAAGCATTGTATATTGCTGTTAATGCACTGATAGTGGAATTTGGAAGATGTTTGAACACTATATTAGGAAGTCTGTCTAAACCTGGAGATTTGTTATTTTTAAGTTTAGTTATAATAAATTTAATTTCTGAAGGAGAAATATATTTGATACGTTCAGGAACTGTATAAATGGATCTTCAAGATTTTGAATATATTTCGATGAAAGGAATAATTGATACTCGGATTATCGGTAAATGATCTATAAAATTGTTGTCCAAATAGTTCCGCCTTTTCAGAATCTGTGTAGCAATTTTGTTTGAATCTTTAAAGTAGTAATTTGATGTTTCTCTTTGTTATAATTCTAATAGCAGACCAAAGTGATGGGGAATTCGTTGAAGTTGGGATCATAATTATTGAATTTAGAATATCGATGTTCTTCTAATTTCTTTCGCACAGTATGAGTTAGTAAATTTAATGATTTCTTGATTATGGATCACGAGTAAGTTGCCATTCTGACAGTAGTGTGTTTAATAGTTATTAAATTTAATATTTCTTTAGGTAAAATATTAAAAGATAATTTTTTGGAAGGATGAGTATGAGTTGTTGATAACTCTAATGCCTTTTTAACAGTACTTATAAGAATTAAAAATATTCCAATTAATCCTTCCTTTAATGAGAGAATTATTATACTGATATGAAGTGGAAATTTTATGAAATGTTATTAAAACTGGATTGTGGTCAATTTAAAGCAGGTATACAATATTGCATTATCGGAGACTTATATTTTGAGATATTATAATATCAAGAATATCAGGAGTAATTTTGGTATTATGTGAATAGTAAGTTGGCTTGTAGGAGCATGAACTGACCAATTATTTAGCGTGAGTAGATTATATAATATTTGACCTTGAGGAGTAGTACTGTTACATCCCCAAGCTTGGTGTTTGGCGTTTAAATCCCCGAGTAAATGTGTTTTAGAATTGTTATTTAATAATAATTCTAGAGTTATTTTAGATAATTTTTTGTTGGGTGGTTTATATGCCGCTATTATATTTACAGGACCTATAGAAAAGAAAACAGTGAGAGCTACTAATTCTAATTCGGAAGAATTAGGAACATATAATTGTAAATGTTTGATTTTTCTGATGAAAATTGCTACACCTCCTCCAGTAGTGATAGAAGTTCTGTCTTGTCTGTATGTTATATAATTTGGTATAGCATATTTTTGTATGAGTTAAATGTGTTTCTGTAACACAAGCAATGTCTATGTTTTGACTGTATAAAAAGTGTTTAAATTCAGGTAGCTGATGTAGAAGACCATTAGCATTCCAATTTATAATTTTTACTTTAGTGTGATCCATAATTGAATATTCGTGGAATGACATCTTGAATTATTCGATGTATTTGTGGAAGTAAAGAGTTTAATATTTGATTTGTTATAATGGGAATGTAAGAATTAAATTCTGAACTATTGAGAGGAGAAGAATTAAAAGTATTATTAAGATATTGTTGGGATTTTGTAGATATAGAAGGAAGGGGAAAGGAAAATTATTCAAGTCTATAGCAGGAGAGGAAGGTATAGAGGACGAACTCATAGGCGATTTAGCGGTGATAGGGGGATTATTTCCTGAATGATTTTGATTACGTAATGGAGAAGATAAAGGTAACTTTTGATTAGAATTTAATACTGAATGTGCGTTAGAATTTAGAGAATGTTTCCTAAAGAAAATACATCCTCGATAGTTAGCTGTGTGCTTCTCAAAACAGTTTACACATTGTGGAGTAGAATTTTTTGGTTTTTTACATTTGGAATAATGATGATTCTCAGTACAAGCGTACACACGAGGTTCTAGAGTACAGTTGGCCTGAGTATGATTAAAGTTTTGACAATTTTTGCATTGAATAGGATAATTTGATTTTGAACGAAATTTAATTTTGATAATGCTATTAAATAATTTATCCAGTTTTATGATATCCCTATTAAGCTCATTGTCCGTTAGTTCAAGGGCACAGATCTCTAAAGGTGGCGATTTTTATTAAATAGTCTATAAACAGATGTAATAGTATATGTTTTGGATAATTCAGTTTTAATTTCTTCATTGGTGTAGGAAATAGGAATATCATACAACACAGCTGATAAGGTTTGTTGCATCGGATCACGATAAGAAAAATAGCGAATTTTATTTGTATTGCAAACAGTCTATACTTTCTAAAGTCCTCTATGGAGTTAAAGAAAATGGAAATATAATCACTTTTAACTTTGGTAGTGAAATCTAATTGTGCTATTTGTTTAATTTCTGAAATAAATGCACCAAAATTACTTAATATTTTAGAAACTTTTGCTATAGTTAATTGGAGGATGGAAGTTTTGTTCTGTTGACATTGGTTCATATCTTGAGATGTAGAATTAAAATCATCTACTTCTTCTGGAAGATCTTGATATGGATTAGAAGTAGGACAGAATAATATGCAGAAGAATCTCCCAGAGTTAGTTAACGTTTGCTTAGAGTTATTTAAGTCTTTTGAGAATTAAGTTTTTGTTGTAAATCTTGAGCATGTTGTTTAAGGTACATTATTTCTTGTTCTAATGCATTAATTCTTGATTGAGGCATCATAACTAATTCATTATTATTTGGAATTTCCGGGATATTACGTAAGTTGGAAGTTTCCATATAGTTTGGATTGTTTATTAGATGTAGTGAGTCAGTTATAAGCTGACCCGTAGGGCAACTTGAAATGTCTGAACGCACTGGCGAGCCGTTATAGCGCCGGCGAGCGCTCGGCAACGATGGAGGGAGCTCCATCTTGGGAGACCCAAGGCTCGTCCCTCCACTTACAACTGACACGACTTGAGCTTCGCCTCCACTAGTTCGGGAACACAACACTTCACAAAAAAACACAAAACTCGTTGATTTTGTTCAATACTTTCAAATTACCCACAGAAATCCGACATCACATCCAAGGCGAGAAAAGTTAATAGCAATAAATCTGAAAACATCCAATCTCATGCAAAGCCTCCTGAGAATGTTATCACATGTTGAACATTGTTACTGTAATCAAAGCTAGAAATTCACATCGGGCTGGTGCTTGAATTTAATTTTTGATTTTCCACAACATGACTTCCTTTTGTTGAAAATAACCTGCAAAAACAACAAGTTTCTTGCAAGGGTATTCACATACTAGGATATTCATAAAACATCCTTTTTAAATTCATGTAATTTTACCTTGACAACAAATATAGGAATTTGTTGTTCTTTAAATGAAAACCCTGACCTATTGTGGCATCTTAGTAAAAAAATATCATTTATATTTTTTGTAGTGTAATATTCATGCACAGTACGAAATAATAAATTAATTTTATAACATTTTAATAAGTTAATATTAGGTATTAGCAGCTATAGTTTGGGCGTGAACCCAGGCTAAGAGAAGGGGTGGTAATTGCATTGAATGAATTAATATTTTTCTCTCATATATATTGTATATATAAACTACATATATATGGTATATTATTTAAAACTCAAAGGATTTTCTTTTTAGAAAAAAGGAAATTGACTCTTTCTGTTAAACCAAATTCCATGCACAATATAGAAGAACAAGAGCAAGAACTATTCCTAACATCTGAAGATTATTAATTATATGTACATACTGCAGTTCTGTAAATAAAGTAATATTCTAAATGAAATATAACCCTACAATATATATTACAAAACTGCACAATTACAATTTTGTATTTAACAATGTTATATGTTCATTTCCTATTAGATTTAGTTTTGCTGTACTATTTTTTTAGCACTGTTTTTATAACGATTGAAAATTGTTATGAAATGTCTTTATATGTAGTATCCAACACATGTTGGTGCAATTTAAAATAAATTTAAAATTTAAAAATAAAATAATAATACTAATTTAATGATTTTTGTGTAAATGAATTGGAGTGTGTCCTAGATGTATTATCACTGCTCTTAATAACAGGTTTGTAATTTAAACATTAAAATTTAGCCATATCTTAAAATTAATAGAATTAATGCTAATAAAAAATCATTTATTGCTATATGTGAAGATATGTCAGACCATCTATTTGTGAATTTGGAATGTAGTTGATCTTGTGAGTTTTTTGTGCAAGTTGCATTTATCAATTTTAATCTGACAATGATAATGCAGTCAATGTTTTGTGAGGATGTAGTGTGCCAAGCAAAGATGGTGAGCTTTTTGAGTTTGAAAAATTCATATTTTAAATGTAAAGATTATTCCGTGCATATAAAAGTAATATCCAACAATTATTTGACACATGTCGAAAAGAAAGAAACTACAAAAAATTTCCAGTGTTTATAATTATGTAACGTATTATGTTTTAAGTAAAGGTGGGTAGCAGAAATCCTAGGTGTATTCCTTGCCGATATACATTATTCTATAGTTCTTAGGTTTTTTTTAATAAGTTGGGTTCATCTAGTATGGTTTATTATCATTATCATAAAATAATATCACTTGTGAAATTTAATGTACTGAAATATTTTCTTAACCCGAGAGTGCCTGCAATAGGTAGACTCATGCCAATGGCTACAATCTATCTCTCAGACATAGCTGCAACTTTTTGTGAATGTGAATGATCTGAAGGTCCATTTACTGAAATAAGTATTTTATTCAGTTTGAACATGTCCCCCAATGCAATTGTTAATGTATCTTACACTTCTGAATTCTTATATGAATAGTTATGTTTAGAAAGGTAAAAATTGACAAAGTACATGTAAAAATAAATAATAAAGCATCATATTATCCTATTAAATAATATTAAATACAATTTCCACTAATAATTTTGGCATGTTGTATAGGAATATATATTTTACTTTACTTTTTTACAAAAATATTTAAAAAACTTTGTCTTTTTTTCTATTTTTCAAGGTTCCCTTTTTTTCATTTTCCCTAATGATGTTTTCTGCCATTTTCTGTGTCTTTGGTAAAAAATTGTGGCACTCAATTGTAGATAAGGCACATTATTACATTTTCTGAATAGGCACTTGTCATCGACATAGTTGAAAATAATGCCATGATATGTACTGCTCCGGCCAAGATCTCACAATTCACTGGTGCCATTGCATCCAACGTAGTTTTTGAACAAATTTCTTCCTGGTAGGTTGTGAAAGAAATTGAGTTAAATACTGAATAAAGGGCCTACATTCCACAAATTTTGTGCTGTATCTTGATACTTTCGGTACTAAAATTTCAACAGTATAAAACTATACGCGTTGAAACAAACATTTTTGTCGTATCAAAATATATTTTAATGGTCCAGAAATTAGATCATCGTTAATTAAGACGCTTGCAACGCAGAAACCGTAATTCCTAGTCTCCGTACAGCAGCTTAGTATAAAATTAGCATGATCTCTGCCCCTGACCTCTGATAAGACTCTAATCCCAATATACTAGGAAATTAGAGGTCATAGAGACAGCTTCTCCATGATTTTCCTCGTTAAATTGTCAGGGCTTTTTTGAAACTGGAATCTTCAGGAAGGCATAAGAAATTCGTCTAGGGTCAATTATTTTCATTTTTAGACGTAAGTTAAATTATATTTAAAATAGAAAGAGTACTTTAAATTCCGAACGCAGGATTTGTGGAAGAAATTATTACAAACGAGTATGTACCCATTTGGATATCTTAAAACTTTTAATCCCGTCAGATTGTATCCGGTCCAAGAAACAATTCCGGAAGTTTATTTATCCACTTTGGTTAGGTAAAGTCAAACATTACGACATTAGGTTCAGTGTCGTAATGAAGCTCTTTACCGCACCCAGTGCGGTAAAGTACTTCATTACGACACTCGTTTTGTAATGGGTTATTCCGCGACTAGCTTGATTCCTACTATTAAAAATAACAACAATTGTTCAAAGAATTTTTATTGACATAACTTTTTAACAGAATAAGAGTTCAAATTATAATAATAGCTATGCTTATTTGTTGTAAACATTAATTACAAATTTGCTGCAATTTGATACCGTAATTCCCGATGATGTTGAAGCTGTACAATTCATATTTGCATTTGAAATATTTGTAGATTCCACATTCGAAATATTTTCCCCCATAATTTTCATAGCTATCTCTTTTTTATTTTGCACTGATGTTTCGACATAACCTTCAGCAACAGAATTTGACTTCCATCCACCGTGCCTCTTTAACACATTCATGTCAGCACCTGCATCGGCGAGTAAGAAGCAGATGATCGACGAAAGCAATGTCCTGTAAAGTTTCAGAATTCTTCAAACCAAGATACATTGCTATTTTTTGGAATGTTTCCAAAGTATTTATCCCAACTGGTTGCGAAGAACATTTTCCATTCTTGTAGGAGAGAAAGAAACGATCGTGCTTGACATTTTCCGGCCGAAGGCGAAAATATTGACGAAAGTCTCCAAACAGTTGAATTCTTTGACACTTCCTTGAGTAATAACAAATTGTCTTGAAATTAATGTCTTGGTGTTTGGTATATTAATTATAATATACGTATTCTTATCCTCTATATCACTTAATTCTAAATTTTTCAATTCCTCTCTACAGCAAGCTCCAAAACGCCAACTATTAATGTCACCTTCATCATTAAATAAATTTCATTATCTGCCTCTATTAAAAATTTATGTATGTCATCTTTCGAAAATATTTTAGATTTCTTGCTCATGTATCCTTCGATCTTTCTTTTAGAAAGCTATCAATTATGTGAACTTACTTATGTCCACATTATCATTAAGTAATATTGTACTCTTTAACATGGAATAAGGTGACCATAGACTTGAGGGTTTCTCTTTTTTAGACTTACCAGAGAAGTACGCCATCATAACTTTTTCCGAAATGGTTTTAATATGTTTGGTTGCACTCCAGTCTCTAAATAAGGGAAAGAATACACAAAGCTTGTTGTTATTTAAAAAAAAAAAAAATACACAAAGCTTGAGGTTGACACCAAATGTGTTTCAATTGTTATCATTGTTAGAAACAGTGTCGCCACTTCTAGAAAATAAATCGTTAGTACTAAACGAACGCGTAGGACGATCTTTTAGATTAAATCTAACTAATTTTTACAAAGTGGATAAAACGTTGTACGATATACGTGTCGTAACATCTTATTACAATACTCGATTGGTTACCAAACTCGGCCTAACGGCCTCGTTTGGCAATCTTCTCGTATTGTAATAAGATGCTTTACGACACTTATATCGTAAACTACTATTTCCACCGCTTCTTTGTTTTCTGAAATGTTAAATCCCGTTTTTAAGTTAAGGAGATTGCAGAGGGTTGTGACCAAGAATAGTTGTGTTAATATTTACCTGTGCAAAAAGTCAGTATTATTTAATTAAAAACAAATTATCGAATTACTTTTCAACTCGAAATACGTACAAGACTACGTCAAGAATACTGTACAAGGGTAGTGTGGTAATAGTGTATTATGTGGTAAAGTGACGTATCGGACCTATGAACTTAAAAACTATCCTTAACTAGATATTGTTTGCAATATGTGCATAGTCATCAACTAAATACATTTAATAAGTGCAACAGTTTTGGAGCAGGAGAGTAGCTATTCTCCCGATCTACCCAACAAACTTACAGTTTTCTGGTTTCTGGTAGTCTCTTTCTAAAGTAGAAATTTACTTTCAAATGAACATTTTACATCAACATAATAGCATAATTTTATAATAATTTTACATCAGCATAATGACTTCTCAACAAAAACGTTCAAAAACGAAATTAAAATACTCTTCACTTCAACTGAAGGCAGTATTTAAATACTTGTCTGAAAAACTGTATTTTTCAGTTTTTTGGACATATATTTTAGAGATTTAAATACAAAACCAGGTTATTGAAAAAAGGAAGTACTTCAAATACAGATGAAGATAACGATGATAGTTTTTATGTTTGATTCTGCTAGTGAATGAAGTTCATTGAAACAATAAAAGGCCCTTTCAACTGTTGAATTTCAATTTATTTTTAAATTAAAAGGCTAAATCATTAAAAGTGCTCGGGAATTATTCTACAACAAAAAATGCGTTTATTCCTTGTAACTAGAGTCCGGGCAATGCCCATTTTGCCTCTTTTATTTCTTTGAAAGTATTTTTAGGCTACTTACTCCTTTATCAATGTTTACCTCAGAAATGGCTTTTGCGAAGGTTTTGTAATGCCAATACATGTCTATTTGAGAGATAATAGCCTAATCCGGCGTTAAGAGTCTATAATTGCCTATATTGAATGTTCTGCTTTTTCTTTCTCGTATACAGGAGTAATATATGTAGTATAGAGAAAATGATGTAATGCTGTGGAAAATCGATTTTGAGATTTCAACGGAAATTCACTTTTTTAAGTCCTCTGATAACGATAAAGTGGATTTTTTTCAAAATGTCCGTCTGTCCGTCAATCCATCCGTGTGTCTGTCAGTCTCTCCGTCCGTCTATTCGTATGTCTGTGAACACTATTAGCGCTTAGACTATTCGTACTATCGTTTACAAATTGAAGGATCCTCTGCCGTTCTGGCATCAGTTGAAACTTTGAAATTTTGAGAAACATTCATTAAAATTTAGGTTTTTTTTACATGAAGCTCCCCGGAATTTTTCTCAAGAACGGCTCCAAATTTTTCCTTTGAATTTGTTGTAAGAATAGTGTAAAATACAATTATAAAGGTGGCATAGATCCGATTTTCGCGGTTAACTGAATTTTCGAAAATTGCAAAAGTTTGAATTTTTCCGACATCTTCCTACTTCCATCTTCTATAAAATTGAAGATAAAGATTTTTCCTTCAACGGAAATTTGTTGTCCACAAATAGTTTTTTCATTAAGATCAAGTACACTTTTAAAAAAAACTTAGTAGTTTTCGAGCAATAGTACATGCAATATTTGGAATTTAAAAAATAACAAAAACAAGGTTTTCTTTTTAGAGGCACCAAATTTTGTCTTTAAATTTTTGGAACGGTAGTGCCAAACGAACCCTATGAACAATATGACATAAACGCCATATTGCTCTATTCTTTTGTTGTTGTTTTTCAAAAATTAGAAACATGTATTTTTTTCTTGTGTCTCACATCGGTAACTCCGAAACCACTCTAAATACACTATTATTTATAGACGATCAGATAATTATCCAAGCAAGTGAGGATCAGTTACAGAGGGCTCTCTTTAAATTGAATAACATATGTGAACGATATAACTCGAAAACCTCAACTCAGAAACCCAAAGTAATCGCGTTCAGAGCCAAACATCGTATACGAAGTAAAATAAAAATAAATAATAAAAATATAGAACAGGCGAGACATTTTAGAGATTCGGATGTGATATTGCTTTTGAATTTAATAAAGATATTTCAATAAAAAAAATCCATAACCTCTGTGATACAATAATGAAATAACCGCTTTTGTCCTATTTTCAACAACCTTGATAAACAGCGTTGACACAGGTTCAATGCCTCCAAATACCTATTTGCAATTTCTGTTTTACTTAAATTCATCTTTTTTCTTTCCGAACTTAGTCTCATGAATTTAAATAATCATTTCTTCACCACCCGTAGGTGCGCTATCACTCTCCACTAAAAAAAAAAAACACACCTCTCAACAAACCTTTATCCGTCAGTCATACTTTTAGCCTAACACGTAAATCATTCATATCGTAATGTTTCACATTCACTCGTGTAACTGGCAAATACGTAATAATCTCGCTTTATTTGTTAGCATTAAACCAGTAACTATTTCATGCAGAACGTACGTGTGCATTCATACCTTTTAACGACAATATAAAGCACATCTGTCAGCAAAATGACTTTTTTCTATAATTTCACATCTCTTGTACACTTCATACATTCACGCCTAGACGCAATTAAAGTTAATATCCAAGTTTGTTTTATAATTGGAGTGAAGAATATCAGACAAAATAGTCCTTAATAAGTCACATGCCGTATTACACAATTGAATGTACTCGTACAATAAACAAGCAATCCTCTCTTTATAGATAAGCCATTGATGAACTCTGTCGTAGACCTCAGTCGTCACCATCTGGTGGCGCGCGGCCTAACTATGCTCTTTGATGGACTCTTGAACCTGTCATGTAATGCTAGGCGAAAAAAGTGCAGAACAGTAATTAGTTTGTTAGTAAATTAAGGTTTAGGGTTGTAAATCATAGCTGATAGTACTCGTAACGCTCAAAAGAAGCTAGAACTAAACTTTCACCGGTATTGGCTCAGTTCATTAAGAAATTATCGCGCTGTTACTCAACCCCCTTTTCTCTTTATATAGGGAAGGATCTTGAGGTGCAAAGTATGGTCGCAAAAGGTGAAAGAAAAGTTCTGAAAATACATACAAAGCGGTGCTGTTGAAAAAACTGTATTAATGTTTCAATCAGTTATATGCACTCAGTTTTTTATATTATACGTATCATTTTGCACCAAATTTTTTTATGGAGTCCGTAAGAAGTGATTTATAGTACTTTACGAGTATGCAAAACTGTAGTAGTTAGAAAACTGTTAAACAATGGACAATATTGACTGAATTTTTTTTCCCCGCGAATCGCGTGGTCGAACGAACTTAGCAGGTGGGTCAGTCTACGCCCGCATATGTCCCGCGTGGGAACCTCAGTGCTGATGCGGACCCAGGCAACTTCCCGACTCCCATCTCCTTTCCCCTTCAAACCCAAAAGCGCTGCCAGGGCTCTTTTGACTGCGTCACGATGGCAAGGGTAAACATTTTCCTCAGGTAACAGAAAAGTGGATTTTTGCACACCCATAATCCATCTCGTAAATGTCCTGGTTTGCCTACTGGCAACACTAATCCAGCGGGAAAGAGTTGAACTGTTGCAGCAACACTGTTGAAATTGAAATTCGACGTTAAAACTGCAGATTGGCCTTGTTGATGAAATATAAATGACTAGTAGTTTATGTAAAAGATGTTTTAATATTTATTCTGTTTATTGATTTTGATTAAATGACATTTAAAAATGCTTTTCAAGAAGAGAATAGGTACGTTTTTCTGCCCAATCGTTTACAAACGTAGGAAAGAGTGGAAAAAAATGGCGCTGAATCATAAAAAAAAGATAGGTAAGGTGTCAAAAATGTATCAATCTCATGAAAAGGTACAGCATATTGTGTTTATTTCGCATCATTTCGTCCCCACAAATGAATATATTAAACTATTTGTATGAAAACAGCTTTATTGTTGAAAAGGTGCTGCACCTAAAAATCCTTTCCTTAATCATGATATGACCTGTAATTCTTTCGCGTAAATGCTTTAAAGCCAACAATTTCGTGCACCGATATTCTCGTAAATATGTCGATATTTCGATAATGGTAGACGCTTCCACTTGTGAGTAGTTGAGTTTCCAATCCTCATTGATACGGAATGCATTGCTCACAAAGGTCGAGTCTTTTTTAAGAACTGATTACATTTGTCCATTGCGTTGTGCACAGAGTAGTTTGTAGCGTGATAGAGCATCGTAAATGCAGAGTTATAATTTCATGAATTTTCTAAACATTTTAATGAGGATGAACTATGGATACGAAAGGAGAAGAGCGAATTTGTAATTTATTATCGTACATTTTGTTGCTTTATATCAGAATAAGTTAAATAAGTTTATTATAATTTTTTGTAATAAATGTATTCTTGATAATCCTGATCACGCCGCGGTTCACATTCGGCTGTGGGGTTCGGCGGCGATGGTGTAACGGTTAGCGTATCGGTCTGCTATACCCAAGTTTGCGGGTTCGTACCCGATCGAAGCCGTCGATTTTTAAGGGCGAAAAAATCCTTCGTACGCCTTCCTTCCGAGGGGAAGTAAAGCTGTGGCTGTCCCATGTTAGTACATTTACTGCATGTAAAAGATCCTCAAGCCTAAATGACGCCTCTGAGCAAAATTCAAATCGCCTGTTTCGTCGCCCAAGTAATACCTTCTTTCTCCCATGATTGGTGAAAGGAGTGTAACGAAATTTGCGTGGTCAGACGGAAGAGCAGGTCTCATGGCCTGAGTCTCGCCACGTAAAATAAGGCAAATTCAATTCAATTCAAGGGGGTTCGTACCTATCTTATTTTTGTGGTCATCATTTCACACGTCAGAAGGAACAGTTTTCCAGGGAAACTGATTTGAGTGTGACTGGGACCTGCCATTAAAGTGATCACCAGACGCTTGTGGTTTGAGAGGCAATGGCTTTGAATTTGTATGTTTACTATCACTCTATTATAACAATATCTCAAAGGTCTATTTAATGGGTTTTGGATAATGGTAGCAATTTCATTGGCAGTGAACGAAGTTGCGCCAACGAGTTCCAGGAAAAAGGAACACTGAAGGTTCATATGTTTTACATTTAATTATAGTAAAAATCTAAATTTAATAGCAAATAATCAATTCTCAAAATATTACATTAGAAGAAAAATAAGATATCATAATAATGGATAATACGTATCTTGAAATATTTTATGCGATTAAAGTTAATAGCTATTTGAATTATTAGAAAAAGATCCACATGAAAAGAGGGGGAAAAGATGTTAGGAAAGATGCAATAGTAACTTTGGGGCATTTGTTAATAATTTTTAAGTCAGTGTTTTGGTGTGGGAAATATTAGCTTTTGTACTAGAAATATCGGACAATGTCTACCGTGATGATGGAGAAACGAAATAATCAAAATATATTTCGTTTCCCCGCGGAGAGAGGCTGAGAGCTGGGTTGTCAGCTATTGTGCATGAGGTCCCCAGAGTTTTTATCGCCAAAATAACGCGCGAGCTCTGAATGATTGGCAGGCAGCTGCCGCCCGTAGGTCAAAGCGGGGCAGGGTCAGAGGTCGCGCCTTCCTTTCCCTGTTGCACGTACGCAGTCCCGTTATTGTCTCCCCCTCCTCTGCCCCTTACGGGAGTTACATCGCATTTCAATTGAAGAGTTTATCCACGTTTTCGTCACCAGGGCCCTGTAAAAAGAGTGTTTCTGATGAAAATTCGTCGTTTTTTCGCACAGCATGACATAACTTTCTCTCTACTGCATAAGCAATAGCGAGAAATTAACCCTTTAAGTGCTACGTTGTTGTGGCATCAGCGCGTCCCCGGGCCCTGAGTCACCCGGCCCGCTTGGGTCGCCTGTGGCCTGCATTCTTTTCGGGCGCGCGCCCTTTGTAGGGGGCGCGGCGCGGGGAGAAAACTGCTTATATTTCCCATCCTTCTTTTTGATCCGGACTTTGGACCGACACTGGCGAAGTTAGAAATATTTTTTTAAATTTATTTATATTTTTTTTCAAATTTTTAAGACAGTAAGTGATTTAATATGTTTTTTGTTATTTACGTTAGTAAACACGCACTTAGCCCCTTAACAACCAACCATCTAAATACTGCTTTAAGAGCGCGTCCATAGCAACGGCCGCTAAAATATTTTTAATGGACTCTCGATCATTTTAGCGGCCGTTGCTATGAACACTATGGACTCTCGGGTTTCGATTCTGCTTGCATTAGTAGAAAAAACATTCAACTGTCTGATCACAAACAAAGCATCCAGTACCACCAACCCTTGCTACAGAAAATCAAGAATAATGACAATTCTGAACTCGCGAAAGTGATAAAAGTTTATTTTTAATAAGCGATAAACTAAGATAACAAAAAATAACAAAAATCATTGCATGTAACTCGTCCTCTATTAGTCTTTAAGGACTTAGCCGGAAGGTTAACTACTCGGCTTCGCTATCGCTCCGCCTCGCAGTTAACCTTCCGGCTGCATCTTTAAAGACACGTTTAGAGGACTCGTGACATAAATATCTATTTTTGGTATGGTAAATCATGAAACATGGATGCACACATAATCCTACGTCACATTGCGCACACATGTAGCTGGATTCACGACGTAGACTCCAGGCCATGTATTAGGCCGCACTAAATTCGCAATATGGCAGCTTGAAAGATTTCCTGTCGGAATAGCCAACTTATGAAACTATAACTCTGATCAAGTCTCTCGCTTTTGTTTTCTTTGTTGTCTCATTCACAATCCTCGCGCGGTCTCGAGTCTTGTCCACTGTTCAATAATACATGTTTCGGTTTTCGGTAGAATTAAAAAGAGATGTTCATCTATAAACGAATATTAACTCTGTGAATAATTATTAAGTTAATTAAGAATTATCATTATCAACTATTGCGAGCTTAAGAAGTGTTAAAAAGTGTCAAGTGCAAATGAAAAATACAACCTCAAAAGTTATCTGCGGTCATACTTCTATGTTATTAATGCTTTTGAGATGTGTGTCAACAGTTCCTTCACGTTTTGAAGTTGTAGTAATGAGTTTTATTGAACGCAAATAAATACCACAATTATTGAAGTTAATTAACGTGATATACATGGTAGTTTTAAGTGATCTAATGAATTGTTCCTAACAGTCCAGTTATGTCAATATCAATGCAAATGCATCCATTTAATTTATCTGTTCAATTATTCATTAGCTTTTAAAAGTAAGTTCAAAAAAAATAATGAAAATCATCATTAGTGTAAGTAAGTCTTCAATAACTTATCCATTGTTGCCAGAGACAGTCTTTGAATGCGTGTTATCTTCTAAGGTTTAATATTAAGTATAGACCCAGATGTTGTTGGGCTAACCATTATTTTCCAGTTATAATTAAAATGAATTATTAAAAAAAAATAAACAAGAAAATAAAAATAAAACTCAAAAACCTACTACTAAATAAATAAATTGAATGATAAAACGCAAAGAACGAAGAACACCAAAACCGCAAAATGCAAATCTTTAGCAACACTCGTAAACTAACACAACTTCACTTGGATGGCTTTGAATGTTGGCGGAATCTACGGAAGTAGTCTTTGTTTCATTGCAAACTTAAATTTTAAAAAATGTCCCTACCGCTTGAAGGTAATATATACAGGGTATTTGTGTGACTCTTGGCAACAACTTTTGTCAACATAAAACGAAACGAAACTACCTTCAATCGAGTATAAATGTATGTTCTCATCTGCCAGTGACATTTTTCAAAAGTTGTTCCGTTAGTTCGGCGTTTTAGCTGGCCAGCAATCTAGCTTGTTCTTAGAACAAACGACGCATCTTCGCTGAGCTTTTCTTTTTTTATTTATTTATTTTTTTATTTGTTGCGTTTCTGATGGGACGATAGTCGGAAAATGTCGCTGTGTCAGGCGAGTCGGTGTATCTTCCGACCTTCTGCCTCAACACAAACTGAGGCACAAAAACCAGGATGGGTAGATTTTGCACAGAGATTTTTATTGCCCCAGCACCCTCCTTGGTGGAGGGTGCTGGAGCCATATAATTTCGCATGTTTTGACCTGCGCGCGGTCCAAGTACCGAGCGACTCCTTTGTCAGTCAACGCCGGCCGCCCGCCAGCCTCCGCCGCGCACGACGGGCAGATGAATTCGGCTTCAACACTCCTTATGCCCCCTCTATTGGTCAGAAAAAAAATACTACAGTTACTTAGTACTTTTAGGAAGCTGTAGATGTCGTGCCAAGCCAATAGCTTGTACTGCCCCCTAGGAATAAAATCAGAAAGCAGACGAAACATCGCGCGCCGGAATTATCCGGCATTAGCGCTCATGGCACAACCGACCCGCGCCGGATATATCCGGCATTAGCGCTGGTGGCACAAAAGTTCTGCGCCGGATATATCCTGCATTAGCGCTGAAAGGGTTAAAATGGCGGAAAGAATTGAGATTTAGCTATGTTTATGTGTGATACCGATTAACTACATTTATTATTTTTACGATACGAAAAACACTCCCGATTGAGTTATATTAGGTAATTGGGAACCCTGATCTGACAGTGCAATTGGAAGCAGGAGATTTACCTCGAGATTGCAAAAGATTGTGCGTGTGTTTCTCTCAAACGAATTCTCATCTCAGAAATAGTGTTTTTTGTCGTCATGTGAGACGAAATTTCGGAATTTAGTACTGAACTGATTTTCGTAAATAAAACTTTTACAAACTGAATTGACAAAAAATGTATTCATATTGCTTGTTTCGTCTGAGTTCGTGAACTGTGTTGTGTGTAATTACTGAATTATATCTCTCAATGTCGGATATATGCAAGGTGTGTCATGAAGTTCTACGAATCAACAATAAATCCGGGGAAGCTTATTTTGTTAAATGTAGTTCTTGCAAAGATAAATTAGACCCATCGTGCTCTAATCTTGTAACTTCTCAATTGAAAGCTTTTTGTACCACGAAAACCCTTAGAAGGGTTCATTTTTGTTGTGTTATATGTTTGGAGTGTGATTAAGACAGATGTGAAAACAGCCCTCACTAAATCATACAAGTAGATTCAATCTTCGCCGGTCTCGAATTCTTCCGTAGATAAATCAAACAATGATTTACATCTCAGTTTTTTGAACTCTCTAATGATTGAAAAATTGCAAATTTAGAAATAATGCGAGGAAGTGTGTTCTACTGTAGCGAAAGTAGTTCATTCCTTTTTTTTTTTTTTTTTTCAGAGAAAAGGGTTTGCTACACTATGCCTGCGACGCGTGTGCTGCTGGCGGCGTGGCTGGTGGCGGTGGTTGCGAGCGAGGCCACGGAGCCTGCAGGGTCCGTTGCCGTGGAGGCCTTGGTCGCGCGGGTGGACAGCCTCACTGCACGTGTCGACGCCCTGCAGGCCCAGCTGCAGGCGCTGCAGGACGCGCCCTCCCAGCGACGATGCTTCTCCAGCCCGCCGCAGCGCCGCGTCGCCGCCTCTCCCGAACACTCCATCGAGGAAGGTCCTCTCAACAAGACCCTGCACGAGGCTGCGGCGCGCGACGATAAGGGCGAACTGGAGAGGCTGTGGAGACGCGGCGCAGCACTCGAGGAGCGCGACGCGCGCGGCGACACGGCGCTGCACGCGGCGGCGCGCCAAGGCGCGGCCAGGGCGACGAAGGAGCTGCTGCGGCGGGGCGCGGACCCAGGACGCGCGGCGCGCTGCTCCGCACGCCGCTGCACGCGGCCGCCGCCCACGGCCAGCTGGAGACGCGCGGCGGCTGGTGGAGGCGGGCGCGCCGCTCGGCGCTGTTGGTGGCGGCGCGAGCGGGCGAGTGGGCGCGCGCAAAGGATTTGGTCATTGGTGGGGCCTCGCCGCGGGCCGCCCGGCCGCACGGGCGGGGGCGGAACAAGGGGGGCGCTGGCGGCGCTGGAAGCCTGCTGCGGCGCGGCGCGCTGTGCGACGAAGGGGGGGGCGGCGGCCGGCGGCCCCCAAGTGTGGGCGATCGCGCAGGCGGCTCCCGAAGAGGTGAGGGCTGCAGCTCTTCCAATAATAACGCGGTCGAAAGCGCACTCTACGTTGACTTCTCGCGATCGCTAAACGGTCAAGGTGAAAGTGTAAATAGGCGTTGATTGTCAATTTAAAAATAAGTTGTACCGACTCTGCGCTTCGGTCCGAAAGGGCGCGAATTCGAGTCCTGCTTTGGGCATGGTTGTTTGTCCCTTGACTTTGTATGTGTTATCGGGGAGGGCCTCGCGTTCTGCTGACCCCCGATCAGAGGAACCCGCAAGTGTGTTGGTCGAATACGCGTCCCATCGGGACGTAAAGGGTAACCGGCTGTTGGTTGGATAAAAGCTCTAGAATAAAAAAGTACATGGATTACACCAGTTGTTAGTTTTGTTTTTCGACATTTGACACGCGTGTCGATTTGACTGTAAAAAATCCATTTTGTGCTGCGTACGATGTACGAAGGGAGATAGAGGGAAGGTGAGGAAGGAAAAAAAATAGGGCCGATTTTCGCGGATAATTCTAAATTTTCGAAAACTGCCAAAATTTGAATTTTTTCGGAGTCTTCTTACAACTACAAAATTGAAGACAGAGATTTTTTCCTTCAAATGAAATTTTTTTGTCCATTAATAGTTCTTTCATTACGGTCATGTGAATTTGTTTTTTTAAATGTAGTTTTCGTGCAATAGCACGTGGAATATTTGCTATGTAAAAAACATTACAAAAACAAGATTTTCTTAAAAACGACTCAGTTTTTTCTTCACATTTTTGTTAAAATTAGTTCCAAACGAACTCAATACCGTGACATGATTGCCATCTTGCTCTATTCTTCTGTTTTTTCAAAATATACAAACGTGATTATTTTGACTTCTCTCAATAATTGCTCCAAATTTTTTCTTCAAATTTTTCTAATAGATAGTGTTATGTGCTCTGTTTCATACGACGTAGAGTTCATTTTGGTATGTTCTTTTGTTTTTTCAAAAATTACACGAATGTTATTTTTTTTTAATCCCTATCACTTCATTGATATGGATATTTTTATTGACTAGTATGCATTATTACAATTGTTAGTGGAAGTGCTTCAAATGATTTTAAATGGATGTTTTCAAGAACTAAATAGATTCCTGTGAAAAAGAGCTTAAAATTTCGCAATTACAGTAATGCTTAATCGCCATTTTTTTAATAACCTCTTCAAATTTTTCTTTGAAATTTTCTATTTAGGACGTTTTTTACTTTTCTTTAATATTCTTGAAGTAATAATTCGCTTGTACTACTAGGAAAGCAAAAAGTTGAGGAAATGTAAAAACAAATGTACTTTGGGCGACTATAGATGGCACCTGGCCAGATAATGGAGCAAAATCTTAAGGCTAAATGCACCGAAAAATACTTATAGGAAAAATCAATAGATCGCAGCACTATCACACGGAATTTACTAGATCGATAACGTCTGAACAAATTGTCCGATTTTCGATATGTAAACAGCATTGGACTCCTTTTTAAAATAGAATTTACGCCACGATGCCGTGTTTTCAAAAAAGATTTCCAAACAATTTTTGAAAACGTTTTCTCAGAGTTCCGGGAAGAAATTAAAAAATGTGGGCTTATAGCGCGATGGCGACGGGCTTCCTGAATCCAGCGCCGTGTAAATCATGCAATTCGGATGAATAGAAGCGGCGTAAAGTGAAATTTCGGAAAAAATACCTGATCCCCCTCCCCCTTTTCCCTGCGTCACCCGACCCGCCTGGGCCCTCCATCGACGCGGCCGAACGGCCAAACCCGGCGGTCTGCGGCACGGGAGGCCGAACTTTCAGACAGGCAAGCTGGGGAGTCAGTCCCTTTCAGTCTCAATATATTTTTCTTCACGTGTCAAACTAGTGATGCTGTAACACAGCCAAACGGTCTCGTATCATCTGTAATAGTCGTATAAAACTATATATCTTGTTCACATATTTCCGTCTTCCTTCGAATACCATCAAACAATTATTTGAGGCACTACTCAAAATATCAATTCCGATTTGGAAACTGATTTCAAAAGGGAAATTGATCTAATTGTGTAGATATCACCAATATTCCATGTCCTAACATCTTATTTTACATACATTTTACTTCTAAGATCTTCCGTTATCATTTTACTACCACAAAGAATGAGCCGAAATTACGCACGAGCTCTTTTATCCTGCGACTCGATTTTTGATCTCAAAACGGCGTTTGTCTCCTTGATAGACTTCACCTGATGAATCTGTTTTCCCCAGTAAAATATTAAAACAGTTTTCATACTTTCGGGCAAAATTGAAGAAGTGGTAATATAGCGCGCAGGCGAGATGCATCCTGAATCCAACACTGTAACAAACATTAAAATATAATAATAAGAATCGTGACATGTCCCAGCTTACTTAGTAAGTTATATTGATATAAAATGATTCTATTATATTTGTATAAACTTGAAGATTGGAATAAGTAATTCCCGGCGCGTCATTTTGATACAAACTACGTAAATGATAATGTAAAAGGATGTAGTGTAAATCATTGTATTGTGACATATATATGTATTTTTAATGCATTAAATTGTCACGAAAGCAATACAACTTTAACCCTTAGACAGGAACGCCACTCTAGAAAAGGAATACTCGTCTATGAGGGGGATAAATTATGTTTTGTTATACAGTTATTAATTTGGCAACTTTACATTTCTACATTAAGATACCATTTTCTAAACATCGTACACGCTTATCAGTAACATTTAATCGGGTTGGAATGCAATTTATAAGATTTATAAACTACTAGTAAAACGTAGCATACCAGTCACCAGTGGCGGCTCCTAAACCTCAGACCAAGTAGGGCACAGAAACTCGTAAAAAAACTAATGCAACATGCAAAGCATTGGAAAACATACCTCTAATTTTATACAGCAACAATCCTGCTCTCCTTGGCTCTGGCAAACACTTCAATAACTTGACAATTAAAATCAACAATGCGACCCAGAATGTATCTATTTTTATCTACAAGTTCATTATGTATACGCACAGAGATTCTATATGTGTCATTGAATTCTTGCCTGATACTAACTCTCCTAAGAACAGCTAAATTCATTTCATTGTTGACATGACTTTTTGAAATAGCGTGTTTTTGCATATATCCGGGAGATGCTTCAAATCTTTAATACCGTTCTGAGTCCACGTTTCGTCACCCCCAAATAGAATGCATGGGAAGCAAAACAATGCATTACTTACTGGACATCCACAAATCCAATCCCATTTATCATACACTGACTTATTAAACGTTCTGTTGTACGATCTATTTTATCATTAAAAGCTTGTTGATGACCAGATCAGGCCTCAGTGGCCTAATCTACGCCAAAATCCTGTCTTCATAACCTAAATTTTTACTTCCTAAATACTTAACTTCATTCATTTTAAATTTTTAGCGGTGTAAATTGAAAATCACTCAAAGTCCCCCGTTGGTTTCTCACGTCAGCTGAACGAGAAGAGAAAACAATTCAATTGTAAACACGCAGACGCTCAAGAAAAACCTATTCACATTTCACAGCTGCTGATATTATCAAGGTTACAAGCGCCCTGAGCTGATAAGCATTTCATTTCTCAGACACTACGAGCGTTGTTTGTGCATCTAATAAGTGGCGCTTGCAGTGGCAGTCACAAAAAGCTTGCTGACCCTGAAGGGCCTTAAGGGGCATTACCCTCCCTTTTTCCGCACTATGAGGAAAGCTTGCTGAACGGGAGGGCTAGTCACAAGAGCTGCGGACTTCGCCCTGTACCACAACTACCTCGAAGTCAGCGCTGAGAAATAGTATGGATATCGCCCATGAAAACCTTAACGTTAATTCTCTAGAAGAATTTACTCGATAACATGACGAGCATGTTAGTCCACTCTTAATACTTTTCGTTACAAGAGGGTGGGTACGTGACCATGTGACCTTATGGTGATTCCCTGATAAACCTCATATTAGGGAATCAGAATGCAAACGTATTAAATCGGCGATCCTTATCTAGGTGTCGAGAATAGGGATGCAACATTGATGTTCAAAACATTGATTTTGTATAGACACATGAACATATTTCGAAAAAAATGAAACATTTATGAAACCTGATGTTTATTATCGATGTGCTTGATGAGTTGTTGTGAATGAAAGAACCGATAATCACAATTTATAAAAGTTAAAATATGAAATAATATTGCATTATACCACGTCAATACATGTGTCGAATAAAGCGAACGTGATTGTAACATCCTCATCCAGTAGACTATCTTCAGCCCAAGAAATGACCCCATTTTCTGGCATTTCCTAGTATGTCCTACCGTACGCAGAGGGCGGCCAACGTAAGCACTCTAGGTGTAAGGTCTCTCGCCCACCTTCCTGTACCATTTGAGAAGTTGGACTCCATAGACCTCGGCGATAGTTTTCAGGCTTAGTTTCGCTGTTATTCTTTTTACTTTCTTTTGCCGTTTTGTCTAAATCGTAATTATAAATTAACAATCACGGCCATTGTCAAAACAAAATCTTCCGCACGAACTTGATCGATGTTTCTAAACCAGGTTTTTGAAAGATGTTTTAATTTTGAACATTGATATTACATTGAACATTTTGAACATTGATATTACATTCGTATTACTTGAGCATTATTCCTTCGCTTTTCTTGCTATCCGAAACTGGGAGGGGACGCGCCGATAATTCAGCGAGTTCTTCCCTAATAATGACAGAATGTATGCATGAAAGACTGAGGTATCAAACACACTGTTCAGTGCTATGATGTCTATTTATCGGCTCCAGTCCGGTCAAGCAGCGGCTGTGAGCATCTCTCCTTTATCTGCAGGTCCCAATTCTTCGCAGGGTCTCAACGCCAGAGAAATAGTACTAGAACATGATCATAAGCCATCCTTGTTATACCTATCTGGATATACACAGCAATAGGATGCTGGAGATTTGTTCATTGCTCTCGGACTCGAACTGCCTTTTTCCATTTGTTTGTGATATTGTGTATTAGTCACACAATTATGCCACTTACACCCTTTTCTTCCTTCATTCTGTCATTCAAGCATAATTTCCTTTTCTAGAGATTTGTTCGACTCTACAATATGTCCAAAATATTTTTTTTCCATTTTTGGCTTTGACTTTTAGAGAAAGTTCTGTTTTTTCAAAATTTCGCATTTATCTTTTGCCCTCCCATTGTACGTTTAATATTTTCTTCCGTGTCCCTACTTAAAAGCATCTTCCTTTTTTCGCCTATCTCAATGTTCAGCTTTTACACCCACACACAGGATTAGAAATACCATTTTCTCGATTATTTGGATTTTGGTCTTACGTAGGGCTTATCTTCTTCCTTTCAGGGATTAGGCATGAATGCCTGTTCCGTCTTCACTTGCACTTCAGCTCCATCTCTTCCTGGGCCTCCCGACATCTCTCCTACCCTTCGGTCGGTATTGCATCACTAAGCGTGGAATTCTTTCTTCGCCCATTCTTCCATTGTGATGTCTCCATGATTCTCTGTATTCCTCTATCTTTTCATTTATATTATATATATCCAGTTCTTCGGATATCTTCGTTTCTTATGTGATCTTGTTTTCGCAGCCTTTAACTTTCCTGAAATCTCATTTCCACTGCTTGATTTTACTTTATCTCTCTCTTTTTATCACGATTCACTTCCATACATAAGAACTGGAGCAGCCCTTGTTTATAAAATTTTATTTGGGTGTCTTTCCTTGTTTTGTTCTGAAGTGTTCGGTTTTTATGCCACATAGTGATTGAAATTTATTGGTCTTATTTTCTATGTCTTTATCTCTGTCATAACTGATCTCGCAACCAAGATAATTGAAATTAGAAATCTGTTCGATTACTGATCGTCAATTACTATTATTGAGCGGCGGGGTGTTTACCATAATGGCCATAACCTTTGTTTTCTTTTGATATCCGAGATTATATTCAGAGCCCTCCCAGCAGATGTAGTTTGTATACAGCTTTTTGTAATTCGTCTTCACTTTCTTGCAGTATTGTTATGTCATCTGCATAAAGAATAACATTTATATGTTTGTTCTTCTTTAACTGGATTCAGGCCCACTACATTTCCATTTTTAATAAGATCATCTACATATATATTAAATAGCGTTGGAGATAAACTACATCCTTGTTTGAGTCCTCCATTTGTCAAAATTTCTTCAGTTTTCTTCGTATCAGTGTTTATTGTAATTTTTGTGCCGTATATAAACTTTTATGGTATTTATTAGGTGTTTAGGATATCACTTTCCTCATTACATTCACAATTTGACTCGATCTACACTGTCAGAGGCTTTCTCGAAGTCAATAAAGGCTAAATGGGTCTCATATTGACTCTCGTCGTTTTCTAAAATCCTTTGATACTAAAAATGTCACTGCATGAGCGTCCTTTCCGAAATCCGACTGTTCTTCTTGTAATTTAACTTCTGTAATGATTTTTAATCGAGCATTAATTATTTTGCAAATATTTTATAAGCGACATTCATGAGACTAATACTCTATAGTTCCACACTCATTTCTTTGACCCTTTTAAAGATGATATAACCTCCGTCGTTTTCCAGCTATTAGGTGTTTTATAACTTTTCCAGCATTCATTGTACAGATGGAGCAACCTAAAATCACAGATAGGTCCTGCGTATTTTAAAAGTTCCATGTTAACACCATCAGGGCCACATCCCTTCCTGTTTTTCATTGTTTTTAATGCTAACTGAAATTCTTCCAAGGAGAGGAGGTCCACCGAACTGTTGTAACAGAGCTCTTCCTCTTGAGAATCGATGGTTTCTGTACACCAGAGTTTTCTATAGTGTTCTTTCCATTGTTCTTCATTAATGATTTGTATATCTTCAACATCTTTCTCTGACTTATTTAGATGCCGAAATACCTTATAAGCAAACATTTGCCTTCCATGTATATCGTTTTCTATATTACTTATAAATCTATCCATGACATGTGTGCAGATCTAATTAAATGTTTAGCATTATTCCGTTTTGTATGTATTCTCCTTGCTTCGGGTGTTTTGTTTTGTAGGAAATTTCTGTACGCTATTTCTTTATCGTTTACTGCCTTTGCTATACAGTCGTTCCATATTCTCAGTCCCTTTCTTTTTCTATTCTTCTTTTCTTCCTATTGTTTCACTTGCATCCTCTCTATACAATTCTTTATATTTTGCCATTCTTCATCCACATCGTTAACAGTAGGTACACTTAATAGATACTGTTGTAATCGATTATAAAATCCTTGATACTTTCCTGTTCTAAAAGTACACTTTGAAGATTTCTTGATCATGTCTCTCTCTTGTCCTCATTTTCTTCCATTTTGCTATCATCGTGATAGATGCAATCACTAGGTAGTGATCTGAGTATGTCACTTCCTCGGTGTACTTGGACATTTTCTATTTGCTTAAAGATTTTATCATTTGCAATTATATAATCTATAAGTGATCTGTGGCCTCTGGCACTCCAGGTGAATTTATGAATATCTTTTTCTGAAAAAGGTATTGTAATTTTCAGCTGGTTAAAAGTCGCAAATTGACGAAGTTCTTCTCCGTTTCTATTCAAATATTGTTCTCCAAATGCTCCACAACTCCGGGATTGGAGATGTTACCAACTCTTGTTAAGATCACCGCAGATGAGAACATGATTGTTCTTGTTGATTTCTTAACTGTTTTTGAAGTTCGTCATAAAATGTCTTTGTGTCCTCTTTCCTTCCTTCTTCAGGAGCGTAGACACCTATCAGTATAAAATATCCTCTATCTATTTTAAATTTGCACGTAACGATTCTTTCATTTATAAAGGAATATTCCACTATCCTATATTTCCACCTCCTATTAACCATAATTGCTACCCACAGCTTCCGTCTGTTTTGGGTTACTCCACTGTATATCATTTGTAATGGCTAAGATCTTCGTGCCTTTCAGTTTCTTTTTCGTTTCAGTTATGACAGCTATATCAATCCCTTTTTCATTTAATTTGATATCTAGTTCATCTTCTTTATTACACAGTCCTCTGACATTCCATATGGCTAGTTTTAATCGTCCCGTAATACCAAATCGTTTATCCTTGACTCGCTTAAGTTGTCTCCGTAATCCATCCGGTTGTGCATTGTGAAGAGAGCCAGTAGTAATAGAATCCCTGGTCGCGGTACGAGCGCTGCTGCAGGTTAAGTTCAGTGATGGGGCTGCCACCTCACAGCTTCCGAACCAGCTGGGTGGTATTTTGGACCACTCATTCTAGGCGGATTGCCTTCACTGGGCTAAGAGTTCCGCCCACCCTTTCGAGCAACCTTGCCATGTCAGAGATCTTTTCCGACAGAACTACTGTTCAGGCCCTCTTCATTGGGTCCTCTTCTATATTATAAATATATATTATATTATACACATGTAATATATTATATATAATATATTACATTATATTATAGATATATAATTATTTCTCTTAAATTAATAAATCATTTTGAGCGCGTTCCGGGACCTAAAATTTTAGAAGTCAATCACTTGATATGCCTGCATATTTTATGAATTTGTGTAATTTTCTTTCCGCCGTTTTTTCTAAAATTATTCTCTCTTTAGTTTTTCTGTACAGTATCCAGAATTTGTTATTGTAATTCATAAGTATTTAACTTCGCCCGCCATGTATATCACTTCTTCGTTGATGTTCAAGGCTTCCTTTTTGACCAGTTGACATAAATGTTGTTTTCTTTAAATGTAAGTTCATATAATATTTAAATTTTATATTAATAATATATTTAGCTATCCTTATTACATAATTCCGAATTAAGTACAAATAAAACATCTGCATAATTTTGATGAATAAAATGTTTGCGTTTTCTCGAAAGAAGTGGATATGTCACGTTTTGAATGTTTGCTCCTCATTTCGCGCTCCTTTGTATCCAAGCCCAGCGCTGCCAGGCACGTCTCAAGTCACCCTTCTGAGCTGGAAGCAGGGTCGCACCTCTGGCACACTGCTGTTCTGATAGCGTGACTTTTCTGACCTCTGCAGACATCTCGCCGCGTTCTTCGGCGGGTGCTGCTACACTAGGCAATTCGATATGCCTAGCGTAGGAAGAAGGCGGTGAGTAGTTTTCAGTAGGCGAGAACATTGTGCAATGACGAAGTGGAGATTATATTTACTCTATAAGAATTAGTGAATCATTCAGTTTCCTTAATTATTAGCAACCGTGTGTGTGTGTGTGTGTGTGTATATATATATATATATATATATATATATATATATATATATATATATATATATATATAAACAAAATTTATAAATTAAACAATAAATAAAATTATGAAAGTATATTTGATTAATAAAAATTTGTGAGATATTATTAACTAAAGTAACTTATTTTGTGAAGATGTATGAATGGGAAGCTATTGGTTTTCATTGAAAATACCGGTATAACGTTTATTGACGTCCATACCGGTAAAGATGTCCAATAGAGGTATTTTACTAGTATATAACAATAAAGGTATTTGAGAAAGGTATGAAAAAATCCGGTATTTTTACCGGTATTTAATACCTTTTCGGTCGCTGTTCACAAGCAGAATCAAAGAAAAACAAACTATCCTTGTTATCTTCTCTTTCATTTGTATTTACAGTATTTGAAGTATTTTTTTAAAAACATCTATTTTATGTATTTAAATATATCTTCAAAGACATGCTCAAAAAACTAAAAATAGAGTTTAAATTCAAAAATATATTTCAAATACAAGTATTTAAATATTGCTCAACCCTCTCTATAAACTAGTATGTGCGATTAGCAGTGTACTAATCTCAGTTCCCAGCTTGAGCGTAGTACTAATACATATGCCACGAGTAAGTCCAGAAAAATTTGTAGAATGAAATTGCAAAATATGGACATAAATATATAAGGAAAACGCTAAATAAACGAATATGCAAAATCAGATTTTCCTGCAATATGTAACATCAAATTTCATTAGAAGTAATTTAGTACAATTACACTGTGTAAGTATCCTTACAATACAATTTCAAATAAAAGCTAGCGATGATACATCACACACTTTCTGGCATTATTTCTAAATTTGCAATTTTCGAAAATTGATAGAGTTCAACGAAAATGGTAATTCTTTTAAGCGTCCTTTCTATCCGTGGAAAAAATTTGTTGTGATTTTCGAGATTTTTTTAATATATACATCAATTTCATTTTTAAATTACTCTAAAACTTCGCGATTTTGCAATAAACTTACATGACCTTTGCAATCTTCGAAAATACGGCGGGTAGGCGAAAATGAGACCACCATCATATTTTGTATCGTCTTTAAAAAAAATAATTGGAGCTCTTTTTGAGAAAAAGTTATAAATTGTTTTTAATTGCCTATACTTCGCCCCCAAATTGCACGAAAACTACTCAAATGTTTCAAGAATTAAACTTGATCTTATTTTCAGATCTGTCAGAACAGATTTCAGTAAGGAAAAAAATATATCATCAATATTATAGTTGAAGGAAGACGCCCTCAAAAATTGCACGTTAGCAATTTTCTAAACATAAGTGATGTCAACAAACACCATAAATCACATTTCTCTTGCGTTCTGTACGTAACACGAGGACAAAATTTAATAAAATAATTTGGTGACGGTTTGAGAAGATTTCGAAAATGATTTTGAGGCTTAATGTAAAGAACCCTCAAAAATCAAAATATCCGTTTGAAACTCCCAAAGGATCGAGTTCTTTCAGGTAGATTCGGGAAGATCAATTTTGGAGAAAATTGGCAGAGCGGTTTGGGCGTCAGCGTTGATCATAAACGGACAGACATATTTTGGTGTCAATCGATTTTTAGGTATCAAGGACACATGTATTGTATTTTTCGCTAGACCACGAGTTAGAAGAAGTAATGTAAATTTAGCAGAGGATTTATCCACTTTTACTTTACAGGCCCGACAATAAGAGTTTTCGGTACCCGATTACATAATTTGTTGGAAAGTAGTTTTAAAATTAACAACAAAAAACTTTTAAAATTTAGCTTCCAGATTTTACTTGGGAAAACAAATTCATCAGGTGAAATCTATCAAGGAGACAAACGCCGTTTTGAGATCAAAAATCGAGTCGCAAGATAAAAGAGCTTGTACGTAATCTCGGCTCATACTTTCTGGTAGAGGAATGATAACGGAAGATCTTAGAAGTAAAATGTTTGAAAATAAGATGTTATGGCATAGAATATTGGTGATATCTACACAATTAATTCCATTTTCTTTTTGAAGTCAGTT
This sequence comes from Teleogryllus oceanicus, assembly GCA_964035755.1. Lineage (NCBI taxonomy): Eukaryota > Metazoa > Arthropoda > Insecta > Orthoptera > Gryllidae > Teleogryllus > Teleogryllus oceanicus. Next base: position 32,161,345 of record CAXIVR010000013.1, read on the forward strand.
TCCAAATCGGAATTGATATTTTCAGTACCGCCTCAAATAATTGTTTGATGGTATTCGAAGGAAGACGGAAATATGTGAACAAGATATATAGTTTTATACGACTATTACAGATGATACGAGACCGTTTGGCTGTGTTACAGCATCACTAGTTTGACACGTGAAGATAAATATATTGAGACTGAAAGGGACTGACTCCCCAGCTTGCCTGTCTGAAAGTTCGGCCTCCCGTGCCGCAGGCCGCCGGGTTTGGCTGTTCGGCCGCGTCGATGGAGGGCCCAGGCGGGTCGGGTGACGCAGGGAAAAAGGGGGAGGGGGATCAGGTATTTTTGCCCGAAATTTCACTTTACGCCGCTCCTTTCATCCGATTTGCATGATTGACACGGCGTTGGATTCAGGAAGCCCGTCGCCATCGCGCTATAAGCCCACATTTTTTAATTTCTTCCCGGAACTCTGAGAAAACGTTTTCAAATTTTGTTTGGAAATCTTTTTTGAAAACACGGCATCGTAGCGTAAATTCGATTTTAAAAAGGAGTCCAATGCCGTTTACATATCGAAAATAGGACAATTTGTTTAGACGTTATCGGTGTAGTAAATTTTGCTTATTTTGGTGCTGCCACGTGGTGGCGACAAATGGAACTAGTGTTGGTACATTTAGCCTTAAAGCCCGACCACACCAAGGAAGTTAGAAAACTATACTACGAGAATGTCCTTGCCATTATGTAGCACCTCTAGTTCATTTTTTCAATGAAGTTGTCTGTCTTTGTTCGCCCACGAGTAATTCCATTTAACATTTGAGTATGATCACTGATCCTGCTCTATGCATGATGCTCAGAGTTGGCGACAACACAAGTGCGACAAATAAAATTCTATTTTCACGAATGCATTTCAAGAGTCATAAGGGAGTTCACGATAGCATTTTGAAGAGACAGCGTAGCGAGAAAAAGAAATTAGTAGCGATCATACCGCGTGGTCATGCGGAATCAACATTACTAAGAAAATTTGGTATTCGTACACGTGAATCGATAATGTAAATTTTAAAGTTGGATTTATTTTAAATTTTATTTTTTTACAATTTCTTTTACTTGTGAGATTTTATTGTTTACATGCTTTTTTGCACCCCTACTTTAGCTAGAATAAATGCCTTTTTGGATGCCTATTTTGGTGAAAATAAATGCCATTTTGCCTGCCTATTTCAGGTAAAATAAATGCCTGAACTTTCGGGTTATAAGAGATAGCGCAATCAGAAACACTTATCTATTAATAAATATATTAAATAATAATAATAATAATAATAATAAATATAAATTATTCATAATTTAAATCAAAATCTCTATCAGAATCTTTTATACTACCATATTTCGATAGTATCCGGAATTTATTTACATTTTAGCTAAAATGGACAATTGTGATAGGAGACGTCTGAAATGGCTACTTGAAATTGTTTCCAATGATTACTTTTCTTTTACTTCGATTTTTGTCCTTCATTTTTTGATTCTGTTTTTACTTAAATTTCTTTAAATTATTAAAACTTTTTCTTTCAAACTAGGACATTCTTGGCCTAGTTTATTTTTACACAAATGTCGTGGCCAAATCTTGATTTTCGAGCACTACCCTGCTTCGATGTATAAATTTCCTTAGAAAATAATGATTATTTATGTAAAATTTACTCAATTTTAAAAAAATAGTTTTTAAAATATTATCTGCCGCCACATTAAAACTTTTAAATGGAATTTATCTGACGAACTTCGTATTTGTTTATTGTTTTGATAAAGCGCATCATATTAATGAAAATATTACTCTTATTTTTATATCATCACTTATATCCGATGCTGGACATGCCAATCTGACGGATTGTCCCCTTGTTACGAACTTATTGGTTTTAATATTTATAAACATTTAATCTTATATATTTTATTACCTTTATTTATACAATTGAATAATAGTTTTTGCATTGGTGATGGGAAATCTACCGTAGAGAAAATTTACGATCATTTCCAAATTGAAGAACCCCTTGCCCATATGGCCCATATCATGTAGACTGTTTTGAAATTTCTATTTGAGACGATATTTTACAATTCTTTAATATTTTAAAGTAATATTTTCCTTCTACTATTACGTTACCGAAAAGTTAAGAAAACGTCAAGAAAATATACTTTCGGTGACGATAAATGGCAGCTGGCCAGATAATAGAGGAAAGCCTTAAAACCAGTCCACGCCATGGAAACTATAAACATATTCAAGGAGAAAGTTTGTGCCATTCTGATGCACCTCTTGTTAGATCTTAATTTGTGACACTTAATTCGTAATATCAGTCCCCTTTTGCTCACCTCAAATGGATGAGAGATCGTCACTCGCAGCGTCATACTTTTGGATTGATGATGGTGTGAGCAAATCGTCATCCGGACGTACTTTTTCTGGGTTAATTCGTAAGTCATTGTCTATTGCTGTGAGTTGGTTTGTATGTGGCCATTTCTATGTCATTTGATTTCTTCGGTGTTGAGGCAATTGGTAGGTAACCATTTGTGGCTTACTAATTTCAAGTGGTTGAAAGATCTTCATCACGATTACATAGTCGTTTGGTTTAAAGAGATGTTTCGTGTACTGTCACTCTTGTTAATGCAGATGTTTATGTTTGATGGCGTTCCACTTTTGCTCTGATATTTTGAAGGTCATTTATTGATTGGTAATTTATTCTGTGATCCCGTGCTTTTTAATTGCTATGGTCATTAGTCACGTAAGTGTAGGTCATGATTCTACCAAAGTTCTTGCCTCAGTCGATGGTGGTTTCTGGTAGCATTTCGCCTAATACTGACCAGAGAGAGCTAGTAAAAGAATAATCAGAACAGTCATGTTATGGAATGCCCATCCAGACACTTCCTGAATTAATCTTCCCATCCATGGAGTCGAAGATTATACAACTTACGGGACTCGACCAATTGGACTTCCCGTGCAGAACCATCCCAGACACAACAGTTCCTTCCCTGAGCCACCTCAGCGCTGGGTGTTCTTTGGAGGACCTCCCATTATGTTATTTGCAGGTGTGTGGAAGGACTCTATTCGTGAATTTTATCGCCTTTTGCTCTATTTGGGTTGATGACAGGTGTTCACTCGCATATCATTCGTCTTTTTGCTCTGTTGATGTGTATACGTTTGTGACGTCATTGGCCTCTCGATCTGTTCAGGTGGTGGGCACTGCCGGGCAGGAAGCGCTGCGCCAAGCTGCGCGCGCGGCCGCGTGGAGGCGCCCCCGCGCTCCCCGGCGCAGGGGCACGCGCTCCTGCCGCCGCTCGCCAACCGCACGGACCTCGTCCTGCGCGCGCTCAACGTCACACGCAGCGCGCAAGTGGCGGAGATTTTAAGCCCAGCGGTGTCTGACGTCCTTCGAGGCCCCACGGGAGAAGACGTCATTAAGCAAGCAGTTCGTGACGGACGATGCGACGTTGCGTTGGCCCTGATGGCTGTGGAGCCTCAAGAGGAACAGGTGGACTCTGCGGTTCTCCTCTCGCAGCCAGGCGCTAACGCGACGTGCGTTGAGCCCATCTTGAACAGAGTGTTCGACATCGCTGAGAAAAAGGAAATTGCTAAGAGGATTCTGGATCTGACTAACAGCACTGAAATTGTCGAGGCGCTGGGAAAGACAGATCCTAATCTCTTGCTTACCGTCGCAGGGGTCACTTCCTTGACTGAAGCGGTGAAGGATGACAGATGCTTCATGGTGAGAGCTCTCCTGGCAGCCGGCGTGGGCGCGGGGACAGACGACGCTCAGAAGGCCTTGGAGGCGGCTGTGGAGTCCGCGGAGGTGGAGTGCGTGCGGGCGCTGCGGTCGGGCGGCGTGGCGCCTCTGGCCGGAGAGCGGTGGGAGAGGGAACTACTATCCGCGGCGAAGGAGGGGAAGCGGAAGGCGGTGGTGGCGCTGTTGACGGCAGGTGTGAGAATTGATTCTAGGGACCGTGATGGCACGACGCCCTTGATTTTGTGCTCAAAGGAAGGTCACTCAGATGTTGTGCGCGAGCTTTTGAAAGCGAACGCTAACGTAAACATTTCGGACGACGAGGGAGAGACAGCCTTAATAAAAGCTTCAATGATGGGCCATTTGGAAGTAGTGCGGCTGCTCTTGGCTGCGAATGCAGATGTGAATGCAAGAAACAAAGATGGAAAAACGGCTCTCATGCTTGCTTCATGGAGAGGTCTCCCCAATACAGTGCGCGAGCTTTTGAAAGCGAACGCTAACGTAAACATTTCGACGACGAGGAGAGACAGCCTTAATAAAGCTTCAATGATGGCCATTTGAAGTAGTGCGGTTGCTCTTGGCTGCGAATGCAGATGTGAATGCAAGAAACAAAGATGGAAAACGGCTCTATGCTTACTTCATGGAGAGTCTCCCAATACAGTGCGCGAGCTTTTGAAAGCGAACGCTAACGTAAACATTTCGGACGACGAGGGAGAGACAGTCTTAATAAAAGCTTCAATGATGGGCCATTTGGCAGTAGTGCGGCTGCTCTTGGCTGCGAATGCAGATGTGAATGCAAGAAACAAAGATGGAAAAACGGCTCTCATGCTTGCTTCATGGAGAAGTCTCCCCAATACAGTGCGCGAGCTTTTGAAAGCGAACGCTAACGTAAACATTTCGACGACGAGGAGAGACAGCCTTAATAAAAGCTTCAATGATGGGCCATTTGGAAGTAGTGCGGCTGCTCTTGGCTGCGAATGCAGATGGAATGCAAGAAACAAAGATGGAAAAACGGCCCCATGCTTACTTCATGGAGAAGTCTCCGATACAGTGCGCGAGCTTTGAAAGCGAACGCTAACGTAAACATTTCGGACGACGAGGAGAGACAGTCTTAAAAAAGCTTCAATGATGGGCCATTTGGCAGTAGTGCGGCTGCTCTTGGCTGCGAATGCAGATGTGAATGCAAGAAACAAAGATGGAAAACGGCCTCATGCTTGCTTCATGGAGAAGTCTCCCCAATACAGTGCGCGAGCTTTTGAAAGCGAACGCTAACGTAAACATTTCGGACGACGAGGGAGAGACAGCCTTAACAAAAGCTTCAAGGATTGGCGCTGTGGAAGTAGTGCGGCTGCTCTTGGCTGCGAATGCAGATGTGAATGCAAGAAACAAAGATGGATAAACGGCTCTACATTATGCTTCCGAGAACAACAACTTCGTTAGACACGAGCTACTGAAACATAACGCTGTTTAACATTGCCAATCATCACCTTGACAGCCCGCGTTCGGAAGACGGATTCTTCGTGATCTTCGTGCGTGATTTTCACTTTGTAGTGAAATTAGATCCGAGATAAACATTTCTTGTCAGTTTGCTCTCGAGATCTGGAGAGGTCACTGCCGGACAAGGGGGGGGCATGTCCCCAATGCCCCACCCCCAAAATCGCCTGGAAATTTCGTTTTCCTTCCTTTACTTGAAAAAAATGTAAATATCTGTGTTCCAATTATGTAATTATTTAAACAATATTGTAAAAAATCTCCGATGCCGCCCCTCTCAAATGTTCGGCTGGATCCGCCACTGGGAGAGACTTGACTAAATAATTAGTAAAACACAAACTTCAAATTGTTTAAACTTCAAAAACGAAGTTCGAAACTTTTTAGCGGGTTCTGCATATCAACACGCAGAACCTATACGTGACAAACTCCTCAGCGAACTGAATTACCCAGGGCTGCGTTTCACATGTGGTTTAAAGTCCGACGTCTGCGAGCCACCAGTTCGAATTTCGCGCCGGACGTCAACGCAAAAGTCTCTAATTGTGTCTGTAATACTTACTAGTGAGAACCCGTCAAAATTTAATGGTGAGATCAGAGATAAACGTAAAATACTGTGCCCAGACTAATGTTACAATGTTACATTGTTTGGATCTTCAGGGTATAACGAAGATATTCTGTGATGGGAGTTCCCAAAATTTTGAACACGTATGGCCCATGACCAGGTGGCCTTGCAAAATCGGCTTCAAATGACACAAAAGATAGAGCATGATTATACTGACAGATATTATTTTTTAAGTTTTTTGATGTGTCATCATCTCCTATAAACAACTTTGATTTCTTCTGGCATATTGCTCGAAGGTAAACTTATTTTCGCATTTAAGCAATACAGAGTAACATCGTTTGCAGAATTTCTAAGTACAAAGCGAAACAAAACTGACCTTTCATAGACAACGACCCAACAGAAAACGAAATGACCTCAATAACACGCCACCTATGCTGACTTTCTCTTTGCCTGCGTCCACTTAATGTGCGTTTGCGTCTTTTGGTGCGCGTGAGCAACTATTCGGAATTCAACATAACCTGTGTACAACTTCACTATCTCAGTACAACCGATCAAACCCCACGGTCCGAATGTTCTCTACAAAATACACCACAAAAGCAAATACATACAAATTGTCAACACCACAATGCAAGCATTACACTGAAACAAAATTTTGACGAATTGAAAACAAATCTCAACAATAAAATCAAAACATCGAGCAGCGTGGACTCAGCAGAACATTGAGGTGATAATTCAATGGGATAGCGTTCCCTCACTAAGTTTAGCACCTGAAGATGTAACAAAACGAGTTACGTAACGTTGTGAAATTACTGAATAAATGATTGTCATAAAAAACTTTGGACACTTTTATTTGTAAACATATATTAACAATCAAGAAGAAATATAGAATTAAATTTAATTTAATATTTGTCTATCAAATAACCAACTCATAACTTTTAAATATTTATGTTTAAACTTTCGCGAATGCTATTATGTGTAACTATTTCACATTTTTTCAAAACAAAATGCATTTGAGTTGTCATGATTGCAAAGTAAAAGTTTTCGAACAAATTCATTCCTGGTTGGTTGTGAAAGAAATTGAAAGGGAGGTTAACGGGGCTTGGTCATAACTAAACACGAACCAGAAGCTGGTTGTTTGCCAACGTTTCGGAAAATTTAATTCCATCCTCAGGGCTGAATAATATGAGGAATGAAAACACACATTTACTATAATACTACCAAAAAACACATGTCATATAACAATAATCCTGACTGCAGTTAAACACTTTTACAATATCTAAGTACAAAAAACGTTACATACCTCGCAACCATAACACGAAAACATAATTAATACATGTGCTGCATTCTCCTCCATCTCAGGCACCTCTCAGGGAGTGGGAAACACACAATCCTCCTCGCCACATCAACACACACCATGATGAATATGATAACTAGTATAATGTTGTGCGGTGAGCCGAGAATTATACAAGTTGTGCCTGAATGAGGTAACCACTAGCTTCCGGTGCGAGACTAAAGTCAATTATAATATGAATAATATGAATGTCTCGATTATTTGTTGTTTTTTTATTAACATGAGATCTATTAATTACAACCAATAGTTTATTTATTGCCATTACCTTATTCTATGTAAGATTAATTATATTTCATTTTTCTTGTATTGTGACAGAACCAAGCCAAGAAACCGGATATGACCATACAATCAAAATTACAAAACCATTTAAACATTAGGCGTAGAAGTTTATGTTGTACTTTCTCCAATTGATCGATAGATAATTTAGTGTATGGTGACCAAATGACAGAGGTGAATTCTGTAATTGGATGAATCATTGTTTTTTAAAGAATTAATAAGTTATCAATGGACCACAAGGATTTGATGTTGACAAAATCAGTCCCAGGGAATGCAGAGCTTTATTCACCATAACAGTAATTTAACTGTTATTCACTGTAACAATTAATTTCACTGTAACACTGTAATTTAATTCTTTCTTTCATTTCTAAATGCCACAACGTATCTCAAGATTTCCTCATCTACTTTAAAAAATACAAATCATTGTTAAGAAATGTCATACGGCAGGCTAAAATCATGAAACACGATCAGGATATTTTGAACTTAAATAACAAAACAAAAGCAATGTGGAATATAATAAAAAATACGACCACAGCAACTAGAAACCTTGTAGTCACTGTTGTTTTAAAATATTACAATATAAATGTGAACGAACCGGCAACAGTGGCTAGTCTCTTTAAACAATACTTTTCAAGAATTGCTGCCGATCTCACTCAGAGTCTTCAGCCACAAAATTTAATATCAGACATTTCCCCCAAACTTTTAGACTCAATATTCGTTTCAGAAACTTCTCCCTATGAAATTCTCAAAATAATTGGTAAACAAAAAAAATTAATATTCGTCCGGTTTAGATGAATTCTCGGATTCTTTGTGAAAGACATGTGCGTTTGCTATTATACACCCGTTAACTCACATATTTAATGCAGCCTTATGCACCGCAATGTTTCCAGATATTTTCAAAACAGCTAAAATTAAGCCGCTCTTCAAAAAAGGCAAATAAATGAAATTCAAAATTATCGGCCCATTTCTCTTCTATCAGTTTTTAAAATATTAGAGACTTTTTACGTACGAATGGAAACCTTTCTCTGTAATCACGACGCGCTTTCAGATGGCCACCAAGGATTTAGAAAATCAAAATCAATGGAAACAGCCATATTTTCTTTTCTTAAAGATGTCGCCTCATCATTGGACCAAAACGAAGAACCTATTGGATTATTTTTAGATTTCTCAAAAGCTTTTGACGTCAATGATCATGACATCGTACTTTCAAAATTACCTTCATATGGAATCCGTGGTATTGCTCTAGATTGGTTATGTTCGTATCTTAAACAACGATCTCAGAGAGTGGAAATACCTTACTGGAATGATGGAACATTATGAACACAACTTTCCGACTCTTTGCCTATTGCACGTGGAGTTCCTCAAGGATCGATATTAGGCCCTATTCTGTTCTTACTTTACGTAAACGATATGCCCTCGACGATTCGAAACGGAAGAACAGTTCTCTTTGCGGATGATACGAACATTCTTTACAATAAATAAACCGTAAATAGTACAATAGCAGATGTTTCAAATTGATTCCGAAATAACAAATTAATAGAAAATGAAAATAAAACTGTTTTAATGCAGTTTTCCGTTTCAAATAAACAATTCTTTGATCCATTGAAAATGAACGGTGTACCATTGACTGATGATAAAGCAACACAATTTTTAGGCCTCTCAATTCAGTCAAACCTTAAATGGAAAGTCCATTTAAATGAATTGAACATAATATTAAGTTCATTATGCTACGCGTTGAGAATTCTTTCAAATTCAGTCAGCCTTCTTACTGCTCATGTATATTTTGCGAATGTTCGTTCCCGCCTGAGATATGTATGGCATAATATTCTGGTAAATACATATTACAGCTCCCAGATTTTAGATTACAAAATAGAATTGTACAAATAATAACCAAATCCCACCCACGTGATTCTTGTAAACCTTTCTTCATTAATCGAGAAAGTTTACCATTATCTTGTCTGTTAATTTATTTATCAGTGCTTTTGTCTAAAATGACTTGCTTAAGGGCGGGAACATATTTTCGGAAAATACCGAAATCTGTAACTTTAACACTCGACATAGAAATCATATTCATCAGGTGACAGTATCAAAAGCTCATTACAAAACCTTCACATACAATACATGTATATTATTTTACAGCACTTTGCCAGATGACATTAAACGATTAAATTCGATAGAAAATTTTAAATCCAAAGTGAAATCTGCTTTCCTTGCTGTATAACTGTTTCTATACAATTATGTCTGCTGCATAATGTTTCTATACAATTAGAGACTATACTGAGCATCACAAAAAAAGTTACATTAATTATGACAGTGATATTTAATGTATTATTTACCATTTGGACTGTATAATTCTAAACAATATGTAACAAGTATTGTATCGCAGCGTCTGGGTCAACGACCCCCATCTCGATCAGATTTTTCTTCCAGTTTCCCTGATCCATTGACCAAATGCCGAATGGCCCCTTGTTTTGCTTCTGAACATAAATGTAACTTCATTATAAGTGCACTTCTTTTAGAATTCAAGGGGAAATATAGTTATTCAAATTATCGTTTCCATGTCGCGGCAGGAAGAATTCCTTCACGAAGGACATCATGGATAAGAGCCCAAAATGTATTGCTGATTTATCCTTGAAAATAGATTTCATTTCATGGGAGCTTTATTTATTTATTTTTTTAAATACAAAATTCAATTATATTACTTAGTGTAGGGATCACAGAATTTTGTAAACGTGCACAGAATTCACTTCTCCCCATAGTACGTCATACACATTTTTAACTGTTTTTGACGTAAAAATAAAAATTACAAAACCAGTAAGATGTATATTAAAATCAAGTTTAGAATCAAAAATCACTCCGAGATTACTGATGTTAGAGACAGTGCTCAAGGAGTCCTATTTAAAGAATGTAGGTAGCTCACAAGAATATGTCTCCGAGCAGAGATCATTGCACAACACTATCAATGTGGAGTTCCCAATACGGCCAAAAGGCTCGATACAGCCAAAAGGAAAAGAGAACCAATGAGGATAAGGACTGACAAAAACCTCGTGCTTCGGAACAAAGTGATGGATAAAAGTGGATAAACAGTCATAAAAATGATACAATAAATACAAACACAAATAATACAATAAACATAAAATCCATGTCGAGTTTGTCAAAGTAAAAGTTCCAATCTATGCTATTTATATAATAAATGACAGCATTGGTACAATCTTTAAAATCGTAGAACACACTTGGTAATTTCTCATTGTGGTCAGATTGAAAATCAGTGGTTATTTAAAATTAAGAGCAGGATGATATCTGTCACAAGGTAATAATGGATCGATAGATTTAAAAAGCTCGATATAATCAAAATCAGAGAAAATGAGATCAAGTTGCGAGTTGTGTCATAGTATGTATTATTGTGTTGTTAAAATTTAGAGACGCAATAGTATTAAACAGTACAGATAAGTTAACTGAGCCTTAAAGAGAAATGTGTAGAACTGTAGATGAACGGGCTCCAAAAAGTAAGTCATGTCTGGAAGGTTGTAGTCGCCAGAAAGAAGGAAGCAGGAGGAAGGATATTGGTCGGGGATAACAGATAGATCATGTATATAATTTTGGAAAAGAGATCTGTCAGAGTGAGGCGAAAAATAAACTAAAATAGGATGAGTACATTGTTAGGAATAGAGAGTATGACATCAAGTTGCTCAGTACGTTGATGGATGGTTGATATAATTCAGCACTGAATTAAGTCCTTGACAGCAATCAAAACTACTCCTTTGTAGATAAACTGGAGTGGCAGTCACAATCTAGCAACTTTGCAACGAGGACAATTTAGCAAATTATTTAATATTTACTTGAAAATTAGCATACAACCCAAATATCCATTTTCTTTAAGGATGCTGTTGCAGTGAACATGTAAAATCCAAAATATTGGTTTTGAAGGATTTTCTTTTTTTTCTCAATACACACTTATAATGTGAAAAGAGTTTTTCAATGCAACAGGAAATCAATAGTGTATTACTGTGCTCTCGGTTCCTCGGTAATTTTCCAGCTTCTTCTTCGAATGGCCCTTCCACCGAGAGAAACTGCATTCATGCCTTTTATCATTGTGTACCGAGGGTTGTGTTGTATTTTCAAGTGCTTTGATGGGAATAGTCTCTTCGATTTTCTGATATTTATTTCCTTGCAGGGGCTTCATTGATGATCATTGCTTTGTTTAGTTGAAGACATTCTTCTAGTTTTCCAATAGTAGCAGGAAAGTCAGAAATATTAGATACTGTGACCAAATCCCTGTAAAATTCTAATGATGAAATCAATATTCGTAAGCCAACTTCCTACAATTTGTTTTTCAAACCTCACAATTTAGTCTCCTTTAGGATCATAACTCAGTTTAGCTGTTTTAGGATCTGTGGGATTCATCGATTTTTCTCAGTAATGTTTCATATATACTTGAAATATCCTATACGATCTGGCTGATGTGGCCCCTTGAATGTCAAAGCGATATTTTAATTTGGGGGGGAGAACTTTACATGAAGACTCTGCGATATTTAAAAAAAACGGGTCCAAATGTTTTGATTAATTTTGTTGTTGGGAAGGACGTTTAAGAGAATGCTGCAGGTCTTATTTTCGTTAAAACCCTATTTTTTGAAAATTGCAAAAATTCAAAATTCTTTCAGTATCTTCCTATAACTATAGTTATGAAGATTTTTTTCATAATGGAATGTGTTCGTCAAAAAAACTTCAAAAATTGTCACCTTCAATTTTTCTAAATTATGAGTATTTCATGCGTAATTTAATGTCAAACATAGGCAATATTTTATTTTAAAAACCATAGTTTCTTCAAAAACTGCTCAAAATGTTTTGGTTAAATTTTGACCTCTGATAGCGCGAAGGTGCGCTTACGAGAGTAGTGGAGGTCTCATGATAGTTATGATCCCCAATTTTTCGTAAATGGCAAAAATTCAAAAAAAAATTAGGCGTCTTCCTTCAAATACAATTTTGAAGAAATGTTTCCTTAATGAAATGTGTTCTTCAAAAACAGATCTACAAAGAAAGTCATGTTCAATTTTCGAAATGATGGAAAACAGGAGACATCAGGCAAGAGAAGTGCTGTATTAGGGGAGAAGCAGATAAAGTCTGGCGACTCATTTCTACGTTCGTCTTCTTTACAGCACTGGAGAATGAACGACTAAATTGTCACAACGAAATGGTGTTGCGCAGGTATTTAGATCGTGTATAGATTTGCCGCACTTCGCCCAAAGAAGGCTTTCTACCATGCATCATTGTTGCGTTTGGCCAAACCTCTGACACTTGAAGCAGCGCAAAGGGTATGCACAATCCGAATAGGAGTGTCAATCTCTTGTCCATGTTCCTTCCTCTTGATTCTGTACACCTCAGTGACACCCTGGCTCTTAAAGAAAAAGAAGATCCGCTGTAGTTTCAAGTGTGACATCGAGGTTGATCAGTGCCTTACAAAGTGTAGGGTGAGTGGTCACTTTCACAAGGAGGTCGGCATTCTGCTTAGTTTCCAGGCTCGTCTCTATTTTCTCGTCGGTGCGCACTTCGAAGAAAATGGTAACATTCTTTTGTCGCACGACCGCTTGGAGCTTACCGAAAGAATACTCAATGGCAACCGGGAGACGGACTTAAATGTTTTTCCTTCATAACTGTATTCCGTAAGAATAAAACGTGGCCTCTTTGTTTAGAGCTGGTATTGAAACCTTAATATCTTACCATGTACGCGTAGGCTGTGCAAATCCCATGATTTTTAGTTTTGCGAGTAAGATGTCGTGATCTACTGAGTCGAACACTTTGCTGAAATCCAGAAGAATTAAGAATTAATAATATTACTGTGATCTATAGCTGTTCTCGCATATTCAATAACATTCAGTAGCGCAGTACCAGTATTCCTGCCGGAACGGAAACCTGATTGCTGATCGTTTAAAAATGATATTTTTAGATACAGTTCAGTTTGCTTACGGACGACTTTTTCGAGTATTTTAGAAATAGTCGGGAGGATGCTAATTGGGCGGTATTCAATAGGGTTTCTGGTTGATGCTGTCTTGGGAATAGGATGCACGAGCGCACTTTTCCAAGATAAAGGATATTGTCCGCTCATTAGAGAGAAATTTACTATTTCGGTAATGATGGGATAAGTCACATCTAGGCTATTTTTTAGCAGTTTGGCATTTATATCATCGGTACCTGAAGCATTAGATTTGAGACTTTGCACAATTTTTATTATATCCTCATGTTCCACGGATGAAAAGAAAAATTCGTCGTTGAATTTTGTTTCTGAGTTTGGAGAAACGCGAGGGATTGGCTCTTCAAGTTACTATCAAATGAAGGAACGTTTCTTATAAAAGTATGATTTAGAGATTCTAGGAGAATATTCATTTCAATTTGGGGAGGAGCTTTACCTGTTCCTAGATATTTCAAATTTTTCGAAATCGTTTTCGAGTCGCGGATTCTGCCGAAGGTGGTGTGGTAATATTTTATTTTAGCATTGCGACATTTCTGCGTTACTAAATTTCTGAGCATTTTGTACTGTTTTTTAAATTGTTCGCATTTAGTTTTCCGGAAAGTAGCATGCACTGCATCTCGATCTTTCATTAAATTCCGAATTTCATCAGTTAACCATGCTGCAGGAGGACGAGTTACGCGTGATATTTTTAAATGCGCGTGCCGGTCATAGAGTTGTATTATAAAGTTAGTGAAAATCGCCACTTTAGCTTCCAGCGATTCTTCTTCGTGGACAGGGTGCCATGGAAGTGTCAATCCATCTACATTAAATGCTTATTTATCGAATTTTGAAAAATCGCGGTATTTAATTAAGTGCGGTGAATATTTAGGACACTTCAGATTGTAAACAAGATAAATTAGATCGCGTTTTGAAATCCCGGGAACTGGAAATTGACCGTGATTTCGAACTTTGTTTTTATTACATATTATTATATGATCGATCCAAGTTTCCGTGCTCTTTGAGTGGTGTGTAGGTGCTAGGGGTAAAATTTCGAGGCACATGCTGTGGAAAAAGCGCGTAAACTGCTCTGCAGAAGGAGAGGCTTTTAATAAGTTATGATTAAAGTCACCCATTACAATAATATGTTCATAAGAATGGATCACAGATGCAAATGTTTCGTCGTTTTATCTATGCTGCCTGACTTAGGAAGTAAATAAATGACAGCCAAGAGACATTTTTTCCTAAAAGCCCGATTTCGATAAAAAGATATTCACTACGTTGGCAATATTCAATATTGGCGTTCAATATTTGTTGAAGAGAGTATAAGTTTATGTCTAAGATCGTCGCGAATGTATATACCGACACGTCCACCATGTGCGGCGACACTGGCTTTCCGATCAGCTCTTATCAAGCGGTACCCTGGAATTGCTACTAGTGCGGAATTGAGAGAATTTTTCAACCAGGTATCGGTTAAGATAAGCGCATGAAAACGGTGTTATTTCCGATATTATTTCCGGTACTTTATCGAAATGGCAGGGCTGAGACTGAGCATTTAAGTGTGCAACGTACAGACAGAAAGAGCGAGGATAAGGCTTATTTCTAGCGTCAGACGTTTGTACCGTCGGGGCAACGTTGCTTCATAAACTATCTTTGAGGTATTTTCTTTATTCCTTGGCGTCTCTGTAAGGGCTTAGCGGGAACATTGTGTTGCGTTTGCACAGAAATATTTCGCACTTTCTGGCGAATTGTTTCATTGCAGTGGTAATTAGTGGATTCATATTGTTGTACGAACTGTTTTCGAATTATGATTGTAATGAATGCTGGTGTCTATTTTGTCAAATTTAATTTAGTGTCCAAACGGGCGTGTGTAGGTCAAACATGGATAAATGAGTACATAATGAGCACAGTTTAAAAATGAAATATGACAAATATAAGGACAAAATATGTTAATACAGTGAAGTAGATAAACAATGTGATCAAGAAGTTTATGAATATAACACTTGCAGAAATGCATTTCTCACTTTTGTTTATTTTGGACTGAGAAACAATTGTGAAGTTTTTTTTTTAAAAAAATGTCTGTAAATGTGAATAATAGAATTAAAAAAAAACAAAACAAAAACCAACAACAACAACAACAACAACAACACTAGAGAACTTAAAATTGATTCCTTTAAATCTTTCATTCTTCATCTCACAAAAAAATTAATAATTTACTTACTTTCTCTGCATCGAAAAAGTTTGCTTTAGGACCAAATTATTTTCCAATGTCCAAGAAGACATTAGTATTTTCCTAAGAACGTTTTCCATCCTCCTTAATTTAAATAGTCATTTTCCCATTTTCAATTCACTTCTTTTTAAAGTGCTATTTATTCACATATAGTTAATAAGTTATTCTTGTAAATTATGGATAATATTATTTACCTGCAGATTATATGCAGGCATCTTGCCATAAAGGGAAAAAAGAAAGTTACATACCTGAAAATATGTACAATTGAATTGGTAGAAAATTTATGAAAATCAAAAAAGAATAAGTACGTCCTAACTTGATTAGAGAATGTTAATATGATTGTTGAATAATAATTATTAAAGAAGAAATTTTCCATTCAAGTTTACTACTAATTAAAACTGCGGCTTCCATTCATTTAACTCATATACCATTAGGACTACTTATTACTGTTATAAGAATAGAATGTTATTCAATTTTTGTGCTGTAGAATTTGACAATGTTACCATCTGAGAAATAATTGATATTGAATTTATTAGCACTTGATTTAATCCCACTTACATGAATTATTAAATTTAAATTGGCTCAAAGCAAGCCCATATCAAGTTCAATTTTCCTGTCCTCATAAAAAAATAATTGTTTTTCCATTTTTGTTGACCTGCAACTAATTGAAATTGTGTCAAATAGGCCTGAATGAGTAGTTTCGACTTTGAAGATTTACATCTCAAGATATTTATTTGTTATATATTCTTTTTCTGAATCTTTATCCTCTGAAACTTAATAATAAAAAATATCACTAAAATTCTTTCCCTTGAAAGAATGTAATAAAATAGTTTTGCCTTTTCTTAGAAAGACAGGCATTAACATAAAAAATCATGGTAAAATATCCCAATATTCAGAATATCTTTTTCTATTTTAAGATAGTAGTTGATGAAATCAAATACTCATTTCCATGAATATTTTTTAATAACGACCCAAGTTGATACAGACAAGTTCACAACTATTACAAACCAAATTCACATGAAAACATTGTGACAATAATTGTTTTTATTATTCAGGTAATTTATTATTCAGAACATTTCAGGTTCGATAAATTAATCCTTTACATGAAGTTGAAGAGAAGGTTCTGCAGAATTATACTTGGCATAACATTTTTCTTATTTTCATTAAAAACTAACCCACTCCTTTCTTGTATTTTTCCCTAGATGTAATTTCCATTACTACCTTTTCCTAGTAGTTTCGGAGAGGAATGACTTCCGACACTGATAAATTTGGATTTCTAGAACACTCATAAAATAAATTTTCTGATTTAATAATGAAGAATTTATTACCATAAATTTAAAATTCAATGATCAACTTGGAGCATATTTATAAAATAAAAATAAATCTACTATTATTACCACACATAATACAAGTATAACTTTTATTTGAAATTAGTACATTCATAAAATGTTACTTCAATTAGGAATCATACATTCTATTTTAAATTTTGTCTTTAAGCACTCTCCGAACTGCTACACCTCATCAAGCACCTGTTATGGGTAGTATAAGTGGTTAATCACTTCTTCTTCGACATAAATTGTGACTGCTTGAAAACAATAGTTCTGCAGAGTTACCGAAGTCAGTTCTGAGCATCGAAAGCAGCTTTTCACTACAACAAACATCTCTGAACAATATTTTTACTTCTTTCTTGTTTTTCATTTTTTTGTTTTTGTGGAGCAAATAAATTATAATAGGTAGAAGTAATTCAACAAAAATCTGTCATGAAATTTCTAATCTTCAATCTTTGTTTTAAGGTTGAATCATTGAAAATCTGAAACGTGCCATGCTATTTTATTTATTGTTCATGGATAACACAATTTTCTTACTTTATTAAAAAAAACGATATCCTTAATTTTCAATGAAATATTGTACATATGCACGCTTAATGATGAAAAATTCTTATAAACCTGAATCATTATGGTGAGAGGGATATGGGTGCTTTTACATTTGTTTGAAATGACTGACTCATGCCATGCAAGTCTTCACAGTCATATTGGAACTCATATTTCCTCCAGGAACGAAGAATTATCAAGTATTTCATTTCCACAAAAATTTGGAAATTATGTCCTTCCCGATTTGTGATTGATCGATTGATTGATTGAGTTTAAAGAGCGCTTCAACTACTAAGGTCATTGGCGCCCATGTCAAAGTATTTCTAAAATAAATAAATTAAAGTTCTAGTAAAAGTGTTGCTGGTGCAACTTACCAGCTAAGATGAAAGAACATACACATCCAAAAAAGAAAAGCTTCAATTACGCATAAAAGATACAAGTATATATAAACAAAGTTCAAAAACGAAAATCTGAGACCAGGAAAGCATAAAAACATTATTGCCCTTATATGGCAGATAAAATGATATATTCCGCATTCTCTCAAAAAACAAAAAAGTTGTGAGAGCGCGGGATCCTCATCTCCGAGCACCTCTCGTAGAGGGTTGCCCAGACCATGTCTTCGTCGACTGCCAACAAATTTCAAACAATGCAGAAGGGCGTGCTCCACAGAAAGAACCGCCCTGCATAAATCGCAGGTAGGAGGAGATTTTGGAAACTGTGAGAAAAGTGGCAGTGTCCGATACGAAGACGGGTGACCGGGAGGTCCTAGGTTCGAGTCCTGACGACGGCAGGATTTTCGACACTAGCTTTTCAGCTAGGCCGAATTCGCTGTCTGGAGGAGAATTATAGCGGTCGGCTGCTCTGATCGGTAGTTTTCCGTGGTTTCTCCGATGAAGACCAGGCGAATGCCGGAGCAGTACCCTACCAAACGGGTCACGGACCGCGCGCAATCTGTCCTTCCCATTCCTTGTCCTATCCTCTCCCCTTTATACATACACTTACACTAACATGTACTACACTACCACATATCCCGGGAGACCGGTCGGGAGATTAGAGCTTGTCCCGGCTGGGGTGGTGCCTCACTGGTGGGAGAGTCCAGGTTAGGGGGAACCCCACTAGCCAACGGTAGGTCGGCGCCGGATCTCGCCATCCAGTGGGGAAAGATCTCCGCCATCTCCCGAGAAAGAAAAAAACATGCACTAGACGAACGGGACTAATGACCAGAGCAGTTGACGCGCCCGGGAACACGAAAAAATCAATCAAACGAAGACAGTAAAATAACTTCCTCACGCCTGGAAGGTCGGGATGAGGAATGCCAGGAATTAACAGAATCTTTTATTGCACTTAGTTTATAGGTGGTATTGTGCCACTGTTTGCCACGCGTTAGAGATGCACCGTTAAAAAAAAAAACTTTAACATCGGACGATGGTTCAAAAGGAATGTGAACAGGAGTATTCTCCGTCGCCAATTTCGCCGCCCGGTCAGCCAGTTCGTTCCCCATGATCCCCACATGGCCTGGGATCCTACTCAGTACCAGATCATAGTGGCGAGACACAAGGCGATGAATGAGGGTTTGAATTGATTTCGTTAAGTAGTCTGAGGAAGAACGAGAGACAGCCTGAAGTGAGCTGAGAGAATTAGAACAGAGAACTGCTCGGCGCAAAGTTGCTGACTCGATGTATTTTAGGGCTTCAAGAATTGCATACATTTCAGGAGGTACTGCACTGAGAATGTAGCCGATATGATTTGGCCACTCTAAGGCAATAAAAATTACATGCCATTGTGTCGTTGCACGATAAACCATCTGTGTATAAGAATACATGATCTGGATAGGCTACCCTCATTTCCTGAAAATGCATCTGGTAAACAAGAGGACTAATAATTTGTTTGGGAAGATTAGATAGTCTGAGGTCAATATTCGGACGGAGGAGTTTCCAAGGGGGAATGGGGTAGAATGGGGGTTCACAGGGGTGGGAAGTTCAACATTAAGGTCTCGCAAAACATTTCGCAAACGAATACCTGGAGGCTGAGGCAGCGATGTTCGAAGAATAAATGTAGTTTCATATTCAGGATGGATAATTATTTGGTGACAAGGATGATTAGAGACTCCTGATACTTTAGCACCGTAAGATGCTAATAAAATATCCCGCCTTTCTTTTAAGGAGGGCTCACCAGCCTCGGCTAGAAGACAATTCGGCTGGTGTGGTACGCACCTGTTGATAGACGGATACCAGCGTGGTGTACACGATTGACGGGATGCAGAATGGAGGGATCTGCCGAGCCATACACTTCACTTCCGCAATCTAAAACTGAGCGGATGAGTGATCTATATAACCGGAAAAGGGTAGTGCGGTCGGCATCCCATGATGTGCCATTCAGCATTCGACGAAGATTAAGGGGGAAGACACATCTGGTTTGTAGTCTACGGATATGAGCACGCTACGTGAGGGACTTGTCAAATGTGAGCCCCAGGAATATGACAGATTCCGCGAATGGAAGCTGATTTCCTCCCAGGTGAAGGACTGGATAGCTGTGAAAATGGTATATCCTACAGAAATGCAAACCGATACATTTAGTGGCAGAAAAATTAAAAACTTGTTGTTGTGCTCCATTCATAGAGCTTGTTCAGCACCATTTGGAGTTGCCTCTAGATCACACTGATGCTGCTGGATGAACAGAAGATGGCAAAATCATCCACAAACAACGATGCCTTTATAGGATCACGCACAGTCGACGCTAGACCATTGATGGCAATGGCAAACAGAGTGACACTCAGGACTGATCCTTGGAGAATACCATTTTCAAGAGGATGACTACGAAAAAGCCTGTCACCCACACGGAATGATCTGTTCGAAAGGAACAAAGTTTCTGGAGGAATAGAGGAAGCTTCCCCCTAAATCCCCAAGAGTGCAGAGTTTGCAGAATGCCGTGCCTCCAAGTGGTATCGTAGACCTTTTCTATATTGAATATACAAGATGTCTCAAGAAGAACGATGTAGACAGCTATTGTCAGCGAAATGAGGTGGTCCAAGGTTGACCGGTTTCTTCTGAACCCGTTTTGGATTGGCGTCAACAGATTTTGTATTCCAAGGTCCAGACCAGACGCTGATTCACCATGCGTTCCAGCACTTTGCATACACCGTTTGTGAGGGAAATATGTTGATAACTTGATGGCAGTGATTGATTTTTCCCTTCTTTGGGAACTGGGACGATGATGGCTTGTCGCCAAAAGGTAGGGATGGTGTGATCTTCCCAGATCCGGTTATAGAGCCGCAGAAGAAATTGTGCTCTGTCGGGAAGATGTTGCGGCATTAAAGTGTGAATTTCGTCTGGACCTGGTGTGGTTCTTTTCGAAAGCATCAGAGCAGAACGCATTTCATACGTGGAGAAAGGGACATTGTAATCATGTGCTCTGCTCGAAAAATCCAAAGTGCGGTTTTCTATTCTTTCTTTACGAAAAAGGGAGTTGGGAATATAGTTTGCCAAACTCGACAAATTTTCATATCAAGTCGCAAGTTCCTCTGCAATGGCGTCTCGAGCTGTGATCATTTTTAAGAAGACCTAGCACTGAGTTTAGGGAAGGGTATTCTTTAATTTGACGCACCTTTCTCCATACCAGACGTGGTGGTGTATGGCAATTCAGAGAGGAGAGTATGCTCTCCATGATGCCTTTTTACTTTCTAAAATGGCTCTTCTTGCCTTCGATCTGCACCTCTTGTAATCAATGAGGTTATCCGCAATTGGATAGTGTTTTAGACGTGTCAATACTTTCTTACGAGCACCGACAGCCCTTGAGCAATCCAAGTTCCACCACCGGACGAAGGGGTGTCGCTAATTGCTGGTCGACTTGGGAATTGCAGTGTCCGCTGCTTGTAGTACAGCACTGTTAAAATGTGCTGCCATTTCTTCTACACAGGCAAACTCCCCCTCCGATAGACTGACGTTCGCTTGGAATGTCAGCCAGTCAGCACGTCCAACACACCATTGAGGGGGGCGCGCCAACTCACGAGAAAGCCTATCAATGTGGACGATGTCGGGGTAATGGTCGCTTCCGCACAGGTCGTCTAGGATGGACCATTGTAGAACGGTTGCAAGAGAAGGGCTGCAGAGTGCTAGATCGGCACACGTGTTCGAATTTGTAGCGACGGCAAAATGAGTTGGTTCACCAGAATTCAGAATAACCAAGTTCGCTGTGTCTATTACTGATTCTAATATACTGCCTTTCAGACAGGTGCGGGGAGAGCCCCAGAGAGGACTATGGGCGTTTACATCCCCGACTACCACGAATGGAGAGGGCAGTTGGATTATCAAGTCCAGAAGTTCTTGAGCAGATACATTCAGTCCTGTTGTCCTAAATGTTGCATACAGTGAGTGTGAGGGATGGAAGGTGCACCTGCACAACAACTGCTTGAAAGCCGGTCTGAAGAGGCACCTCTGTAGACAGCAGCGAATCATGTACCAGTGAAGCAACTCCGCCATGAGCACGGAGACCATCCTCCTCATCGAACCTGTAAGGGGAGAAATTACGAAGAAACAAGGGTCGAGGTGGGATGAGGCGAGTCTCTTGGAGACAGATTATTAAAGGACTGTGACGGGACAACAGCAGTTTAAGATCGTCCCGTCGCGAGGAGAAACTATTCATGTTCCATGACATGAGAGCCATGGTGAAATTATGTGTTATCTTTTTTCCTCCGATGTTGGGATTCGGATGCGCGAGGTTCTTCCCCAAGGGGAGTTTCCTCCGAAGCCGAGACCACCTAGGCATTGCCAAGGGGGCTGGATGCTCGCATAGTGCGAGTTTTGGAAGCAGTGTCACGTGGTTTTGATGAGGTTTTTGTGGCCGAGTCTGAGGCAGATGTGCGTCTAATATGAGCTTCCATTGAGGATTGGATAAAGGTTTGGTCGACTACGACGGCTGACTTTTTATGTCCATCTTATATTTCGTAGGGATGATCACTCTCCCACCTTGCAGGGGAGAGGCATCCACTGGGAGGTCCACTGGAGACACTTGACATGTGAAACTCACCACTTAGGGAGTAGTTAGTAGTTAGTTGGGGAGTAGTTAGTTTGGCAGCCCGCTGCTACCCTCGGTGTCTTAATTTTCACGGTATCGGAGAAGAAGCAAGAAAGATCAATAGGATTCCTCATTTGGTACCGACGTTTGGCCTCAGAGAAGGACACTTTGTCAACTTCTCTAATCTTCTGGCTCTCTCGTTCTCTCAGAAAGGTTGCTTAAAGTTGGCCGGTTGATCACCTTCGCAATTAACACAATGCGCCGCAGTGGCGCAGGGTTCAGGTTCGTGCACTTACCGCACCCGCACTTACCGCACACCGGGTTATCTGCCATGCACCGCTGCTGTGTATGGCCGAACCTCTCGCACTTAAAACACCACAAAGGGTTGGGAACATATGGCCGAACATTAAGATTATAGAATCCGCACGAGATCTTTTGAGGGAGAGTTGGAAGATTGAACAGATATTGATAGGAGCCATCGGATAGGTCGTCAAGTACCTGAAAAAAAAACAGACCAATTATTATTAAATTCATTATTTACAGGAAACGGAGTGAAATGTTTCGCTCGAAACGGCTGCTGAAGCACACTGGAATCACGATTCGTGAGGATCTCACGAATTTTTTGACGTCTCTCACGTCGATAACATTTACATTAGAGGCGATTTCTTCATAGTATTATACTTATGAGAACATGTTATTTAAATAATGTGAAATTAAGTTTCTCGAAAGCTCAACAGTTTTTTGATTAAATGAACTCAAAATACCGAATTTTAATTAATTAATCATGGAACGCTTAAAAGAATGGGGCATGTCTAATTTTCGTTGAACTCTCTGAATTTTCGAAAACTGTAAATTTAGAAATCATGCGAGAATGTATGTACTACTGTAGCACCACTGATTTATTATCCACGCCTGGCAAGGGATACATGAGGCGAGCATCGTGTATTTCCATCATTGTATCTAGCAGACATGACTTGCCTAAGCTTTTCTTGTGTCAGCTATAAAAACAGATGATTGAATTAGAAAGCTTCTGCTCAATTTTTGCTCCGACCAGGAATCGAACCTTGGATTGCACCTTGGAAAGCATGCTGATGAAGAGCCCCCGATGGGCTTCTTAATAATAATAATAATAATAATAATAATAATAATAATAATAATTAACGTTTGTTATAATAGTGATACTAATGATGATAATAATTGGGCGCAGATTTTTATTTAAAATATCGCAAACAATGATCGATAAAATGTTAAAAAATGCCTAAAAAAACAAAACGTAAAAATGTGATGAAAACCAATTTGGAAGAACAACTAGATGTTGGATGCCTTACTATACTTGGATTTTTCTAACGTGGCGGCTGTGGGTAGTATCTCCAAGATGGAATTCGTCACGATCACGGCCGCATCATTCTCAGTTCTGCCGCTAGAGTCGCTTGATCTGCAGCACTGGTTGATACGGTCGCGATCATGCGACATCTTGCGGCAGAACCAAGAAAGATGCAAAACGTTGTGCCGAATTCCATCTTGGAGATACTACCCACAGCCGCCACGTCAGAAAACCCAAGGTTAATGTAATTGAGAATTCTGTTCGTTGAAATGAATCCAGCTTTTAAACTTTTGGTTTGGACTGTTCTTTACCAGAAAATCTCTGCTTTTAGTTATCTCCAAATCGGCTGAACGTCCAATAGCACAGACAGGCGTCACAACAACCTTAGATTATTATCACAATGGCTGACATTACAACTTCTGAGCGAATAAATCGAATAAGCTACCAGGTTTAAGTACTCAGGAATTTTGTGGAGAACATTAATCTCTCGTATATATTACATCTCGTATATATTATTTGTAGTAAGTACCATTAAAATACTAAAATCGATGAAATCAGCGAAAAATGCATTGAAATGACAAAACGGTAAAAAATGACGTATTAGTCGAAATCGACGAAAAATGCAAAAGAAAAAAAGACATATAAAATTGAATCACCTCCTTTTGTCATAACATAAAATGAACTTCTATACTAAACAGCATTTTTCTAAAGTGAAAAGAAATAAAATGACATTTCATTAAAATCCGCCCCTTAATAATAACTAAGGACTGGTTTCCCGTGTTACTGCATCTTCTGTTTGCTAACTTGAAATTGGATGAAACCGTGACAGAAATTTGAATCATGAAACGGACGTTATTTTAGCACTTGTTTCGTTTTGCACGAAATTGCACGTTTGGGGGGTTACCGCACGGCATTGCACGTTTTAGGTAATGCAGCATGAAAATTTCGTTTTGGGATTTTACCGGATGAATTTGGGAAATTAATATATTTATTGCATAAAATATTTTTTATATAATCAACTTGTTTTGATGTATCTTTTTTAAAAATTTCATTGAAGAAAAATGTTTTTATGGCATAATCCATCAGTGCATTCAGGAGATCTGGTTGTCTCCAAGTGCCGTTTAATATGTATCAATATATGTATTGTATGTATTATCATATATGTATTATCATCGATTTGTTGGGCACTTTCCACCCCCTTATTCGGCTATACCCATTCACGTGTGTTGAGGCGAGCCATTTTGATAATGATTCTTATTAAAGAAGAAATAGTCATTAGTTATATTTAGACAATTTTCTAAATTCATGGATTCAATATTTAGTCAATGGCAAAGTAAAATAATCTGCATGTATTATTTGCTCACATTTATTTTGTAAAAAAATGTATTAAGCTGTTTATATTGTGTATGACTATATTTACATGATTTAGAAATAAATATTGTGTTTATGAAATAACTTTTATTTTGCACTTGCTAAACTACAATTCCATTCACTCACTTAGAATTCCTAATCCTAATAATTTTTGGCTTGTAAATTAACTAGCGTATTTATTTTACATAAAAATACTATGTTGTTATACTTTGACGCCTTTTTGAAGCTTCATAATGTAATTTTAAATGTCCCGGTCGTCATTATGCGCCAACTCCATTTGCAGATCGCCCTTCGATGCTATTGGCTCAAACTTGGGCGCAAAATATAAATAATTGTAAATTATGAAATGCAAATATTAATAGTAAAGTATGCATAATGAAAACAATTAAGAACATTTCTTCTGTAACTTAATTACTTTTAATATCTGAATGTGTGTTTGTATTTTTCTATTTTTGTACTTACTTTTTTATACTAATTTTAATTTTGTGTGCGAATATTTAAAATGTCAAATATGCTTTGTTAAACAATATGTACAAACTTAATTATAGTCATTTATTTTTTTATTTATTTTACGTAAAAAAGCAGTTAAAAACTGCGTATGACATGCTATGGGGAAAAGTGAATTGTGTGGACATTTTCAAAATTCTGTGATCCCTACAATAAGCCATATACTACTTAAAATTGAAAAAAAAGCTCCCATGTAATAAAATATATTTTCAAGGATAAAAAGGCAATAAATTTTGGCTCTTATCCATGTTGTCCTTCGGAATAATACTTTCTGCCACGACAACATGGAAACGATAATTTGAATAATTGTATTTCCCACTGAATTCTAGAAGACGTGCACAGAAAATGAAGTTACATTTATGTCCAGAAGCAAAACAAGGGGCCATCTCAGCATTTGCTCAATGGATCAGGGAAACTGGACGAAAAACCTGATCGAGATGGGGGTCATTGACCCGGAGGCTGCAATACAATACTTGTTACAGGTTGTTTATACACATTTATACAGTTTATTTTTTATTTTATTTATTTTACGTCAAAAAACAGTTAAAAACTGCGTATGACGTGCTATGGGAAAAATAAAATTTTAAAAGAAAAAAATTAAAAATTTTAAAAATAAGAATATTTTAATTTTAAAGGGAGAAAAAAAAAACTCCCTAAGATATACATAAATTTTGAATTTTGAAAGGGAGAAAAAAAACAAAAACTCCCATGTATAAAATCTATTTTCAAGGATAAATAAAAGCAATAAATTTTGAATTTTGAAAGGGAGAAAAAAAACAAAAAAACTCCCATGTAATAAAATCTATTTTCAAGGATAAATAAGCAATACATTTTGAATTTTGAAAGGGAGAAAAAAACAACAAAAAAACTCCCATGTAATAAAAACTATTTTCAAGGATAAATAAGCAATAAATTTTGGCTCTTATTACTTCCTACCGCGACAACATGGAACGATAATTTGAATAATTGTGTTTCCCACTGAATTCTAGAAGACGTGCACAGAAAATGAAGTTACATTTATGTCCAGAAGCAAAACAAGGGGCCATCTCAGCATTTGCTCAATGGATCAGGGAAACTGGACGAAAAACCTGATCGAGATGTTCAAATGTTAAATAATGCATTCTGTATAATTGTTAAAATTAATGTTACTTTTCTTGTTATGCTCAGTATAGTCTCTAATTGTATAGAAACAGTTACGCAGCAGAAACGATTTCACTTGGCATTTAAACTTTTCTATCGAATTTAATCGTTTAATGTCATCTGGCAAAGTGTTGTCAAATAATGTACATGTATTGTATGTGAATTTTTTGTAATGAGCTGTTGATACTGTCCCCTGATGAATATGATTTCTACGTCGAGTGTTATAGTAATAGACTTCTGCATTTTCTGAAAAAATATTCCCGCCCTTAAGCAAGTCATTTTTTACAAAAACCACTGATTCGTAAATAAAGAGACAAGGTAATGGTAAAATTCCTAGATTAATGAAGAGAGGCTTACATGAATCACGTGGGTGGGATTTGGTTATTATTCGTACAAT
Organism: Teleogryllus oceanicus; assembly: GCA_964035755.1. Classification (NCBI taxonomy): domain Eukaryota; kingdom Metazoa; phylum Arthropoda; class Insecta; order Orthoptera; family Gryllidae; genus Teleogryllus; species Teleogryllus oceanicus. The sequence goes on from CAXIVR010000013.1 coordinate 32,188,549, forward strand.
TCTTTTTTGTAATCTAAAAGTCTGGGAACTATAATATGTATTTACCAGAATATTATGCCATATCTCAGGCGGGAATGAACATTCGCGAAATATACACAACGAACAGTATGAAGGCTGACTGAATTTGAAAGAATTCTCAACGCGTAGCATAATGAACTTAATTTTGTGTTCAATTAATTTAAATGGACGTTCCATTTAAGGTTTGACTGAATTGAGAGACCTAAAAATTTTGTTGCCTTAACATCAGTCAATGGTACACCGTTCATTTTCAATGGAGCACATAATTGTTTATTTGAAATGGAAAACTGCATCAAAACGGTTTTCTTTTCGTTTACTATTAATTTGTTATTTCGGAACCAATTTGAAACATCTAATTTGTAGTATTTACGGTTTTTCACGTGAAATATCTCATTCAAAATACAAAAATTAGTTGATACGTGGATTAACTGGAGCTTTTAGGCTACTAACACCGTTTTGTAAAGTCCTGATCTTTTTATTGTACGTTTTGGTGTTGTGACTGGACGTTTTAAAAGAGTTTGCATGAAAATCCGGCCTTTAATAATAACAATAATAAATAATACTTATTGAATGGTAGGTCATAAGTTCTGCTCTTACTATGACCATCAATTGTATCACAAAAGAAGGTAAATTCTTTAAAAATTATTATATTGTTTACTTTAAAGTTGAATGTACATATCTGCTGGTTTGAGGTTCGTTTTGAGGGGCTCAATTCTGTGCAAACGCCTCTTGCCGCGAAGAACCTTGCCACTTCCTCTCCACTGATAAGTGCGGAACGGATGTTACCAGACGCGCAAGTTTTCTTGAAGGATGACCTTGCTTCCCCCTCCCTTGAGCAATAAACAGTTGAAGGCAAAAGCTCGCAGTGAGCAGTGATGACAACATTCCAAGAATTAAAACTTGGTTGGCGCCAAACAGAAGCTAGTCAAAGCTAGTTTCTTTCGTAGTCGAGGACTTCTGTTCAGCTTTATTACTATTATCTAAAGAAATGGCTGAGGCAGGTCCAGGTCCTTCAAGGGAGACACCTAAAACTCCTATCTAGTGTCCCTGCTGTTGCCTACCCAGAGCGATGACTTGGCCGCACGCGTAGCAGGTTGACTTTGATTTTTTAGAGGTTGGCGTTACTGTAAATAATCTTGTGGCCAACTTTGTAACTAATACCCCTCTCTGCCCGCATTTCTTCAATCCATCGTTCAAGAAAAGTTGCGCGAGTAGTACATACGCAACAAGCTCTAAGCACGCGTTGTGCACTCAGAAGTGAATGCAATGGAGATATCAGTGGCCGACATTAATGCTGCAAGTCATTCATGTTTCAAAATTCATTACGCTCGCCATTGTATTTACGGTTAGTACTGACTGTTTTGATCGGATAATTGCCGGCATTTTACACATTATCTTCTCGCTCTGGAGGTAAGTCCAAAAACGACAACTGATTGTTTAAAGTACGAGCAGTGATTATTAAGTTGTTATCGCAGTCCATCTCTGGGTTTTACTTTTTTCCTTTCATCTTCACGGAGCAAACGTTATTCCTTGCTTTAGTTTTGAGCAGTAAACGTAGCATTTCTCCCTCAAACCTCCCGTGTAATATTATTTTTTACTTCAGTTCAATTATCTTTCGCCATTTAATCATTCTAATTAAGGGTTCAGGCTAGTTTCCATGCGAGCTTAAGATTGGTTAGTGATTCCGGACGCGTCAACTGCTAAGGTCCCGTCATAAGTCCCTGCTACGTCCTGTAAGTGCAGTGCAGGTTTTTCTATCGAGGGGAGGTGGCCGTGGTCTTCCCCCGTTAGATGGCGAGAGGCGGCACGGACCCAGCCGTCGGCTGGCGGAGTTACCCTTAACCAGGTATCTCCCACTAGCAGGACACCGCCCCAGCCGGGACAAGCTCTAAACTCCCGTTTGGTTTCCCGCAATGTGTGGTAGTGTAGTGCATGTTAGTGCAAGTGTGTGTAAGTAAGGGGTGAGAATACATGGAAGTGGTAGGAAAAATTGTGGACGATCCGTGGCTCGTTTGTTAAGGTACTGCTCCGCATTCGCCTGGTGTTGATCGGAGAAACCACGGAAAACTACCGAACAGAGCAGCCGGCTACTAGAATTCTCCTCCAGACAGCAACTGAATTCGCCCTAGCCATGTACTACACGCGCAAGTTTTCTTGATATTCCACAGCGGGAGGTGCGGGGAGAGGAGGGCTCTGCTACGTCAGGGCTTAAACGGGGGTACCAACTGTGGGCATGAACTTAACGCACCAAAGCGTGCCACTAGAAATTTTACGTTTGTTTTTAAAGTACGTGGTGGCGTTGCCAGTTAAATGTAACCATTGTAAAATGGTACGTGCCGTTGCGTGTCGAACCTAAGTATCTCAACGGGCTGTGCTATTAAGCGCTGACTGAGAACTAGGGAGCTCGTGTATCAAGAAAACTTGCGCGAGCGATAGTTGTTACTGGCATAAATCCTGCCAACCTCGGGACATCAAACCTGTAATCTCCCGGTCGGAGGCACTACATTGACATCAGTTGTTGCTCTGAACCACCTAGGCTGGTGCGTACTTAAGAGAAATAGTTATCTATAACTAATATGCTAAAGTATTGCGTAGCATTCGGTTGTAAAGATCGCCAAGAAACTGTAAATTAGTTTGTAACTACAGACAAAAAAACTGTAAATGTTATTAGATAAGACATTGTTTGGTATCCTTTACTTGAATTATTTTTCAGGTTACCGACGACTATTATTTGCTATTAATTGATTTAACGAAATTATTAAAGATACGCAAACTAAGTACATTCCCCTGCGTGAGTATTAAAAACATCTCCAAGAAATGAAAGACTGGTTATTGTATGTAAACTGCAATTTCAAAGTTTTAAATATTGGTTACTTTCAACTTTTTATTAAGTTTTATTAAACATAAACGAGAATAAATGTTGCAAATTGAAATGAGACGCTAATTCATATTTGGTTCTTAGATAACTAGGTCAGAATAGACGTTCACCATCACGGCGGACCGTCACGATTTCTGAGCACAGAGTGTTATCTCTAGTCTGCACTAGAGCTCCCTGCATAGAGCTAGGAATATGGAATATCCATAGCTACGGCATGGAGTATTCATACCTCCATGATGTACGGTAACGGATTAAGTTAGGTTGTATTAAGACTGAGCACGGAACGAAACAATTATTAGAACACATTAAAACATGTCTTATTTCTCGCTACGTGATCACTTCAGATTACAGTTTAACACATTAGAACACTCGAAGATGTACAAACGCAACAAATCGCACCACATGCATAGTAAAGCAGAGAAAGTTCCAAAAAGTGACACCAGGATCGTGGCATCCAAAGGGGATTAAATCTCTACCGAAAAATGAAGCATGCTTAATTTTTTCGCACACATTATCTCCTGGTTGGTCCGTCACTTTCCTATACCAACGAAAAATGATGAAAAAATGACCGTGTAAAACTAACTTTAGTTAATAGGCGCGGACTCTGCCAAACAAACCCCTAATAGCAACACCGAACTTCCATTACCCCGACTTTACCTCACGCTTCCATTGCATATACCAGCTACGAATGGACAGGCGATAGTCCACGAGTCCATTCGAAAAACATTTATCTTTCGCATTTATATTCGATTTATAGCAAAATCCCATCTCGATCAGGTTTTTCGTCCAGTTTCCCTGATCCATTGAGCAAATGCTGAGATGGCCCCTTGTTTTGCTTCTGGACATAAATGTAACTTCATAGTAACTTCATAACTTCTTTTAGAATTCAGTGGGAAATACAATTATTCAAATTATCGTTTCCATGTTGTCGCGGCAGGAAGTAATAAGAGCCAAAATTTATTGCTTATTTTTCCTTGAAAATAGATTTTATTACATGGGAGTTTTTTTTCTCCCTTTCAAAATTCAAAATTTATTGCTTATTTATCCTTGAAAATAGATTTTATTACATGGGAGTTTTTTGTTTTTTTTTCTCCCTTTCAAAATTCAAAATTTATTGCTTATTTATTTTTGAAAATAGATTTTACTACATGGGAGTTTTTGTTTTTTTTTCTCCCTTTCAAAATTCAAAATTTAAGTAGTATAAGACTTAGTGTAGGGATCACAGAATTTTGAAAATGTGCACACAATTCACTTTTCCCCATAGCACGTCATACGCAGTTTTTAACTGTTTTTTTACGTAAAACATAAATAAATAAACGCCTGTTACCGGAAGCGGTAGCTCAGTACATCAACTGATGTCAACGCAGCGCTTCTGACCGGGAGATTCTAGGTTCGAGTTCCGACGGCGGCAGGATTTTTGACACTAGCTTTTCAGCTAGGTCGAATTCAGTCGCTGTCTGGAGGAGAATTCTAGAAGCCCGCTGGTAGTTTTCCGTGGTTTCTCCGATCAACACCAGGCGAATGCCGGAGCAGTACCGTTTCAAAAGGGGCCACGGACCACGCGCGATCTTTCCTTCCTTTTCCTTTCCTCTCCCCTTACACGCACACTTACATTAACATGCACTACACTACCACATTCCGGGAGACCGGTAGGGAGCTTAGAGCTCGTCCCGGGTGGGGTGGTGCCCCGCTGGTGGGAGAGTCCTGGTTAGGGGGAAACCCCGCTAGCCGACGGTAGGTCAGCGACGGATCTCGCCATCCAGCGGAGGAAGATCACAGCCAACTCCCGAAGAAAAAACATTACATGCACTATATTTACACTAACACGCATTACACTTACGGCTGCTCTGATGACTAATGACCTAGGCTGTTGTCGCGCCCGGAATCATCAACCAACAAAAAAAAACGACTGTTTGTCTGTCCGTCTGTGGTCAACGTTAGCGCCTAAACTATTCAGCCGATTTTCTCCGAATTTCCCCGATGGATTTAAATGAACTCGAGATCCTGTGAGAATGAAGCGGATATTTTTTATTTTGGAAATTACTTTGTATGAACCCCTCAACTTAATTCTCAATATATTTTCCACTTGTTTTTATTAAACTTTGTCCTCGGAGTACGTAAGGGCCACTTAACATAATGGTGCTGATTTCACTTTAGCTGAAATCCCTGATTTCTCGAAAATTGCTAAAGTTCAAATTTTTGTCGGCGTCTTCTTTCAACTACAATATTGAAGATAGAGTTCTTTCTTTACTAAAATCTGTTCTTTAAAGATAGATAATGAAATAAAGTCAAGTACACTTTTTCGAAAACGTGAAGTTTTCGCGTATTTTTGCGTGAAATATAGACAATTTTTTAACTATTTCTTTTTCTAAAACGGATTCCAATTTTTTTAAAACAATTTTGTATCGTTTGTATCAACGGAATGGAGTAAAATTTTGCTAGTTTCATTTTGAACGAACTCGATTTTCGAATATTGCAAACTTTTTACATTCAAAAATACAAAATTGATAGTGATTTTTGCCTTAAAATCTGTTCTAAAAAAACCGCCCATTTGAAAAATTTTAAGTACAATTTGTTTAAAAATTACTAATTTTTGCATAATTTGTGCCACACGTAGCGAGGTAAGCAAAGCGGCTCATTTATTATTATTACTATTCCTCTCTTTTTGCATCTTTTGGAATTTCATAACATGTATTTTCATTATTTATGTAATTGTATGTAATTTGTAATTTTAATATGTAATTTGAATTGCTATTGGTCTGTGACTATTATATTTTAAATGTATCTATTATAGTAATTAACGAAACGAGTGTATAAAGGGGTGTGTGATACATTGAACGTTCAAGAAAACAAGCAACGATAGGAGTGAGTTTTCGTACATACCACGAGTGCAATTATACATGTTACGCATGTTACGTCCAATATTTTTTCGTTTCCATTTACAAATAATTCAGATTTTAAGAAATTCCAGGACATCTTTTCCACCCGAGGTATGCATTTCATGACGTAGTATGGCTTCTGAAAAAGGTCTATTTTAGTGGGTCTTGAAAGGTCTATTGGTTTTGTTTCCACGAATTATTTGTAAATGGAAGGAACTGAACATATGCGGATAAAATATTAGAAGCTGGCGAAGTCATGAAAACATTACTTCCCACGAAAAGTAAAGACTAGTGCGAGAGAGAAACATTTAGTACATACACGTCAAATATTCTATTTTGTTCCAGGAGATACCTAGCTTAACGTTTACTTCCCCAATTTAGTTTTATTCTTTCGTTGTTTATATGTAGTTGTAGGTAAATAATGTGTGATGTTCTTTTTTTATTAATGTTTCATGGCCGACTGCAAATACCTTGGCTACGTCTGTGTTATAGTTTCTTAGTTAAACTATTTCTTAATTAAATGGCTCCTTTTCTGAATTTTGATTGGTAGGTGTGTATTTTTAATTGCACGCGTGCTATTAACATAGAGATAATCAATAATTTTTCAAGAAATTAATGAGCATATTTAGTTAACTAAACGAAAAATATAACTTTTCATTTAGTTGACAAAATATGATCATTAATTTCATGAAAAATCGTTGATTAGCTCCATGTTAATAGCATGCGTTTAATTAATGAGCATATTTAGTTATCTAAACGAAAATAGTACATTATGAAACGATGATGTAATGATGGTTATTAATTCACGAGTGTGATATTACGATTCGAGCGAGGTACTAGCGAGTATCGTAAACTTCACACAAGTGTATTAATACCCATTACATAGAGTTTTATACAGTACTTTTTCCACGACTTATGCTAACTTTAATAAATTAAACTTTTACATTCAATCGTATCGTAGCAGTTGACATGCAAGATTCAGCCAAGGCCCCGGGTCCCATCTAAAAATTGAGTAATTTAAACAAAGAATTGCCGGCTTTAAAGGTAACCACACGGCAGCCACATAACACAAAATCACTTGCGTTCAGATCTTAACGTCAGTCAAATGTTCCCTCCAATAACTACACTGCGCTAGTCAAATAGGATCAAAGTGAAATTACGGTCCAATTTATTTTAAATAATATTCCACGTAAAAATGACTAATAATGAAAGAAATTAAAACTGACAAGCACAATACAATATTAAATGCAATTTTAATGTACACAATCGAACGAAACACGTACTAGAAAGATTCTCAATGATTAAGTCTAAATACTTGGTTTGTAAACTTCTCTGTGATTGGTCAAGAACCTGTATCATAATGAAATCTGTATCGTAATGAGTATCATTATGCAACGGGTTGCAGCATTCAAATGACAGAATTATACAATGGGGGTAGAAAAATATAATTTTTCGTTTTCTCTCTCTCTCTCAATATTTATACATGTTGAATTCTCTCTCATACCTGTCTTTACGTGGGAAGTAGATGAATTCCCGGATTCTTTGTTCAACACTTGTGCGTATGCCATTATACATCCGTTAACTCACATATTTAATGCATCTTTATGCACTGGAACGTTTCCAGATATTTTCAAAACAGCTAAAATTAAGCCGCTTTTCAAAAAAGGCAACAAAAATGAAATTCAAAATTATCGGCCCATTTCTCTTCTATCAGTTTTTTCAAAAATATTAGAGAGACTTTTTTACGTACGAATGGAAACCTTTCTCGCTAAACACGACGCGCTTTCAGATTGCCAACATGGATTTAGAAAAAACAAAATCAACGGAAACAGCTATATTTTCTTTTCTTAAAGATGTCGCCTCATCATTAGATCAAAACGAGGCACCTATTGGATTATTTTTAGATCTTTCAAAAGCTTTTGACGTCATTGATCATGATATTTTACTTTCCAAATTACCTTCATATGGAATTCGTGGAATTGCTCTAGATTGGTTATGTTCGTACCTTAAACAACGATCTCAGAGAGTTGAAATACCTTACTGGAATGATGGAACATTACGTACGCACCTTTCCGACTCTTTGCCCGTTGCATGTGGAGTTCCTCAAGGATCGATTTTACGCCCTATTCTGTTCCTACTTTACGTAAACGATATGCCCTCGACGATTCGAAACGGAAGAACGGTTCTCTTTGCGGATGATACGAACATCCTTTGCAATAAAGAAACCGTAAATAGTACAATATCAGATGTTTCAAATTGGTTCCGAAATAACAAATTAATAGTAAACGAAAAGAAAACGGTTTTAATGCAGTTTCCATTTCAAATAAACAATTATGTGCTCCATTGAAAATGAACGGTGTACCATTGAAAACAATTCAGTCAAACCTTAAATGGAACGTCCATTTAAATGAATTGAACACACAATTAAGTTCTTTATGCTACGCGTTCAGAATTCTTGCAAATTCAGTCAGCCTTCATACTGCTCGTTGTGTATACTTCGCGAATGTTCATTCCCGCCTGAGATATGGCATAATATTCTGGGGAAATACATCTTATAGTTCCCAGACTTTTAGATTACAAAAACGAATTGTACGAATAATAACCAAATCCCACCCACGTGATTCATGTAAGCCTCTCTTCATTAATCTAGGAATTCTACCATTACCGTGTCTTTTTATTTGCGAATCAGTGGTTTTGTAAAAATGACTTGCTCAAGGGCGGAATATTTTTTCAGAAAATGCAGAAGTCTATTACTATAACACTCGACGTAGAAAAAATATTCATCAGGGGACAGTATCAACAGCTCATTACAAAAAATTCACATACAATACATGTAATTTAACCTTTGCCAGATGACATTAAACGATTCAATTCAATAGAAAAGTTTAAATCCCAAGTGAAATCGTTTCTGCTGCATAACTGTTTCTATACAATTAGAGACTATACTGAGCATAACAAGAAAAGTAACATTAATTTTAACAATGATACATAATGCATTATTTACCATTTGGACTGTATAAATGAGTATAACAACCTGTAACAACTATTGTACTACAGCTTCCGGGTCAATGACCCCCATCTCGATCAGGTTTTTCGTCCAGTTTCCCTGATCCATTGAGCAAATGCTGAGATGGCCCCTTGTTTTGCTTCTGGACATAAATGTAACTTCATTTTCTGTGCACGTCTTCTAGAATTCAGTGGGAAATACAATTATTCAAATTATCGTTTCCATGTTGTCGCGGAAGGAAGTAATAAGAGCCAAAATTTATTGCTTATTTATCTTTGAAAATAGATTTTATTACATGGGAGTTTTTTGTTTTTTTCTCCCTTTCAAAATTCAAAATTTATTGCTTATTTATCCTTGAAAATAGATTTTATTACATGGGAGTTTTTGTTTTTTTTCTCCCTTTCAAAATTTCAAAATGCAAAATTTATTGCTTGTTTATCCTTGAACATAGATTTTATTGCATGGGAGTTTTTGTTGTTTTTTTTCTCCCTTTCAAAAATTCAAAATTTAAGTAGTATATGACTATGTGTAGGGATCACAGAATTTTGAAAATGTGCACACAATTCACTTTTCCCCATAGCACGTCATACGCAGTTTTTAACTGTTTTTCTGACGTAAAATAAATAAATAAATAAATAAATAAATAAATAAATAAATAAATAAATAAATAAGTAATGCTTTCATGATTTTATCAGCTGCTTCTAATATTTTATCCGCAAGTTCTTTCCATTTGCAAATATTTCATAGAAACAAGAACAATGCAATGCCCACTAAAATAGACCTTTTTTTAGAAGCAATACTACGTCATGAAATGAATGCCTCAGATGGTAAAGATGTGCTTGAATTTCTGAAAATTTGAATTATTTTTAAACGGAAACAAAAAAATATTGAACGTAACATGTGTATAAAGGGGTATAATTGCAGTCGTGGTATATAAGAAAACTCACTCCTGTGGTCACTCATTTTCTTGAACAAACTACTTGTGCAATTATCCCCCTCTTTGTGCACTCGTTTCGTTAATTACTATAATCCCCCCTTTGCATTTTATATGTTGTAATTTCATTTGCTACTAGTCTCTATATTAATATCCCCTTGCTTTTCACATTTTTAATTAGCTAATTATTATAATTTTAAATGTAATTATTGTTTATAGTAAACCTTCACTTTGTCTTATTTTGTATTTACTTGGTATTTTATTTATATTTTATTTTGATTGTTTTTAGGCTGATGAGGACGGCAAAGCCGTCGCATGTCGGCTCTCTAAATGAATTGAAATGATTGAAGGCGTTGTCATTGTCAAGAATAGTATTTATTTCAAATAATAGCAGCTTTCGATGGCAAAAGAAAGAATGAAAGAAAGAAGGGGGCGGAGAGTTAGATCTTTATAATATTAAATAATACGCTCCCGCTATAATATAAAATATTACCGCTATAATATAAAATCTCCGCCCCCTTCTTTCTTTCATTCTTTCTTTTCTTTAATTCTTCTCCTTTCATTTCTTAAGATGTTTTTTTCTAAATTAGGTAACTATGTTAATTCTAATTTTATATTTTTCTTGTATCAGAAAACTGATGATGGCTAAGCCATCGAAAGCTGGTATTATTGAAATAAATACTATTGTTGACAATGACATCGCCTTCAATCATTTCAATTATGTAAATGTCAACTACAACTCACCACTGAATCAATCTTTAAATGAACATATTAATATGACGGAGAAGACTTCTTTTATTTCTTCATGTAATTAGACAACAACACCGCATCAGAATTCCCACAAACCATGTATAAAACAATTCACCTGTAATTGTATCTATTTAGAATTCACAATTTTGCATTTGTTTCCATAAAGTTCTTGATTTTAATTGCAAGGTATGATTTGCTAAAATTTCTTGAGGCAAATTCGCCGGTTAAATCAATTTTTACAGAAAATTTGACAGTATAAGCATGTTATTACACTATGAGCAAGCTAGACAAAACATATCAACGCCCGTGGTTTCACTAACGGTGTGTCATCTAGAATCTCAACATCCAACGCAACTACAAGATATCTTCGATCGTTTCTAATTAGTTTACACATATTGCACACGCAAAAATATCGTTTCTATTAGTTGTTATCACTTTTTGCACTCGTGGTAATACCTAGCTAACTTTGTTCGGTTGTAAAACCACTATGAATTCACTCGAGCGGTAAAATGTAACATTATTAACTCTTACAATCACTAATATACTATTGTCTTTAGTTTGATAGTGAAAATTTAACCATTTTGACGATATGTAATCTCGTTAACGGTATCATGCTGTGTACTGAAGTTTGTATGCAGTGGAATTCAAGTATCCATTTCATGGCACGCAGCATCTGTGTACAAACCAGTTAGTTCTGCAAGCTGTCGCTGACCTTCGTGGCACCGCTTCGATACTGCTATTGGCTGACTGGTCCCTCGTGCGTAATCTACAGACGACAACTTTTTTTCTTCTTTTTATCTTTCTCGAAGGCGTGTTTTCTGTTCGTCACTGCAAACGCCTGGTGACGTCATCGATGAAGTTAAAATTAGCAATACGCGAGTCGGGAGTCAGTAGACGAGAGCCAGCTGATGCAGTTGATTATTAGAAGATGAAAGAATGTTGAATATTTTTGTTTTTGCATATTATGATAATAAAGAGGTAAGCTATGTAGAGTAGTGTCATGAATGTGTAGTGTGTGTTTTGCGAGATATGAATACCGTACGTTAAGTAGGTCTCACTTCAAGAAACATAAATCATTTTGACAGCTGATAATCGTGTGTAAATCGAAGAAGATATCATTTTGTAGAGCTGGCGACATAAATTAATATTTTATGTGTTCAGAAATATAATACAACGCAAAAAGTGTTCCGTCCGAAATCCGTTTAAGGAAAATACCTCATTTTGAGATTTAACTTTCATATTAAATATGTGATTTTGAAGCAGTGTCTTTATAGTGAACTATTTTTACGTTAATGTGAAAACGAAAGAATCTAAGAACAGCTCACATTTTTAAATTAACAAGTTTCAAAAAAAATATTTGTTTTTTTTGTCAGTAAATAAAGCTGTCGTAAAATATTTTTTTGTATACCAGCATTATAAACGAGGTTTTCTGTTGCAAGAAATCGTTCATAAAAGGGCCTTTTACAGCACAAATGATGACGTATTAGGTTTTACGGCACGAATGATTGCGTCATCACACACGTCATAGTTGCGTCACAACTCACCTTTAAAATTGACGAACGCTGTGGAATTGCATGAAGAGTTCACAGAGTAACCATACAACCAGAATAACCAAAGATTTTTATTCTTGAATATAATAAATCAGTTTACATAATTACATTATTTATTGATGTTAATATTAATGGAGCAGTCTGTGAGGTTTTTGAAAGATAAAGGAACAGAACCAGGTACATTAAAAGTTTTAGTTGATGAAGTACCTGCTACGTTATTTTCGTCATTTGACACTATTCTTCTAGCTATCTTTATTTTATTCTGAATTGATTCCTCAATGTAAGATTCTGCAACATTTGATGATCGCCATCCTCCATGACGCTTAAGGGTGGTAATATCTGCACCACTGTCGGCTAACATAGTAGCCGATGTTCTCCTGAATGAATGTCCGGAATATTTTTCATGATTTGGAAGTTGAAGGTATTCGGCAATGAGTTTAGGAATTTTTCCGAAAGTGTTAATCCCAATGGGGTTACAAGTGCATCTACCTTTGTTATAAAATAAGAAAAGTTTATTATGTTTGACTTTAGAAGGTCTGAGGGCAATGTATTTTTATACAAATCTATAAAAGAGAACCCTTCAAAAAAAATAACGGAAAATATTCTGTGTTTGTTAGTTTTAGTTTCTCTAATTTTGAAAACAAAAACAGAACCTTCTTCAGAGACATCAGCGGTGCATATGTTATACAATTCCCTCGTCTACAAGCTCCAAATATGCCGAAAATCGCAACAACCTGAAAAAGAGAGCAAAGATGTGTTCCAATAGTTCACAAATATTTCAAATAAATATAACTTAAATACCTTCATCAAGAGATACTTCTCATCAGCTGCTTCTACTAAAAATTTGTTCACATCAGCTTAGGAAAAGACCATAGATTTTTCTGCTTCGTAACCGACATTCGCTTGTTTCATGTACAATTGAACTTTATTAAAAGCAGAAATATCAATACCATCTTTAATTTTGATCATGGCCTTCAATTTCGAGTGACTACACCACAAACTTGATGCCTTACATACTGCTGACTTCAATGTAATAAAAATTAGAAAATTAGACCATCACTAAAACTCGACTAGGTATGTCAATAAAGTAAGAGACACTTACTAACTCCGATATGTATGCCAGAACAACTGATTCGCATATAATCTTCACGTTCTTTGTTTCCATCCAATTTTTAAATTTGTTGTACTCTTTTTCGTACAATGCACTTGACTTTGCCGGTATTAAGCATTGTTCTGCCTTCGTGGCTTGTTCAACAATTTCCTGCGGCAAGGAATCCATCTTTCTTCGCATGCTCTTCAGAATCGCTCATCAGCTGTCCAAAATGCGTGACGTCATAATACCAATGTCAATGTTGCCAACAGTAAAACTGCTTTTGCAATTAGTTCATAAATTAATTTCGATTCTTGCATAAATTTATAATGCTGTTATACAAAAAAATAGCGTATGCAACTCGTTTATAATGTTGCTTTATTGCATTCGTACAAATTTGAAAACTCGCTCCTAACGTCGCTCGTTTTCAAAACATGTACTCATGCAATAAAGCTTAACATTATAAACTAATTGCATAAACTACTATTATGGTTTACTAGTCAATTGCTGTGTGTTAACGGACCTCAAACAAAACACGTAACGGTACTGTCTATCTTTGCGGGCCTTTCTAATTCTTTATGCCCTCGGGCCTTTTGAGTACTTTATGGCCCGCTCTAATACCAACAGAACACATACATTTTTATGAATTCGATTTATTAAAGTTACGATGCAAGCAAATACAATAGTAAATAAATGGAATATGGCTCAAATAAGTAAAATTAACTCGTTATAAACCTTATATTGTTTAGTTGATATGAAAATTGTAATTTTGGAATGCTTCCGTGAGTATACAATTGCCATCAGTCCCTCACATTTCACTGCTACTTGTCACCTATTTTAGAGACATAGAATGTGCTTCTTGAGTAGCAGTACTACTCGTAGTAATAAGATGTATGAAGCACATCGGCTAATGTTATCGAAATGTTATTTTTTGGTGTTATGGCATATTATAAATAACTTTTAAGAAGTCAACAACATGCAATCAGAATTCCCACAATCAGAATTCCCACAATAAATAACTTTTGGCAATAGAAGCAAATAACCTAAAAGCACCGTTTCATCAACGAAATTTACACTGTTATTCACACTGTTATATAACTCCAAATACACCATAAACATTTTCATATATTTTTCGAGATTTTACTGGTATCGATTGTCCGTGGTTTTGTTAGCTTTTGCGAGAATTTCCGCAGGAACTTCACAGTATTCTTTCTTTTTGTACGAACAAATCAGTCCAATAACGATTATGCAATAGTAACTAGATACACACTCTGTTTTGTCTATTTGCCGTCACTTTGACAAATGACTATTACAATGCACCTTTTCATTTTGAACGCAAGAAAAATTATAAAATGTTTCTAATTCTCGTTTGATTCATCAACGAACTAGTAACCCATAAAGTTTTGTATGCACCACGGGCGTTACTATTGCTCTACCACTCTCAAAAAAACCTTTCAATGCGCATGCCCAAACGTGGCCTCTCCCTCCAAAGCTCCTAATATTTCCCCGCCTGCCTACGCTCTTTGTCAAAACATTGCTCTCCCTCTTTCTCTCGTGGGCCGCGCGGTAATTCAACACTACGAGTTTGGTGATAACAAACTGATGAGTGAGAAGGATCAGACGAATGTCAGCTTTCGTGTTTCTCCAGTAGGGGTTGTCCAAACGCTCAACAGAAAATAAGCCGTGTCTTGGAGAGTTTCGGTCTCCAGTCCCTGTTTTACCGTGGCTAGTGAACAATGACAGTGTGCTTTACACAGTAGCTGCTGTTATTCACAAAAACCCAATTATTACAAATAAATCAAAGTATATCCATTGAAAAACGATAGGTCGTTGAATAATCATTGAACAGGGCCACATTCCTCTCCGTCTTCCACCGTACCATATAGATCTAAATCCAATAGAACTTGTTTGGGGATTTATAAAAGGGCGCGAGGCAACAGAAACTATTGGTGCATCCTTAAAAGAAAAGGAAATGTTTTGCAGAGAAGCGTTTGCACAATACTGTGCTGAACAATGGAAGAAATCCTGCGAGCATGTGTAGGAAATAGAGACGATATAATAATTCAGATAATGTGATGGACCAACACAACTATGAATCCGTCATTTCTTTGGACACCCCTGGGAGTGCGAGTTCTTCTTCTGAGGACGGGGGCAGTGATGACGAGTGACGGTCAGCGCGATCGCTGCATCTCGCAGTCGCCTCTCCTTGCTTACGCGTTTCCTTATCGCCGAGAGGGGAAATCTCAGATGCCGCAGGGTGGGGGCAGCCTCCGAGACTTTACCAAAGGTACGTCCGCCATGATGTTTTTTTTGCGAGCGGTAAGGCGACTTCCAACCCCTCGGGTCAAAGGCCCTTGGTTTTGGAAGTCGTCCTCGGGGCAAAAACATCTTCTTAACGCCCTTGATACATAAATAACTATTTTAGACAGCCACTAGTAAAAGCAGTCCTTTAAGGGCAGTGTTAGTGTCCTTAAAGTTCAATTTTTAGCACTAATGCTAGAAGACGAAAGACATTGCTAAAGTGCTCTATAATAATTTGTAAATGTAACAAAGAAAACAAAATAATTTCCTCTGATCGCATCAGCTACTACTGACAATGTATAATTAAGGGATTTGTATATTTGAATAAAAATAAAATGAAAGTCAGTAAAGCTGTCTAAAAATAGTGCATAACACATTTTATTTTCCTCATAGGATTGCGCCTGTCGGCTTGTGTACATCTTTTCCTACTCTCAAAATAAAACTTTCCCACTCGTATCATGATTAAAGATTGTTTTAATTTATGGTTTTCGCATAAAACTCGTATGTTATTTTTTTTCAGATTCTCTCTATTATTTTCACTGTCAAATTTGTTTTTCTCTTTGGTAAATGTCCATCCAGGTGTTTGTGGTGCGTTGATTGCATTTCGTCAAATTTAAGAATTAGAAGAAAATACAAAATTTTAAATATTGAAAAGCTTTGTAATAATAGTGTAATAATTGATCTTCAACGGAACCCGAAAAGATATTGCATATGACACACACCGTTTCAATTCTTCGCTCTTCACAGTGATACCTTTTTCAATATGCTCAAAGAAACGATCACAACTTTTTCTTTCCTTAAATTAATTTATAGATTTACAGATCACTTTAATATAAGGGGTCAATATACAGTCGCATCTGTCACTGGAAGGGGGATGTTATTCTTTTTGTACATCGTCACTAGGATTGACTTTACTGCAAACAGAAATAGTGAAGTCAAATAGTGCTCAAAAAGGGCAAATAGCGGATAGTTTTGGTGTTGTTTTGATTTTTGGTCTCTATATGTTTTTTGGGTCGCTGAATACGAATATCATATTTGCCTACAACATTACAGGAAAACGTTATAAATAGCGAACTAGTGGTGCTAAAACAGCACGTACTTTCACGCAAAATTACGCGAAAAGTACTCAAAATGTTGAAAAATTATACATGACCTTATTTCGAAACCTATCTTTTCCGACAGACGGCCCGATCTCTAGGAACAGATTTCATTAAGGTAAAATCTCTAACTTGCCCACCTGGATGGCCGAGGTGGCTAAGAACGAGTACCGACTCAGCGCTTTGGTCCGAAGGGTCGCGGGTTCGAGTCCCGCCTTGGGCATGGTTGTTTGTCCCTTGACTTTGTATGTGTTGTCGCGGAGGGCCTCGCGTTCTGCTGACCCCAGATCAGAGGAGCCCGCAAGTGTGTTGGTCTAGTGTATGGTCGAATATGCGTCCCATCGGGACGTAAAGGATAACGGCTGTTGGCTGGATAAAAGCCCTAGAAAGAAGAAGAAAATCTCTAACTTCACTATTGAGGTTGTAGGAAGATGCCGAACAAATTTTGGAACTTTTCAATTAGCAATTTGCAATTTTCAAAAAATCAGAGTTTTCATGGAAAATGAGACCTGCACCGTTCTCTTAAACATCCTTCACACTAACCAATGACAAAAGTTAATGAAAAACAATGGAGCTATTTTTTGAAAATTTTGAAAATGTGCCATGGCCCTAATGTAAGTACCCCTCAAAATTAAAATATTGATTTCAAATTGAAAGGGCCGCAACATTAGGGAGATCGATTGGGGAATATCAATTTTAGAGAACATTTTTTTCGTTAAATATTAACCTGATATGAAATGTAAGAGGATAAAATTGCCTACATTCTATCTATACAAGGTGTTCTTTTAGGATCAATGGTATCGCAGTTAGTATGCAAAATATGCCTGGATGTTATTGTAAAAACGGCACTCTAGTTAACCTCCCTCACTCACTAACTCGTAAATGTAATTACATCCTACAAAGTTGTGTACAAATAAATATGGCGTCTTGTGAATCAGTTTACATTTTAATTGGAAAAATAAAAGTAGGTAATTAATAATATGAAAAACAAAATTAATATTTTGGAAGACAATGGTTTTTATGGGCGTCTACTACATTCAAAATAATACCATTAGCGGGTCTTTTAGTACTACAACTCATGTTTTCATAGTGTTTCTAATGATTGGGATTATCTAATATCTTGAATACGTAAATCCTCTTCCATTGGTTCGCCAAGTTCAATGGCTTCATCTTGTCCTTGATCCAGCTTATAAGTCGCCTTTCAGGCAGTGGCGTAAATTCAATAGAATTGGAGTATGGTGGCGCAAGTATGGCTTCAGATTCGGATTCAGATAGTCGAAATAAAAAAGAAACACGAGTTAAGACTGGGTCTTTTTGTGTGCCTGTATAATTTATTTTTCGATCACCTTTTACGTTGTAGCCTTTTTCGGTTATTTTCCAAAAATCATAGGTCCAGGATCGTAAAAAGACTTTGTTAACATTTTAAAAACTATTGAGTAGCAGTTCATATAAATATTATAAATATTGTCATTTTGGCCACGTGATTTTAACACGTTAGTCCCTTTTTTATTTTAATGACTTGTAATATTGGCATAAGAAAGAAAGATGCAGTTCGTAATAGTAACACTAAAAAAATGAAAATTGAACTCTAATAAATCAATATTTCTTCTTGATTGTCAAAATAATGGTTGTAATGGTAATAATGGTTGTAATGGTTCCTTGAATGTTCTACTGATGTGGTAATTCAATGGGATAGCGTTCCCTCATTAAGTTTAGCACCTGAAGATGTAACAAAACGAGTTACGAAACGTTGTGAAATTACTGAATAAATGATTGTCATAAAAAACTTTGGATACTTTTATTTGTTGAACTCTAATAGCTCCCATTAAATCTGGTATTTTTGTATCTTTATAAAACATGTATCTTAATAAGATAATTCGAGAGAGATCAATCTGTATTTACAGTTAGTGTAACTTGACGTTCATGAACACGAATGAAAGTTTTTGAATTAAGTTTTCAGTGCCAGTTTCTCATATTTTTGTTGTTAAGAACTCTCTGTTTGGAATATTTGAGATGTTTGTGTCTTCTATTTCTACACTATTTGTGCCTACTTTATTTTGGAGAATCAGGCAATTCGCTCAACATATTATGTTCCTGAATATGAATTAGTTCATGATCTTTCCATAACCCTGATAATATTTCGCAATATATGTTTATGTAATAAATGTAATGAAATTGTTCTCACTTTTACAGGATGCAGATGAAACAACTAATTTTTCAGCGGGCTACCGAGAGCGAATTGTTATCTTATTCACAGTGTTTTTGAAGAAGAAATATGCAACAAGGAGCTCGAGTCTCGACTGTGTGAAAAATGGACCCAGATTCCATTCCGAAATGTATCACTAAGGAGAAATGGAGGACGAATACTTAAACGTGTGAGTAAATATCATCATATCTTTTTGTACGACGGGCTGAGTTATCTCACATGCGCTCCGGCTCGAGTCCCGAAGGTGGCGGGTTTTTGACTCTATACTTGAGTTTTTCTCACGAGGCCGCTGAGGGTATTATCTTCTTGATGGAATGTGGCACGACGTTTTGCGTCTTTCTCTGTTATGGCGCAAGATGTTGCATGATCGCGACCTATCAAACGATGCTGCAGATCAACTGACTCTAGCGAAGACGCGAAAAGTCGTGCCATATTGCATCGTGAAGATAATACCCACAGTTGCCACGTTAGAAAAACCCAAGTGCAGCTAGTTAGCTACGTGGAATTCAGGTGTTGCATGGAGGAGAATTCTAGCGGCTGGCTGCTCTGTCGGTAGTTTACCGAGGTTTCTCCGATCAATACGAGACAAATGGCGGTACAGAATACTAACAAACGGATCGCGGACCGCGTGCGATCTTCCCTTCTTCATTCTTGGCCTTTCCTCTCCTGTTACACACATACCCACACACAATTACATTCCTTCCCCTGCCCTCGTAAAAAAATATTTACATCCACCAAACGTGTCTGAAAACAAGTTGGGAGCTTAGAGCTGGAATGCTACCCTGCTGTAGGAGATACCTAGAGGTTGGAAAACATGCAAGGTGACTTATAGCTCAGCGCCGGTTCTCAAAATTCAGCGGGGGAGGAATGCCGCTACTTCCCGTGATATAACACACACTACACTTACGACACTAATTACCTCAGTTGTGTATACGTCTGGAATCCATACTCACTCTCTTTAAAATTGCATTTAACTCACCTGCATTTTACCGTCATAATTACTTCGAAATGTATCTTCAGGGGCAACTTAAATCGTATTTTCCGATTTCAATTTAGTGACTCTCGAAAGACAGGAGCTGGAAGGAGAGGAGTACACTGTCATCCAATTGGGAGCGTCGTTACGACTTAAATGTTTGGTACTGGAGCTTCCAATTGGTTAACACTGTCCCACTCTCGTTCCAGCTCATGACCGTGGGTAGAGTCTGTATTTAAATCGGACAATAGTTACGCGTTTCAACTTTAAAAAATCAGCACCATGCGTACAGCGCTATTCTACACATGTTTTATTAACCAACATGTTATCTGATTGTCCAAAAATACGCGCTTCCGGACACTACTGCGAAAACGTCAGGCAGCGCGCCGAGTTCGCTATGCCCGAGAATAACGGCTTTGAGCTCGCCGTAGCCTACAGCAGTGGACACCAATACTCGTCCACTTTTCTAATGTCCCCAACGAGTTAGAGATATGTAGTCTCTAGTAATTAGTCTCTTTATAGTCTTTAGTAATTAGTGTCGTAAGTACAGCTAACTCGATGAATGTCCCTAATAAAATATGTTTTATCTGGTTCTAATCGCAGGCCAAAATATAGGTAAAAAGCAAAGAAAGAAAGAAAGAAAGAAATAAAGAAAGAAAGAAAAAGAAAGAAAGAAAGAAAGAAAGAAAGAAAGAAAGAAAGAAAGAAAGAAAGAAAGAAAGAAAGAAAGAAAGAAAGAAAGAAAGAAAGAAAGAAAGAAAGAAAGAAAGAAAGAAAGAAAGAAAGAAAGAAAGAAAGAAAGAAAGAAAGAAAGAAAGAAAGAAAGAAAGAAAGAAAGAAAGAAAGAAAGAAAGAAAGAAAGAAAGAAAGAAAGAAAGAAAGAAAGAAAGAAAGAAAGAAAGAAAGAAAGAAAGAAAGAAAGAAAGAAAGAAAGAGAAGAAAGAAAGAAAGAAAGAAAGAAAGAAAGAAAGAAAGAAAGAAAGAAAGAAAGAAAGAAAGAAAGAAAGAAAGAAAGAAAGAAAGAAAGAAAGAAAGAAAGAAAGAAAGAAAGAAAGAAAGAAAGAAAGAAAGAGTGTGGTTTGTTGATTGATGATTATTTCGTGTTTTCGAGCCCGTCAACTGCTATGGTCATTAGGCCCCTAAGTGTAATGCATAGTTTTATTACTCATCTTTCTCTGCTGAATGATGATATCAGGCACCGAACTACACGTCGGGTTGCGGCGTATCCTCCAATCAGGTATCTCTCACCAGCAGGGCACCACCTCTGCCGGAACAAACTCCAAGCTCCCGACTGGTCTCCCGACATATGTTCTAGTGTGTTGCAATGTGTGTAGGTAAGGAAAGAGGTTAAGAGAAGGTAGAGGAAGGAATGATCGCGTGCGGTCCTTGACCCATTTGTTAGGGTACTGCTCCGGCATTCCTCTGAAGTTGAAGAAACCGCGGAAAACTGTGGTTCAGAGTTGCCGGCCACTAGAGTTCTCCTCCAGGCAGCGGCTGACTTCGACCTAGCTATGTAGCTAATGTGGAAATTCCTGCCTCCGTTAGCACTCGAACGCTAGCTTCCGGTCAGAGGCAATGCAGTGTGGTTTGTGTTCTCCGCAGGAAACCGCCTCCCGCACCCCAGACGCCTCGCCTGCCGCGACTGCAGGAGAGCGCGACTGGGGAAGGAGTCGAGTTCGAGCAGAAGATAGCGGGGTTGGCAGCCCTGCGCGCTCGGAAACTGGGTGTTCACTTTCAGGTAGGAGCTGTTTGAAAGAGTATTTTGTATAGCGTAGCGGAGAACGTTGTTTTGCAACCTCGTGATAATAGCGTGTGAAGTGTAAAGTTTTTTGCAATTTCGTTATAAACGAAAGGAGTTCCGAACGATGGCGATAGAGTGTGCGCTAAATTCTCATAATGTCACATCCTCTTCTTTCGTAATTCTTCGACAAAACGATCTTCCAACCAAAATTGTGTGGACACCCCATATATATTATAAAGAGAGTAATGCCACGAACATGTTAGCGAGATAACGTAACTATTTGAGTTATCGACATAAGTCACGTGATAATACTCTCTCATTCTAGTTGATTGGCGGTGCCCCTATCACATTAACGTAACGTGGCTCTCACTCATTGGTGATGTTAATCGCAAAAGGCTAATTAAAAAAAAAGGGGTTAAAGATGTTAAAGGGGTAAATGTAGGTTAATGGCGGTTAAAGAAGTTAAAATGGGTTAATGGAAGTTAAAGAAGTTAAAAGTGAGCTAATGGTGGTTAAAGACGATTAAAGTGGGTTAAAGGTAGTTAAAGACTCGCTCCACTCACTGGTTTTATTTTGAATCTTCTGGAATGACTTATTCTGTATTTGCTTTTTCAGGCGTTTTCCAACGTAGCGGCCGCAAAGCCTTTCGATGACCTGATATTACGATTGGCACCGCGGTCATCTCCTGACAAATGGACGACGTATTTCGTTCAGTTGAAACACGTTGGGAAGAAGCCGCTCGCGCTGCAGGTAACATGCCCCTTGTAGTGTACGAACACGGTGGAGGGGTTGTACCGGGAGAGGTGGCTCAGGGCATCAACTGATGTCAGTGCAGTGCCGATGACCGGGAGGTTCTGGGATTCGACTACCGACTTTGGCAAGATTTTCGACATTAGCTAGGTAGCTCCTCCAGGCTTCAGTCGCTGCCTGGAGGAGAATTCTAGCGGCCGACCTGCTCTGATCGGTAGTTTTCCGTGGTTTCTCCGATCAATACCAAGCGAATGCTGGTATAGTACTGTACCAAACGGGTCACGAACTGCGCGCGATCTTTCCTTCCCTATTTCTTGTCCTATCCTACTACTTGCTCACATTTATACTAACATGCTCTACACTACCATTCATGTTGGGAGACCGGTTGGGGGCTTAGAGCTTGTCCTGACTGGGGCGGTACCCCGCTGGTGGGATAGTCCTGGTTGGGGAAAACTCCGTTAGTCGACGGCAGGTCGGCGTTACCATATTACGAAATGTTTCTATTAGTAATTCTTTATGAATTTGCGTGTTTGGAATAACCCAATGAGTTTTAATAATTCTCCGTAGACATTTATTTATTATTGTAATTTTTTCAAATGGATAGGGGTAGCGTTGCACCAGATGGGGCAGGCGTAAGTCAGAGGAAGTCGAATTATTGATTTGTAAATCAGTGAATTAGTTAATTAACTAGTGAATTAATTTGTGAATTAGTTAAATTATGGAAGATTTGAAATTTGTTAACGGATATAATTTTGAAATTTTGGTGCAAGTGTTATTAGCTATTGCCTTAATATGAACTGACCATGTTAGGTTTTGATGTAAGAGAACACCAAGATATTTTACTGGAATATTACTTTTTGTCCAAGACACATTACAGCCATTATGTTTTCAGAGGGGAGGAAATTAATATCCACGTAAAGTAAATATTTTAGCTTGCAATTTGTCAGCGTTGGTTTTGATTTTGATTTTGATTTTACGACCGAAAATTAGGGATCATATTATTGGGGCGAATTCAATATTTTTCCACCCTTTACTATGGTATGAAGGGTTTGTTGAAGAAATGCGTGTAAAGCAAGCAGGCGTAGAAGCAACCCAGGACACATTACCCTCTTTAGCACTATTTCCTCAAACATCCATCCTGCGAATCTCGAAACCAGTGCGCCCTAAAACCTTGTTTTAGGCCCAAAACCAGAGAGTCCTAGAAGAGATGACATATTCTAAAAGAAAATTGAAAGTTAAGTTTACATTTTTTGTATAAATAAATACGTTTCACCACACCAACTTGATGTTGTCTTTGTAGGATGCGTCGCGAAGGTTGGGTTTTCAAATGAAAGCATGACCGTGCGAGTATTTCTTGTGATTTATAATAAAAGTTAGAAAAGCATTTGCACATATGGGTTAGTAAAAGTTCATCTCATCGTCCTAAATAAATATCATTTAGAGAACAGAAGAGTTATTTCCTTATCTACGACGATGTGCTGAAAGCTCAATAGCGCTCCTAATACGAGGTTGTAATGAAATTCTTTGTGAAGCTGATCTTATGGATTCGTAACAATATTTAGTGATTACTACCAATTTCCAATAAATAAAGCAAATTAAATTCTTTATCGTCGAAACAAACACATTCAGTGTCAAGCTGCTCACGAAATAAAAATGACTCCCGGGCTGTCCTTGATAAAATATTCTGCACGTTTGAAATACCCAAACGAAACTGGTATAGCAGCACTCAGGTAACGCCTCATATTGCAATCAGTAACGCCTCGCTTCATTATGATGTCTATATCAAACTTGTTTTATTAATAATTGCAACGGAAGAATAATTTTGTTTCATAGACATTCGTAAAGGACAAAAACTTCCTGAAGTTGCGTCTTTCAACGCTTTATATTGCAATCAGTTAACCGTCTCTGCGTTATGATTAATGCTTTGCCATTGAAATTCAATCATTAAATTTTTTGGTTTTATTGTAATTTTTTTTTCTAATCTTAGACTCGGAAATGTTTTATGTCTTTGTACGTTACTTTTAAGTATCGAATGTTCAGAAAAGTTGTATATTCTTAACAGTAGAGATCTACTCATAAGTAAACATGTACAAATGCTTTTTTGTTTTCCTTGGACTGCACGTCCGTTTATTCAATTAATAAATAAATTATGTCTATATAAAACGTGTTTAAATAATATTCAGACGCGGATCCACGGGGGGATAAGCGAAATCCCCCTCCCCCAAAAATGATTTTAGTAACTATTAATTTTAACTTGTCATGAAACTTTTAAGCAAAAATATTTTCGGATAATCATTAAAACTAATAAAATCGTATTACAGCCTCAGTTTGGTTTAGCCTGCATCGCTTACATGATCTGTAATGTGATACATTCGACCAAAACATTTTGAACAAAAAACTCTTTTAATTTACCGACCACACTCTACTCACAGTCGAATTTATATAGCATCCCTAGGACGCATTTATATAGCATCCCTAGGACGGAGATATATAATAACTAGGGGGCGGATCATGATGACCCAAAACATTGCCAAAAATTATCAATAAAATACTCTTGAAATGTTTTTAAAAAGTCCTAAAAGCATAGAAACATGACGTAAAATTGTGTATCAAAACAAATTTAGATGCGTAACTCAAACTGTTGGAAAAGTTACTGATATAATCGCAGTGGCGGATTGAGAGGTAACCATAGACACACAAGAACAAATTGTGGAAACGTCTAAAATGTATCAATTAAGTAACCGCGCGTTCTGTCCTTAGTTTTTTAGTTACGATTGGGAATCCTGATTCTCGCTGTATTTTATCCCAGTGGGTCGTATGGAAAATGTCTTCGACTGTTTTCCTGAGGTGTGTGACAGCTCATATCTCTCTCTCTCTCTCTCTCTCTCTCTCTCTCTCTCTCTCTCTCTCGCTCTCTCTCTCTCTCTCTCTCTCTCTCTCTCTCTCTCTCTCTCCCTCTCCCTCTCCCCTTGACGAGCGGTGCTATTGCGACTTCCACGTAATGTAGTGTGTGGCCGCCGCAACCGGAAAGTGTTGACGGAGGCAGGTTCTCTAGATGCCAAGAGAGTGATGGTGGGCCAGTGTGGCATTTCGCTCAATTACAGTGTACCCCAAACAAAACAATAGGAGATGAATTGCTTACATGCGCCTGGAGACGGTGCGGTAATAAGTACTTAAGGAGAGAAAGACAATATCTAAAATAAATAAATAAATAAATAAATAAATAAATAAATAAATAAATAAATAAATAAATAAATAAATAAATAAATAAATAAATAAATAAATAAATAAATAAATAAATAAATAAATAAATAAATAAATAAATAAATAAATAAATAAATAAATAAATAAATAAATAAATAAATAAATAAATAATATAAATAAATAAATAAATAAATAAATAAATAAATAAATAAATAAATAAATAAATAAATAAATAAATAAATAAATAAATAAATAAAAAGACAACAAAAAAATTTAATAAAAAGAAAAAGTGGAAGTGGCTTCAGACATATTTTGTGAAATACTATCGACTTTCTTCAGTCCTGGACAGTAATGTTTGTATGTAATGTTTAATATGTAAATTTATATCATACGTTTATATTTAAATTCTGTCTCTTCACATCTGTATTATAGAATAAAAAATACAACACCCTAATCCTTCGTCGTTTTGAAGCTTTGCATTCAACGATTTTAATAACAAATTATTACTATTTTTAGTTTAAAACCTTAAAGTATTCATTAAATATCAAACTTAATATATTAATTTTGCTAATTGAATTTTATGATAAATAATTTACTTTGTTTATAATTTATATCATATTTGTTATTATATATACATATATACCGGGAGCGGTAGCTCAGTGCACCAACTGATGTCACTGCAGCGCCTCTGACCGGGAGGTCCTAGGTTCGAGTCCTGATGGCGGCAAGATTTTCGACGCTAGCTTTTCAGCTAGGTCGGATTCAGTCACTGTCTGAAAGAGAATTCTAGCGCCCGACTGCTCTGATTGGCAGTTTTCCGTGGTTTCTCCGATCAACACCAGGGGAATGCCGGAGCAGTACCCTAACAAACGAGACACGGACCGCGCGCGATCTGTCCTTCCTCTTCCTTGTCCTATCCTCTCCCCTTACACACACACACATACACACACACACACACACACACACTTACACTAACATGCATTACACTACCACTTATTCCGGGAGACCGGTCGGGAGCTTAAAGTTTGTCCCGGCGGGGGCTGGTGGGAGAGTCGTGGATAGAGGGAAACCCCCTAGCCGACGGTAGGTCGACGCCGGATCTTGCCATCCAGCGGGGGAAGATCACCGCCATCTCCCGAGAAAAAAAACATGCATTACACTAACGGGACTAATGACCAAAGCAGTTGACGCGCCCAGAAACACGAAAAAAATCAATCAATCAATATATACATATATAAAAATTCTCCCCCAGAATTGTTCTCTGGATCCGCACCTGTATTATCTACAATTAAACAATCTTGTTTGACAGACTTTCGTGAGGGACAGGAACTTCCTGCTGAAGAAGTACTTCGACTGGTTCCTGAAGCTGCGCGGCTGGCACCGCGCCTCCCCGCACCAGCCTCTTGACCCCGAGCAGCGCTTTCTGTGTGAAGGTTCGCTGGACGACTGCCGGCTCGTCATTTTCACCACGCGACCCGGGTGGTGGGGTGCCCAACAATGCCTCGAGGGCCAGGTAAGAATAAATTGCTAATTTATAAAACCATCCTACTTCCTGTATGGACGTATGGAATCCAAATCTGGGGACAGCCAGCAGAAAAAACTTATCAATTCTTCAAAGATTCCAGTCAAAAATGTTAAGAGTAATCTCATCAGCACCTTGGTACATGTCTAATGCAGCACTCCATCGAGACCTCAATATTCAAACAATTGAAGAGAAGATACAAGAAATTAGCTTAAACTACAATAAACGCCTGGAAACCCATCCAAACCATCTAGCCCTAAACCTTTTAGACAATAGCCAAGAAATGTCTCGCCTCAATAGAACCTCCTCTTTGCAACTTCCTTACCACTTTAGTATTTGACATTGACATACACAAAACAAAAATAATTCTCCGTTTTGTGTGCTTATTATTCTAATTTTTTTCTCTCTTATGTTATAGTCTTTGTATATTGATCCTGTAAACTACCAATAGGGGACTTTTCTGTAATTTATTGTTTCATTGATCATTTTATTTTGAAATATCATATTTACTTATTATTTCGAATTGAAATAGATTGTAAATTTTCATTGTGTTAATAAAAAAAGGTAAGAAGGCGTGATGGCTATGGTAGTAATGGTGGTGATGCTAGTAGTGGGGGTGGTGATTGTAGTAATGGTGAGGGGTAGTAGTAGTGGTGGTAGAGGTGGTGATGTGGCGGGGGGTAGTAGTAGTACTAAGGGGGGGTAGTGGTAGTTTTGGTGGTGGTGGCGGTTGTCGTAGTGGTGATGGTGGTGACGTTCATAGTGGTGGTGATGATGGTGGTGGCGATGACGGTGGTGTGCTGGCGATAATAGTGGTGGTGTTGCTGGCTGTTGTGGTGGTGATGATGGTGGTGGTGGTTCCTACAGACATTGACAAGTACAGTGAAATCTGTATTACACGACCACTGTTGATTTCAGGAAAAAATGATACTTTAGAGAGGTGGTTGCTTAATAGTTTTTTTTATTGCTATTTTTCAAAAAAAAATGTTCTATCTCAATGAACTAATCTAGTACCGAAAATATTCTATTTTTACTAGACATAAGATATTTTGGAGAGAACCTAATTTAACATACAATGTAGGCTTTCACGTCCGGTTTCTACATTATTTGACGTTTACGTGTTTGTAGGCCGTGGTCTAACAGAGGCTTTTCCGTACGTTTCGCCTGCAACTGTGGCAATCAATAAATACTTTCATAAACTGTTTGTTATCCCTAGGATGAAGGTATCCACAAGATGGCACATAACATTCTCAACACGGGAGAAGGTCAGAATTGTGTCCTGCGCTTCTCGGAAAAGGACAAAGTGGTAAGTGAGAATGCTGCTTGAAAACAAGCGATTGAAAAACTCAAGGATCCAAATTCAAAATATAATACAAATTTAAATATACTGATAAAAAGTACATGTTGCTTGTCGTCCATTTTTAACACGCTAGGAGGAGCTTTTAAGGAGCCTTACAAATTCAAGAAAATGGTCTTAGTTGGCCCTTGTTTATTTGTCTGGAAGGGCTCATCCATTGCAATAAAAATAAACATGTAATTACGTTGTAAAATGTGAATTTGATATTAGTATTCATTTGTAGTGGATATTCGTCCATAAACGACGTTTGTCACTCACAAATTCATTAATAAATTGAAATTAGGCACTTTTTTGCCATTCTCTTTTCAGTGAAAACATTCTCAAAAGTGCTTGTATTTCCTGTAAATTTGACTTCTTAAAGAAAATGTTATCTACTTCAAAACTGAAAAACCTCCGTTTCATTTTCATCGTAGGTAATGGCTATTTTAAACCATTTTCATATATATCTTTAAAAGCCGTCTTGCCCATTCGAAGTAAATTAAAGAGATATAAGTGTCTTTATACGAAATCTTCACCCGAAACGTTGTGTTATTTAAAGATTGTTATATTTTTAATAATAAAATTTTAAATATGATGTGCTGATTTTTCTTTGAATGTGAATGACTGTTAAAAGAAAAAAATATGACAGAAATTATTATGTATAAAATGTATGTAGAACAATTAGAATAATATGAACAAGTTATAAGTCACACTCAGATAACAGACTTTTTGAGAATTCGCGTTAGTGATTTGCCCTTTTTTAACCATAGGGAACAATTTCAAGCACTTCATACTCCATTATTCAAACAAGTTGTTTTTTCAGGTACAGACTCATCTCAATGGGGACAGCAATGAAAAAATTTATCAACAGGAGTTCTTACCCCTTTTGCGTCTGTTTTGTGGCCAGTCCTCATCTGATATGCTGGACAGACTTATTACGACAGAAATCAAAGTGGTGTTTGGTAAATCCTTACCGCAACTAAATCTATTTTCTTTCCAATATTTCGAGTTTCTTAAGGAATGGGCAAATAACGATGAAAGAAACTACTGCCTAACTGAGAATACAGGTGATTTTGAATGGATCATTGCCGAACACCTTCGAAGAAAAGCAAGAAAAATAAGCCAAATGGAATTGCTGGAGTTCAAGGTAGGGATGCTGAATTGTTTAACTGATACTCATGATATTTTTCACAAAACTTTATTTTGGTGTTTATTTTATTGTCCGTTCGCGTTTCACGACCTGTAGAAAATTCTTTAATGCCAGCCTATATGATTCCCAATCCTTCGGGGTGCCTCATTATCCATGGGTTCTTTTCTTGATTATAAGTAGGGGCGGATTTTGATGACCTAAAACATCGCCAAAAATGATCAATAAAATGCTTTAGCAATGCCCTAAAACTAAAGAAAAATGACGTAAAAAAATCTTATCAAAACCAGTTCGGATGAATAATTCAAGCTGTTGGATACGTTACTGATGTAATCGAGGTTTGTTCCATTCGTTCGAGTGAACTCAGCATGCAAACTTTTGATTTGGACTGTTCTTTACCAGAAAATCTCTATCTTCAGTTATCCCAAAATCGGCCGAACTGACAATGGCGCTGATATACGTCACAGGAATGGCGCTGATATACGTCACTACGGCTGCCAAAACAATTTCTGAGCGAACAAATCGAATAGGCCACTGAGTAATTCTGTAAAGAACATTTGTTGCATACGGTACTTTTTCCACGACTTTTATAAATTAAACGTTTACATTGAATCGTTTCGTGGCAGTTGACATGCAGGATTCAGTCAAGGCCACCTAGCGGACAGCTACCCTACCTGCCGCAGGTGGCTTTGGTTTACCAGTTCGCCTGTGAAAGAATACAAAAGTTGCGGCAATATTTCCGAAGTCACCATTTTTGCATTTGCTCTTATTTCTGGGTGTGATAACTTCTCCTCTGATTGACTAGACATTTCAAACTAAAGAATTGGTCGGTTTTCAAGGACAAACACGGCAGCAACATATAACACACAATAACTTGAGTTCTGATCTTAACGTCAGTCAAATGTTCCCTCTACCACTACCACTGCGCTAGTCAAATAGAATCAAAGTGAAATTACGATCCAATTTATTGTAAATAATGTTCCACGTAAAAATTACTGGTAATAAAATAAATTAAAACTTATAAACATAATATAACATTAAATGCAATTTTAATGTACACAATCGAACAAAACATTTTCTAGAACGATTCTCAATGATTAATGAAGTGACAATACTTGGTTTGTAAACTTCTCTGTGATTGGTCAAGAGCCTGTATCATAATGATATTTGTATAGTAATGAGTATCATTATGCAACGGGTTGCATCCATCAAATGACAGAATTATACAATGGGAGTAGCAAAAAGTTATTTAGAATAAGTCACAACACAAAAACAAAAAAAACATTTCAAGATGTTCGCTGATGTGCCTTATACATCATATTTCTACGAGTAGTTCTGCTACTCAAGAAGCTCATACAATGTCTTTAAAAAATGTAATACGTAACAGTAAAATATGAGTGAGTGGTGGCAATTGTATATTAACGGGAACATTCCAAAATTGCAGTTTTCGTTTCAATTAAGCAAAATAAGGTTAATAACGAGTTATTTTACTTATTTGAGCATTATGCTATTTGTTTATTTATTTGATTGCATCGTAACTTTAATAAACAGAATTCATAAAAATGTATGTGTTCTGTTGGTATTACCATAAAGTATTCACAAGGTCCAAAGGCATAAAGTATCAGGAAGACCCGCAAGGGTATTAGCAATTCCGTTACGTGTTTTGTTTGAGCACCGTAAACACACAGCAATGAACTAGTAAATCAAAAAATGAATTTTTAACTAAACTTGATCTAAAGTGAAAATAAAATAAATGACATTTCATTAAAATCCGCGACCTAATTATAAGTAATGTGTTTGTGCCAAGTTTCGTTGAAATTGCTCCATACGTTACACATTCATAATACCAAGAATGGGGAAAAAATTGAGAGAACCGTAGCACCTACAAAGCTGTAAAATGTTTCAATCGATTCGTTATTACTCAAAATCGTAGGGAAAACAAGAAATTCAATATTACGTTACGTTCTAATGAAACATTCATTTCTCATGAGAAATAATTAATCTGGAAATCGCTATCAGCAATACTAATTCCACTAATTTGTGTCAAATACCCGTGTACTCATGTATGTACGTTTGTATGTAGGTAGGTAGTTACACTCGTATGTACATTTCTCTCTCGCCCCCAAAAATAATTACCGTGATGCTCTCGACTATGCACTCTGATAAATGTATAAACCAGCGTACGAGCGTGGTAGAAGAATGATGAAAACATTGTCCAAGGTCAAAGGGCAAAAATGCACGCTTCAAATGAAACTAGTCTATCTTCCGAGAACATGAATTAGACAGTCTATTTCATGCAATATCATGTTCCTGTTCTTTGGTTCGACAGTCCGCTAAGGGCCTTGGCCTTAACCAGGGATGGTGACTCAGCCTCTAGGCCATGGGATAAGGGATTCGTGTGATTGGCACGAAGAGATCCCTTCACCGTATATACTGGTCTTCATAACCCTAGGATGAACTTTCTCATTGTCATACAGTAATAGATACTGGGACATTTGCAAGGACCAAATACATGTGCCAATTATACCAAGTACAGGTATAATTTGCTTCGGCCGGGAATCGAATCCGGGGTTGCACCGTGGTAAGTGAGCACGTACACCAACGAGCCAGCGACGGAGGCCATACGATATTAGCTCATTATAATTGAAGCTAAATTGGTGTTTTCTCTAAACAAATATTCAGTAACCTTGTATTTTTATTTGTTCAATGCTTTGGGGCAGTAGATAACCCCACGTATATTCATCTACCAAAGTACCATTCATGTATCCTTTCTTGTGAGGGGGAAGATACACCTTAGAGCAGTTAAATTTTTTATTATTTTCCCACTTTTTTCTCCATTAAAATCATACTCCACAGCAGTACAAATGAACTGAAAAACAGAAATATCTTTCTTCTCCAAGGAAAAATTAACTTTTAACTTTAAATTTTTGTTTTGTTTCGAAAAATCAAAATTCAAGCACTTTTCCATGCACTGACGTAGTGTTTCCCTTATAACTCAAATATTTTTGAAGATTTTTACAAATTTCTTCTTTTAATTTGTTGGCAATACTCACAGGTACAAAACCGTGCTTTTCATTTAGATTTCTGGATAAATAAGATTTTTAATTTGAATCCAAAATTAATATATTGATTATTAATAGTTTTTTCAGTTTAATATTATTATTAATAATTTTTTTCACAAAAACAATCGATCTAATTTTAGCATGGTTTTGTAGATAATACTTGGTTAAATGCATCCTAAAAAATTCTTTAGCTTTAAAATGATTAGTTTTTGAGTTATGAGGGAAACCGATCTTTAAAACGGTAATTCTGGAAAACAAGCGACGAAGTTAGATTCATGAGTTTTGCTTACCTTACTACTCTCATGTAAATTGGTGCATGTTACCTTCTAAATCATAACACCGAAATACCAGCGACATACCTTTTAAATCATAACTCAAAAACTATTGAAGATATCGAAATATTTTTTCACCAAAATATCCCTAAATAATTAATACATAGGAAAATAAATGTTTTCAAAAATCAATTTTTTGAAAACATTTAAGACGTATTTTCCCCCCTTAAGTAGAAAGCTGCCGGTAAAACTCCGAGTACGCTGATAGTGACCAAGGGCTTTAGCTCTATCGGAAGTAATGTGAATAATTTGTTTAAGCGGCTTCGCAGCTTTTGTCATCATCATCATCAACATCACTAATTTTCGTTCATTAACCTATCAAAGCCCGTGTTAATTTCGCTGCACTTTGTACGTTTCGTATCAATTGTACTGGTAAGGTCTTTGTTGGAGCTTTCTGATAGCATCGGCTTGTTAACTTTTATCGCCGAATACTGTTAATGTTGTTAAATTTAACTACTTGCGCGTTCCCATTGTTGGAGTTTACCGCTAGCATATGTAATTGATACCAGATAAGATTTTTCATATGTAAAAACTGTAGTTACCTACGTGTAATTCAAACTAAACGCTAATGAAGTATCAAAATAAAATATAATTAATATCGCTAATGAATCAATCGCACTGTATAAGCCTCCCAGCAGGGACGAAAATCAATTAAACTGTAGACAACGTATACCCAGTCAGTACCGTGGAACGAGTGAACGAGCTATATAACGAACTTCTCTTCTGATTTCGTGGCGACGCTGCAAGTTCTTGGTACATTTTCTGGGAGCAACAACTCGACCTAACTTCTGATTTCTTCTATGGTATTTTTGGCGACATTCCTTTCGTGTACATTCTTTGTAATTGTGACCCAGCCGGCCTGTTGCACATTAAAACTTGTTTGTTGTTGAATGCTGTGTTCAGATTCTTCAGTTCCTACCGTACTATGTCACAATTCTTTGCCTACTTTTGACGTTAAATAATAAAAAATAATCACAGGCACATTTACAGGCGGATGACACCCGTACCATAGCCCTGCGGAACGCCTTGGATTCGAGCCCTGCCCTGGCGGTGCAGGTGGTCGAAGTGCCCGCGGGCATTCGAGCAGCCAAAGTCCTGCAAGTCCTGGAGGTCGAGTACCAGGACTCGTGGGTATACGTGGACTCCGAGGTCCTGCGCAAGTACGACCTGAAGGCCCTCACCGCCGTGTGCCTGGCGCAGCACTGCCGAGTGCTGGTGTTGGACATCGACGTCGTCGGAAAGAAGCTCAAGGAGCTGGTGTTGGCCGTGGCCGGCGCGGTCAAAGTGGTCGACTTCGGGTTCTGCCTGCTCAACGCGACCGCCGGTCGCGTGCCGTTCGCCAGGTTGAAGGACGAGTGGACGTTCGAACAGCTGACGACGACGGCGCAGGAGAAGATGCTCGATAGGCCCGTGCTGTTTCAAGTAAGTCGCAAGCTATTAGAGCAATACGTGGCCGGCTTAGAAGGCTCAGGGCTGCAACTGATGTCATAGCAGTCCCTCTGACCTCGATAGGCCCGTGCTGTTTCAAGTAAGTCGCAAGCTATTAGAGCAATATGTGGCCGGCTTAGAAGGCTCAGGGCTGCAACTGATGTCATAGCAGTCCCTCTGACCTCGATAGGCCCGTGCTGTTTCAAGTAAGTCGCAAGCTATTAGAGCAATATGTGGCCGGCTTAGAAGGCTCAGGGCTGCAACTGATGTCATAGCAGTCCCTCTGACCTCGATAGGCCCGTGCTGTTTCAAGTAAGTCGCAAGCTATTAGAGCATACGTGGCCGGCTTAGAAGGCTCAGGGCTGCAACTGATGTCATAGCAGTCCCTCTGACCTCGATAGGCCCGTGCTGTTTCAAGTAAGTCGCAAGCTATTAGAGCAATACGTGGCCGGCTTAGAAGGCTCAGGGCTGCAACTGATGTCATAGCAGTCCCTCTGACCTCGATAGGCCCGTGCTGTTTCAAGTAAGTCGCAAGCTATTAGAGCAATACGTGGCCGGCTTAGAAGGCTCAGGGCTTCAACTGATGTCACTGCAGTCCTTCTGACCGCAGGGCCGCTAGGCAACTCGAACGCGCCGCAGGAATTTGAAACCGATATTTTAATTTTGGGGATAATGTACATTAAGCCTCTCTTAGATATTTTTTACATTTTCAAAAAAAATTGTAATTGTTTTGATAAAATTTTGTTGTCGCAATGGACGCTCAATAGAATGGTGTAGAGCTCATTTTAGTTAAAATTTCTAATGGTTTGAAAATTGCAAAAATTAAAAAACTTTTCGACATCTTTCTACAACTTAAATATTGAAGATAAATATTTTCTTAAGTTCTCGTATACGTATGTATATATGGAGTAATATACCCAGTATAGAGAAAGTTACGTAATTTGCGGAAAGTCGATTTCAAGATATCCAAATTTTTCAACGAAAATGTCCTTATAAGACAGTGTTTAACTCTTCTTTAATATTCTTAAAACAATATTTCGGTTCTACCATTAGAAAACCGAAAAATTGAGGAAAGTTTGAAAAAAGAATGTACTTTGGGTGGATATAGACGGCATCTGACAAGAGGTTGGGGTAAGAAAGTAAATCT
The DNA here is from genome assembly GCA_964035755.1 of Teleogryllus oceanicus. Classification (NCBI taxonomy): domain Eukaryota; kingdom Metazoa; phylum Arthropoda; class Insecta; order Orthoptera; family Gryllidae; genus Teleogryllus; species Teleogryllus oceanicus. The sequence goes on from CAXIVR010000013.1 coordinate 32,223,901, forward strand.
TGCCTAGACCAAAGATTTTAGAAAAATAACTGGTATGAGAAAGTAGCACATGTAGATCATTCTGTAGTACCGATAGTTTCTTCACGAAATCTGTTCCTTGCAAACAGATCCTAAAATAGGTCATGTTCAATCATTTGACAATATGAGTCGTTTTATTGTAAGTTTGCGCGAAATATAGACAATTTAATTTTTTTAACAAATTTTTCTCAAAAACCGTCCCAAATTGTTTCTTTAAATTTTCTCATATGTATCAAGAAATGGTAAAACGTATGGTGCTAGTTCCATTTTCGGCAAATTCTCGTTTTTTTAAATTGCAAAAAGTTAACATTTCAAAACTGCGAAGTTGAAGAGAAGAGATTTTTGTTCCAAAGTGTGTTGTAAAAAATCACCTCTTTAAAAACAGACAAATACATTTTTTTTAAACTAGTCGTTTTCGCATAATTTTCGCATAAAAATTATGTAAATTCTAAAAACAATTTCTCAAAAGCCGTTTGAAACTTTTTCTTTAAATGTTTTCCACGAATAGAACAAGGGACACTTAAAAGATTGGCGCAATCTAATTTTCGTTGAACTCTCCGTATTTTCGAAAATTGCAAAATCTTAACATTTGGAAACTTCAAATTGGAAGATAGAGATATTTGCCTTCAACAAATTCTGTTATTAAAAATCAGCTCGTTGAAAACGGTACACAGGAATGGATCAAAAGAACATGAAAAAAATTTAAATTATAATTTGCTATTGAAAATCGCATAATTAATTCACTTTTTACTCTCATACAATTTGTATTCTCAATGTATTGATGTATTTTCTTTCAAAACATTTTCTTTCATTTAAACAATCCGCAAAACAGCAGAATAGTATGTAGGCACATGTAAAGTTGTTCTAAAATGGCCGAGTTCTTAAGGTAAGCCACAGGAAGGGCAGAGAGCTGTTGAAATTTTTATTATGTAATTATTTAGCATTTTTTAAGAAGAGCCGTCCGGTTAACAGTTTTTTGTTTATAGACTCCAATGCCTAGTAATCCTATTTACTTTAGCCTGGGCCTTAGATGGCACTAGAGGTTCAGAGGCCACTGAGTTAACCCTCGCCCACCGAGGCAGGCAACAGCCTGTAATGTTATCTTTGCTTGACGTTGTAGAGCAAAGCGCTGCCCCTTGGCGCGCCGCGCTAACCTTCGCCCAGTGATCTCGATGAGCCTACCATATTGCCATGTTTGCTTGCCGGAGTATGCCGAAGCGCTGCCGCTTGGGCACCAGCCTAAGCTTCGCCCAGTGATCTTGATGAGCCTGCAATGTTGCCATCTTTGCTTGTCGGTGTAGGGCGAAGCCCCGCTTGGCCCGCCCAGTGATCTTGATGAGCCTGCAATGTTGCCATCTTTGCTTGTCGGTGTAGGGCGAAGCTCTGCCGCTTGGTGCGCCGGGCTAAGCTTCGCTCAGTGAGCTGGATGAGCCTGCAATGTTGCCATTTTCCTGTCGGTGTAGGGCGAAGCTCTGCCGCTTGGTGCGCCGGGCTAAGCTTCGCTCAGCGAGCTGGATGAGCCTAGCAATGTTGCCATCGTTGCTTGTCGGTGTAGGGCGAAGCTCTGCCGCTTGGCGTACCAGGCTAAGATTCGCCCAGTGATCTGGATGAGCCTGCAATGTTGCCATCTTTGCTTGCCGGTGTTGGGAGAAGCGCTGCCGCTTGGGGCGCCTTCGCCCAGTGCGCTGGTGGAGCGTTCGCCTTCGTTGCAGGGCGAGCCGCTGGCGCTGCGCGCGCTGGAGGGGGCGTGGCCGGGGCCTGTCATCCCGCGCGGCCGCAGCACCCCAGCGCGCTGTGCGCGGCGCCTCGCCTCCGCCGCCGACCACCTCGCCCTGCAGGGCTTCGACCCGCGCGCGCTGCGCCGCCTGCGGGACGACCTCGGCTGGAGCGACGAGGAGGCGCGACGACGGTAAGGCACTCTCCTTTACTACAACCGGTGGCAGTAGCTCAGTGCACTGATGTCACTGCAGCGCCTCTAACCGGGAGGTCGTAGGTTCATGTCCTGACGGCGGCAAGATTTTCGACACTAGCTTTTCAGCTAGGTCGAATTCAGTCGCTGTCAGGAGGAGAATTCTAGCGACCGGCTGCTCTGATTGGTAGTTTTCCGTGGTTTCTCCGGTCAACACCAGGCGAATGCCGGAGCAGTACCCTACCAAACGGGCCACGGACCGCGCGCGATCTTTCCTTCCCATTCCTTGTCCTATCCTCTCCCCTTACACACACACTTACACTAACATGCACTACAGTACCACATATTCCGGAGACCGGTCTGGAGCTTAGAGCTTGTCCCGGCTGGGGCGGTGCCCTGCTGGTGGGTGAGTCCAGGTTAGCGGGAAACCCCACTAGCCGACGGTAGGTCGGCGCCGGATCTCGCCATCCAGCGGGGAAGATCACCATCTCCCGAGGAAAAGCATGCACTACACTAACGGGACCAATGACCGAAACAGTTGACGCGCTCGGAAACACGAAAAAATCAATCAATCAATTGTTTACTACACATGGCTTCTTCTAACGTGGGTTTTTTAACCTCCCTCACCCAACCGCAGTGACTTGCGGCGGTGGCTGATGGCGGTGGTTCCGTGGGAAGGGCTCTGCCCCTTCTCGGTGGCTCGCGATTGTGTCTAGGTGGGAAGGCGACCCCAATGGCGCTGATGTGCTCGCAAATATCAATCATTCTATATTATTGTTTTTTTAATGTGGCAACTGTGGGTAGTATCTTAAAGATGGGACCGGGAACGGTAGCTCAATACATCTCCTGAAGTCACTGGTGGTTAGGTTTGAGTCGTGACGGCGGCAGGATTTTCGACACTAGCTTTTCAGCTAGGTTGAATTCAGTCGCTGTCTGGAGGAGAATTCTAGCGGCCGGCTGCTCTGATCGGTAGTTTTCCGTGGTTTCTTCGATCAACACCAGGTGAAGCAGTACCCTATCAAACAGGCCACGGACCGCGCGCGATCTGTCCTTCCTCTTCCTTGTCCTATCCTCTCCCCTTACACACACATTTACACTAACATGCACTACACTACCACATGTGCCAGGAAATCGGTCGGGGACTTAGAACGTGTCCCGGTTGGGGCGGTGCTCCGTTGGTGGGAGATACCTGGTTGAGGAAAATCCCGCTATTCGACGGTAGGTCGGTGCCGGATCCCGCCTTCCAACGGGGGAAGATCACAGCCTCCTCCCGAGGAATAAACATGCATTATACTTACGGGACCAATGACCTAAGCTGTTGACGCGCCCATAATCACTAACCAACCAAAAAGCAAGTTGGAATTCGGCACAACTTTTTGCGTCATTCTCAGTCCTGCCGCTATAGTCGCTTGATCTGCAGCAATGGATGATACGGTCGCGATCATGCGACAACTTGCAGCAGGACCAAGACTGTCGCAAAAAGTCCTGTTGAATTCCATCTTGGAGATACTACTCACAGATGCCACATTAAAAAACAAGAATATGATTGATATTTGCGGGCACGTCAACTACTGCGGTCATGGATGGAATTCAACAGGACTTTTTGCGACAGTCTTGGTCCTGTTGCAAGTTGTCGCTTGATCGCGACCTGATCAACCATTGTTACAGATCAAGCGACTATAGCAGCAGAATCGGAACCTACCATTCAATCGGAAGGTTGCACGCCACCATTATGACATCGCTGTAGTGACGTTCGCCATTGAACGGCACCGTAAAAGCTGATCAAATTTCAAAAGCAGTTCTGTAAAAACCGCAGTTTAAGGGACATGACATGAAAGTGGGAGGATAGATCTCGCGGACTGTGTCCCATTTGTTAGGGACATCTGCGGCATTCGCCTCGCATTGATCGGAGACATCACGGAAAACTATATATCAGATCTGCCGATGGCTATAATTCTCTTCCACACTGCGGCTGCATTCGAAGAATTTCTGTAGTTAGTGTGGGAAATCCCCCTGCGTCCAGGATCTAATGCTAAGACTTCCCAGTCAGAGTCGCTGCAAATGCAGGGACAATAGCGCTCTGAGTCAACTTAGCCACTCCATTATTACAGATTAGAGCTTCAATAGTAACGACCCACTAGAGTTCGGTCCCAACTCTTGACTTGAACCCACCGGCGTGGCTTCTTTCGTCAGCCACCAGGGGACAGAGAGAGAAGGCAACGCTCAGGCGCGATCGGTTCAATCTAGAGAAAGCAACTAGCACGCGGGCAACTGCAGTGGATCACAGAAGCCACTGGCCCTAATTCTTGCACTTGCGAACCCATGTTCCATAAGAACCTCGTAGAAAGAACTGCCCCTGTGGAAGAACTAAAAAATTGATTTGCTGCTATGCACCTACGCAGCCTTCGGCTACTGCCAGGTAGCTAACCGCAACATGCCGTCCGTGCTTCAAAATGTCACGCGTTCCATATCGCTGGCAGTTTATGTTCTTGGGGAAATATAGTACCAAAAGCGCCAATACCCCAGAATCGATTGACCCACATTTGAATTCTCTGGGGAAGAAAGGGGAGGGAAAAGTCCTCACGTATTTTCTTCTTATAAGTCTAATTAAGAAGCAAAACATTCCTTCAGTTTTTAAGATAAAAAGTATTTTTTTAATTGGCGTTCGAGCGCGGAGCGGAGCGTTGAGTAGTCGCAGTTGTGTTGTGTGTGTTGGCAGGTGGACGGTGCTGGACGGGGACCCGGGGGCGGCGTTCGAGCGCGTGTGCGCGGGCGGGGGGTGAGTAGTCGCAGTTGTGTTGTGTGTGTTGGCAGGTGGACGGTGCTGGACGGGGACCCGGAGGCGGCGTTCGAGCGCGTGTGCGCGGAGCGGAGCGTTGAGTAGTCGCAGTTGTGTGTGTGTTGGCAGGTGGACGGTGCTGGACGGGGACCCGGAGGCAGCGTTCGAGCGCGTGCGCGGAGCGGAGCGTAATGACTGGGTGGAGTGCGTGGGGGCGGGGACGGTGCTGGACGGGGAGCCGGAGGCGGCGTTCGAGCGCGTGTGCGCGGAGCGGAGCGCGCTCAACGTGCACTGGGTGGAGTGCGTGGGCGGCGGGGCGGGCGAGGGGCGAGGCACGTGGGCGTTGGCGTGGCGGCGCACGCGCGGGCGCGCGCACGCGCTGGCGGCGCTGGTGCGGCCGGCGACGGCGGCGTGCGCGCGCCCACGTGCGTGCACGGGCGGCGGGCGCCGCGGGCGACGCGGCGGCGTGGGCGCGCGCGGCGCTGCTGGTGGGGCCGCCGGGCGCCGGCAAGTCCTGCTTCCTGCGGAGGGCCGCGCGGGAGGCGCGCAGCCGGGACCCCGCCCGCTGGTCACTCTTCGTGCCAGTCCTCGAGCACAGAGTCCTCCTACGCGGGATGCCCGACGCTTCTGGTGAGTTTGCCTTATCTTATGCATTATAAATATACACACTTTATATATATATATATATATATATATATATATATATACTTATTTATATTGTGACGCAACGCTTTATCAAACGGACGGCGGCGGCGTGGGTAGGGGCCGTCCGCGGTTGGTCGTCGAGATGCAATAATAATAATAACTTTGTAAAAAAAAGCAACAGCACAGAAAAATGTCACAATAATAATAATAAAATTAATTTAAATTTCCTTAATAGGAAATCGAGGACTAAAGGAGGGTTCTTGCCTGCGTTGCTCCACACCTTTCCCACGAAAAAGAAAAGGAAGTGCAATGTTACGAAAAACAAACAATGACATTTAATGAAAACTGTAGTACACAGACATCTGCAAGTTTCTAAACAAACACAAAAGCAACAGCACAGAAATAATGTCACAACAGTGTACAATTGTCTGGCTGCCTGTACCCAAATACAAGAACAAAAAACAAGCAAATCAACAAAGAAGTACTGTTTCTAGAACTATTCTGAGAATTATAACCATCTAACATCCTTTTAAAAAAATGGAAAATCACATTATTAACTTTGAACAAATGATTAAGTCCCTTGGAATTAATATTATCATTCCAATTAATTTATACAACACTTATGTTCCTTCACTCCAAAACAATTCAGATTTATACATTCCTCATCACGATTCCCTCATTTCAATAATGAATTCACATCCAATCACGATCAACACACAGCAATAGAACTTTGATTTCCAATGTAAACTCTAGAATGAACATTCCATACTATGATCAAACACATTAATAGAAATTTAATTTATAAACTTTAAATCCTACACCATTTCTCCAGAAATTGTATAAAAAATTATTCATGACTGACAAAGTTTTCTTATACCTTTTGATAAATACTCAAGAAAGTAGGGTGTATCATTACCCAAAGTTTTAATGATAATACTAGTTCATTACCATACAAGTAATCATTGCAACATTTTCTTTCTCTTTATCCTGCATGGTCACATAGCATTCCTGCTACATGCTAATTCTACCTGCCATGAAATCACACCATATTAATTATGATCAGAACGAAATCATGAATAAACATTTTTCTGAACGTTATGGCAGTAGAAATAGCAGTGTAACTGTCCTCCTTCCTCTCAGCTATTTTTTCACAATCTGTGATATTGGACAATCTTCAATAAAATATTGCACTACCATAGAGAAACTGCAGAATCTCACCCCCCAACTTGACAGAAATTAACAACTCTTGACACATTCCTTATAGTACGGAAATTGCAATATAAGTTACAAATAGAAAGCACATAATTGTCAACAGTACCAGTTAATGAAAATGAAAGTTCACCTTTCTTCGAGCTCTTTTCGGTTCACAATCCACATATGCATATTGGTGATTGAAAATTGATACATTAATATGCATAAATTCATTTATCAGTCTCTTTAAGTCCTCAACTTAAAATAATGCAACAGAACATCTTGTATTTAAAAGAATATTACACATCCGGCAAAAGAACCGTCAGAATAAGTCACTTGCCACTTCAAATGCCAGGACTCTCACCTACAATACTTTCACAATTCCAAATTGGACTACTGCAACTCAATTTAAGGAGAGATTGATCCTCTAACCTCACGCCTACACAATTCAACTATACAACCGTTAATTAAATGCTTTATTAGCACTCACATTAATCAGTTAGGACTCCAGTTCACGTAGATTCCCATTCTCCTATCCAGTTACCTTTGCATGCCTCCGTCCCTTCATCTTCCAACGCACCTCGAACACTATATCACCTCTCTTCGTGCATTAAAAGTTCCACAACAAATTCAAGTACATTAATTTTTCATGTTACCTCCTTCATCTTCCAACGCCCGGAGCTTTTTGGGCGCACGCAAAGCATCGACACTGTCCTCTACACCAGCGAACTCTGCTTGGCCTTAACCCTCGAGACTTAAGGCCCCCGGCATGGAGCGCGCATTTCAAACTACCCCGCTGCTCGCCTCCCTCGCAGCCAGGCATCGCTGTAGCCCATACTTGGACGGGGCGTTATATATATATATATATATATATATATATATATATATATAATTGAGACGAGCTCTGATATGCGCCCCAGCGAGGAAGCAGAACCCCAGGCAAAAACGCCCAAGATAAATCGCGGGTGTTTACCACTTCGAATGTGGCGCGTTGGTACGTCATCATCTGACGTCAGCCGCGGCTGAAGTCGGACGTAACGAGTGGTCGCCAATGATTTCCCGGGGCGATAAGCGTTGGAAAATTAAATCCTGCGATTGGCCCGTTGAAAGAAAACGAGGGAACAGTCTCCGAGGGGGGGAAGGGGTTCCCGAGAAACCAGTCAGTCAGAGAAAGACAGTCGGGAAGGACAGTCGGAGAAAGGCCGCCGGAGAGTTTTGGTAGCAATCGCGACACATTCTGAGAAAAGGCCGAACATTCTGATAGAGATCGCCGAAGGGTCGAGTAGACTATCATTACGTCGCAACTACGCCGCATCGCCAAAGCGGAAGGCTGAGGCGACATTCCTGGTGCAACACAGCCAAAGAAGCAAGTTTGTTGGGAACGGAAGACGGGCGTAGAGGCACGGCCGTCCTACGGGACGACTGGAGAAGATTGTACTACTTCACGTGCGAACGGAGGAGCGGGCCAAGGAGCATCGCGGGGACCGGCGAGCGTGTAGCGCAGCGAGGGGCGAGGTCGAGCGTCACCGCGGCGCGAGCAGCCGTTCGCAGCGATAAGCAGCTGAGGTCAGTCACTGCGTTGGCCGAGGTCCAGGTTACGTGTTCCCCAATCGCCGAAGCGTGAGTACCCGTGCGACATTCAGACCGCGAGGTCGTAATATTTCAAAGGTGTGATTAAAAGGTATAACTAGGAAGTGTTCTTGCCGAACGCATAACACGGGAATTCAGTTCAATCCAACATAGTGGAACGAACAGACTGAAAGAACATTTTAGTGCTAAGATCAGTAGGTTTGCATAAACAATTAAATTGCCCGAGTATTGTAATTAGCGGGCAAGATATGATTTTTGAGTATTTAAGGTAGGAGGTTATTGTTTATTTGCACAAGATGGAGCAAGAATGTTAATCCAGAATTAGGATTATAATTATCATAAAAATAGGATTGCAATTTGTTTATAATAATCTAGTGTGTATGTGTATGTGCCTCTGGAAAAAGTTTCAGAATACATGCCTAATTTTACCAGAGCCATCCAAGTGTTTCATTAGAATTCGATCCATCCTGATTCTATCCATTGCAAGCTACCCCTTATTTGCCTCTCACAGGCAAGACGAACGAACAACCTGACAGGCCTGGCGTCGGAGCGACAGTAGGCTGCCGCACGGCGCTGGTAACGCCCGAGCGGTGCTTCACACCTCAGGGCTAACGACCCTGGTCAAAGACAAGGTTGCATTGTGTGCATATATATAGAAATCGAAAACAAACTCGGTCGAGGAACCTGAAAAGCAAAATATATATATTATATATATATATATATATATATATATATATATATATATATATAATAATATTAAATAAATTCAAACAAACTCGGTCGAGGAACCTGAAAAGCAAATATCTGTCTATCTTGCTACTTCATTGCTAGAATTGGCTCAATGAAAAATCATATATTCATTTCTCAAAAACATGGAAATTTATTAAACAATTTAAAACAATTTTGGTATTGTATAACTTTACCCAATATAAAATTAAACGTTTGTCATGACCGTTCCAACCTTATGTCTTCGCGCGCTTTTGGGCCATCTTTATCCATCTCCGACGCCGCCGTCCTCAGGTCCAGACACCATCTTCTCTCTTCTTTTCTCGGAAGCACACTTCAATCACCGTTCATCAGATCAATAAACTATTTGCTGCTAACATTCCAGTCCAATCACTGACAACTTCGCCCAAGCCCTCAATGTCCCTCCAACTCGTTCACATGAAATATTTTAAACTCCACTGTCACACTTAGTGTTCAAATTTTGATGTACTCTCAATATCCATTCCCTAGTAGATGCTTACAGGTCCCCAAAGAAAAAAACACTCCTAACATTAATTGGAGTACGATCCGTTCGAGAGCACAGCATCAGTCAGAATGAATGTCTCTCGTGTTCTTTTAGCCCTGCAAAGCTCGGTCCATTTTTCGATTGTTTATTTGCAGATAACACTTCGTACCTAGCCAATCTATAAATCTCTTGCAAAACGAACTAGCCGTCTTCACGACTGTCACTGCTTTTTCGGCCAATCTCTGAATTCTATACAGAATTAACTAGCCGTCTCCGCGATTGTCACTGCATGAATATGTTGACCTTGACGACGGCTCGCTTACCGTTGCTATGCTAGCATATTCACATAATTTATCCTCTTTAATTGACGCCATTTATAATAAATATTGTACAATATTCAGTGACATATTGGTATGTCACTATATATATATATATATATATATATATATATATATATATATATATATTTCTGACGAACATCCCCACTCAGCAATTCCTGTGCGCCTGTCGGGAATTCGCAGATATAATGCTCTTGCGACCTTTGTAATACCTTTTTGGGTGTCGAGAGGAAATTCAAACAATTATCCACATAAATCAATTGAACTAGGTTTAATATTCTGAAACCCTTTCAAATGGTTACATTGAGCGCACATAAAAGAATACACAGAACAACAAGAATCAATGGTATTTTTCTCTTTGAATGCATGAAACCTTCATTCATTTCTTTCGTATATTTAACCTGGGAATTCCCGTCGATTAGTTTACACCTGAAATTTACTCCAATTTATGTTAAACCTGCCCAGTGATGCCGGGTTCAGATTTACATTTAGTCTAAAAAAAGTAACATTAACATGTGAACAATTACATAATACTCTCAACTAATTTATGGTTACTGTGAATAACATAACCAAACAAAATTTTTATAAAAATTCTATTGACAAATTACTTAAAATGGCAATTAATTTTTATTTTCCCTGCTAGCTCCGTGCACTATTTTATCTCTCCCTACCAACGTTCATTTTTAAAGCTTTCTCCGGTCGCGAGGCGTTGACCTATATTTCAACGCTTTTGCGCTGTTCGCTGTTACCTTCGCCGCTCCCGTCTGCTGCGCGCCTCGCAGTCGACCTTGGAGGGACAGCGGCGCACGCCGGCCGTTGTGCGCCGACGTTCCCAGCGCCTCGCTGATGCCAGCTGCTCACGGCTGCGGTGCGTGACGTTTCACCTCACGTCCTCGTCTGGCAATTCCTAGGCTCCTTCGCCACTCCCGTCTCCTTCCCTCTTCCTCTCACGACACCTCACGTCCTCGTCTGCTTATTTCTTGCAGGTCACAACTGATTGAATACTTGCGTAATTGCTTACTTCGGGCGTACGCGTCGCTGTCTACTCAGCGCCTCTAATAGAAAGTAACTGCGTCTTCACCATGGAAATTACTGTCCCTTCTTTACTGACCATTGAATCATTTTTAACTATTTTATTCAAATCACTTGCTCCCGTCCTCGACAGACGCCAAATTCTCCTCCGGCAAAAATTCTAATAACTTCGTGACAATCTATACGTCTCTCTGACGTCCAGAAACATCTATTAATCTGTCGCTGAATTTTTAGGTTGCTTTTCGAACGGCGAACGGACCCCGAAGAAAGAATGTGCAGCCGCCCGCCATCCTCGTAGGGGTAGCGGCACGTCATCGCACTCTCTCCCCACTCCGACAGTTGATACGTCGCCTGCCTCGCGCCGTGCCAGTCTTGGAGACGTGTCCCTTTTGAATGTCGCCGCGCTCGCTCACCACGTCTACAGCCGTCGTCTGCATGTTGCGTGGGCGTGTGGGACAAACGTAGGCACCCGCATTCGTCACACACACACACACACACAACACACACATACACACACACACACACACATATATATATATATATATATATATATATATATATATATATATATATATATTGGGTCGCCGTAAATTATTTTATCGGTCACATTCGTCTTTAAACCCTGTTAATGTGCAACCGTGCAGATTTATTAAGTGCACTTGTACCTAGCTGTATGTTAAGAAATTTAACATCCTTAGCAACGTAACAACCATTGATTCATCGCAAGTCAAATATTTGTTAAAGAACAATCATGGACATGAACAAAACAAATCAGATACCAACAATTCAGAAATAATTCACATTGGTTTGGGAAATAATTATTCTTAATTGTAATATTATTAGTAATGCAATTAGAAAAATGTGATTAATTAAATTAACCTCATTTTCTTCACATTCCTCCAAATGATACTTACTCTGGCAATCGTATTTACTGATAACGTGGTGTCGACACTGGAAGTCAACGCACTAATTTCCTAAACGAACGTCGTTTCTTTAGGTTCAGGAGAATTATTTGCATCTCGGCTCCGGAGTGCACCGGAGCAGCACACCCTTGTCCTTGCCTGATGGTTTCAGTGACGACGCCATGCCACGTGACACAGCCTGCCATTCAGCATGGCAGACAGCGTCTGGCGCGGCTTTTTAAACCAAGTGCCTGTGTTGTGTGGTTTGTGACGTACCTGGTGCTGCGCAGATGTAGCAAAAATCAGTGCTCCGGAGCAGCACACCTATGTCCTTGCATCGTGGTTTAAGCGTTGACGCCGTGCCTCGTGACGCGGCCATTCAGCATGGCAGCCAGCGTTTGGCGTGGCTTTTCAAATGAAGTACTGTTTAAACTGAAGAAGCTGTTTAAACACTCTAATGTTGCGCATTAGAGTGTTTAAACAGTTTCGTGAACTTGACTAGGCACTTTCTTCTTCCAAAAATCGTACTATACCGTTTAGTGTTAAGGAGTGCTACCGTGTGCTAAGGAGCAGCACACCCATGCTTTTGCATCGTCGTTTCAGCGTTGACACCGTGTCACGTGACACAACTGCTGGCGATATTACATTTTTAAACTAGAGCCAGATGGACAGGCGTTTCTTCAATTTGGAAAATATCGTATGTGTGGTTTAGGCGCTAGTAGTGTGATTCACAGACGGGCGGACGGGCAGACGGGCAGACGGGCAGACGGGCAGACGGGCAGACGGGCAGACGGGCAGACGGGCAGACGGGCAGACGGGCAGACGGGCAGACGGGCAGACGGGCAGACGGGCAGACGGGCAGACGGGCGGACGGGCAGACGGGCAGACGGGCGGACGGGCAGACACACACACAGATGGATAGACGGACGGACATTTTGAAAAAAAAACATTTTCTCGGTATCAGGTGACCCCAAAAGGTGTCTTGCCGTTGAAATCTCGAAATCAATTTTCCGCACCATTACATAACTTTCTCTACACTACATATATCACTCCGTATATACGTATGTTTAGAAGAGAGATTAAAAATGGATTACAATTGTTATAAAGCACTTTGTTCGTCCAAAAGTTCAATCATAACATTTCTCCCTCCCTGTGCTCCCGAGCAGTGCACCCATCCCTTTGCAACGTCGTTTCAGCGTTGACACCGTGTCACGTGAGGCAACTGCTGGCGATATTACATTTTTAAACTAGAGCCAGACAGACAGACGGACGGACGGAGGGACGGACGTTTTGAAAAAAAAACACTTTACGGTATCAGGTGATCCCAAAAGGTGTATTTCCGTTGAAATCTCAAAATCAATTTGCCGCAGCATTACATAACTTTCTCTATACAACGTATATTACTTCGTATATACGTATGTATACGAAAAAGTAAAAATTGATTACAATTGTTATAAAGCAATTGTAATCAATTTTCGTTCGTCCAAAAGTTCAATATACTACGTACGAACTAAGGATTTCTCCCTCCCTGCGCCCCAAAGCAGCGCACCCATGCCTTTGCAACGTCGTTTCAGCGTTGACGCCGTGTCACGTGACGCAGCTGCTGGCGATATTACATTTTTAAAATAGAGCCAGCTAGACGGACGGACGGACGGACGGACGTTTTGAAAAAAAAAACACTTTTCGGTATCAGGTGACCCCAAAAGGTGTATTTCCGTTGAAATCTCGGAATCAATTTTGCGCAGCATTACATAACTTTCTATATACTACGTATATACGAGAATGTATACGAGAAAGTAAAAATGGATTACAATTGTTATAAAGCACTTTGTTCGTCCAAAAGTCCATAGCATTTCTCCCTCCCTGCGCTCCGGAGCAGCGCACCCATGCCTTTGCAACGTCGTTTCAGCGTTGACGCCGAGTCACGTGACGCAGCTGCTGGCGGCGGCGGCGGGGGCGGCCGCGGGCGCGGCGCGGCGCTGCCTGGAGGCGGCGCTGTGGGAGACCGGGGCCGTGAGCGTCCACGTCGACGGCTTCGACGAGTTGTGCCCGGCCTTCAAGAGCAAGATGCTGCGGCTGCTGGAGATGCTGCTACAGGACACGAAGGCGGCGCTGGTATGGGTCTCGTCGAGGCCGGAGGTACTTGAAGGTTCTTCATTGCTTTCGCTTCGGAGCCCCGTTGATTGATTGTGGTTCATTGATTGTTTGATTTTTGGTTAATTTTCTTGTTGTATATATACCGGGTGATCAGTATAAAACGCAACCCTACTGTTCAAGGCACTGAGAGAAAAGCGAAAGTTTTGCAACACTGCGTCTTGGACAGCTCCTTCTACTGCATTTCAGCGACACTCCGTTCACCACCAACCGCTTCTTTTCACTCACCCCCTTCCTGTGTGGTGAGTCATACCTGCTCAAAACAGGCCGCGTCTTCATTCATAGTTTCCTTCTTTCACAGTTAACTTAAGACGCGCCTCAGCGTAGAGCAACGCAGTTTTGTAGTGGAGGAATATTTCCGAACGCAATCTTTCAAACAGTGCCGGGCAGCAGAGAAAAAAAGGCTATTGTAAACAGTAGAGACACCATTGCATTAAAAAAAGATTGGTGTATGGTACGCCGTTTATCGACGCAGATTAATTGGCCGGTTGTTTTTCAAAAAACCGGTAACGGCGGATACGTATCAGAATAAATTGAGAAATTAATTTTTTGTTATATTTTAATTAGTTAATTAGTAGTTAAGAAGTTTTAAAGTAACCTTATTCAATAATAATAACAACAAACATTTGTTATGTGAATCTGAATTTATAATTTAGCGATATTTATTTAAAAAGAATAGTATAAAACATATACATGTCTGGAGCTTAGGTATCTTGTTATAAAACTAAAACAAGCGAAGTGTACTATTATATTTACCTCAATGTATACTTAACAAGGCAAGTTTATTTAACTTTTAAACAATATACGAAGCAATCGTCGTTCGTGACAATTCAATTTTTCTTTCGACGCCAAACAAGCAGACGCTTGCCTTTCTCTTTGAACTCGGCGGTCACCTGCGCTCCTCTTCAAGATGGTGCTAGCGGGATAGGGGACAGTTGTACAGCCCGACAGTTTACCTGCTTGAAACCACCAGCTGCTGTCCGACTCGCTCAAACATGGTTGCCAGTGCATTTCGCTTTGCCAGCATTGGGTTGCGTTTTATACTGATCACACGGTGTGTGTGTGTGTGTTTTTTGTTTGTTTGTTTTTTTTGTTTTTTTGTTTTTTTACGAGGGTAGGTGGAAATCTTCAAAAGACACCATGCGGCCCGTACCACATGATAGTGTGAGATTTTTACCCACTAAAACCAACCTCCCTTCTCCTCCATCCTCCCCGCGGAACCGCCGTTAGGCATTACATCACGGGGAGTGGATTAGAGTGGATTAGAGTGGCTTAGTCACAAGCCACTTCTCTTCGTCAAAACGTAGGAAGGATCAAACGAGGATCAATCGACTTCCCTTCTTTCCCTTTCTATTCTCCTGAGCTCAGCTATTATGGTATGCACATATGAGCTCACCGCATCCCAGTTGGTTTCTGAGGCGAGCATGCACCCAACCATTGCTTCGGGTGTCAGCGGGTCGATCCCGAGTATACTCATAACGTGCCGTCGCTGCAGATGGTATCGCGGGCACTGGAAGAACACATGCTCGGCGTCTTCGACAGCTGGTTCACATAGTGGATAGAATGGGGTATCCTCCAGCTTGAACCTGTGGAGATATGCCAGAAAGCATCCGTGTCCAGACAACAGCTGAGACAAGAAGAAATTTACTTCGCCGTGTTTACGGTTGATCCACGGTGCAATGGAGGGAATCATGCGGTACGTCCATCTTCCTTTAATGGACTTTTCCCATCGATCCTGTCATTCGAGCAGTGTTGTCGAGCAGTCTGGGTTCTCCTCTTCTTTGTGATATCGCCTCCGTCTTTCCTGCGCCAAGATATCTACAGGAGGCATCCCCGCGATGACGTACACTGCATCGTTTGACACAGGGCGGAATGCACAAGCTACCCGCAATGCTGATAACCTGTACACTGACGTCATCCCTCGGATGTAACTATTTATCGACATGGAGTTGGCCCATACTGGGCTCCAAGACGGACCTCACAACCAAGGCCAGAAGCTTCCGTTTCTCCTGACAGGGCCCTATGTTGGGCATTAGTCTCGACAATGCTGCAATAATTACCGCAGCTTTATTGCTGGCGTACTTCAGGTGGCCAACAAATGTCAGACGGGCGTCAATCATGAGACCAAGATATTTGATCGACGGCTGTGGTGCAATATGGTGGTCTCCGACTTTGAGAGTGATGGTTTCTCTCTTTTTCCTGCTAGTGACTAGGATAACCTCAGTCTTGTGCTCAGCTAACTGCAGCCCTGAGGACTTCAACAACTGACTAACAATAGCGATCGCTTCGTTGCAAATATACACAATTTCCTCAATGTACTTTGCAATGGCGACGATAGCAATGTCGTCCGCGAAACCAATAATACTGGTTCCTTCTGGGAGGGGAAGCCGAAGAACCTCGTCATACATCACTTTCCATAATGGTGGACCCAATACCGACCCTTGCGGGACACCAGCCGTGATATTATGTACCTTCGGCCCATTATTTGTATTGTAAATCAGGGCTCTATTACTCAGATACTCGGCCACAATCTTCCTCAAGTACGTTGGTACATTAAATCTGCGGAGAGCTTGGTGAATATTACTCCACCTGGCCGAGTTGAATGCATTTTTAATATCTAACGTAACGACAGCACAGTACTGTTTTGGGCCTCTCATCCATCTACTTCCTCCAATTGCTTGTCGGGCGGTGTTAATGACAAGCTGGACTGCGTCAACAGTCGAGCGGGCTCTGCGGAAAACATACTGATTTTCTGAAAGGCCTCCTCCCTCCTCCACAGCTTTATCTAGTCTGGTACTAATAATTCTCTCCAGAACCTTGCCAGCTGTGTCAAGCATACACAATGGCCGGTATGATGATGGATCTTCGGGAGATTTATTCCCCTTAGGGAGGAGCACCAAGCGTTGTTTTTTCCATCTTTCTGAATACACCCCTTCCCTCACGCAAGAATAATAAAGATCCACAAGGATGTCGGTGTGAGCGAGTATCGCAGTCTTGAGGGCAATATTGGGAATGTTATCCGGTCCGGGAGCCTTTGTGTTGCCGATTCTGCTGATTGCGTGCAGGATTTCTTCTTGCGTGACTGGAGGAATTATTTCTAGCTCAGATAACGCTATATTAACTGAGTCACCGGGGTGGCTCGGGAATAGGGCTGTCACAATTCTGAGCAGCATACTGGGGCAAGTTGGAGAACGTAGGTGCCGCTATCTTAACCTACACATGACCGTCTTGTACGGCCTACCCCATGGATCCTTTTCCACCTCGTCACACAGGCTTTTGGAGCATAAGCGTTTGCTCTTGCGAATCTCTATCTTCAACTGGCTTCGAGCGAGTTTGTATTGCTCTTGCAATTGAGGAAAGTTGTCTCTGCCACGAGCTCTCTGGTACTGTCTTCTGGCTCGAAGGCACCTCCGTCGTAATTGGGCGATTTCCTCAGTCCACCAGTAAACTGGTGAATGTCGAAAGATTGCGCCCCGTCTAGACATAGCCGCATCACAGGCTTTGGTTATCCATTTCATCCTGCCCAGCTTGGTACCTGTTGGCACTATCGTCTCCAAACATTGTCGGAAAACTTCTTCGTCGAACGTTTTTGCATTCCACCCAGCTGGCTGATATTTCGGCGCAAAATTATCCCTCCGCTGATTTTTCACCTCGTACAAAAGTGCCTGGTGGTCACTATGGGTATAGTGTTCACTAACTCTCCAGGACACTCCCATTCTCAAAAGATTATCTGACATGAACGTCAGATCCACAACAGATCCCACGCCCCCTCTGCGGAAGGTGTGTATGTCTCCTGTGTTGGCGAGCTCTACATTCGGAAGGGAGTGGGATGCCAGAACTGCTCGACCTCGCTCATCAGTGGACGAACTACCCCACTCAACCGCCCACGCGTTGAAATCTCCAGCTATCACCAACGGGCTTCGTCCTCTTGCGTCGTACACTAAGCGGTCAAGGAACTGCTCAAACTCGTCCATTTTCGCGTCTGGTGAGGCATAACAGCTGTAGATGTAAACGCCATTGATTTTTACCCAGACATCCAGCTCCGGGTCTCGTCATTATTTGCTGGAATGTGTGTTTTCCACAGGCCCAGATTGCCGCCTGGTTGTGAAGGTCAGATACCCACGCTGTATCTTCACGGTTAGTATACTGCTCGCATACTATTGCTAAATCAGCCTCCCATTCCCTAACCGACTGTGCCAGGATATCCTGGGCGACTGCGCAATGGTTGAGATTGAGTTGTACAATTCTCATTTCCTATCCGTTATTGCTTTCTGCGCATTTTGGTACGATGGACACCTGCTGCACCCAGTAGCATGTCTGCCTTATTTCCCCTTTTCTTCACAAAGCAAGCACTTTGCGTTATTTGTGCATGACTTAGCAAGGTGATCATCACCACCACAATTCATGCACAAGTTGGACCGGTCATGTGAGTTTTTACATGCTTTTCTGAGGTGTCCAAAATCCAAACATCTGTAACACCTCAGGGGGACCTTCTCGCGCAGAGTGCAGTACACCCATCCTATTCTTATTTTACCGATGGCCAACAGTTTGTTAGCCACCGCAACAGGAACGCTGATTATTGCTACCTGTGTTCTACCATAGGATGGTCTTAGGGATTTGTGTGTGTGCGTGTATATATATATATATATATATATATATATATATATATATATCACTATATATTAATCACCAAAAAGTTATCATTTTTACCCATCTCCATACCCTACAAGTTTGTATTCTCAGATACCTGTAGTATTTCCCCACCATGACTTTTTAGCTACTCGTATACGGAGTAATATACTTAGCATAGAGTAAGTTATGTAAAGCTGTGGCAAAAAACGACCATTTTTCGACGGAAAAACTCGTTTTATGTGACCCTGATGCAGTAAAAGTAAATAAATCCTGTTATAATAAGTAGTAAATTACATCCTCTAACACGTTATGTAGTCAGAGTTAAGATATTGTGGGTCCTTGATATAGAAAACGTGTTTTTTCTCAAAACGTCTGTCCGTCCGCCCGTTTGGTCATAATTAGTTCTTTTAATAACGTCATGTAATTTTTTTTTAAATTTTAGTTATGACGCGCAATATTGGGTGCAATATTAAAAAATAACGAGTAAGTGAGTGACAGTGCTTAAATTGACTTACCATATAGTTTTTCCAAACTATTTTTTTGTGAAAAAGAGATTCAAATTTCGCATTTATAGTAACGCTTCAACGCCATTTTCTTAAAAACGGCTCCAAATTTTTCAACAAAAATTTCCATATTGGTGGAGATTTTACTCTTCTATATTATTCTTAACGTAATATTTCAGTTCTACGATTAGGAAATCGAAAAATGAAGCAAACGAGAAAAAAAATGATGTTGGATGGCGATAGATGATAGCAGGCAAGAGGATGGGAGACGACCGAAAAACTAGGCCCGGCCAAAGAAATTAGGAACCTAACTAGTAGAGAACGTTTGTGCAATTCTGTTGCATTACTACTTATTTTTATATTTATCTTTGATACTTCTGCCCCTCATTATACCAATAAAGGTGTTTTTCTACTCCCATTGTATAATTCTCCCATTGTCCGTTCTCCCATTGTCCAGTGTAATTCTTCCATTGTCATAATTCTCCCAGTGTATCTACTCCCATTGTCACATTTGATAGCTGCAATCCGTTGTAAAATGATACTCATTTCGATACAGATTTCATTATGATACAGGTTCTTGACCAATCACAGAGAAGTTAACGAACCAAGTATTGTCACTTCATTAATCATTGAGAATCGTTCTAGTAAATGTTTTGTCCGATTTTGTACATTAAACTTTGATTTAATATTATATTACGCTTATCAGTTTTAATTTCTTTTATTATCAATAATTTTTACGTGGAATATTATTTAAAATAAATGGGATCGAAATTTCACTTTGATCCTATTTGACTAGCGCAGTGGTAGTGGTAGAGGGAACATTTGACTGGCGTTAAGATCAGAACTCAAGTTATTGTGTGTTATATGTTGTTGCACAGTGCTTGTCCTTAAAAACCGGCCAATCCTCTAGTTTGAAATGTCTACTGAATCAGAGGATGAGACGGCACGTCTACAAATAAGAGAAAAAGCGAAAATGGTGACCTCAGAATAATTGCCATAACTTTTGGTGCTCTCTCACAGGCGTGCTGGTAAAACAAAGCCCGGCAGGTAGAGTGGCTGTCCGCTAGGGCAGCTGCAGGTAGGATAGCTGGCCTTGGCTGAATCCTGCATGTCAGCTGCGTCGAAGGGATTCAATGTTTAACTTGTAAAAGTTACCGTAAGTCGTAGAAAAAGTACCGTAAGAAACTCGATGTAATGGGAATTAATACACTCGTGTGAAGTTTACGATACTCGCTCGTACCTCGTTAGTATCGTAATATCACACTCGTGTATAACCATCATTACATCATCGGTTCATAATGTACTATTTCTACATATGACGGCCTTTTACTTCCTTGCGCTTCAGTGAAAGGAAGGGTCAGTAGGGACTGGATCCAAGTGTTTCAGGAAATTTGTTTGAGCGTGAGTTGGGCGAATCATGCCCCATACAGGAAACGTGGGTGCGGCAAGGATAGATGTCTAGGTCTCCAACTGTTTTACTTCAAAAATAAAACACTCATAAATCAGAGAACGGAAACATTTAACATTCTCTTCCTTTTAATTAACGAAGGAAATTTTTCAGTACAACACGTTATTTACATTAGTTTCTGGGTCATGCCAGCAAAAGATCTTTCTCGAGGAAAATACTTTTTTTGAAAAGTGTGAAAATAGTGCTATTTGTTAATTATTACCGTCAACAAGCAGACTGCTCAAGTTTGCGATGGTGCTCCTGTTTCAGTCGGGTCATTTATTTATGTTGCTCAGTGAAATAAAAATCTATCTTTGTTTCCTCGCAGATCGAGACATCACTGCATGCCACACTGCGTTGCCCGTCCGTGTCGTTGACGTCCATCACCCGAGAAGAGCAGCATCATTACTTGTACACTCGGTGGGCCTTTGAGTCGCAGTTCAACCTCCTCAGCGCGAAGCAGTCAGCAGATAAGGTATGTTGACGGCAAACAAAATATGTTTCGGCAAAAGAGGTGTATGCTTGGCTAACTAGATATGTCGACAAACAAGTTATGTTGGTGATAAACAAGTTACGTTATTAGCAGACCAGATATGTTGTCGGCAGAGGAGATAAGTGCTTTGCTAACTAATAAATCAATATTTCTTCTTGATTGTCAATATATGTTTGCAAATAAAAGTATCCAAAGTTTTTAATGACAATCATTTATTTCAGCAATTGCACAACGTTTCGTAACTAGTTTTGTTACATCATCAGGTGCATAGTGAGGGAACTACTATCCCATTGAATTACCTCTGGAGTAGAACCATCGAGGAAACATTACGAAATTAACACACTCTCACTCAGCTAATATCAAATAAAATTCAAACAGACACTCCATTCCAAGGAATGAATGAACAGAATGACCCCTTGCTTTGCTAACTAGTTGCGATGTCGGGAGACATGGTACGATGTCGACAAACAAGGTTCGATTTCGACAAACAAGGTGTTTCCCAGAGGACGAGGTCTATTGTCGGCAGGCAAGGTATGTTGTCGACAGACAAAGTATATGTTCGGCAGACAAGATATGTTGTCCGTAGGGGGATCTGTTTTGCTTGGCTAAGTTGTTGGCTACAAGTAGTAGTGTCAGCAAGAAAGGTCTGTTGTCTGCAGCCAAGACGTGTTGTCGGGTATGCCGTCGGCAAGCAAGATTTGTTACATCGTATCTTGTCGAAAGAGAACTGGAACCGAACTTCTGACTGGGATGCCCTAGGTTCGACTCTAGACGGTGGCAGGATTTTCGCCCCTAGCTAGATAGGTAGGTTGAGTTCAGTCGCTGTCTGGAGGAGAATTTTAGCCGCCGACTGCTCTGATCGATGGTTTTCCGTTGTTTCGCCGATCAACACCAAGTGAATGCTGGAGTAGTACCCTAACAAACGTGCCACGGACCGCCCTGCGATCTTACCTTTCTCTTTATTTTCCTATTCTCGCCCTTATTTATTTTATTTATTTATTTTACGTCAAAAACAATTAAAAACTGTGTGTGACGTGCAGGGAGAAATGAATTCGTGCACGTTTCCAAAATTCTGTGATCCCCACCATAAGCCAAATACTACTCGAATTTTGAATACAGAAAGAAATTGAGCGTTTTTTTAGCAAGGATTGTTAACAAAAATATTCACTCCAATGTAATAAAATCTATTTCCAAGGGTATATAAGCATTAAATTTGGCCTCTTATCCCTGATCGAGTGCTTCGTCAAGGAATAATACTTCTTGCAACGACATCACCGATAATTTAAATAACTATATTTCCCACTGAATTCTAGAAGAAGTGCACAGATAATGAAGTTACATTTATGTCCAGAAGCAAAACAAGGGGCCATATCAGCATTTGCTCTCAGGGAAACAGGACGAAAAACCTGATCGAGATGGGGGTCATTGACCCGGAATCTGCAGTACAGTACTTGTTACAGGTTGTTTATAATTATACATTCCAATGGTAAATAATACATTAAATATCACTGTTGAAATTAATAAACTTTTGATGCTCAGTATAGAAATAATTGCTCTAATTACATAAAAACAGTTATGCGACAGAAACGATTTTTCTTGACATTTAAATTTTTCTATTGAATTTAATCGTTTAATGTCATCTGGCAAAGTGTTGTAAAATAATGTGCATGTATTGTATGAATTTTTTTTTGTAATGAGCTGTTGATACCTGATGAATATGATTATTACGTCGAATGGTATAGTTACAGACATCGGCGTTTTCTGACAATATATTCCCGCCCTTAAACAAAACATTTTAACAAAAGCCTCTGATTCGTAAATCAACAACTTACACACACATGCACTTACAATTATTTTTGGGTTATTTGTCCGACTTTGTCGGCTAGCTACCGGTGTCCCCCGTGCTTGGGCCTAATTTAATTCCCACGCTTAAGGAGTAAAAGAGACATGGTGAATATAATGTATCCCCTTCACCGTAACTAGCAAACTCCGCCTGCCTGAGCTTTCTTCGTCACACAACTACAGAAAGAGGCAATTTTAAACGAAAGCTACAACTCTGGTCGGAACTCGAACCAGGGATTGCACCACGGGAAACAAGTATGCTGCCACATTAGGGCTATTATTATTATTATTATTATTATCATTATTATTATTATTATTTTTTATTTTATTTTTTTGGCTCGCGATTCGGTCTTCATGGACCACTTATACATGCACTTGCACGGACTCAGTATCTTTTATCACGTTGCAAGTCTTCCATGAAATCAATCAGGGGGATCAGCATTATGCTCAATCCCATTTTTATACCCCAGGGTTGTTAGTCCTGGGGGGATGGAAGATGGAATGATGATGATAATGAAGGATGAATGGACGGCACACACAGACATACACAAACACACCAATGCCCGAGGCGGGACTTGAGCCCGCGATCCTTCTGTCTGAGATCGCCACGGCACTACTGCCTTAGCGATCTCGGCTATCCGGACTGGCAATATTTATTATTATTATTATTATTATTATTATTATTATTATTATTATTATTATTATTATTATTATGCAGGTGATCACCGCTATGGCCCGTCACGCGCCTGAAGACCAGTCCACCAGCGGGCTGTTGGCAGCGCCCTTGCACTTGGAAATGGTGGCCGAGATATTGTAAGTGCCTGAGTCTTGCTTGTGAGTGGCTGTCTTGCTGGTGAGTTCTTAAAGAAGACATTGAAGAAGCATGGATTTGGTGATGCGAATCTTGAAAATTTTTCTTGTTATGACGATGACTACTTTAGTCGCCTTCATAAAAACTGCGCCATGTTCTTGCTGGTAAGTGAGTCTTACTGGTGAGTGACTGTTGCTGGTAAGTGGCTGAGTCTTGCTGGTGAGTGACTGAGTCTTGCTGGTGAGTGACTGAGTCTTGCTGGTGAGTGACTGAGTCTTGCTGGTGAGTGACTGAGTCTTGCTGGTGAGTGACTGAGTCTTGCTGGTGAGTAACTGAGTCTTGCTGGTGAGTAACTGAGTCTTGCTGGTGAGTGACTGAGTCTTGCTGGTGAGTGACTGAGTCTTGCTGGTGAGTGACTGAGTCTTGCTGGTGAGTGACTGAGTCTTGCTGGTGAGTGACTGAGTCTTTCTGGTGAGTAACTGAGTCTTGCTGGTGAGTAACTGAGTGACTGAGTCTTGCTGGTAGTGACTGGTGACTAACGCCCGGTGAAAAACCGAAACGCAGATAAGATCTAATGGTTTTGCTGCTTCTTCTAGAAACTAGTGGTGCTACAACAGCACCTACTTTCTCGCCTTTAGTGATGGTTATGTAATACTATTTATACCACAGTTTATCTCCGAATTAACACATCTCAGTCATTTTTTGTGAAACTCATTAGAAACATTTTAGTAAACTCGTTACATTTTGTCCGAAAACTCAATTTTTCAAGCAAATATCAACACAACTTTGACACAGAATTGAAAGAAATTCAACGAATTCCGCGGCGCGGAATGTCATTGTTG
The DNA here is from genome assembly GCA_964035755.1 of Teleogryllus oceanicus. NCBI lineage: Eukaryota > Metazoa > Arthropoda > Insecta > Orthoptera > Gryllidae > Teleogryllus > Teleogryllus oceanicus. The sequence continues at coordinate 32,248,260 of CAXIVR010000013.1, forward strand.
CATTCCAATCTGATATTCCTTGAAGGCTAGTAATTTTTATTTCATATATTTCAAGTATGTTTTAAAGAATTTGTAAAATATTAATTTGTAAACGCATTATAAAAGCTCGAATATAAAAAACGAACAATGAAATATGAAATAATATACAAATTCCAAATTATGTAACATCCAACTGCTTGGAACCACTTTCATATTACGTTCACGAAGATCAGGATATTCGGAGCTGGCGAGTATATTTGTCGACAAATTTCTCAAAAAATACTCATATTTTCGAAAAATTTAACACGATCTTTTTTGAAGATGTTTTTTAAAATTTGTTTAATGTAGAATTTGTGTAACATATTATGTAATTGATTGGTTCATAAATGGACTTTTCAGAAGCTGAGTAGGATCTCACAATATAGGTCGAAACGTATGTCAAATATATATTAATTTAATTGACTGGAATCATCATTTCATGAAAATAAATCAGATTCCAAATTTTGACTTGCAGTGAAATGAAATAAAAAGATCTATCGGTTCTGTTTGCCCCTTCACAACGTTAGCTCTCGTGAAATTACCCCGTGCGCTAGCTGCTCTGCCTACGCTGCCCTCGCTGGTGTGTGACTTCGCTCAAGTCCCGTGAACCGTTGGTGTATTTGACTGAGATGCCTGTAGATATCAGTGCAAGAGAGGAGGATATCCTCCCTTAAACTGTATAGATCGTATCGTAGAATGTTTAGAGCATTGGCGAGATCAATTAGAAATACTGGTATTTCTTTCCTTAAGCTTCAATAGTGTTCATCCCTTCGTTTAGAAAAAGACACGCCCCTTCTAGTATTTCAATAGAAGAGGAAAGTCGGCAAAGATGGATGTTGTGCCCAAAAATCGTAATATTACAATCAATGCAAATAAAAAAATGTTTTGGTATTTTTTATAAATTCTCAATTTAGCCTCCATTGGTTTCTTAACTTATTTTAGCCATTTTTATGACCTGTAGGATTCACGCTTTAGGTTTAGAAATGACTGAAACGATTATAAATATTAACATCATGATGTAACGAATAGAGGAATGAAATAAGTTAAATCCTAAGGAACTAGGCCCTAGCGATTACTAACGTCACGAGAGAGCACGGATTTTAAAGGTTAATACTAAACCGTAACCTCTTTTTTAAATTTCAGGTTGCAGATAAAGAGTTCAAAGGCATTGATATTAAACCTTTCGAAAACTTCATCAACAAGAAGCAGCAAGCTTTACTAAAAGCGAAGACAGGAATAATGTGGATGGATGAAGATCATGGCGTGCACTTCGTCCACTACTCTTTCGTAGAGTTCTTCGCGGCCTCCTGGCTCAGCGAGAACATCACCTCCGAGCCTGCAAGGGTCGTCGTGAGGTCTCTGTACGAGAGCGAAGGCAGTGACAACATGAACACTTTCCTCAACTGGATGCTGACAGAAGGTCAGTAGCGTTGATTGACTATTTCCAATTTCTGAGAGCGTCTACTGATATGGTCATTAATAGGAGCGGAATTTAATGAAATGTCTTTTTTTCTTTCACTTTAGAAGTTTCCTTTAGTATTGACATTAATTTCATGTTATGATAAAAGAAAATAATCCGTTTTTACATACCATTTTTTGTTGCATTTTTCGTGAATTTCGATTAATAAGACAGGGAGCGGTAGCTCAGTGCATCAACTGATGCCACTGCAGAGCCTGTTACCGAGAGGTCCTAGGTTCGAGTCCTGACGGCGGCAGGATTTTCGACACTAGCTTTTCAGCTAGGTCGAATTCAGTTGCTGTCTGGAGGAGAATTCTAGCGGCCGGCTGCCCTGATCGGTAGTTTTCCGTGGTTTCTCCGAACAACACCAGGAGAATGCCGGAGCAGTACCCTAACAAACGGGCCACGGACCACGCGCGATCTTTCCTTTCTCTTCCTTGTTCTGTCCTATCCTATCCCTGTACACACACACTTACACTAAGATGCATTACACTACCGAATTTTCCGGGAGATCGGTCGGGAGTTTAGAGCTTGTCCTGACTGGGGCGGTGCCCCGCTGGTGGGAGAGTCCTGGTTAGGGGGATACCCCACTAGCCGACGGTAGGTCGGCGCCGGATCTCGCAATCCAGCGGGGGGGAGATCAACACCATTTCCCGAGAAAAAACATGCAGTACACTTACGAGACTAATGACCAAAGCCGTTGACGCGCCCGGAAACACAAAAAGCAATCAATCAATCAACAATTGAATGAATGCGAGCGAGAGAGACGCACGTCTACTCTCTGTGACTGAGATGGTTCGACTGGCGAGTTCGTTGGGTGTGGTTGGAGGGACGAGAGAATTTCGCGGTTGCGAGTTCTATGTGCCAATAAGAAGCTAGCTTTCATTTATTATAATTTAGAAATGTTGTAAGCTGTGCTACTTTATAATTACAGAAGATGCATGAGCATATGATAAATTGGATGAAGATTGTTTGGTGTGGTGTCCGATGTTTGTAATGTCAATCGAATGAATTACGACACGGTTCCAGGTGTCTTCACTACACAGCTGCTCATCACTAGAGGAAGCAAGTGAGCTGAAATACACGTGTGAGGCGGAGTGGCATGGTCGTTATTGTGTTGTCAATATTGTGACACAATCGTGTAGCCGAATCATAACGCTTAAATATAAAGATACAAATTAGCCCGACAAAGGCGGAGCGGGGTCTTTTGTCACCCCACGTATCTTTGCTTAGCTGCAGTTGCCTAATTTTGCGAGTCAGAAGCTTTACATTTCATATACCTTTCACTACACTCTTTATATTTTGTTTGAAAGATATAAACGCTTCGTATTAAATGCCGGTATTTCGTATTAAAAGCCAGTATTTTGTAACTTTATAAAAAAACATGTATTCACATCAGTGAAGGCTGGGACTCCAACTGAAGTTTGCACCTCCATCGAACATATAGGTAAAAATGTACGCAATTCAAATCAATTAAAACTAAGTGAAATAAAAGTCTACATTGAAACACTACTTACATAATGTTTTACTTTGGGTTCGCGTAAGCATATACACCTCCCGCGCACGTGATTCTGGCTTTGATTTCCACTGGGCACTTACATTCGACTCCAGTACATCGCAACAAGTACTATTGCTTCGATACCTTTCACACAAATAAAATCATTTTCTTTCCTGGTTTATTTGGCAATAACAAAAGATCTTCGACACACATTCACACAATAACTTTCGCAAACCGTTGACCGGCCAACTACAGCCACGGGAGACACTAAGGGACTTCCATCCAGAACGGTCACCTTTACACGAAGAACTCATCAAATGTACGTTTTGAATCAACAAACGTAATATCAAATGAATAAAAATTATCCAAATATCATAAATAATGCATTGAATATCGCCAGTAATTGACTGAACTTGTGTACTTTCAATAGCAAGCGAAAATCATACAACTACGTTGCAGTGAGTTAGACGAAGACAGAATATGGGTAATCCCCTGAGATTCTCGCTGTCGCCGCGCAGTGCGGTAGCGCCAGGTGTCTGGTTGCCCAATCAAAAGGCAGTATCTTCCCCGTGTTAAATCGAAGGACCAAGGAGTAAAACAGTAAATTCATTAATACAGCCAAGAGCGTGGTGTAATTCCTGGCAAGGCACCAGACATCGGAGAGAGCGCCTTTGGTTTCAAAATGATTTTATATACACCGATATTGCTGCAATATCTTGAATAATGTTTTACAAGGAAACATGTTTTAAAAGGAAAATGTGTGTTCCTAAGATATTATGAGATCTTTTTCATTTTCTGGGGGTTGTGCAATCGTGCACGAGTCGCTACTGATTCACATGAAAATCCGTTCCCTACTCATAAGTAGAGACTGGAAAAAATGTAATAAATATGCACAATCGGATATAATATGTAATATTAAATTACTCTAATTATAAACACATTTATATAATACGAACTTTTATAAAAAATTCGTAGACAAATTTTAAAAACATTCCAAACGTTTTAAAATTCATTTGGAAAGCACAAGTGATGTACACCTGCGCCATACAACTTTCCCATCGGTAGCAAAACCTTCGCAAATTGTTAACCAGGAATGTAGTTCAGCAGCCAGACTAAACACAATAGAAGCTATTGTGCAAACTGGCGATATCTACGACCAGCAAACTATCACTGCAGCATGGAATATTGCCATCGAAGTGTTTCACGACGGCGATCGCCAAAGTTTCTTGGAAATTAAGGTTAAAGGTCGCCACACACGGCGTCAATGATAATTTTCACACCTAAAGTTGAAAATGATCTGTCGCTGACGCGCACTTCCCACCCTGAGATAACTGAAGCAGGCGCGCCAACTGAGGATATCCGACCGCGTCTTCACGCAGCGTATGTACCTCGAGTAGAGTGCGCAGTAGCATCCAATAATAATGAAGGAAAAATTGCTGATTTTTTAAAAAATACTTCTTTTCATAAAAATATGAAAAATTTGAAAAAAATTGATAGAATAAAAAAAATATATTGAGAAAATAGCGAAATAAAATATGTAATATAGTACCAAATATGTAAAAATATGTAACAAAAAATTGGATATTTCCTTAGGACGGCGACAATTAAAATTTTGAGAGCGGTAAAAAGAAAGACAAAAAATATTTAATTACATAAAAATCCGTTTCCTACTCATAAGGCGGGGACGGGGGCGGCGGCGGCGCCGCAGGCGGCGATCATGCGGCGTAGATGGTGTAACGGTTAGCGTCTCGGGTCTATACCCAAGTTTGCGAGTTCAAACCCGATCGAAGCCGTGGATTTTTAAGGGCGAAAAAATCGTTCATATGCCTTCCTTCGTAGGGGAAGTAAAGCCGGCTGTCCCATGTTAGTAGATTTACTGCATATAAAAGATCCTCAAGCCTAAATGAAGCCTCTGAGCTAAATTCAAATTGCCTGTTTCGTCGCCCAAGTAATACCTTCTTTCATCCCTAGTAGGTGAACTCAAGTCTAAATGAAGCCTCTGAGCTAAATTCAAATTGCCTGTTTCGTCGCCCAAGTAATACCTTCTTTCATCCCTAGTAGGTGAAAGGAGCGTAACGAAATTTGCGTGGTCAGACGGAAGAGCGCTCATGGCCAGTAAAATAAGGCATTCATTCACAAGCCATTATCGTTGGGCAGGTTGTCTGCTGCACCGCGCCCTGCTGTCCCGCGACCTGGCCGCCGTGCAATGCCTGCTGGACGCCGGCGAGCCCGTGGACCGCGCGGACGGCGTCGGCCGCTCGGCGTTGCACGTGGCCCGAACAGTCGAGCGCGCGATTGCTTCGCGGACAGTGCAACGTCGACCTGCGCGACGCGCTCTTCGCTCTCACGCCCCTGCAGTTCGCCGACCAGCACTACCGGCCGTCGGCGCGAGCCGGCTGGTTCATGATGGAGCCCGTCATGAGGACGATGGAACGCCTTCTGGCGGCCGGGGCACAACACTGCAGGCTGCAATGGTTTGCGGCCGATATGAGAAATGCGATTGACAAAATTGACGATGGTTATCAGGAGGTAAGTAGATCATTTTTATGGTAACTGTCTAATAGATATAATTATAATAATAATAACAATAACGATAACGATAATAATAGAATAATAAAAACATAATAAAAAATAAAATACAATATTACAATAATAATATCAATAACAACAACAATAACAGATCCCAATTTTCAGGATGGTTATATTTGTTAGGATTTAAAATTATTAAAACATTTAAAACAATTACATATGTTATAACACACAAATCAGTATAGTTTATTACACTTTGCCATCTTGTTTTGGTTTAGCGCCTACTGCTAAAAAATAGAACTGTCTCAAAAATTGAGATGTAATATTTTTATTGAAGGAAGTAATTAGTTCATTTTTTTACGGGACTGACTATCCCCATATGCAGGTGGATCTATGGGTGGGAGGATGAAGGAAATTTCCACCCTACATTCCTGGTAGTTATTTAAGTTATATTAGTGTTCCATATTAAGTAATAATTTTAGCTTGTTCCAAAAGTTACTGAGGGTCCATGTCTCCTGAACCATACAGAAGTGATTGTATAGTTGGCTTTTCTTAGGAGTCTCATAAAAGTGTCAATATTAACTTTGGTGTCTTATACCTGTTTAAATTGGAAATTGCAAGTAATTTGTTGGTATAAGTGCAGCTTCTTTTCAAAATCATTGGAATGATAATTTCTGACGTTACATCCTAAATAAATATATTATTAAATTGTTTTAAGTTGTTATCACATATTCTAATTTTGTTCATTATGTTTCTTTTCCACAGAAGATAAATACCTTTGCTTTTGTAGATGATATTGTAATGAACCGTCCTCCTCTTATAAAAAAAACTCTAATCGCCCCTCGTTAGGCGCACCAAAATATGTAATGAACCACTACCTGCTCTAGATCAACTATAATCTTTATAATCGCCCGGCGTTACAACGCCAATATAATAACCAAAACCCGCTCTTATCAATTGCCCTGGTTATACTCAGCTTCCACCTCCAAGGTTGCCCGTCGACTAGCTGCTCCACCAGAACCTCCGATATTTTCTTACTTACACATAAAATCTGGGTGTAAGGTTGTGGCTGACCTGTACAGGATCTAACAACTATTCGGGCTCGTGGGCTTAGGTCATTAACTAGCTACATGCAACAATTAAACTACGTTCGTTTAATTTAATGTCGAACCAAGTAATGTTCGCCGTTATTTATTTTCTTTAATTCCTGTGCTAGTTCGTTATTTCAGTTGAAATATATACCAACTGGGGTCGTTGCTCTCCCATGACTCACATAAAACACTTAACGACAAACAAAATAAACACACAAACACATCAACGATATAATACACTTAAATTACGTGACACAAAATCCAAAATATTTCCATTCATACTGACAATTATAAATAAACTCATTCACACCCGAATGCGCATTCTGCCTTTATATCTATTGAATCTATTTTACGTTAAGACAGAACTTGATCTTGTACAGAAGCTAATTTTAATCTTTCTTCCCCTTCAAAATGTGAATTTCATAACAAAAAAACAAAGTTTCATGAACTTCCCTTTTGCCGAAAACGCTGTAATCCGCAGCAAACCATTGTTGCGCGCCGCCCTCGCTGTATATTACGCAGCATCCTCCAAATCCATCCTCCCGCAGCATTTCTCCATCACCCCCCACATTACCAAAAATTTCTTGAACTCGCTAATATCTTCTTAGCATGTCCTTTCATTCCCCTATCATCCAATTTTCATTACGCAACTAGTAACGCGATTATCTGTCTATCGCGTGCTATATTTCCTCCAAAATTTCCGCGTTACGCATTGTTATTACGAACATCATTGTCTAAACTCACTATATCCATTCATGTTCACCGTGTTTCTCGCACAATTGCATACTAAAATTTTATCTTTTTTCGGAGCGTAGTTCCCCACGTCTGACTTCGAGCTCGCTACACATCATCCTCCCGGTCATTGTTGCGTTGTGTCTTCAACTTTTTTTTCTGGAACATTTACCGATCGCTTACGTGTCTTTACCAAAAATATCATACCATTTTACTTAATTCTGTCCTTTCCAGGCTATTTCTCTTTATTACTACTTTTGATTATCAATTTACATCTTATTACTATTTCTTTTACGATTTCCTAATCGTTATTAACGCCTAAATTGCTTAATTTCCGTCGCTCGGCGTCTTGGCGTAGTAGTGACGTCAGCGCGACGCATCATTGTTCTCTCGTAAAAATTCCAAATATACAATTTCAATTTGCATCTCGACTGCAGCTCCTCGATATTTTTCAGAGTTGCGAGTAATGTCATAATTTTCCGCGTGATTTCCTTTGTTAATCCCGAAAGTTTCATTTCAATCGCTTTACGCGTTCTCTTAATTTTTAGGAAAAAACCGCTTCTTTACATTACCTTTCTTATGATAACAATGGCTGTAAATTTCTAGTTATATCGTCAAAAGTGTACTTTCAAAATCACTCATATATTTTAAACCCCTGATGCGATTTGCTTCGGATAACTTGAAACGTTCCTCTACATGAATGCTATTGATTCGTACTGTCCAAATCGGAATTTTGTCGCGTCTTCTTTAATTTACAAAAAAATTATTAGTGCGCGACACCGCTTTCTTCTGTTTTTCCATCTCCTACTCATGCCATTCCTTGTTATGTTTGTTATTTGCATCTAAATTGTTTTTGCATCTAAATTGTTTGTCATTTGCATCTTAGATTGTTACAATATCTTCTTGTATTCTAAGGCAATGTTTTAGAGAGAGAATAGTCCTGTGTAAAAATTTGTACTATTAACAACTCAGCAGCAGATAACAATGTGTTTAACATTTTATCTTGAATGTAGTGGGGGTATTTTATATTTTGTTGCCATTAAATAATGTTATTGATATTTTATACATATTAGATATTAAAAAGAGCAGATGTCTTAGGACACCCTTGTCTTACCCCTTGGATTATTACTATTAATAATTAATTGAGCAATTATCCAAGGGGAATTATCTTTGGTGATTTTGTTAAGACCACATATTAGTGTTAAAGATATTTACACGCTCTGCTCTAATCAAGGGTTATGATATGCTACATCCGTCTAGAATTTTCCATAGTCCTCACTTGTTTACTCAATTAAATGCTTTTTCAAGATCTATGCTAACTATGAATGTGGATATATTTAATTCTCTATGTTTCTCTATAAGCTTGGTAATTAATAAAACACTTGCTATACATAATCAACTGTAGAATAATGCCTGGATAACTGTTTCAAGAAGGTGAAATAATAAGCGAGGTCAAGGAAGTTTGCTCGACCTTTAATAATATTTTTATAAATGTAGGGTCTGACCGACCTGGATGGCCGAGGTGGCTAAGAGGGAGTACCGACTCAGCGCTTCGGTCCGAAGGGTCGCGGGTTCAAGTCCTGCCTTGGGCATGGTTGTTTGTCCCTTTGTATGTGTTGTCGCAGAGGGCCTCGCGTTCTGCTGACCCCAGATCAGAGGAGCCTGCAAGTGTGCTGGTCTAGTGTATAGTCAAATATACATCCCTACGGGACGTAAAGGGTAACCGGCTGTTGGCTGGATAAAAGCCATAGAAATAAATGTAGGGTCTGATAAAAATCAATCTCCGGAATGAACTCCAAAAACCATAATTACAAATACTGTATTCATAAAAGCTACTGACACTATAGAGATCAATCAACTAACTTGCACTTTTAAATGTAGCAAATCCTCTAGGTGGGAGGAAGTATCGTCTTCAATACTTAAGAAATGCAAATGTAATTTACTAGAAATACTAGAGCACATAGCTCCACTATGTGATGGAATATTCCCAGATATTCTAAAAATTAGTATAGTGAGACTTCTTTGTGAGAAAGCAAATGTAATTGATATAAATATTTATTGACTCGTCACACTCACATCAAGTTTTGCTAATCTTTTTGAAAAAGTTATATCAATAAGAATCTATAATTTTATGGAATGTAACAATGTTTTTGAAAAAAATCCACATGGATTCAGAAAAGGCATGAAAAGGCATGTTACAGCAGCATATGATTTTATAAATAATGAATTATTTGAGCATGAAAATAATCTACCTACAGCAAGTATTTTTAAAGATCTACCAAAGGTTTTACCCACAGGGCCTCACAACTTCTTCAAAAAATGGAATGTTTCTGGATGAAAGGAAGTGTAAATACTCTTGCTATCATACCGAATAAATCACATGCAATGTACAGAACTTTTTTGAGAATCTGAACATTCTTATGATAAAACACAGTAAAAGTTTGATACAGTAATTTCAAGCGTTCCACAAGGGTCAGAACTTGTTCCTTTATTTTTTCTATTGTATCTAAATAATCTTCTGGAGACTAGATATTATAAATTAATATCATATGCAGGTGACATCCCAGTTGATAGTAATGCTAAAGACTTAATTACACTAAATGAAAAAATGACAAAATAATGGAAATATCTTGCTATAGACATGAATAATTTAATCTTAAATACTGAAAAAACAAATGTAATATGCTTTAACTTATCAAACTCTAAGGTTTCTAATGACTATATTCATGTTCTGTTTAAAAATGTAACTATAAAATAAATTAAAAGACATAAATTTCTTGGAATAAAATAGATTGATGAAATCCTACCTTTCAATAAACACATTAATGAAATAAGTAATAAAATTAGCTCTAATATCATCTTATATTTTGGGAAATACATGACAACTGATACACTTAAAATGATATAATATTTACCCATATATTGAATATGGAATAGAAATATGGGATAGTATAACCATTCCCAGTAAGAATTATTACAACATGCACAACATATTGACTGTAAAGTCCTTTATGCCTATCAAATCATTACTCTCTTCAGAAAGAAATCTAGCACACTCTTCATTCCTTATAGTGAATTGCATACTTATATTACTAGAGACAAAGAGAACTACCACAGTATATTTACATCTAGAGCCTCAACAAATAGAAGCCCCCAACACAGAGCCATCTTATTATATAATAAACTTTCCAAAAATATTAAAGTTGTAGGCCTATATGAAGGAAAGAAATTCAATGATGTGTTTAAAAAATATTTAATAGCAATGTGCCCCTTTAAGTTAAAATAACTAATGTAATAGAAAATGCATTAGTTTTATAATAGTAGTTATGCAATTAATTTATAATGTTAAGCTTATATCATGCTTAAGTCATGCAATAGCATGAGTACATGTTTTGAAAATGAGTGACGTTAAGAGCAAGTTTTCAAATTTGTATGAATGCAATAAAGCAACATTATAAACGAGTTGCATATGCTTTTTTTTTTGTATAACAGCATTATAAACTTTTAAGAGAATCAAACTCAATATTGCAAAACAACTTCCTGGTGACGTCTTGGGTATTTGACATCTGTGCGAGAAAACAGTGGTTGGCTGTTCCATTTACCACTACCACCCCAAGATTCTCTCATTGCGATTGGCTAAATGTGTAATGACACAATCATTTGTGCCGTAAAATCTAATACATCATCATTTGTGCTGTAAAATGTCCTTTTATGAACGATTTCTTGCAACAGAAAGGAAGGTTTATAAAGCTAGTATACAAAAACTTATTTGGTATGTAAGTGTCTTAAGTACTTAATGTATTTTCTTATAAATTGCATAACATGTGTTAATTTTTGTTTCATACCATTTTTGTTATTACACTTTGACGATGCTTGAAACTTATCACTGTATAAGTCTACTGGCAAATAAAATAATAATAATAATAATAATAATAATAATAATAATATTATTATTATTATTATTATTATTATTATTATTTGATGAAGATGATTATTATTATCATCATCGTCATCATCTTTATTATCCTCATATATTTGGTCTAAAATCATTTTGCTCTTCCAGAAGAAATTTTTCTAAGATGTTATTTAATCTTTTAACAAAAATGTATGCATACAATTTATATTCAGCATTGAGCAGTCTTACACCTCAGTAATTATTGCAATTCTATCACTTTTTTATTGCTTTATTTTATTGCCACCTTATTGCAATTCAGTCACTTTTTTAAGGTGACTGAAGGAATAACTATCTGATTCAATCCAATTTTCTGGTATAGTCTAAATTTCCAGTTTTTTTATTATAATATTTAAAATCTTGTAAAGAAAGTTTTCAGATGCATATATGATTAATGAATTGAATATTGATTCCATCTGCTCCAGGTGATTTTCTATTTTTAGATTTCTTCCAGGCCTCCACAAATTCATCTGTTTTTGTTTTCAAACATATTCTAGTTCAAACAGGTTCTGAGTTTAATTTATCCTGTTTAGGTAAAACAGGTTGCAAGACTCATTTCTCTCATATAAGCAGCAATAGTTCAAGCAGGTCACTATGAAAAAATTTTGCTTCCTTGCTTACTCTGTAAATTTTTCTAAGTATGTAACAATTTCTTATGTTTTGTTGAGATTTTTAAAATTAAAATTGTAAATTGTAAAAAATTAATACCATTTTACTACTGTCCTTCTCTTTCTACCATTTTCATTCTTCTTTCTTTAGCATTTTGTCTTTTTCATCTTGTTTCATTTGCCTTCTTTGGTTTCTTTAATTTTTTTTATTCTCTCCTTTTTTAGGGATACCTCTTTTCTAATAAATTCATATATACAAGATTTAAACAAATAATTTTCACAACTTCTGTTTTCTGTGATATTCACATCTTAGTTGGAAATGCAATTGAAATGTAGTGGAAATAAAAATAAGGGTCTAGATTTTATCTGCATTGAGCTGGCAGTGGATACAGTTTTGAAGTTGTTTATTGTTATTTTTCTTCTTATTTTCTCCTTCTTCTTTTTCTTCATCTTCTTCTTTTTCTTCATCTTTTCTTCTCCTTTTTTCTTTTTCTTCTACTTTTTTCTTTTTCTTCTTCTTCTTCTTTTCTTTTCTTCTTTTTCTTATCTTCTTTTTTCTTTTTCTTCTTTTTTTTTTTTCTTTTTTCTTTTTTCTGTTTCTTCTTCTTGTTCTTCTTCTTTTTCTTCTTCTTCTTCTTCTTCGCAAATGGATCGCTTGGAACCACACGGAATCAACACTATTTAGCCTTCTTGTTAACCCAGTAATCTCTTGTATGCAATGAATGGGTCTGCTTTCGTTGCTCTGACCATATGTTTTATTTTCCTTTCTTTTCCACCTTGAAACTCTGCAATTTTGTAATTTTTCTAATTATATCATGATTTTCTAAATTGGGAGATCCTAATACTTGAAGGTTGTTTTGTGTTTGTCTGTTCCACTTTGGTCTGGTGACTTTATTTTTGAAGAAGACATGGATCTGGTTTGTTAACCTGCTATCATTCATCTTTCTAAGTGTCCTATAAATTGGATTCTTCATGTTTGCATTGAATCTGTGACTTTAAGAATTTGTTTGTAGATTTCCTCATTGTTTATTGTCTATTGTTTCAAGACTCAAGATTGGTCACATTTTTCAGGTCTATAAGCATGTATATTTTCAACTTTCAGGTATATGCACAAACACTTTCTTGATTTAAGATTGTATTTTACAGAAATAGGAACCTAGTTAGTAGTATATTTATTAAAATAATAAAGTTTGTAATGAAAAGTTAAGCAATTTCTATAATGTGGTGTAAAATAAAAGAAGATGCACTTGGTACAAACAAACTTACACACATTTATCAGTATTCAATTGACAAAATGCCAAGCATGAAACAATTTTAATCTCACTAAATAATTTTAGCAAAGAAAATAAATGAATTTCTAGGGAATGGGTAAAAAACTTAATGTACATGGAGAAAATGTTCTCTTTTAGAACATTCTGTAAGAAAGCGAAATGATCAATGGTCTGAAACTTATAGTTGTGTGAATACAAAAATACACATTAAAATTGGGATTAAACACAGCTTTTATAATTCTAATATCAGTTATAAATGTTAATATCATTGACTTTGAGTCAATGTAGTAAAAGAATAATTGTAAAAAATAATTAACATGCCATTTTTACATTTTATGTTCTGCATTGGTAAAGTTATTCCACAAAGAAAACTTGAATAAATCATAGAATATTTATATTAATATAACTTCTGGTAGTCCATGATTTTTAGCAACCAGTTCATTGAATGATGGCTGTCAGGGTTGTATTGTTCTAAAGCATACAGTGAAAAAAAAACAACAAACAAGACATAGGTATTAAAAAGACCATAATGTGCATTGTTCAATGAACAACGTTCATTGAATATACCTGCATGTATTAAAAATGCTTATACTTTCAATCACATTACTTTTATTATTTCTTCCACTAATTATTTTTTTATGCAATATTTCTTAAACTCTTTAACTATGTAGTTATTATTGATTGGCATAGGTCAATGGAATTTCAACTTTTCTCTATCCTTGGGATCTAAACAGGAATACTACAAATTTTGATTAAACTCCTGTTACAAGAAATTTAATTCTCTCAAAGTGCATGCGTCAAAATATTGAAATAAAACTAAGAGTTGACGCACTAGACGGCAAAGTTTGTCAAAATGTCTGAGACAATCTTCATGTATTGAAAATAGTTGATTTTCAAAATAGGAAAAGCAGAATAAATTCATATCATGGGAAGTTTGTTTCTTTAGGAGCTGTGTTAATAACTTAATTACTAGGAAATGGAATTTATTGTAATAAAAAATACAAAATATGTACATATATATGTACTAATGTTTTCTAAAATATGTAAGAAAAACTAGAAAATATGTGAAAGTAAAATTCGTTATAATGTTTAAAATTCGATTCTTCAATCGCTTTCCAAGTACGTTGCTGATCAGATCTTAACATGGATTCAGAGAGGCTGAAAGAAAGTTCTATATTTAAGAAGCAATTATTAACTAGTTTTATCCGAAACATATAACACTTTTGAAGTATACATGATGTTGTTTACTAGAAGTTGGTGCTCAAGTGTATAGTGCTGTGTAGCATCTGATTGAAAGAGGGGGTAAAGGGAGCATATGCCCTCTCTGGGACTCCAGAAAAGTATTGCTTTTCTGACATTTTTGAGACAATCATCTCAAAAATATTTGTTTTAACGAGTTACACATGGGGGTCTATGAAATATTGAGTCTATGAAACACGTGGTTGTTTCTTCTGCTTCACATACATCTGTTCATTCTTGATTCCAACTATGTGGTTTCCAAGAAGCAGAAGGGGAGGGGTAAGTTTGACAATTAATAGTGAAGGTCCGGTGTTAATACAAGCGAATTGCATGGCTTTGTAAGTATTTCAGTAACAAAGTTGGTTTTCAAATAACATATATTTCAAACTCGCATGTGAAATGTTCATTTTCGATTTATAAATATATTAAAATGTAACGAAATATGTAAAAATATGTAATTATATCAAAATATGTAAAATAAAAATGGTTCCAATCCGTTCAGAATGTCATGTTGTCTAAAAAATATTAGTGAATGCAGGTATCTTGTTCCTGTAAAAATATGTATTTACATGAAAATACGTTACCTATTAATAACTATTGATGCAATGCACAGTTTACAATTTATAAGAAACAAAAATGGAATGCTGTCAGTTTTCTCATGCAGTCAACTCACTTCAAAGGTCAGGGGATGTCAAAGGTTTTTCTAAAAACACTTTATTAACTCAGGTTTTTCAACAAATGTTGCTTTGCAGCACCTCAGCACTACAGCAGAGCTAAAGTTGTGGAGAATTAAATTTCCTTTAAAGTGAGTTATTATTTGTTATTTAATATTAAAATGAAAAGGGAAAGAATTTCAATTTAATTTAATTTATTGTATTTATTTAAATCCAAAATCAGTTTTGGAGTTAAGATAGTAAGGTAATTATACCATTTATTAGAGATAATACTTATTAGTTGGTTAAAATTAAAAAATTGAATCAAATATTCATGAGCATTATGCAAATTTTTTTCAATGTTTTTTTTTTCCAAAAAAATTAATTTATCACAATAGTTACGATATTTGAAGAGATTATTTTACTATTCAGTTAACATTCTTTTAATTCTTTGTTAACATTGATTAACTGTAGTTCAATGTGATTTTCATTAAATTTTATTCTGTAAACAAGGATTATATCGTTTAACTGTTCAGGCTTGCTTATTGCATGTTTTACATTCATCAATATGCCAAATAAATTAAAGGGCGATTCATTAAAATTTTTACTTTTAATTATATTACTTCTGAAGTGATATTTTTTTGTTTCATTGCCAGTCAATAATAATATTATTACAGTTATTCTTTCCTTTTCATTGAAGTTGTGAAATGAACATTAAATAAAATAACTGGAATCTTTGAAAAACTTGATGAAATCTTAAAAACATAGAATGTAAATTGCATTGGTGTGTACCAATAACAAAATACCTAGTTAAAATTAAAATAATTAGAAATATATTCTGAGAACTCTGACAAGTTAGTTTGTTAAGAAAAAATTATGAAAAACAAAATAGTTCTTTCACTTAAAAAAAAAACTTTTCATTTTAATTTCAAAATGGTCAATTTTGAGAATATTATCTTTAAATAAATAACAGGTTTTGTCCAGTATCAAATATATATTTAATCTTAAGATCTTTTCGATCGCACAGCAATCACTAGGGAACAGATTTCCATGTAATTACATATTTTTACAGCAACTAGATACCCTCATTCATTTATATTTTTTAGAGTTTACAAGATATTCTGAATGAATTAGAACTATTTTTATTTTATATATTTTACATATTATACATATTATATGACATATTTTTACGTATTTTATCTATTACGACAAATTTCTCACTTATTTAGCTACTTTTTAATACATTTATACGTTGAAAAGGAAAATTTCGGATGTGCATTTCCAAACTTGTTATGGAATCATCTTTCTTACAAATCAAATGTAATGCTGTTGCGCTTCTATATATGTGCCATGAATTGTCAAACTTCCCCACCCCTGTGCTTACTGCGTACTTGCGAGTCTGAGATGAGTGGATTTTTATGAACAAAAGTAATTTCAACTACATGCTTGTTTATGTTTCAAACAGCAAATTCATTACTTGAATGATAACTAACAAATATTTTTTAAAGAAAGTTGTCTTACCGTGCTCTTTAATTTGGAGCGTAGGATATATACCCTTTAACCTCCTCCCCTGGGATTCGTCACTCACTATACTGTACTACTACTCACTTGTGCACCGGCTCCTCATAAACATTGTAATATATGCTATGAACATATTTAACGTTCCAAATAAAATTCTTATATGTGGTGAAGTCTAGTGTACAATTACTTCAGTAGAAATAGAACCTACTTTCAGCCACTCCAAATTCTTAAGAACTGATCAGCGACATTCTATGATTGTAAAATGCTTATAGAGAACAGTTTTAAACACAATAATGAATTTTTATTTTACATATTTTCTATTTTTCTTACATGTTTTGGAAAAAATAAGTACATATATATGTACATATTTTTCATTTTTTATTACAATAAATTCCGTTCCGTAGCAATCACAATCAGAACAATCTGAAAAAGTTACAGGAATACACAAAATAAAAAGGAATGTAAATTATATACAAATTATTTGCAAACGATGCACAAAATGTTGACGTAGTATAACCAGTGCATAAGCAAACTACATCATATGTAATTTGCAGTGTCTGGGCAGAAAAAAAAGTTCTGCAGTTTTTTGAGTGTGCGACTCATATAAGAGAAGAGTCAGTCAAAAAATGGGGTGGGGGGGGTGCAGTCGGAGAGTCAGGGAGGCGAGGCTTCTGGTTCAGGCGTGAGGAGGGGGCAGGCGGATGAAGGCAGGTAGAGTTGAGGGGGTGTAGACTTTGGGCTAATTTTAGCATAGGTGAGGAGAGTTCAGAGATTTGTTAGTTAAGGCAAGTCATCTTCTGGTTTTGCAGGTTGTTATGTACATGAAGGGATTCTAATCTTTTCTGTGTCAGTACCTATTTTCAATTTTTAGAATGTGGAAATTAACAGGTTTGTTGAATGTGTGTGTGTTTAGATTTAGATTTAAGATCAGCAAAGTGTGAAGCTGTGGTAGTATTGTTTTTCTGTGCTTGTTTGTTTTCTTTAATTCTCTATGTGATTTTTCGACCGGTTTGTCTTATGCATATAGCATTGCAGTCATTGCAAGTAAAAGCATAGACCCTGCATTAGGAGGTAGATGGAATTGGGTCTTTAGTGAAAGCTTGTGTTTTCTGCAACCCTCACACATTACAAAAAACACTAGACAATCCAGTTTGCTTGTGCATCAGGCATACTACGTCAACATTTTGTACATAATTTGTATAATTTATATTTCTTTTTATTTCATGTATTCCTGTAACTTTTTCTGATAGCTCTGATGAGGATTGCTATGTGACTGAAAAGATCTTAAATTTAAATATAAATGTATATTTAAATATATATATATCAGGCAACACCTTTCATTTATTTAATTATTAGAAGGAATCTATCTCACCAACGATTATTAATATCACCTTTATTAGACAAATTCATGGAATTGCAAGGTATTTAAATGCAATTTGTGATTTAAGTACTTCCTTTTGTTAAACAAATTAATGACAAATATTAGGTACTTCAGTGGGAAGTTGTATTTTAACCAAAATAAAATGCATGATAATTAACATTTAAAGTAACTTACATTAAGTATTTAATATTATAAAATTTTCATTATCACAAACTGAATTACTGTTAAAAGAGTAGAAACAACCAAATTAATTAAAAAAAAAAAAAAAAAACTTTCACATTAATTGCTAGTAGTTATAAAACGTAAAAATATTTCTGGAATACTAATTTTATTTCACATGTGAATAAGATAACATGTACAGTTTTAAAATTTGCTTGTGTAGCATTCTCATTTAAAATATTTTCAAACAAAATAACACATAGAAATGGCATTGAAAGTCAAGAATTAGATATGATTTGGTATTTTCAAGCATTTGAATATAAGAGTAAATTGATTTGAAGATCCTGCAATGTTTCCTTCACACAGTGTTTGCAAGTAAAAAGTTTTCCAAAAAATCGTGTTGCTTGTTCCTTCTAATAAGCACTCCTCTTCTTTTACAATTTCATTTAAATGTCTAAATTTCTAATCCATCCTTTATAATACCAATGATCATTTTTAGAAATGTACAGTACTTTAAATATTCTCATCAAAGAAAAGGGTAAGTCAAATAAATCAAAAAACAATAAAGTTAATAATTTTTATAATTTAAATTAATTTTTAAAAATTTAAAATATATAAATTCTTAAAAAAATACTTTGAATATTTTTTTTGAAAAGGAACAATTAATATTCTTTTTTGGAATTGGAATTTATTGGTATTAAAATTCCACAAAATAATATGACAAATTAACATGACTTTGTGGCAAATGTAATTCTTCTTCTGAACTTTTTTCATGTTTCAATTTTCAGGTAATGAAGCTGCTTATGGAGCATGGTATGACGGAATATGATTATATCTATGCTTTGCACAGAGCGGAAAGCAAATTCCAGAGCAAAATTGTGCACATTTTATTGACTCATCCTCTGTCACAGTGCTTTAAGGAACCTTTTGCAATAGTAAGTGTTCACTCTGAGACTGGGCTAGCATTTCAGTTTTGCCCGATCCTCTTCTTACCTGCTACTTATGGGTACTTAAAAGACATTTTTTTCACTTTCTCTCAATTTTTTTGTTCCCCTAATAGTAGAATTGAAACATGACTTTAAGAGTATTATATAAGAGTTAAACCTGGTCCTACAAGCAAAATTTCATTGAAACTAATAGTGCTTGTACATACTTTCTCTCATTGTTTGTAACTTTTGCAGTTTTTGAATATTCAAGAATTCAATGAACTGCGCCATTTGTATAAGTGTACTTTGCACTATCCGAGTAAAAAAGGAAAGAAATTTGAAGTCGTTTTTGAAGAAAAAAAAAATTGTATTTGAAATTCCTTTAGTTACAGGCAAAATTATGAAAAAAACCTACTCATATTTTGAACAAATTGCACATTATCATAAATAAAGGTGTATTTTTAAGAACAGGTTTTATTACGAAAAATCCCAATCTTTAAAGTTGAAGATGTGAGAAGACGCCGAAAAAAATTAAAACTTTTGCAATTTTTTACGATATCAGCCTGATCGATTGTGGATTATCAATTTTAATGCTTACGATTTAACCGCTGGCGTTGTTCACAGACAGACCGAGGCAACCCGACGATTAACGGAAGTTGTCAAAGCTGCATCAAAAAACTTTTACCTGTCGTAACGATCTTAGCGGCAACTTCTTGTAGAAATGAATGTAAAATAGTGGATATGGAAACAAGCGTGAGACCGTGAGAAAAATTATACAGTTGTACGAAAACTTGTCATTAAAATCAGAAGTGAGACATTTAATTTTGTAATTTCGCTTTCAAGATTCAACTGTTTTTTTATGTTGTACTTTTGTAGAACATTCTCAGATACGTTTATTACGTTTGTTCAAATCTTCTCAAATCAGCATAATGTATATTTCTGTCCACTTGTGTTTGTTAACACTTGTTTTCTTCTCGAAGGAGAGTCAAATTAAACGACAGAAATGGTCTAGCTGATCATAATTTGAAATATGAAATAGAATTATATTATAAGGAATATAATTATCATATATTCCATATAATTCTGTTATGTCTAATTTTCTTTACTAATTCATCTACTTTTGTTTAATAAGCGCTTTTAATAACTCTTTATGTGATTTTTCTATGTATATGTTTACGCTATACTTTAAATTTCTTCTTTTTTGTCGTTCACTTATCGAGCTGCCAGCGAATTTTCCACTTTCAAATTTCTTGCTGCAGCTGTTACATCGAGTGAACGCACCCCTAGGGCAAAGACTTTTTTGTACCCGTCCAACCATTCTCGATTTTATTGAAAAATTATATATACTTTGCTAATATTATCTTGCAAATCATTATTTATCACGAATGTATACTCTATTGCAGGTTAGAAGCGGAATGACATGTCTGGAACAATCTCAACAACTAAAGCTTAGCAGACAATTATTCGAAGAACACAGAAAAGATCACAAGTCAGAACTTTGCAATGTACCTCTGCATTGCTTGGCGTATGAAGGCAACGCCACGTCATTGCAGAAAGAATTGTCTTCCCCAAGAATCGATCACAGACATCTGATGTTCGGCATGACTCCACTCCACATAGCGGTGCACAAAAGACAGATGGAATGCGCGGAATTCCTCACAGACCACGACCATTTCGTGAACCAAGCGGACACTGATCGATTCACACCGTTGCACTGTGCCGTTGAAATCGATCTCCTGGAAATGGTGCAGTTGCTCTTGAAGAAAGGTGCAAGTGTTGATTTGAGGTTGGAGTCTGGACTTACTCCGCTTCATCTCGTTGCTCTATTAGGCCGAATGTCATGTCTTGCTCCGTTGCACGATCACGGTTCCGACCTGAACGTGACTGACGATTACGGCTTCAGCCCTCTCCTCATTGCCACAGCAATGGGGCGCATGGCCATGATAGAGAAACTCCTCACCATGGGCGCGAACCCTAATTTGAAGACCTCCAAAGAGACTTCTCCCTTGCACTTCATCGCAGAGCGTAACGATGAACCAGCTGCCAAATGCTTGTTACAGCACAGAGCAAACCCTCACGAAAAAAACATATTTGGACGTAAACCTGTGCATATCGCGGCCAACCATGGATCTCTGAACGTCATCAAAACGTTACAGGCCTTTGGGGCCGAAATCAATTCCCTAAGCAGCGACGGCAAAACCCCACTTCACTACGCCTGCTTCGGTGGCCAACAGGAATGCGTCGACTACTTGCTGGAAAACGGAAGCAACGTCGACCATAGAGACACCCGCGGCAGATCCGCAATTCACTGCGCTGCTTACGGGGGGCACGAGCAAGTGGTTAGGAGGCTGCTGACGGCGGGGGCGGACCAGACCGAAATGCGTTGTCTGGTGAATCATACAACGCATTTCGGGAGCACACCGCTTACACTGGCCGCTTACAACGGGCACTTGTCGTGCGTCGAATGTTTACTGCAGCACGACGCGGAAGTTAACGGGTCGAACAGTGCTGGCTACGCCGCTCTACACGGAGCCGCTGAAAAGGGCCATCTCAGCATTGTGGAGTCGCTCTTGGATGCAGGGGCAAACGCGAACTCCAAACCGGACGTGGACACGGAGAAGACTCACAGAAAATCCGTCGGCCTTACTTCGCTGTTTGATTTTCATTCGTTTTCACGCGATGCCGACGAAGCGAGAAAGCGCCGAGAAGAGTTGGAGAATCTCGTGGAACCCGGGGAAAGCGGAGATGATACGTGTAATACCGGGGGCACGCCTCTCACTTTAGCCGCCTACAACGGCCACGCGATGTGCGTGGAATGTCTACTGCTTCGCGGGGCGGAAGTGGATCTGCGAGATGGTCGAGGATTCACACCTCTGCACAGAGCGTGCCAAACGGGGCACCTGCACGTGATCAAGGCGCTCGTGAAGGCCGGAGCGTCCGTGAACGCGCCCTGCGGCAACGGCACGCCCATTTTCCTGGCGGCTAAGAGTTGGAAATGGGACTGCGTCGACTTTCTGCTGACGAGCGGAGCCGTCGTTGGCGACGCCTGCTTGAACGGGTTGACTCTTCTGCACATCGCCGCCAAGTACGGGCAGTTGCAGGTGGTGAACAGGATCTTGGAGATGAGGCCAATCGAGCCAACAGACGAAGCACAACCTACCGTTAGTGGTGGAGAAGCTGATTTGGACAGCACTATGGGAACGAGGCCAAGCGTAGCATTGGAGACAACAGATGAAGCACAACCTACCGTTAGTGATGGAGACGCTGATTTGGACAGCACTATGGGAACGAGGCCAAGCGTAGCATTGGAGACAACAGATGAAGCACAACCTACCATTAGTGGGGAGACGCTGATTTAGACAGCACTTTGGGAACGAGGCCAAGCGTAGCATTGGAGACAACAGATGAAGCACAACCTACCGTTAGAGACGCTGATTTAAACAGCACTTTGGGAAACGAGGCCAAGCGTAGCATTGGAGACAACAGATGAAGCACAACCTACCATTAGTGGTGGAGACGCTGATTTGGCCAGCATTCCCCCCCAGTCGGTGAAGGAACTGAACCAACCGGATAAGAACGGATGGACGCCTCTTCACCACGCGGCAGAAGGAGGATACGTGACAATAGTGGAGAAGCTGGTGGCAGCAGGAGCAGATGTCAACGCGAAGTCCAACGAAGGCGGAACCCCTCTCATTCACGCCGCGCTCTACGGCCAATGGTCGTGCGTCTCGGCGTTGTTGGAACACGGGGCGGAAGTGAACGATTCAGACGCGGAGGGACTCTCGCCGCCAAAAAGGAATACCATTTGGAGTGCATGGACGCGCTGCTGGCACGAGGCGCCGACCCGTCCCATACCGACCCGCAAGGGTTCACACTCCTACATCGCGCCGTTACCAAAGGGCAACCGAACGTCGTGAAGCGTCTGTTGGCAGCTGAAGCCGACGTCAACGCCGCGGCCAACGACGGCCGCACGCCGCGGTCGTGACGGCCGGGGGAAGGGCCGGGGGGGGCGGTCGACGCGTGTCGCGCGGTGGAGCGGCTGACGGCGGCCGGCGCGAGCGTCAACACTGTCACCAACACGGGCAGGACGCCGCTCATGTTGGCGGTCGAAAACGGCTGCGCGGCCTGCGTCAAGCGCTTGCTGCGCTGCGGGGCGGACGTCAACATGGCGGACGACTGCCGGGATACTGCGTTGCATTTCGCGGCGGCCCGCGGGCGCGCGGACGCCCTGCAGTGGATGCTGGACGCCGGAGGGGCCGTCAATGTCCAAGCGGAAGACGGGAACACCCCGCTGACGCGTGCGGCGTGCGAGAAAGAATGGGAATGTGTTAAAGTGTTGCTGACTAGCGGAGGGGATGTAAATGAAGCGAATAATAACGGGAACACTGCCCTCCATTACGCTGCGAAAGCCGGGAATTTTAAAGCGGTCGAAGAGCTCTTGGCGGTTGGGGCTTCTGTTCATGCCATAAATGCAGAAGGGAAAACACCGCTGACGTTGGCTATGTTTTC
Organism: Teleogryllus oceanicus; assembly: GCA_964035755.1. NCBI lineage: Eukaryota > Metazoa > Arthropoda > Insecta > Orthoptera > Gryllidae > Teleogryllus > Teleogryllus oceanicus. Next base: position 32,271,806 of record CAXIVR010000013.1, read on the forward strand.
TGGATATTCCAAATGTATTGACTGTTTGCTGCAGGCGGAGGAGATGTAAATTAAGAGAATATCAAACGAGATACAACTATTCTCCATGATACCGCTAAAGTGTGCGCGGGAATTGTTCTTGAGATTAATAGAAATTCCTTGGTCTGTCATGCCTTTGAGCGGTGTTTGTGTTGTTTTGTGGTCGAGTCATTTCTATTTGTCCAGTTTTTTTGGATGTAGACTCGCGGTGTAAACTGTTATAAGTGGTCAGGTAACTGTTTTTGGTGATAATAATTGTTACATATCCAAGAATCAAGCTGGTCATCCAGAAATAAAGTTTGTAACAAACTCCAATTTATTGTTTCTGCAATTATAGTAGATAACCAACAATCCAAAAGCCATGTACCAAAAACCAAGCGAAGTTAATAATCGCCAGGAGATGTCCTTCGGAATGCACTAATCACCAAAAATCTCGGCGTTGCCTGTGCACTATGCCACAAGTCGTCTATTCTATCGTCTAATCACATGGCCTAGCTCACCATCACCTCCACAGTTCGACTCTCCGCTCCTGTGCTCGGGAGGGGGGAGGCGTTATATCTGTGATCTCGGTGAATAAGTTGATAAGTCATAAACCCTTAGGTTTGCAGGGGAGCAAAAAACAACTTTCTACTGAAGTAAATCAAGGATTAACGATGTTCAAACAAAGGTGTTATTAAAACGAAACTATTAGTATGTAGGTTTTGTCGGAATACAATTAATTCCTGATTTACAGCATTAGTTTAATTTTTTTTTTTGCTCTGCTGCAAAATTAAGTTTTTTTTACTTATCAGCTTATTAATCGAGGTCAAAGTTACATCCCCGGAGCAGCCACTGTGAGTTCATATCTTTCCTTCCCATTCCTTATCCTGACATACCTCTTACTTAAACACTTAAACGCACTACACTACCGCACTTGCCGGGAGACCGATTGCGAGCTTAGAGATTGTCCCGTTAGGGCGGTGTCCCGTTGGTGGGAAATACCTGGTTGGGGAAAACCCCGCTAGGCGACGATAGGTTGGCGCAGTATCTCGCTACCCAGAGGGAGAAGATCACCATTTCGCGAGCAAAAAAGCATGCACTACACTAACGGGATTAATGAACTTAGCAGTAGACGCTATCGGAATCACTAATAACGGGGCGAAATTTGATGACCTAAAACATCGCCAAATATGATCAATAAAATGCTCTTAAAATGTTTTTAAAATGTCCTAAAACCAAAGAAAAATGACGTAGAATTTCTTATCAAAATCAGTTCGGATGAATAATTCAAGCTGTTGGATATGTTACTGATGTAATCGAGGTTTCTTCCATTCGTCCGAGTGAACTCAGCAGGCGAACAATTGGTTTTGACTACTTTTTTTAGCAGGAACCTTCAGTTATCCCGCAATCGGACGAACTGGCATTGGCGCTGATATACGTCACAAGAATTACGTACAGCGGCTGTCAAAACAATTTCTGGGCGAACAAATCGAATAGTTTACTGGGTAATTCTGTGAAGAACATTTGTTGCATCTCGTAAACATGATTTGAAGCAAGGTCCATTAAAAATGACATTAAAATCGATGAAATCAGCAAAAAATGCATTAAAAATGAAAAGGTAATCAATTACTCGTTATTAGAAATCGACAAAAAATGCAAAATAATGCCAAAAATGGGTCGTATCCTCTTGTCATAACATAAAAGGAATTTCTATACTAAACGGCATTGTTGTAAAGTAAAAAGAAAAAAATGCCCCTCATTAAAATCCACTCCCTACTAATAACCAATCGGCGAGGATGGTAGGGGCAATGCTTACATCTGTCCCCGCTCCGGCTCATGGTTTGTGCGTCCGCCCGGATCATGATGAAATGACGTGGGTGAGCTACTGCGCATCGTATTCGGTTTCAGCCAATGAGCTTCAGGCACCAGTTTGCGTCACAATATTAGCAGGAATTTTAAATGCAGTCAGATACCCAAATGTTCACCTTATTACAAGTCATTGAAACATAAATGAAGCTCTTCTTTTAAATATTGCATCTTGAACACCTTCATCGTGTTATTTTGGTTGGTTACCGTTGAAAATTCTCACTTTATGCCACTTTAAAAATGTTTTTCAGCACTTCTCGCTCTCCATGCAACATGGCGGCCAGCGTCTGGTCTGGGTTTTCAAACGAATTGCCCAGGTTGAGGTCACGTGGTTCGTGACGCAAACTGGTTGCTTCGCAGAGAGAGCAAAAATTGGTGCGCCGGACAAGCCCTCCCATATGTATTTCACCCTGTCCCTCAGTCGTGATTTGATTTATTTGGTAAACACCGTATATGACGTGTGGGGAGAAAAACGCGAGATTAGCACCATTTAAAAAAACAGATATTTTCGTTCCAGAGTTATAGAAAACTTATTTTCAACGGTAAACGAACTGCAAATTTGATTTTTCTGTATTGCTAACAATATAGTAACTCACCCTCAGCTCTACTCCTCCCACTACAAGCAAAAGGAGAGCTCAATGAAACGTGCGCGTAATGAAGCTACATTTTTGTCCGTAAGCAACACAAGGGGCCATCTCAGTATTTGCTGAGTGTATCAGTTCGTGGACAAAATGCTGTGTACAAAGCAATAATCAAATGTCACCGAAGTAGTACTTCATTACAAAAAAATTTCAGGGTCACACAGACCGGGGCGGAAGATCCGCAGCGGGTGCGGCACGGAAAGTTCCGCACAGGAGGCGGCGGCGGAATTCGCGGGTCCGTTCACACCGGACCGTCAATTATGAGTAGGCTGCGGATTTTGCATATTTGCATAAAGCACACTTCATTTTTTATTGTTTGGGGATCGATATACAAGTTCTTATAGTGCATATTTTTTATGATTGAGCATATTTGAAAAGATAGAAAAAAGGGGAAAGAAAGAAAGAGGGAAAACGGAAGAGAGAGGAAAAGAGGAAAATATAGAGAGGGAAGAGAGAGGAAAAAGAGAGGGAAAAAAAAAAGAAAGGCGAAAAGGGGAAAGGGGGGAAGAAAGCAAAAAAGAGAGGAAAGAAAAGGAAAAGAGAGTAAGGGAGATGGAAAGAAAAAGAAAAAAGATACGGAGAATGGAGAAAGTGGAAAAAGAGAGGAGGGAATAGAAGGGGGAGGGAAAATGCGAGGAGGAAAGAGAGATGGAAAAAGAGGGAGAGAGAATGAGGGAAAAAGAGAGTGAAGGAAGAGAGAGCAGGGCAACGGCTGCCGGGTTCTGCTAGTATTATATAACTATCATATCAACATTTTTGTTTATGAGTTCGATAACGGTCGTCCGTAACGCATTTCATGTATTCACTGCACAGTTACCGGCGAACGAAGGCTGCGGCCAGATAGCCTTTAGGGGTGGGGTGTAGGACCTGACGAAGGGCGTACTCACCGCATAGCATTACTATGCAGCTCAGCGAGTAGCATTGAGCATTAACTAGTTTTCCCAATATGCGGTAGGAGCGCTACTCTGTTATGCGTGTACCGGAAAAGATTTTGAATAGAAATGCAATGCATGCAATATGATGCAATGCATTTGCAGCCTTCCCTACTTATAAAACCACGAGCCGTGACTGGTACCCACTTCTTCGTTGCCAGGGCCCTGTAATAAGAGTTTTTCTGCCGAAAAGCGCCATTTTTTTTGCGCAGCATTACGTAACTTTCTCTCTACGGCGGTAGCGGTAGCGAGAAAGTAAAAAAAAAAAAAAAATTAGGCTTTGCTAAACCCATAATATGACGGTTCTCACAATACCTTTCAAATGGCGAACAGATCGTGGTATCTGGTGAAAAACAATCCATTGCTGTTCGAACATTTCGGAGCATTGCGCAGGGAGCAGCATGTTAAAGTGTACTTTAGCATCTTCAAGACCTTCTCTAAGGACTGTGGTTGTCAATTGTTACCAGAATCCGTAGTTATCGAGCTTTCTAGCATGGAAAATTCCAATATTTCTTTTGTAAACATAAATGATTGAGTCTAGAACCCTCCAGGGAACCAATTTTATACCCACTTTAGATGTGTTCCTTTAAATTTTTGTTGTTTGGGCTTCCAAGTCTTTTTACTTGAATAGTACAATATTTTGTATAGCATATGGCTTGGATTTTTGTGGTTGGCTCATTGATTTTTTCTTTGCGTTTTTTTCTTTCAATGTGTTATTCCACGTCCTTTTCCAACAATTGTCAAGTCGTCAGCAAACATGTAGAGTTCGTGTGTTCGTGTGTTTCAGACATCGTCGATGTAAACGAGAAACGTGCAAGTGAAAGAACGAACCTTTGCGAAACTTCAAAGTTAGTTCCATTTCTCTTATGACGATATGATCAACCAGCAATCTTGATGCGCAATAATAAGTTGAATACAATAAGCTCTTCACGTGTTTCTTCCGACTGCCGACAGATGGCATGAAATAACATGCAATAAGCCAACTCTCCTTGAATATATCCACAGCGTGTTGAATAATCTCAGTCGCTGTTACAAACTTTGACCACTAGATAGTGTTCTCTTCATTACGACCTCATTTACCAAGTGTTGAGAACGTCTATGAGTGCAAGTTCAAATCCTGTCAGATGCATGTATACGTCATTTTTAAATAACAGTAATACTATAATTTCTTCTGTCAAATTTGCAGAAATGTATTCCATTATATACGAATTTTTGGGCGTTATTGATCTAATATTTTAAAGAACTTCAATTATAATTATTAACTTTTCAAAATTGCACTTCCGGAAGGGTTAAAATATTTGCATTTTCTGATAAAAGTTTAATTTCTTCGACTCGCTCGTGCTAACTATTCGAATCCTCTTTTAAACCTGTGCTTAGCCGCTATTTGCTTGTGGTTATACTTGGGTATTTGTTACGTGGCACGTCAGGGCCAGTCTGCACGGTGGCATTATACCACTGCGTTTCGGATCACGATCGATTCCAGAAATCGGTCTTGCCAGTAATATCACAGGATCACGACCTATCAAGTAGTGTTTGTTTGATACGTTTGCGATCATGCGGCATCTAGCGGCACGCCGAGAAAGACGCGAAATGCAGTGACTCAAAGTCACCGTGAAGATAGTCCCTAATGCGCTACGTTATGAAAAAAGAAGTATAATGTCGAAGGGAGAGGCCGGTGTAAAGCAAACGGTGGTTGGTCCGCACCTACGTTGATGAGGCATATACAGCTAATGGCTAACGGTTTTGCAATTAACTTATTCTAAAAATCAAATTCTCCTAATACGAGCAGTCGGCGCTTTGCAACGTTCTATAATAAAATAATTTAGCAACATAACAATGGTTTAGCACCAAGAGTTGCAAATACATGCCACCAGAGAGCCCCAACAACGACTCTGCGCATACGGATGCCACAATGGACGAGCACTATGCGGACAAATTTATGTTGGGCGTTAATTCCTAATATTACTTTTACTGTACCATTCAACCCTTGTAGTGTAGAGAGGCCATTCACCATTTTGCGTACGGTAAAAACCAGATTAACGCACGAGCAATCGTGATAATCTCGCTGCTCGTCGCACGCGCTCATGGGCGTCGCGCTCGTGTGAGCACTCCTTGACGCAACGCGTCTCCAAGCCCCTTAAGGGGCGTTGAGCGCTTTTGCTTTTTGGGAGTAATCCTCCATTAATGGGCATTATTATTTTTAATATTAGTCCAGTCTCGTCACGTCGCAGTCAGTGAGTGCCTTTTATCCCTTCGGCCAGGGGCTCGACGCCGTTAGATCCCGGGGTTCCTGGCCGGTCACCCAACCACGAACCCGCGAGTCTCGAATGCGCTTAACCTTCGTGACTTCACGGAGCGTAGTAAACGCATTCGGCTAGCATTGTTGGAGTTATCGGGTAGCATCTGTTAGCCTCGTTTATCGCCGAGCTGTAGAAAGAGGTAGTGGTGCACTTGAATGCAAAACTTTTCGGACGCGGTTTCTCGTTTGATTCTTAAATATGACACCTTGGGGTAATGAAAAGGGGACATCGGGGACTTTCACTAGCACATCCTATGTGCTACACTTTATACAATTATCCTACAAAATAAGGGTGTCCATCTTGCAAGACCTGCAGGGCCACAACTATACCCTCTTGTATGGTTGCGGGTCATATTTTCATTACTCCGATGATCCACATCTGACTTACCCGTACTGTTGATCTCGGCAGTCTAAGGTAGTGAATGTAATACTTTTCGGACGCGGTTTCTCGTTTGATTCTTAAATATGACACCTTGCGTAATGAAAAGGTAACATCGGTGAATTTCACTAGCACATTCTATGTGCTACACTTTATATAATTATCCTATAGAATAAGGGTGTCCAACTTGCAAGGACTCAAGGGCGACAACTATACCCTCTTGTATGGTTGTGGGTCATATTTTCATTACTCGGGTGATCCACATTTGACTTACCCGTACTGTTGATCTCGGCAGTCATACAAGTGTCTAAGGTAGTGAATGTAAAACTTTTCGGACGCGGTTTCTCGTTTGATTCTTAAATATGACACCTTGCGTAATGAAAAGGTAACATCGGTGAATTTCACTAGCACATTCTATGTGCTACACTTTATATAATTATCCTATAGAATAAGGGTGTCCAACTTGCAAGGCCTCAAGGGCGACCACTATACCCTCTTGTATGGTTGCGGGTCATATTTTCATTACTCGGGTGATCCACATCGGACTTACCCGTACTGTTGATCTCGGCAGTCTAAGGTAGTGAATGTAATACTTTTCGGACGCGGTTTCTCGTTTGATTCTTAAATATGACACCTTGCGTAATGAAAAGGTAACATCGGTGAATTTCACTAGCACATTCTATGTGCTACACTTTATATAATTATCCTATAGAATAAGGGTGTCCAACTTGCAAGGCCTCAAGGGCGACCACTATACCCTCTTGTATGGTTGCGGGTCATATTTTCATTACTCGGGTGATCCACATCGGACTTACCCGTATTGTTGATCACTGCAGTCATATACATTTCTGAGGTAGTAGCGCACGTGAATGCAAAACTTTTCGGACGCGGTTTCTCGTTTGATTCTTAAATATGACACCTTGGGGTAGTATGTAAAGGTGCATGATGCCACCAAACTTTCTGAAGAGGCTTATTATGAGGCGCCATTAAAGGTGGCGGATGACTACATAGCATAGACACAATTACCATAGGTAATACCACGAAAGCTTTGGAAATTGACTGGGATTTATCTGAGATTTATCTGGGATTTATCTGGGGATTTATCTGAGAATTTACAAACACGAGAGGTATTTAATAGGAGTATTCCACAAATGAAATTACGCCCAACAGAGTTTCAAAATGCGCCAAATATTGAAAATAATTGAAAGCATGTTAAAATCAAAGAGGTCGTGTGTAGTACAAAGGCGGTTTATTGAACGTCAACATAGCAATCGATACATACCACCTCCTAAGATAGATGAGACGCAGCTTATGATTGGCCAGTAGGGGGGGAGCAGTAAGAAAAATCGGAAGAAAAAGCGAAACATTTTTCGAGATAGACCGACTTGATTGGGCCATTTTACAAGTTAGTAAGTCTCTGTAGTACTTGGTTCTTTTTCTCCGTTTTGGTTTAAATACAAGGCAATAAAGAGTTCTTAAAGAAATGTTCTTTACACTTCTTGATATTTCATACCGTTTCTCCCGACGGATTAAGGAGAAAGTTAAGTATTGCTGCACGAAAAAAACGGCGAATTTTCGGCAGAGAATCTCTTATTTCAGAGCCCTGGTAACGAAAAGTGGATAAATCCAGTTGCTAAAATTAGGAAAAAAATTCTCTGACACGTGGTGTTGCCAGAATCCCTATTTTGTGGGTCCTTGTTACCGAAAAACCGAATCGCGCTTCTAAACCGATCAGCCGGTTTTCTCCAAGATTGATATTCCCCAATCGATCGGGTTGATGTCGCGGCCCCTAGAATTTGAAACCCATATTTCAATTTGGAAGGGGGTACTTTACATGAAGTCCCTGGAACATTTTCATAATTTTTAAAACAAGGCTCTTTCGTTTTTTATGAAAATTTGTTGTTGGATAGAATGAAGGATGTTTGAGAGAATGGTGCAGGACTCGTCGTTCATTGGTGGATTCATGATTCGCTCACGATTCGTTAAAACTCGCTTAAAAATTGCAAAAGTGCAAAATTTTTTCGGGGTCTTCCTAAAGCTAAAATATTAAAGATAGAAAATTTTTCCCTGGATGAAATACATTTCATAAAGATTGATTTTGAAATAAGTTGATCTACAATTGTTCGAAATTTTGAGTACTTTTCGCGTAATTTTGCGTGAAAATACGAGGCAGAATGTACGTGCTGTTTTACCACCACTAGTTTTAAATGTGATATATAAAGTGTCATTTCAACCAAAGTTTGGAAAAATTCCCCGCCTGGACATCATGAATTTTTATGAAATATTGTGTATCATAGTTTTTTCTAGATATAGCGATGTGTTTGACCCTGTGCAGCATCGTACAGTACAACTATTAGATTTTCGAAAATTTCAAAAACAATATTTCCTTCTCCGTTATTGCGATCAAGTGTAACTAAACTTTCTTGAACAACTTTTCCCACTATTCATGGAAATAATATTCATTTATTAATGTACTTTTATTAATTGTTTATTGTAATTTTATTATACAGGATGTCCCGCCGACTATGGGCCATTCCCATAACTTCTAAACAATTCAGGTTATCGAAATGCAGTTTTTGCTGAACAATACGGAATCATGGAGCAAGTAGCATGTCGTAGAGAAATTGTCTATAATATTTTTAGATTTCGAGAAATTTAATCATCTTTGATTTTGTAAGTAAAAGTATATATTTTTCTCAGTAGCAATGGATAGATCATGAAAATATGAATACTTTTTTTTTATTCCTAGTAGTAGCCCTTGCAACAGTCGCCGTTTGGGGAAGGTGGCCTTCGTGGAGTTGAGACTGTTTCGTGGAGAGAGGGGTAGCCGTGAAGGATGAAGGCGTAACTACAATAATTCATGGTCTTCACACAAAGAACAAACACGAATATTAACTATCAGAATGAGATATTTCTTCCTATTTGTTCATCTAAATTGAACTTTTCTTCTTCTGATATCTCAAAGCAACGATAATCGTAAAGAACGAAATAAAAAAATTGTAGAGGAAGGACGATAATAGTAGTCATTTTCAAAAATACAAGAATCGAGCTCAGTGCAGAAACAAGCCATCCTTTTAAACAATTGGAAGCGAATGAATACTTAAAGAATTTCATTGTAATATCTCAATTAATTCATCAAATAATAGATATATATTTTTCTTATTATTTACTGTTAATAAATTTCCTATGTAAACACACACCAAAAGAACAAAGCAATAAACATTTTGAAATACTCTTGACAGTTCTATCAGCGTAAATTTACCAAACTTTAACAAAAATGCAAATCTGCAGTCGTGTCTGCTAATACTGATTGGGAAGTTTCTCACTTCATAGCGCCACGTGCTGCCAAACTTGAAAATCCACGGCAGAAGACGAAGTGCACAGTTATCTTTTCCATTTATGAACATCAGTCGTATGGTTGCGAAGTGGACGAGTGATCATTTTAATTAGGAATGAAATTTACCAACGAAGAGACGGCGGTTGGATTCTTGTCAAGTTTGAGAATATTTATTATCATATTCCTTACGCTACCAGTTTTTTAAAATCATTCTTTGGAATGATCGATATTTGGAATTTCAGTAGAAGACAAGCTAAATCCAAATAAATCAATGGTAAAAATCTCTCATTCTGATTATTAAAATGGTTTGGTTAAAAAAATATTGGTGTTTCTTAGTGTGACCTCTGTGTCAAGACCATAGATTGCTGTAGTTATGCCTCTTATCCCTCCCTGCCATCCTTCCAAGTCTCCCCTCTCTATGCAACTGTCTTGACGCCGCGGAGGCGAGAGTTGCAAGCGCTGCTACACGATTGCCCGATTCAAAATCACATGTCAAAGTCTAATTTTATACTCAAATTATTTTCAAAATACGAGCATATGATACATCATTTTATTCCTCTTTCCATGGTCTATCCATTGCCGGTGAGAAAAAGATATAGCTCCATTAAAAAAAAAGATCATTAAATATCTCGAAAACTAAAAATATTAAAGACAATTTCTCTGCGTCATGTTACTTGCCCTATGATTCCGCATTGTTAAACAAAAACTGCATTTCGATATCCTGAACCTTTTAGAAGTGATGGGGGTGATTCATAGTTTGTGGGACAGCTGTATATAGGCATATTGCCACAAAGTCGCAGAAAAAATAGTGTTAAAAACAATTCAGAACTTTAACGTTGATGAGTTTTCTTAGTATTCGAGTATGAAATATGAAACTTCGCTCATAATCTAACATGAGTGAATGATTGCCTAATTTCAACCTCCTAGCTCTTTTTATTTCTTCACAAATGAAGTTTAAAGTTGACGATTTACCAGCAGTCATTTGTTATTCTCCCTGCGGGGTTCCCAGGCATGGAAACACGCACCATGTGGTCGCTAACTAACACGAATAGAATTTTCCTAACTATGAGTACAGTTCGTGGCCTAAATCCAAGCTTAAACACGAGTTTTTATCGTTTATTTTACTTCCATATGAGATAGCGACTTATCAGCTGCGCAAGCAAGTAGAAAGCAAAGGGTATGGTGTCTAGTGGTAGCTACTTGAGTTCGACCTTGCGCATTCTTCTGAATGATTCAGAGAAGTTAGTAAAGAAGAAGAAGGGGGTTATACAACACTGCACAGTGCTTATGTAACGGATGTGTTATATTGTAATTATACTTTAACCTATATTCTTCTTCTTCTTCTTCTTCACTTCACGGTTTAGGCTATTGCCTTTTCCGTCCTCACAGTCTCTCCATCTTTTCCTTGGCCTTCCTTCATCTCTTCTTCCTTCTGTTGCGTAACACAAAGCTGCCTTTGGAAGTCTATTATCACCCATTCCCTCTACTGTTCTAGCCATCTTTGCCTACTGTCATCAATTCTAGTATTAACTTCAATCACTTGTAGATCTTTTCTTATTTCATCATTTCTTATTCAGTCCTCTCTGGTACATCATTTTATTCTTCTCAGAAACTTCATATCACTACTTTGGATTTTTGTTAAAGTTCTTTATGAAGGTACCTAAGACATACGTAGAGTAATGTAGGAACTGTCATTCTACCATCACAAGGAAAAATGTAGTATCTACACAAAACCAAGTTCTGAGAGAAACGAGTTTAACTTTGACAAGCTGTCCTGGTGAACGTAAAAACAATTATATAACTGTGGTTATTTGAATAGGATTTTTAATTATTATTTTATAATATTTATAACATTTTTTCATTCTAGCAATTAAATAAAGCAGTAACTGCATTTTGGCTCGCATTATCTATCTATTTCGATCATTAAAAGTGCAATAATCTTAGTATATGAATGAATACTGCATTGTTACTAAATAAAGCTATTTTAATATTTATTACTGTGAGAGTAAAATGCATTAATGACTAAAAGATACTAAGTTTATTAAAACTCAATTTAAGTACAAAATGACTTATTTGAGTTATTAAATATATTTAATATATCTGAAACAATAGATATACTGAGAAAGAATTGGCATGAGCATTTAATGAGAATGCCGGAAGATCAAATGCCAAAAATCGTCCATAACTACAACCCGGAGGAGTAGGGGCAGACCAATAACGTGATGGAAGAATACTCTTGAAGGCGGAACGGGCCAATAGACTCAACCCATGATGATGATGATGATGATTTTATTTGATTTTACAAAAACTTATAAGTGAAAACATTATGGTGCACAAACTTGACTGAGTTACAAAATAACATGTTCTTCTATACATACACTGGTAAGTTCAGCCAAAAAGCCTTCCGGTTTTCTGCAATAACTTGGACAAATTCTTTAAGTAATTTATCTCTCTTGGCTTTGGTAATGATGGTGGTATTGGGAACTCTCCAATGCAAATAACACGGTTTCTTATATTAAGACGTTTCAAGATTTTGTTCATGAAAAACTCTAAATCGTTTGTTGAACTTTTAAAAAATCAAACGACTTTCCATGACACACTTTGCCTTAAAGACAAATTCTCTTCTTTCCATGTATATCGTGTCCCAAAATTTGCTATTTATTGTTATTCGGCGATCTTCTAAAATTCATTCTCTGCATTTTAATTTACATAATCTTTGTCATATGGTGGCAAAGGGCGAAAAAATCCCTTGTACGCCTTCCTTTGGAGGTGAAGTAAAGCCGCTTGTCCCATGTAGTAGATTTACTGCATGTAAAAGATCCTCAAGCCTAAAAGAAGCCTCTGAGCAAAATTGATATCCGCCAGTTTCGTCGCCCAAGATAATACCTCCTTTCTCCGCTAGGTGGTGAAAGGAGCGTATCGAAATTTGCGAGGTTAGACGGAAGAGCGGACCTGATGGCCCGAGTCTCGCCACGTAAAACAGGCATTAACTAAACTAAACTAAACTAAACTGATAACCTTATGCCAAAAGGCCATGTCCTCCGCGGGCTACAACTGGCGGCGGCGACGCGCGATTGCTTGCTTCAGTTTCTATCTTGTTACTTGATATTCCGCGAGATAAAGCGCATTGAGTTCTACGTAGGTGACAGGAAGCATGCGGCGGTCGTAGCCTGGTGATATCTCCCGTGCCGCGCGGAAAAGCCAGGGCCTAGACTTACAAAACATTGCGAGTTTATGCTTTCACAAAGATGTCTTCAATGTGAGTGCTGAATGGTACTTTTTCGCTTCGCAACGTCTTATGGAAATGGTCCTTGCGACGTAGTGTGTGTGTGTGTGTGTGTGTGTGTGTGTGTGTGTGTAGGGGGAGCAATTATAATATTACCGAAAGTATCCCGCTTCCCCTAAGCATCTTCTATGCTATTAGGCGAGTAAAAATGCTTTTGAAGAGTGAGACGGTGTTCCAACATTGCAAAAGGCAATGAAGGGTGTCAGTACTGCATTACGATACTCAGATGCAGAGATCAATGCAGAATCTATTAGGGTGAGAGCACGAATTCTGAAGAAGGATCTAGGAAAATTACTGATGAAAAAGTACGAAGCAAACAACTGAAAAGGAATTGATTTTTAAATGGCAAATAAAGATATTGAAATTTTCAATTTGTTCTGTTAATGTATTTTGCGCTATCTCTATAATAATAATAATAATAATAATAATAATAATAATAATAATAATAATAATGATAATAATAATAATAATAATGGGAATAATAATAGTCAATTAATCTTTATCGAGAAATTCTGTTTAATTTTGATATCTTCGGATATAGTGAACCCAAAAACCTAGTCCCCAGAAGTTCACTATAACCGGAGTTGTGTGTACTAATAGTGATAGAACAAAAAAAGTAGAAGACACAAAGAAAATACACAGTTTCGTTTCTTTAAGAGAAGGTCAATTAACGTTATTCTCTTTAAAGCGAAGTAAAAGAAATATCAATTTAATTAACTGTATTACATACTCTTATTCGCAAAAATATTCCGTCTGTTTAATTCTAAATTGAATCCGTCTGACACTTTTTAATTTGAATTTAATCGGTTATGAATGTCATATGTAGTATGTATCTGGCACATGGTGGAATGTGAAGAAATACATCTATATATTGCTCTGTGAAAGTAAATATTGATAGTAATCGTTTAGTATTGTTTGTCACTTGCTTGAGAGATGACGCTCTAGCAAAATAGTAAGTACACATTTCTATTGTATTTAATTTCTCAGTATCATCTCGGTGTCCCACTTTGTAACTTACCAAACTTATGTAGAGTTAAGACTTAAGTTCTTTGTTTTAAGTTCTAGAGATTACACTGGTATATTTTAAATTTTTAAACTGTTGAGTTTTGAAAAAAAAATTAAAAAATAAAAAAGGTCAAAAATGATTTTGAAAATTAATAAATTCAATACATACATCAAATGAAAGAGCACCTTTTGTTCTTTAATGTCGCAATATATTAAATTTCTGCCACAATTACACCACGAGTTATATTATTATCTTTAACGAAAAATGTTTTCGAAAATTTTGAAAATTCATACTTATAATCTCGAAAAGTAATATGTGGAAAAAAACTAAAAACACCTGTTTAATATTTATCTTATACTCTTCACACACAAAAGTTTCAGTGGGACATCAGGGGTAATTTTCCTTATATTTGTGTGATTTGACGTGGAATGACCAATATCTAGACCTATATTTTCTTGAGGTCTTTCTTTAGGTCGATTTTCAGCAGAAGTAGCAGGAACATGCAGTTCAATGATTACATTGTCATTCTCATTTCATATTGGTAAATGTTCAAAATATTGGTATAGGTCTTTAATATCACTATCATTATGTGTTGATGTGGTGATAGAGTTAATAACGTTTTCATTGGATGGACCCCATATTAATGGGGTTTTAATTAGATCGTTGTTGATATAAGTACCTTCTTATATAAGTGTAAATAAAAGATGTTGTCTGGTATCAATAACACACACACATACATACATACATACATACATACATACACACATTAACTTAAGATCTTTTCGATCCCGGAGCGATGTTCATCAGAGCTTGCAGCGACTGGGCGAAAAACAAAATTCTGCCTCGTTTTTCGCCCAGACGCTGCAAGCTCTGAAGTAACGAACCGTGAAGTGTGTTATTGCTAACAGGCAAACCAGTGATTTGGCTTACAACGACAGCAGGAATCTTTAGGTCTTCAACAACACATGAATGGTAAGATCGTCAAGTCGCTTGATTATTTTGAGTTTTCGGGAGCGTCAAGATCTTTATTTCATTATATTTAAAACATTGATAATTTAAACATCGATGTTTTTGTTGAAGTTTTCATGGACATAAAAAATATTTTGGGGATGCATCGAAGTATCGATGTTTTGCTAATCTTTGCTATCGCTACTTGTACCGATGGGGCTAAGTATGTTTTTGCTAACAGGCAAACGAATGGTTTGGCTCACAACGACACCAGGAATCTTGGATCTTCAACCACAGGAATGGTAAAATCATAAAGTTGCTTAATTATTTCGAGGTTCCGGGAGCGGTACGAGCTTTATTTCATTATATTTAAAACATCGATAGTTTAGACATCCATGTTTTTGTTGAAGTTTTCATTGGCATCAAAAACCTTTTGGTGAAGTATCGAAGTATCAATCTTTTGTTAATCTTTGTCATCACTACTGCTGCAGCGTTTTCTCTCGCCTTGCCTTCCTTGCAGTTGAGTGGCCAGTCAGCATTTGTGTTTCCTCTTCGGGTCTTACTCCGTGTAAAAGGAAACTGCGACGCTACGCGTGAGGCGAGGCATAATTCACGGTCGGGAGCCACCATAGGGATGCGACGTAGTTGATGTTTTCAAAACATCGATGTTTTTAACAATATTTATGTGTTTATCATCGATTTTTGAAGCCGATGTTTTGTAAAATCGATGTTTTTTGTGACGACGTTTTACGTGGTGGATATTTTTAATGAAAAAAGTACCATCATAACAATTGTATAATTATCTATATATTTAATTCCAAGATAATCATAAATTGGATATTCTTGTGACGAAAAGTGAAAATTAAAATCGAGTTTTCGTCAATAATGCAGCCTATTTATTTTTGAATTATCGAATCTAATAATCAAATTTATAAAGGGTCCGAATGATTTTTTGACTTTGATTGTCAGATAAATGTCAATTGAAACTGATTTTTTGGAAATTAAATCCCCCTGCGTGAACTCACGGTTCTAAATACAAATAAATCAAATGTTCTTAAAATGTTAAAAGCCTTAGAAGCAAAAGAAACTGATGAAAAAATTGATTAAAACCAGTTCCGATGAACAAGTCAACCTGTTGGATACGTTACTGATGTAATTGAGGGGTCTCCCTTTGGTACATGTGAACCCAGCTTGCAAACTTTTGGTTTGGACTGTTCATTGCCAGGAAATCTCAAATCGAATAATATAATTTTTAATAATTAATAATAAGTTATTATAACGCAAATGGGAGTTATCAATACCATCTGTATGAATGACTAACAGAATACTATCAACATACCTTTCATAAAAACGAGGAAAATGAGATAGGATAGTTTTTAGCTTCCGGATCACCAATTCCGAGAATATAGAGCTCACAATCCCTTGGATGGAAGTCCTTGCTAATTGCTTACAGGTGACATCATCAAAAACAAATTCCATATACTGAAAAAGACAATTTACAACTACAAAATTTCTTCAATAGGATGCGAAAAATATGGAACCCGCATTACGTACAATTTCGATGACTGTAATATTAAAGTGCTGAGAAACATGTCATTAAAAAGTGAGGATAGGGTTTATTTGACGATACGACAAATTTTACATGACGATTTCACGATTTGAAATACATCAAGTTTTTGCATTCTAACACTGCTAAACGTTGAGATTAAATTGCACCTGACATCAAAGAGTCCTTTTAATTTTATTTGGAAATATTATTTCTCTTTTTCCTTCAATTTAATGACATAGATGTCGGATACAATTCTGACCAACATTTTGACCTTTGGGGGCACCCGATATAACTTAATATCCAAAGATGTATTTATTTATTTTACGTCAAAAACAGTTAATACTGTGTGTGACGTGGTACGGGGAGAAGTGAATTCTGTGCACGTTTTCATAATTCTGTTGTCTCTACTCTAAGCCATATACTAGTTTTGAATATGGAAAAATGGGCGTATTTTGCAAGGATTGTTAACAGAATATTCCCTCCGATGTAATGAAATCTAATTTGAAGAGTAAATCAGCTATAAAATTGGGCTCTTATCTCTCATTATGTCCTTCGTGGAGGAATAATACTTCCTGTCGCGACATGGAGAACGATAATTTGAAGAACTGTATTCCCCACTGAATTTTAGACGACGTGCTCAGAAAATAAAATTACATTTATGTCCAGTAGCAAAACAAGGGGCCATCTCAGCATTTGCTCTAAGGATCTGGGAAACTGGAATTTAATAGGAAGTTAAAATATATCTAATTTTGGAGAATACGGCTTAAGAAGCCTAATTCAGTACCATTTGTCTCCCATTTCTCCTCGACTGTCCCTCTTCATTTCCCGAGATGGCTCCTCATGTCTCTGAAAAACTCGTGACCTCAAAGAACTTACCTGTCTCCACAAAACTTGTTTTTCAGGGACTGAGACGCATCATTTCCGAGCTGAGCGTGATTATGTATGGTAGTAATCCCTTTTTGTCATAAACTGAAAACAATTTTTCACCTCAGATCTGTTGAATGTAACTCTCTGTTCAATAGTAGCACACTTATAAAGTTTATGTCAATGGTTGTTAAAAACAGTAATATATTCTTAGCGTATTATATAGATTGAGAGAGATGATGCTTCAATTTATGTTAATACAATATATTCTTTTAATATCAGTTATTAAGAAATTTAAGTAGCGTTTTATCCTCGGCAAAGAACGGTTAGAAACCGAGCGCGGTTGTGCAAGGGATGTATTCTCACGAGTGAATAACACTCTGTTTAATCCCATGTCATGTAGTACATAAGTAGGAGTACATGATTTTTATTTAAAACTGTTCAAAAGAAACTTACTTTCTCATGAACTTAATATGAAGAAAGTTACGTAAATTGACTCATCACTAAAGACCGGAAAAATATGTAGTATGAAACGTCAAAATATGTACATAAATATGTAATTAAAACACTAAGAATATATATGTAGTAATAAATATGTAAAATGGGATATAATATATTAAAATACACAAATTATAAAAAAAACATTAACCTAATTTGAAATTACATTTATCACAAATTTCCTACAAATAATTCCATTTTAAAAATCATTTAGATAGTACAAGTTGATGCACGTTTTGCACTTTACAACTTTCCCGTCAGTAATAAAAGCTTCATATATAGCTATCCAGGACCATAATTTAGCAGCCAAACTGATTGCAATAGAAGCCCTCGTACAAACTGGCGATATCTAAGTCCAGCAAACAATCACTGCTGCGAGCAGCATTCTCACTTCCCGCCACTGAGAAAACTGAAGCAGGCGCACCGGACTGTAAAAACATTCGACCACGTCGTAACGTAACGCACCTCGAGTCGGCATCACTTATTAATTATGTACGAACATATTAGGATTTTAAAAAATACTTCTTTTCATAAAAATATGTAATAAAATTGATAGATGAAAAATATTTTGTGATAATAGCAAAATATGTAAAATAGTACTAAATATGTAAAAATATGTAAGGAAAACATTTGATACTGTGTTAGGATGGCGACGATTCACCCAGATTTTAGTTTTGAGAACGGTAAGTAGAAAGACAAAAATCCGGTGTAATTACATAAAAATCCGGTCTCTACTCATCACCATCCTTCCTGGGGCGGGGAGGATGTTGGCGAGTCACGTGGTAGGGGAAGGAGAATAGGTGGGAAGGGGCGGGGGTGCCGCGGTGGGTGATGTTGAAGTCAGGTTTGATTGTCGTGATTCTGGGCGTGTCAACTGCTAAGGTCATTAGTCCCGTACGTGTAGGGCATGTTTCCCCCTTCGGGAGATTACGGTGATCTCCCCCCGCTGGATGGCAAGATCCGGCGTCGATCTACCGTTGGCTAGCGGGGTTTCCCCCCCCCCCGGGGATCTCCCACCAGCGGGTCACCGCCCCGCGCCGTTGTAGTGGTAGTGTTAGTGGTAGTGATAGTGTAGTGATAGTGGTAGTGATAGTGGTAGTGATAGTGGTAGTGATAGTGGTAGTGATAGTGGTAGTGGCGTATAGTGTGTGGTAGTGGGTGGTAGTGATGTGGTATGATGTGGTGGGTGGCGGTGGCGGTAATGTGGTGGTGGTAATGGTGGTGGTGATGGTGGTGGTGGTGGTGGTAGTGGTGGCGGTGGCGGTGGTGGTGATGGTTGTGGTGGTGGTGATGGTAGTGGTGGTGGTGCTGGTAATAGTGGTGGTGGTAGTAGTGGTGGTGGTGGTGGTGGTAGTAGTGGTGGTGGTGGTGGTGGGGGGGGGGGGGGGGGGAGGCGGATGGAAGGGCGTACGTGGCAGGGGAAGGAGATATGACGGAAGGGGAGGGCGGGGTCCTAGAAATAGCTGTGGCTGTAGCGCGCGAGGGGCGTGGTACACCAAGGCCACGGAAGGCGATGTGTCGGGGACAAGTTGGGGAAGGCGGGAGGGAGGGGTATCGGTTCCGGGCAGGCGGGGATGGGCACGTGGAAACAGAGGGAGGAGGCGCAAATAGCGGGGAGGGGGCTGACTAAGGCCCACAAGTTTATGAAAAATTATATTTTTAATTATGAGGATTTTAATATACCACTTATCAAATGACCACGAAACACAATCAAAAGAGGAGAAATTCGGTGATTTTATAAAGAATATTACTGCATATTCAGTGCATTTTGTATTAATGCTTCATATTTTCATTACATTATTCACATTCTATTGCTTATGCTTTCTTAATGTGGTATATTTCTCTTGAAATTTCAATTAATATGCATATTTGTCTTCTCAAACCGAAAAGTGTACTCAGTGTCTGACTTTCACTTATGTGCACCCTAGCCAGTCAAATGTTTTAGCACCCTTTTAATTTGTCTTTTTCAACTTAAAGCAATTTATAATATTTTGAATAAAAAGTTGTTGTTCGATATTTGTAACCGGCGCAAATATTGTGTGCGTATAAATAATTGATTATATATATATATATATATATATATATATATATATATATATATAACACACACACACACACACACACACACACACACACACACACACACACACACACACACAGGGTGGAACAGCTAAGTGTTAACACCCCTTGTATCTCCTCAACCGCGCAAGATACGAAGATGCCGATTGGAAAGTCGATTGCTGGAACAGGGGCTACTTGATTACAGCATACTTCGTCTTTGCACTATTTTTTACTGTGAAGATATAAGGTCAACTTTTTTTTAAAATGGAGCCCTATGCTAAATTTTAGCGTATCGTAATGCGCTTAAAAAGACGATTTCAAATATGTGTATATCTTTGTATTATCTTGCGCGGTTGAGGAGCTGTCCAATCGGCATCTTCGTATCTTGCGCGGTTGAGGAGATACAAGGAGTGTTAACACTTAGCTGTTCCACCCTGTATATATAATACCACGATATTGATTTAATAAATACCCGATATTTTGGTATTCATTTTACCTGTATATATCAATGGATGGGTGTACATTTCATTAATTAACACATTCTTTTGTTACAAATATGGAAAGAAATATTTCTATAAAAACATTCGAAAGTCCGCCTAATGAAATTTTGCATCCGCTGAAATTCGACCGCCCCCAAAATTGCGCGCTCCAGGCTGCAGCAGACTCAGCTTGTTCGGTAATATGGCACTGAGTGTACTTTACAAAAGTGAGTGCGAAAGCTGTTGAAAAATCTTCGGAAAGTCTTTCGTTCATTGCAGTAGTATTTTTCTGGACTTCTTTTAGATGATATCTTGCGCTGGCACTCTGAAACGATTTGTCCGATTATGAATGATGTGATAATTTATCTTTGATGAAGAATTTTGTGACAATGGAATTCATATTTCGACAATGATTCAAACGAAATCATTATACTTTACTTTACTTTAAAAATTATCTGTGATATAATAAGTAGAGAGAAAAATACAAAATTAATTATTAAAATTAAAAGTTCATGGATACACAAAATTGTTAATTGTTAGAGCATATTTCATTAGTTTTGGCGCATATTATACAAATTTTAAGGCATATTTGCATGCATATTTTTCTCCTTTTTATTACAGCAAGAACTTCCAAGCCTTAGTGGTAAGGGGCAGGGGTTGCGGGGCAGGCAGGGAAGAACGCAGAGGCAGTCTGCCAATGATAACAGGAGGAGTGCGGAAGACAGGGTGTGGCGGGGATGAAACTGGGCGGCGAGGCTGGCGGGGAGGAAGGGGATGTAAATGAGGGAGGATGTTCAGGTGGGGTGGGACGGGGGGGGGGGTGCCGGGAAGGAATAGGAGGGTGTTGCGGAGAAGGAAGAATAAAGCCGGGAGAGCGGGGAAGTGTAAGGTGGATTTGGTTGGTTAGTGATTCCGGGCGCGTCAACAGCTCAGGTCATTAGTCCCGTAAGTGTAGTACATATTTTTTCCTCGGGATATGGCGGTAATCTCCCCCAGCTGAATGGCGAGATCCGGCGCCGACCTACCGTCGGCTAGCGGGGTTTCCCCCTAACCGGGGACTCTCCCACCAGCGGGGCACCGCCCCAGTCGGAACAAGCTCTAAGCTCCCGACCGGTCTCCCGGAATATGTGGTAGTGTGGTGCATCTAGTTTATGTGTGTGTGTGTGTGTGTGTGTAAGGGGAGAGGATAGGACTAGAAAGAGGAAGGAGAGATCGCGCGCGATCTGTGGCCCATTTGTGAGGGTACTGCTCCGGCATTCGCCTGGTGTTGATCGGAGAAACTATGATTGATTGATTTTTTCGTATTTCCGGGCGCGCCAACTTCTTTGGTCATTAGTCCCGTTAGTGTAGTGCATGTTTTTCTCGGGAGATGGCGGTGATCTTCCCCCGTTGGATGGCGAGATCCGGCGCCGACCTACCGCCCGCTAGAGGGGTTTCCCCCTAACCAGGACTGTCCCACCAGCGGGGCACCGCCCCACCCGGGACAAGCTCTAAGCTCCCGACCGGTCTCCCGGAATATGTGGGTGTGTAGTAGTGCATGTTAGTGTAAGTGTGTGTGTAAGGGGAGAGGATAGGACAAGGAAGAGGAAGCAAAGATCGCGCGCGGTCCGTGGCCCGTTTGGTAGGGTACTACTCCGGCATTCGCCTGGTGTTGATCGGAGAAACCACAGAAAACTACCGATCAGAGCAGCCGGCCTCTAGAAGTCTCCTCCAGACAGCAACTGAATTCGATCTACCTGAAAAGCTAGTGTCGAAAATCCTGCGGCCGTCAGGACTCGAACCTAGAACCTCCCGGTGAGAGGCGCTGCAGTGACATCAGTTGATGCACTAAGCTACCGCTCCCGGTGTGTGCACTGCAGATCGTGGTGGAAATATAGAACGATTTTCCTAAGGATGAGCCAAAATGACAGTTCCGGAAAACAAGTGAACATCACCTGTATTTCAGAGAAGTATCCCTCCGCCACGATAGCTGTTCGGCCACGGCCCTTCGTGAAGTGCTAATGGTTCCTGTGAAAACGTCCCTACGCAGAAGTCTAAGAGTTTCGCTGAGCTATATGCACGTACGTGAGTCTGGGAAATATTTAAATTTAATTACGTATGTGGAAAATCTCTTAACATGCTCTCACAATCAGTAAAAGAAATCTGCCACGAATGTAAATAGAAAGAAAAATGATTTTAAGCCGGAAACATCTGCACTGGTACGCATCTCGCATTCAAGTCTCGGTTTTAAAATAAACATAATATTTATGACACAAAAAGTAAATTCAATGTAATATATTAAGAAAAAACAATTTTTAGAGAGGAGCACATTACACTGCACTTCCTAATTTCAATTATTTCTTACGGCGCACTATATTTTTGTCAGACGAGGACATCACAAAAGGAAGCGTCGAAGCCATTTACAAGTTAGCCAAATGCAAACGAACGAATGCGGAAAGGGATTCTAATGGGCTCAAGGGCACAACGAGCACAGAACCTTCAGTTATGTTGCCAGCACTAGCTGTCCCTTTGGCTCATCGTTAGGAAAATCGATCTTTACACGGGTGGGTTCCTCCGGTGCACCGATTTTAGCTGCTTCTTCGCATCACAAGTTTGCATCCCGAACCACGTGACCACAGCACCGGCACTTCATTTGAAAAGCCAGACCAGACACTGGCCGCCATGTTGCATGGAGAGCGAGCGGTGTTGAGAAACATTTTGAAAGTTGAACAAAATGATAATTTTCAACGGCAGCCAACCAAATATAATACGATGAATATGCACAAGATGCAAAATTTAAAAGAAATGCTTTATAAATCTGTTTCAATGTCTTGTAAAGAGGTGATAATTTTGGTATATGTCTGGATTTAAAATCCCTGCTAATATTGTGACGCAAACTGATGTCTGAAGCTCATTGGCTGAAGGTGGATACGATACGCAAGAGCCCCCTCCTCTGCTAGAGATGGCAAAGTACATCGATGTTTTTAAGATATCGATATTTTTCGGGTAGAAACATCCATGTTTTGATTTCGATGTTTTTTCCAGATCGATGTACTTTTCGAGAAATATCGATATTTAAAAAAGTTCTCTGATATAAATAGTACTATAAATAGTTCCAGTATTTATTGTATTTGAGAAGTGCTCGCAATCAATAGGCATTGAAATCTCACTATTTTCGTTCTCCAGGCGGCAGGAAACCTTTTGCTATTCGCAACCTTTCTCTAGTGTTGTTCTCTAGTATTTCTATAACTATTTATTATTTCTTCAGAATTTAAAAAAATCTCCCGTTGTTTCTCATAGCTATCTACTCCAAGACGAGTTATTACGCCGAGTTTTCTGTCAATAAATTTGACAGCCCTGCACTGCCGTGACGTAGACAGAACACGCCTCTCCCCGCACCCCCCGCTATGAAGAATCAAGAAAAAGTGCGCGATTAGTATTTCCACCAAGATGAGTTTTGAAGTATCGATGTTTTGCTAAAATTCGCTATCACTAGTGCCGGGACGGCTGAAAGGACGAACGCGTGCGTGATTCGGGCGGGGGAGCTTTCAGTAATAAGGATACAGCCTCTTTATAATTTAAAACACAGCCAAGTGTGAAGTTGAGCTTTTCTTTAGCATAAAATGGAACAAATCTTTTATACATTAATTCAAATTTTCAAATAAAATTCTCTGTGTGCATCAGAGCCAGCAATCGTCAGGAGTTGGTTAAAGTAGTAAATGCATGAAAGGCATTTATGAAACACACTTTTAGCTTACGTTCGCAGTGCTGTGCACTAGAGCAAAGACTTACGTGTTACGAATAGATACCTAACTAAGACGTCATCTGCACGGACCTGTGCAATAGCCAGGATTGGCACACAGTAAAGTCAGCTCTAATTGTGATTAAAAATTGGCCATAATAAACACTAAAAGCACTACTTACACTTGCTCACTCAATCAATATAAGTTGTTCTTTTTCTTGGTCATAGGATAAGATCTTTTTTCATGTCCATTATTTTGGTTTTTTAATTAGTGAATCAGAAATAGATATAGTGAACAGTTCACTCAAATACTTAAAATTTGGCCACCCTACGTATGGCGGGGGCGGGGCAGCTGCTGATTTAAACGTAGTAATGGCAAATTTTTACCAATTTAACCAATAATGTTTCGATACATCGCTAAACGATTTTTGTTGTCGATGAAAACATCGACGAGAAAACAAGGTGTTTAAAACATTGATGTTTTATTATAGACTAATGAACATGCTATTTGCCTATGAATTTTTAATTATAGTACGTTAAATTTTTTTTGGATGTTAAAAAATTTTAAAAAATGTATGTAAACAATGAATGTATTTATCCTTGAAAATAGATTTTATTACATGGGAGTTTTTTTGTTTTTTTTCTCCCTTTCAAAATTCAAAATTTATTGCTTATTTATCCTTGAAAATAGATTTTACTACATGGGAGTTTTTGTTTTTTTTTCCTTTCAAAATTCAAAATTTAAGTAGTATATGACTTAGTGTAGGGATCACAGAATTTTGAAAATGTGCACACAATTCACTTTTCCCCATAGCACGTCATTAGCAGTTTTTAACTTTTTTTGACGTAAAATAAATAAATAAAATAAATAAATAAAATTAACACTAAAGAACATAGTGTTTTGCTATCGATTTCGTGTTTCACTGTCGATTCAGGTAATGACACGCCTGACGATATATTCAGAATCATAACACGAGCAGCTCCCTAACTTCCTCAGCTTGCACACGCGAAATGGGCAGCGTGATAAAGAGGATGACGCAAAACATCGATATTGTTGTGGATTGCTGCTACTCTACAACGTGCTTAAACCCCATTATTTAAAAAAAAAATTAAAAAACAGATGTTTTTGCAACAAAATATCAATGTAAAGAAAACATCGGAATCAAAATAACGATGTTAATATATCGACGTTTCTGGTGAAAAACATCGACCGGGCTCAGTGCATCAATTGTCTCTGCAGCGCCTCTGACCGGAAGGTCCGAGGTTAGAATCCTGATGGCGGCAGGATTTTCGACTCTACCTTTTCAGCTAGGTCGCATTCAGTCGCCGTCTGGAGGAGAATTCTAGCGGCCAGCTGATTTTACCGGTAGTTTTCCGTGGTTTCTCCAATCAACACCAGGCAAATGCGGGAACAGTACTCTAACAAACGGGCTACGGACCGCACGCGATCTGTCCTTCCTCTTTCTAGTCCTATCCTCTCCCCTTACACACTTACACTAACATGCACTACACTACCACATATTCCGGGAGACCGGTCGGGAGCTTAAAGCTCGTCCCGACTGGGGCGGTGCCTCGCTGGTGGGAGAGTCCTGGGTAGGGGGAAACCCCTCTAGCCGACGGTAGGTCGGCGCCGGATCTCGCCATCTGGCAGTAGAAGATCACCACCATCTTCCGAGGAAAAACCAGGCACTACACTAACGGGACTAATGACCTAAGCTGTTGACGCGCCCGGAATCACTAACCAACCAACCAATTAAAAACATGGATTTTTTTTGCCAACCCTAGTTGTAGGCGTCGTCCCTCGCTCGCGGTCCCCGCCCCCCCCCCCCCCGAGACACCGCCGCCGCTACGCGCCTCTGGCCTCGTGCGCGTGACTCACAGCGGATAGCGCTCGCGGTGGGAGAGGGGGCAATCATCCTATCACCCCACCCCCTCCCGCCAAGCCGGCCCACGCCTTCCCTCCCCTCCCCTGCGGCGGTCGTTCGCGCTGACTGTGACTCAGCCGACATCTGCCGCGCGCCGACACATCGCTCGTCAGTGTTGCCACCCGTAAGATAATCGTTTTTTTTACGTTGGTTTTCTGCTTCCTAAGCGGTGCCAGAGCTAGACAATTTTGGGCCTGGGGGAAATGCTGAAACATACTCCCTTCCTCCCCGAAGAAAGATGTGGAAGTTGTGTCAAGAATGATGAAGTTTATGAGTTATTTTATTTCAACAAATAACAAAAATTACGTACCCACCCTTTACAATTTTTTTGCGGGAGAGCAGTTATAGAGATGTTGCACTGTTGTATTTCGTATGCTAAATTTTCCAGTTGTGTCACTGACCCAGTAAATGAGCGATTTGCTTCTTTGTCTTCTTTTCTTTCGTTTTCATCTGTTTTCATATTTTTCGCCCTTTACTCACATATCTGTTCTTGCATTCCTTCTTGCGTTTTATCCTTCGGATCTTGTTTGTTTTTTGTCTCTTTTTGTAATTGATAAATTGATTGATTATGATTCCGGGCGCGTCAACTACTAGGGTCGTTTTCCCCGTAAGTGTAGTGTAGGTTTTTCCCTCGTTGGGTGGTGGTGGCTGTGGCGGTGTCTTCCTCCGCTGGTTGGCGAGATCCGGCACCGACCTATAGTCGACTAGCGGTGTTTTCCCCAACCAGATATCTCCTACCAGCAGGACACAGCCCTAGACGGGACACGCTCTAAGCTCCCGACCGGTCTCCCGGTATGTGTGGTAGTGTAGTTCATGTGAGTGTAGTGTAAGGGGAGTGGATAGAACAAGGAAGAGGAAGGAAAGATCGCGCGCGGACATTGCAGTGATTGATGTTGTGCTATTGCATTTGACGGCACATTCATACTCGTTGCAAGAGTGGATGCTTAATTATTGAGCAGAATTTCACCTTTGCTAATCTTCTCAAGAAGAATTTCAAGAGAAACGTTGGGACGATGAGATTCCCGTGGAGAGTCAAACGATCCAATGTCTGACTTTCAAAGCTATTGTTTCCCTTCTCCACCATGAGGATAAAACGAAATCCCTCCCAACTTTCTACTAATGTCTGGAGGAGAATTCCAGCAGCTGATTGCTCTGATCGGCAGTTTTCCGTTTCCCCTATGAACACCAGACAAATGCCTGAGCAATAACAAACGCCATGAACCGCGCGCGATCTTTCCTTCATATACTTGCTCTTTCTCCTTACATACTTACACCCACACAAACACATGTGCTACCGGATGATGGCTCAGTGGCAACATTGTTTTATTTGATTTGATTGATTTTTTCGTGTTTCCGGGCATGTCAACGGCTTTGGTCATTAGTCCCGTTAGTGTAGTGCATGTTTTTTTCTCGGGAGATGGCGGTGATATTCCCCCGCTAGATGGCGAGATCCGGCGCCAACCTACCGTCGGCTAGTGGGGTTTCCCCCTAACCAGGACATTCCCACCAGCGGGGCACCGCCCCAGCCGGGACAAGCTCTAAGCTCCCGACCGATCTCTCGGAATATGTGGTAGTGTAGTGCATGTTAGTGCGAGTGTGTAAGGGGAGAGGATAGGACAAGGAAGAGGAAGGACAGATCGCGCGCGGTCCGTGGCCCGTTTGGTAGGGTACTGCTCCGGCATTCGCCTGGTGTTGATCGGAGAAACCACGGAAAACTACCGATCAGAGCAGCCGACCGCTAAATTTCTCCTCCAGACAGCGACTGAACTCGACTTAGCTGAAAAGCTAGTGTCGCAAATCCTGCCGCCGTGGGGAGTGGGAACCTAGGACCTCCCGGTCAGAGGCGCTGCAGTGACATCAGTTGATGCACTGTGCTACTGCTACTGGTGGCAATATTGTTGCCGCTGCAACCACCCGGCAGGTCCTAGTGTTCGAGACCAGACTGTGACGGATTGTTTAAACTAGCTACACTGCGTTTTTTTACAGAGCTGGACCTCAAGTCCACTGAAGTTCCGTCACCACGGTAGCATTTAGGCACGGTTTTTCGTGTCTTTTTCAGTCAAGCCGCTAGAGTCGCTTCATCTGCGGCACTGCTTGACATGGTCGCGAGCGTGCGAAACCTAGCGACACTACTGAAAAAGACGCGAAAAAACGTCCCTGAATGCCACCGTGGTGACGGGCCTACAGTTACCTTGAGGTCCATCTAAGTAAAAACCGCAGTATAGGAAGCTAGGTGGAATTCACCCATTGCCTGGGGGAAAATTCTAGCGCCTACTGATATCCCGTAAACGGACTGTTACACTAAACACATCGTAAATGGTCTATTTACTGGCATCGTACTTCAATAAACTCACTAAATCTAAATCCAAAGTTTATGTAAGTACAATAAACCGCGTTAGCACAAACTCACTTAACACGAATTTTGCTGTAACACGAACAAAACTTGGCAAGAGATTACGGTAAAGCAGGAATTCATAATACTCGAATAACACGAATCTTTATAAAACGAACTCCGATTATTTCTGTCCCTTAGAACTCGTGTTACTGAGGGTTAATTGAGGGTAATTGTTTTGCTGATAGCAATCTCCAATTAATTGAAAAAAGGGAATAGATAAGGGAGTATCACAAATGAGCTTGTCTCACAAGGGACCTTTCAACAGGTTCAGATCGAAATCTAGTCTGATTTAATTTTCTTTCGAAAGATATTTACTATTTATAACATCAGTAAAAAAATTAGTTGCCGTTTCGCACTGGACGTTACTGAAAAAAATTAAGAAATTTCCACACTTTTCACGACGCAAATTGTCGGTCGCCTGGGGTTTGTGCAGCCCTGCCTACTGTAAGAATATCCGCTGAGCGAGCAGGCGCTCCTACGGGCACGAGTCCCAATTCAAGGTCGCGAAACACATTGCTCCCGCCCTTGACGCGAGGCAAGGCGCCGGTTCTTTCCGGCAGTAGTTCTTCGACATTCAGAAATTGAAACCTGATGCAATGGCAACGTGTTTCCGCGACACGCAAGTATAGTTAACATTGTTTACCGACCTTCCATTACTTTTGACATATACATCAATGTACGATGGTTCAGTAAAATGAGTTTCTTTCCCCTTTCAGTTAATATGTGACTGAATTCAACACCGGGAGGCATTGGATTAAAACAAAGAAATTTGGGCGTAGGAAAGAGGGTAAATCCTGTAAACTTCCACGTAATCATGATTAAACTAAATTTATGCTTAAAAAATACATAACAGAAGTCACTATAATACAATACAAATTTATTCAGTGAAGTTATTACAAAAATGACCAGTGTCAATTGAGTGTGCGAATCACGAGTGTGTCTTGAACTGCCGGCAAGAACCCCGTCAAGAACTGCCAGGCACAACCGTTGAGATCCTCGGAGTCGGAGTCGAAGGGCCCTCGAGCATGCGTCGTCGCAGGCTGCGGCCGACCCCCAAGATTCCCCCTCCTCGCCTTCATCCATGTGCTCGCCGCATCGCTTCCGCCGCCGCCTTCGCAGATATTAATAACGCGCTATCAGCGATGGTATCCCATGTCGCGCGCGCAGGCTTCAACGCAACGCACGTGCACTTGCTATCGGTCCCCTTCCTGCCCCTCCCAACCCATCCCTCCGCTCCGCGCGGCAGGACGCTGTATCGCATTGCACAACCGAGGAATAACAGCACTATTTGAGTCGTTCGCCATCACACTGCTCTCTGCAGTAAGGGTTGTCCACGCCGTCAGCAAAAACAGTGCGGCCAAAACCGACAAAATTCTTAAATTTTTTCAGTAACTTCCCGTGCAAAATGGCAGCTAATTATTTTACAGCTGTTATAAATAGTGGATATCTTTCAAAAGAAAAAAAAAGCAGGCCCGATTTGGACCTGAACCTGTTGAAAGGTCCCTTGTCAGTGGCTGAAATGAATGCGAATTATTTCTACAATATACTCGCGAACCACGCCTATTCAATTTAGGTTGGCATGAACTGATGATAAAATAATTGGTCACGTGACTGGAACTCCTATAGCAACGCTCGGAGTGCTTCCACAGAAAATGGGCCTTCCCCGATTTGTTGCGCGAGCAATTTATACGCAGGATACAAGCACGCGCAATGGTTTCCCGCTTGTCGCACAAGAAGGGGAATTCCCTAGAGAATAAATACCGCAGTATACATACGGCACGGTTCTTCGCGTCTTTCTCAGTAGTGCCGCTAGGTGTCGCATGCTCACGACTGTATCAAGCAGCGCTGCAGATGAAGCGACTCTTAAGGCCGTGTCCTGCGTAAGCTACATCTTGCGGCAGCGACACGCGACAGCTTCAAGCGACAAATTTCAAACACACAGTATCTTATGGGCCCGTCCTGCGTCGGCGACATCCGCGACGAAAGCGCTACAAGCGGCGGCGTCCGAGATTCAAACGTGTTTGAATCTTGTCGCAACTTGTCGCCGCTTCTCGCTGTATGGCGCGTACAGTTTCGCTGTTTTGGTCTTCAATTTCCCACTTCAAAAATGTCGAATAGCGATATAACGGAATGTTTAACTGAAGATGTGAAAAATACAAGAGAATTGTGGAACAAGAGATTGAATAACTACCACAGTCGAATTGCGAAAGGAAGTGACGAAAGCACTGAAAATAACAAATAAGTTGGTTTTTTATTGATTAAATTATGTTAATTTATATTATTATTATTATTATTATTATTATTATTATTATTGAATTTGTCATATGCTAATTATATTGCGTAGAACATACATCACAATGTATTATATACCAGTATTCCTGTAGACGTAAATTAGGTTAGGTTTCTATTGTAACCAAACCGGCAGGGTTATTGAAATAATTGCCAATAGTCTGTCTTATTTCAGGGGCTTCTGTTGAGGGTGAATTAAATCTAATACTAACTGGCAGAGTTAATATCTGTGGAGAGTTTGTTGAACATAAAAATCTTAAATGTTTCCTTTGAAACATTTCGACTGTCGCTTACGTAGGACACCACACGTTCTGTCGCGCGGCATCGCAACTTGTCGCTTGAAGCTGACGCAAGCTATCGCTTGTCGCCGCCGCTGGTTGTAGCTCACGCAGGACACGGCCTAACGGCACGGCCGAGAAAGACGCGAAAAACCGGGCCTAAATGCTACCGTGGTGAGGGCCTTCAGTGGAACAGAGAGGCAGCTCTGTAAAAATCGCAGTATGTACTCCGATTAAACAAGAGTATATCTTGAGCTCGCGAGTTGGCAGGAGAGGGTGGCAATTGTCATTCAATCCGAGCTTTGTTACGACTTAAATTTTTTCGTATTGAAGCTCCTGATTGGATGATAGTTTCCCTCTCTTTTCAGCTCGTGACCTTGAAGGGACACTGTTTTAATCGAAGTATAAAACGCTCTTTTGGATAATCTCTTTTACGGTCGCAAAAAATATTCTAAAAATATGAAATGAATTACATTTCAAAAGAGAAGCATGCACACGTTTTCTTGAGCCCCGGATACCTACCCCCACTCCTTTCTCAACATTAGTTGAATTAAGAATAAATGATAACAACGAGCGTTGTAGACAAAATGTGATAACCATAAATGTTCGCTCCCTTGTAATAGAAACTATAATGCATCGAAAAACGAACTACAAATTTGATTAAAATTCCTTTTGTCAAAATAACCAACACCCCACTCCTCTCACCACTAGTGAAGGGCAAGGACTCAAGAAAACGTGGGCGGTAATATTACATATGCGCCTTCGTTAAAATAGTGGGGTTTATTGGAAAATAATTTTAAACAACGTAATTTTGGTTACCCTAAGTGGGAGTCCCCGATAATTGAGAAATAGAAAACGTTCAATTTGAAATGTAGTATATTGCTTAATATTGCAACATGTTAATTCATTTTACGTTACGTCCTCATTTATTAAAATGTTCCCAGTGATGTGTCTGTTAAACAAGGTAAACAATTTCACATCAATACGTTCCAAACTTCAGATTATGTAGGCTGGAACATTGTATTATGTCTGTTGAAATATTAATTTCTTGGGAAAGCAAGAGAAATAACAAATGTTGAGTGATAACAGATTCTGCTGAATAGGAGGGTCTGCACTTATTAATTAACAGAAATTGTGTGTCAAATGTGAAACTGTATGTTTGACACTGTACGATTAATAAACTGCTATCTCAACTGCACTGTCTGTGTCAAATACACAGAACTACATTTAACCCTGAACTACACATATACTACTGTTTAATATTGCCACATGCCAATTTTATGTGTTCAATTGTACGCCATTAAAATTGCGTTCTCACTGTCGTAAGGCTATTGAGAAACTAACATGTGACATCTCCAGTATAAAGACAAAAATGCCCAGATTCATATTATAATACTTCGTCAAGCCACATATGGAAGCTGTGATAACATATTGAAATAAACTCCAATATATTTAAAATTTATAACAAATTCAGCCCCAGTTGGTGCGCCATTTTGAAATAAACTGCAATATATTTAAAACAAACTACCTGAGTCGAGGAACCTGAAAAGCAAATATCTGTCAATCTTGCTAGTTCATTGCTAGAATTGGCTCAATGAAAAATCATATATTCATTTCACAAAAACATGGAAATTTATTAAACAATTTAAAACAACTGTTTATATTGTATAACTTTACCTATATAAAATTAAATCTTTGTCAAGACAACTTAACCAACTCTTCAAATTTTTTTTCCATCTCCGACGCCCCGTCCTCAGGTCCTGACACCATCTTCTCTCTCTTTTCTCGGAAGCACACTTCGATCACCGTTCGTCAGATCAATAAACTATTTGCCGCTAACATTCCAGTCCAATCACTGACAACTTCGCCCAAGCCCTCAATGTCCCTCCAACTCGTTCACATGAAATATTTTAAACTCCACTGTCACACTTAGTATTCAAATATTGATGTTCTCTCAATATCCATTCCCTAGTAGATGCTTACAAGTCCCCAAAGAAAAAAACTCCTAACATTAATTGGAGCACGATCCGTTCATGAGCACGACATCAATCAGAATGAATGTCTCTCGTGTTCTTTCAGCCTTGCAAAGCTCGGTCCATTTTTCGATTGTTTATTTGCAGATAAGACTTCGTACCTAGCCAATCTCTAAATTTCTTGCAACACGAACTAGCCATCTTCACGACTGTCACTGCTTTTTCGGCCAATCCCTGAATTCTATACAAAATGAACTAGCGTCTCGCGATTGTCACTGCATGAAGATGTTGACCTTGACGACGGCTCGCTTACCGTTGCTATGCTAGCATATTTACATAATTTATCCCCTTTAATTGACGCCATTTATAATAAATGTTGTACAATATTCAGTGACATATTGGTATGTCACAATATCAACATTGAATTCTCCTTGTATAATAATAATATAATAATAATAATAATAATAATAATAATAATAATAATAATAATAATAATAATAATAATAATCTCTGCAATAACATCTGCAAGAATTGAATATAAAGCATATACTAGGAACAGTACAAAAATCAGTCATTCTAGACACCTGTCACATTGTCAGAAAAACTGTCACTGATGTGTCTGATATGTAGTGTTAGAGGTCCTGGAAATAAATGAAGATCTTGCTCGTTACTTGCTCTGAGCCGTACGAGTGAGCCTAGCCACAATGACATCTGTGGCAGGTGAATGTTTCCCCCCGCGTGGGAGAAGTGCATAAGTCATAATAATAATAATAATAATAATAATAATAATAATAATAATAATAATAATAATAATAATCTTCAAGGTCTAGGCCTAAAAGCCTGTTCCAATTCAATGGTCTACCGTTTTCTTGGCCTTCCGGGATCTTGTTTTCCAAGGGGTCGATATTTTCATAACTTTTGGGGAAGTCGTTGCACTTCCATTCTATTTAGATGTTGGATCTGATTTCTTTTATACTTTTGGATTTGATCGAGGACGAATAATAATAATAATAATAATAATAATAATAATAATAATAATAATAATAATAATAAGACCAGACATAACTTTTGTAGACAAACGGCAAAAGATTGATTGACATAACTGATCAACAAACAGCTAATTTTCAAACAGCACATGCAAAAAAAATAACAAAGTATACAGAACTAGCAACTGAAGTCAAGGCACTATGGCATCTCCAAAAAGTTCATATTGTTCCTCTGGTCATTTCGTGCACAGGAGTTATACCAAATAACATCCATAAAAATCTAGAACTTATTCAAATACCAAAATATATCTATAAAATTATGCAAAAATCGATCATCTTAAACACATGCAGGATTGTTCGAAAATTCCTAAATTGCGACGAAACATGAATTGACCTGTGTCTTGGTTATTAACCCGACACAAAGTCAAATAAAAATCCGGTGAATACAGAGAAAAACAATGTAAAATAATAAATAATAAATAATAATAATAATAATAATAATAATAATAATAATAATAATAATAATAATAATAATAAACGTTCTTATTTTATCTAAGGGGTTATTGCAGCAGACGTGAATATTTTTCAAGGAAGCGATTTTTCGCTCTAATCACTCCTTTTCGCAAGATATCCTTTCATGAGAACACAGACGTTTCCTACACTTATCTTAGGTTACAATGATTTCGGGGAACTACATTTCCTCAGCATTCGACACAGATGTCATGAGAATTTTATTTTTCAGAGTTTCTAGGAATTAATTACAAATCTGTAGGGCAAATAGAGGGGTCGAAAATAATAACTTTTGTTAAAGAACATGTAGTGGCGAAGCGGATTTTGACGACCTAAAACATAGCCAAAAATGATCAATAAAATGCTCCTAAAATGTTTTAAAATGCTCTAAAAGCAAAGAAAATTTTTTTAAAAAAAAATGTGATCAAAAACACTTCGAAGGAACAACTCAAAGTGTTGGATACGTTACTGATGTAATCGAGGCTTCTTCTTTTCGTTCAAGTGAACTCAGCTTTTAAAATTTTCGTTTTGACTGATCTATACCAGATAATTTCTGACTTTAGTTATCCCGAAAGTGGTTTAAATGCCAATGACGCTGACAGACGTCATCGGTCATAACCTTAGATTACTTACTCACCATATCTGACATTACAACGTATGAGCGAATAAATTGAATAGGCTACCAGTTTCTCCGATCAACACCAGGCGAATGCCGGAGCAGTACCCTAGCAAGCGGGCCACGGACCGCGCGATCGTTCCTTCCTCTTCCTTATCCTATCCTCTCCCCCTTACACACACACTTACACTCACATGCACTACACTATCACACATTCCGGGAGACCGGTCGGTAGCTTAGAGCTTGTCCCGGCTGGGGCGGTGCCCCGCTGGTGGGAGAGTCCTGGTGAGGGGGAAACCCCACTAGCCGACGGTAGGTCGGCGCCGGATCTCGCCATCCAGCGGGGGAATATCACCGCCATCTCCCCAGAAAAAACATGCACCACACTAACGGGACTAATGACCAAAGCAGTTGACGCGCCCGGAAACACGAAAAAACCAATCCAAACCAAAGCAATAGGCTACCAGGTATAGGTACTCAGGAATTCTGTGTAGAACATTTGTTGCATCTCGTTAGTATTATTTGTAAGAAGTACCATTAAAATGATATTAAGATCGATAAAATCAGCGAAAAATGCATTAAAAATGACAAAAGGGTAAAAAATGACTTATTAATCAAAATCAACGTAAAATGCAAAAACAATTACGTATAAAACAGGCTATATCCTTCTGTCATAACATATAATGAATTTCTGTACTAAACGGCATTGTTATATAGTGGAAAGAAAACAAATGACATTTCATGAAAATCCGCCCCTTACATATAACATGTGTGACATTTTCCTCTGATTTGTAGGCAATTTCTTATGCACAGATGCTCGGCACGTCACGTTCTGACAAAGTCAAGGAAATTTCGTGTGAGATTTCTGCCGAACATCTGTACATACGGGATTGTCTAACAATCAGTGACAAATGTCACAGCGTATGCGGGGAGGATACGTTGAAAATTCGAAAATAAGCTCTTAAGACAATTTTAAACATATTTAATCTAATATATTACTTTGATATACTGAATGGTTGAGCCACAATAAGCATTGAAAAGTTGAAGAAACACTTTCTATGAAGGTTGCATTGTAGAAGCATAGAAACACTCCAGAAACATGTAAAGTATTTATTATTTACAAGAGAAATGAATGTTTTTCTAGAAAGAAAAAATAACGCAGAAATAAAAAAAGACGCCAAATTTACATACGTCGACTGTTTCTTTTATATCACGGTTAATTTTTCTTTCTGAACTTATATATTACTTACAACAATTCAGGTTTTTTTTATCAGTTATTGTTGATCATTCTCTGATACGTATGTTGGGTGAGATTTATCGCCAATAGGTAATGGAAAAGCGAAATTAATGGTGAGCTGTCTTAATTATAATTTCGTTTGTAAATTTTGTTTGTAAATAATATTCTAAGTGTAATTATTGGTTGTTGTTTTTTACATTTATAGAAAATATACCTAAAGAAGAATCCAAACCTATTGGATTCGAAATAAGTGAATTTTATGAAGAATAAATATTGTGTTTAATAATTGGTCTGGATTCGGGGCGATATGTTGGATTTGTGGTGGTGATGATGATAATGGGAAGGAAAGATTGCGCGCGGTCCGCATTCCGTTCTAGGGGGTGCTATTTCAGCAAGCGCCTGGAACAGATCCGAGCAGTCCCTTACAAATTTGATTCGAATTCAGTCGCGACGATTGTCGTTTTTGACGAATGTCAAACATTTGATACCCCTTTACGACAGTTACGATTTCACCGTCAGTTTTGTGGTAGATATGACACTAAGTTATTTTTGATAATTCGTCAATTAACGTGCATTGATTTTTCTTCGTCGTGTTGAAATCGGCTAGTGTTAGGTTATAATACGTTTCCGCATTGACTACTGAGTACTGATGTAAGATGTGTATTTCAAGAAGGATGGTGTTGTTTGTTCATTTAGGGAGATATTTCTCGGTTTCTGGATCTGGTTCATTTCCCCCTGGAGACAAAATGGGCTCTTATGTGAAGTATATCGTCCCTTTAACTCCAGGAAAGTTAACTATTCTAAACTAGTGGTGCTATAACAGCACATACTTTCTCACAGAATTTCTATATTTGCAATTTTCGATAATTCAGAGAGTTCAACGAAGATGAGAACCACGCAATTTTTTAAGCATCTCTTCTTCAATCCGTGGCAAAAAAATTAAAGCGGTTTTTGCGAAAAAAAATTAATTTTTTATTGCTTATATTTCGCGCCAAAATACATCAAAACTACTCATATTTTCGAAAAATTAGCATTAACTTACAGATTTCTTCTAGGATCCAATTTTAAGGAACAGATTTCATTAAGGAAAACATATCTCTTCAATATTATAATTGTAGGGACACATCCAAAAAATTGTACTTTTGCAATTTTCAAAAAATTTGGGATTTCAACAAACATGAGACCTGTACTCTTTTCGTCCTTTAAGCGTCCTTTACGCTATCCAAAGGCAAAGTTTGATAAAAAAGTTGTTGCCATTTTCTAGAAAATTTTGAAAATGTTTTTAAAGTTTTATGTAAAGTACCCTCGAAAATCAAAATATATTTGAAACTTCCAAAGTCTTGAGTTCATTCAGTCGACTGGGAGTATCAATTTTGAAGAAAATCAGCCGAACGGTTTAGGCACTAGCGTTGGCCACAGACGGACATACAGACATTTTGCCGTCAATCGACTTTTCGGTACGAAGGCCGCACAAATCATGGATTCTGGCTACATGTCGTGTTAGATAAATTCGTTCTATATTTAGCAACAGGATTTATCCACTTTTTAGTTACCAGGGCCCGGCAATAAAAGTTCTTCTGCCGAATTTTTTTTTTTAAATTTAAGTAGTATATGACTTAGTGTAGGGATCACAGAATTTTGAAAATGTGCACACTATTCACTTTTCCCCATAGCACGTCATACGCAGTTTTTAACTGTTTTTTGACGTAAAATAAATAAATAAATAAATTCGCCGTTTTCCGGCGCACGAATACATAACTTTGTCGTCTTGCGAAGTACCTTCGTAAGGTATTCGTACAGTAGTATTTGTCAAAACTGACTTACTTAACGGTGGGAACTTATTTTCATGTAATACTGATATTTATAGTTACAACACTCGACGCAGAAATCGTGTTCAAGTGTCAGTATCAACAGCTCACTACAAGAAATCCACATACAATACATGTACGTTACTTTACAACGCATTGCCAGATGAAATTAAACAATTAAAATTGGTACACAAATTTAAGTTAAAAGTAAAATCTTTTCTGCTGCAAAACTGTTTCTATACAGAGACTATACTGATCGTCAAAAAGAAAAATAATGTTTCTTTAACAAAACCATGATATAGTATAATAAATTAGTTTACATTTGCATTGTATAATTTTAAAAAAAGACTAAATATGCCTGTAACAAATAATGTACTTCCGGGTCAATGACCCCCATCTCGATCGGGTTTTTGTCCAGTTTCCCTGATCCATTGAGCAAATGCTGAGATGGCCCCTTGATTTGCTTCGGACGTAAATGTAGCTTCACTATGCGCACGTTTTGTTGAACTTTCCTTTTGCTTGTAGTGGTAGTAGGGCTTAGGGTGAGTTTCTATTTGGTTAACAATACACAAAAATCAAATCTGTTTGTTCCTTTACCGTTAAAAATAAGTTTTCTATAATTTGGAAACGAAAATATGTAGTTTTTGAAATGTTAATCCCTCGCTTTTTTAAATTTGTTTTTATTATTATTATTATTATTATTCATCTTTCAACTATTAATAGTTAAATTGTTGGGAATGGACTCAAACTCAAGAAAGCGTGCGCAGATGATTTTCTCCCCCATACGTCACATACAGTTTTTGACTGTTTTTTGACCAAATAAATAAATAAGGGATAGAAAGAAAAATTCTTGCTTTACCGCTAAAGCGTCTGCATCTTGTAGAAAATCCACATACTTTGGCCGAAGTGAGGCAGTTGCAAAAGAATTTTTTTTCATACAACGGCCCATTGTGGATAAGAAATTCCATTGCAATCGCCGATCACAAGATGGAAAGGTCCTGCAGCATAAAACCTTAATAAGCTAATAAATCTTGAAGTTGTTATCAACAAGTGCTGCATGAACGTTAGAGGCTTCTTTCTGTTTCTGGGTTATTGCAGGCGCGGTTCTATTTTTTTTAAATGTACAGAACTACAACTTTCGACATTGTTTCAGGTTGAGCATAACTCAATTCATTAAAAAATATATTTGAAGTAATTGCTCGTTCTGGACTCATTGTTTCCAGATCCTCTATATACATCAGTGCAACATCAAAATATCTCCCAGAACATCAGAAGAGTAAAATAACAAAGTCAATGAAATTCAATGGCCTCGTTTCATTCAACCTTACCTCACAACAGAATTTTCATAGAACATTAAATGCAATTTTAATGCACACAATCGAACAAAACATTTACTAGTACGATTCTCAATGATTAATGAAGTATTAATACTTGGTTTGTAAACTTCTCTGTGATTGGTCACAGAGTGCTTACCTGTATCATAATGAAATCTGTATCGTAATGAGTATCATTATGCAACGGGTTGCGGCCATCAAATGACAGAATTATACAATGGGAGTATAAAAATTCAATTTTTGCACTATTGCTAAAAGTGATACGATGTTCAAATGTCCAGACAAAACAGTATGAGTGCAACAAAGAGAACAAAATAATCCCGCCTAGCTGCCTCAACAACTACATGTATTAACGCAACATAGAACACATTTAATGATTTGTGTTCTTGAATACAGTGAAAGTAAGCAAAGCTGTTTAAAAAATAGTGTATGACACACACGTGTAGTATACACACGTAAATAGTGTATAACACACCATTTGCCACGTGTGTTAAAAGTGATTTGCTACTCAGTTTATCGGACTCGGTCAAAATCTTTCCTACTCCCAAAATAAAATGCCACTTTTACCATTCGTATCTTAAATTACATCGCGTAAATCAATTTTATTAAAGAACAATATTGATAATGATTAATCGTGCTCGGCTTATGGCCTGTCGCTGCAAGTGAGCAACTTGCCGTCATAACTTGCCACATGTGCATGTTCTCGCAGAAGATAGAGATAACTGTCGAGCTTCTTGGTGGAGCGGCAGCTCCTTATCAGTCTAAACGTTCTTGAGTCTGGGTTCACTAGAGGGAAGATTTTGATGACCTAAAACATCGCCACAAATGATCAATAAAATTGTTCTTAAAATTGTTCTTGGCTTTAAAAATGCCATAAAAGCAAAGAAAAATAACGTAAAAAATTTGATCAAAACCAGTTCCGATGAACAACTCAAGCTGCTGGATAAGCTACTGATATAATCAAGGCTTGCAGACTTTTGATTCGGACTGTTCTTTACCAGGAAATCTCTGTCTTTAGTAATCCCCAAATCGACCGAACTGACTGGGGAACATTTGTTGCATCTCGTAAATATTATTTGAAGCAAGTACCGTTAAAACATAAAACATATGACATAAAATGACGTAACATAAAATGAATGTCCACACTAAAAATCATTGTTCTAAAGTGAAAAGAAAAAAATAACAATATCATGAAAATTCGTCCCCTAGTGATCACATTTTGCATACTGTTTCAGCTATGAACCATTGGTGTTTTGTTATATTCTACTGTTAAAGAGCTCTGTTTTTCTTCTCTTGAGAAGCAAATACACGGATGGGGCATTATTTCTTAAAAGGCAAACGTTTAAATTAGACAGGGCTACAGACAAGGGAATGGAGTACATGAGTTTCATGCCATCATACCAATTTAAAACATCGTTTTCTAGTATTCTTATCCTCTGGCACGAAAAGAAAGTGTCGTTTTTGCACTTAGGAATAAAACATATCTATGACGCATTTTATGACGAGTCCGTTTCCGGAAACCTGTTATCTTACAAACCCAAGCTCCAACCCAGTCGCGGCTCGTGGTTTTCTAAGCGGGGAAGGCTTCAAATGCATTGCATCATATTGCATGCAATGTATTTCTACACAAAATATTTTCCGATACACGCATAAGCGCTCCTACCGCATATTGGAAAAACTAGTTAATGCTCACTCCCTGAGCTACGTAGTAATGCTATATGGTGAGTACGCCCTTCGTCAGGTCCTACACCCCACCCCTAAAGGTTGTCTGGCCGCAGCCTTCGTCCGCCGGTAACTGTGCAGTGAATAATAATAATAATAATAATAATAATAATAATAATAATAATAATAATAATAATAATAAAAATATTTATTGAGTCACAAATACAATTTCAATCGTGTATGACGAGTCAGATATGGCAGAGTGAAGTTACATTTACTGTCCAGAAATCAAAACAAGGGGACCATCTCAGCATTTGCTCAAAGGATCAAGGGAAACTGGACAAAAAACCCTGATCAAGTTGGTCATTGATCTTACAATACTCAATAATAATAATAATAATAATAATAATAATAGTAATAATAACAATTCTAATAATAGTAATATCAATTATAATATACATGACGTCACGTCTCGTCGTTTTACACAGGCCTTATGGTGGAATGAAGCGGGAGCCTAACGCTTTGGCTTCCCTGCGAACAGCTTCAAATGCATTACGGACGACCGTTATCGAATTCATAAACAAACATTTTGATGCTATTGTTATATAACTCAGAAATCCGTTATTAATAAATTTATTTATTTACAAATATATTTTTAAATTTCTTTTGAAGGGTGATTTCTATAGGAAAAGCTCCGCCTTACAGCCTTTAATGACGAGTCGCGCCAGCTCGAACCGTATGAAATAAAAGAAAAGAGAAACTAGTGATGCTGCAGAATGGCGCTGTGTTTCTGGTAGTTTCTGGTTCTTCTTTAGTTTCCTACTTTTTGCGTCTCGACTATCTTTTCGGTTTTGCCCCACCCTCTTCCAAGCTGCTACCTATCGCCATCTAAAATACCTTTCTTCGCATTTTCTCAAATTTTCGGTCACAATGATGGAATTGAAATACGAATTCAATGTTTGATTAATTGTATAAAAGCGATTCCGAGTGCGTCAACTACTATGGTCATTCATCCCGTAAGTGTAGTGTGTGTTTCTGTTCGGGAGGTGGCGGTGGTCTTCCCCCGCTGGATGGCCAGATCCGGTGCCGACCTATCGTCGGCTAACGGGGTTTCCCCAACAACGTATCTGCCACCAGCGGGGCACCGCCCCAGCCAGGACAAGCTCTAAGCTCCCTACCGGTCTCCCGACAGGAGTGGAAGTATAGTCCATGTTAGTTTCAGTGTGTGTGTAAGGGGAGAGGATAGGACAAGGAAGAGGAAGGAAAGATCGCGCGCGGTCCGTGGCCCGTTTGGTAGGGTACTGCTCCGGCATACACCTGGTGTTGATCGGAGAAACAACGTAAAACTACCGATCTGAGCAGCCGGCCTCTATAATTCTCCTCCAGACAGCGACTGAATTCGACTGCTGAAAATCTAGTGTCGAAATCTAGCTGAAAAGCTAGTGTCGAAAATCCTGCCATCGTCGGAACTTCAACCTAGGACCTCCTGGTCAGAGGCGCTGCAGTGACATCAGTTGATGCACTGAGCCACCGCTCACGGTAAAAATATATAAAAAATACAATAAAAGTGTAAAACCAACTTACATAGCACCGTCAGAAATTGGCCGCCAACGGAATTCAAACCGAGGTCCTCCCGGTCAGCAACGCTGCACAGGCGAGAACAAAACTGCCACTGGGCCATCGCAGCCGGTTTGTACATTCATCGCCTTCT
Source organism: Teleogryllus oceanicus (assembly GCA_964035755.1). Taxonomy (NCBI): domain Eukaryota; kingdom Metazoa; phylum Arthropoda; class Insecta; order Orthoptera; family Gryllidae; genus Teleogryllus; species Teleogryllus oceanicus. The sequence goes on from CAXIVR010000013.1 coordinate 32,314,393, forward strand.
TCATTATTTAAGTAGCATACATATCGGCTCTCGCAGACAACCAATCTTTATAAATGGGGTTTCTAAAGAAAGACAATTTAACGGAGACGTGACGAGTTACATTTCGACTTTAAAAATGTGAAGGACTTGTTGAAAATCTATCTAAATATTCGTATTAAATGCAACCCGTAAAGCTTGATAGAATTGTCAAAATCTATGTAGTTAAATAACTCCTAAACAAAGCCTTAAAACTAAAATTCTGAGTCCGTAGGCCTCAAAGAAACGTTTCTCACACCGTAATCTACAGGAGGGGATATTTTTGAACATTGTATGAAATTATTGCCGGTTTGGTGCTTATCGATAGTACCAATATTTTAGCCACCTATATTTTATAGTACCAATATTTTAGCCAGCTATAGTTTAGCCTTCGGTGTTGGTGGCCTTCTTTGTGACGGTACACACAGAAGGCTTGGATTTCTCCATATAATATTTACACGTTCTGTATTTATTTCAACGTGTTTTGCCCAGACTGACGAGATTTATTTGCTTCATCATTGATATTTTGCGTCGAAAAGATGAAAGGAACAATATTGGCAAACAATGGACGTGGTATTGTGGGTGACAGTGAAAATTCATTAAAGCTCAAAATATTGAATAAATATTCCCCTATGAATATCTCCTATGAAACCAGATATTTATGAACTATGAATTTAGTATACTTCTTACGTATTGAACATCTACTGCCTAGGATATCACTGCAGTGCCTCTGACCGAGAGATGTGTAAGATGTAACTTCATTTTCTGTGCACGTCTTCTAGAATTCAGTGGGAAATACAATTATTCAAATTATCGTTTCCATGTTGTCGCGGCAGGAAGTAATAAGAGCCAAAATTTATTGCTTATTTATCTTTGAAAATAGATTTTATTACATGGGAGTTTTTTTCTCCCTTTCAAAATTCAAAATTTATTGCTTATTTATGAAAATAGATTTTATTACATGGGCGTGTTTTTTTTGTTTTTTTATCCCTTTCAAAATTCAAAATTTATTGCTTGTTTATCCTTAAAAATAGATTTTATTACATGGGAGTTTTTTTTTCTCCCTTTCAAAAATTCAAAATTTAAGTAGTATATGACTTAGTGTAGGGATCACAGAATTTTGAAAATGTGCACACAATTCACTTTTCCCCATAGCACGTCATACGCAGTTTTTAACTGTTTTTTGACGTAAAATAAAAAAATAAAAAATAAAAAAAATAGATTCTAGAGTTCTAATTGTGACGGTGCCATGATTTTCGACACTAGCTAGACAGTTAGGTCGAATTCAGACGTTGGTCTGGAGGAGAATTCTAGAGGGTGACTGCTCTGATTAAAACCTCATAGTTTTCTGTGTTTTCTCCGATCAACACCTGGCGAATGCCATAGGAGTACCCTAACAAACCGGCCCCGGACCGCGCGCGATTTTTCCTCCTTTTTTGTCCTATCCTCACGCTTTACTTACACACACACACACACACACACACACACACACACACACACACACACACACACACACTTACCAATCGCGCAACTTTTCTTGAACGATAGATTGACGAAATGCGAGCGGAGTGGGGGTATTAGTTACAAAGACAGCCACTAGAGTATTTTCATTAATGCCAACCTGTGGTAGATGAAAGTCAAACCTGCTACGTTTGCAGCCGGGTCATCACTCTGGATAGGCAACAGCAGGGACACTAGATGAATTAAAATGTATTTAAGAGGTCGGCTTGTGTAGATCTTTGCTAATTTTGACAAGCATTCTTGTCGAAATTACCCAGAACTCACCACGAGGAAGTGTCTACCTTTTTTGGGAGTTTTAGGCGCCTCCCTTGAAGGACCTGAATCTACCTCAGCTATTTATTCAGATACTGATAATAAACCTGAACAGACGTTCTTCACTATGAAAGCTACTAGCTTATGTATCGCGCGAACGAAGTTTTAATGCTGGGAATGATGTCATCAGTGCTCGCTGCGATCTTTTGCCTTCAGCTGTTTATAGCTCCAGGGAGGGGGAAGCAAGGTCATCGTTCAAGAAAAGGTGCGCGAGTAGTACACTTACACTTCTTCGGAGATCAGTCGGGAGCTTAGAGCTTGTCCGGGTGGGGGCGGTGTCCCACTGGTGGGAGACACCTGGTTGGGGAAAATTCACAATCCGACATAGGTCTGCGCTGGATCTCGTCAGCCAGCGGAGGAAGATTAGCGCCACCTGATGAAATAAAGACATGCACTACACTGACGGAGCAATTGGTGCGCCGAGAATCACTAATTAACCAATCCATCTACTACTTACGAATTGTTCACTTTCTGTGTATTCTCGTCTCCAGCCCATAGTCACGGTCAATTTACATAGCATCGTGCTGTCAAATTCCGGTTCGAAAACTATCGGGAGAGAAAGTCGCTTGCTTTTTCTGTGATAACTTCGATTCCTTAACGAAAGCTTCAGTAACAAGTAGTCGTCGAAGAATAACGGCGGGAAAAAAGTTTTCACTAAAGATCATTGCACGTACGGTGTGCAAAAGAAAACCTTTATGGGGAATTTGTTTCCCGCGAGATAAGTTCGCATTTAGGGCTTTCTACCACGGGGTACATTTATAGGAAGTCTATAGAAGCGTTTCCCATTCCGATTTTGGTTGTGTGGACTATCTGGTGTGTGAAAAATATTTTGAGGTCCATTAACTACACAAATATAAAATTCAAACCCACATTTATTTATTTATTTATTTATTTATTTATTTTACGTCAAAAAAACAGTTAAAAACTGCGTATGACGTGCTATGGGGAAAAGTGAATTGTGAGCACATTTTCAAAATTCTGTGATCCCTACACTAAGTCATATACTACTTAAATTTTGAATTTTGAAAGGGAGAAAAAAACAAAAACTCCCATGTAGTAAAATCTATTTTCAAGGATAAATAAGCAATAAATTTTGAATTTTGATGGGAGAAAAAAAACTTCCATGTAATAAAATGGATAAATAAGCAATAAATTTTGAATTTTGAAAGGGAGAAAAAAAAACAAAAAAAACTCCCATGTAATAAAATCTATTTTCAAGGATAAATAAGCAATAAATTTTGGCTCTTATTACTTCCTGCCGCGACAACATGGAAACGATAATTTGAAGAATTGTGTTTCCCACTGAATTCTAGAAGACGTGCACAGAAAATGAAGTTACATTTATGTCCAGAAGCAAAACAAGGGGCCATCTCAGCATTTGCTCAATGGATCAGAGAAACTGGACGAAAAACCTGATCGAGATGGGGGTCATTGACCCGGAAGCTGTAGTACAATAGTTGTTACAGGTTGTTTATACTCATTTATAGTCCAAATGGTAAATAATGCATTATGTATCATTGTTAAAATTAATGTTACTTTTCTTGTGATGCTCAGTATAGTCTCTAATTGTATAGAAACAGTTATGCAGCAGAAACGATTTCACTGGGATTTAAACTTTTCTATTGAATTAATCGTTTAATGTCATCTGGCAAAGTGTTGTAAAATAATGACATGTATTGTATGTGAATTTTTTGTAATGAGCTGTTGATACTGTCACCTGTCACATGTGTGTGTGGTGTGTGTGTGTGTGCATGAATTTATATAGCAAGATAGAGACATAAATAGATACTTACACTTTTACTACACTTTAAGATATCGATGAAAGCGTATTATGTTTTTATTTACGCCCAATCCCTTTGTAGCGATTTATGATATCAAAGTTTCATGTAAAAAACCTCGTTAACCGTGCTGATGTCTTCCGCCCGTGATCAAATCATTTTGTTATAACTAGAGGGCGGATTTTAATGAATTCCCAAATGAGCTCTAGAACATGTGCTGAGATAGTCAAGTTACATTTTTGTCCAGAAGCAAAACAAGAAGCAATCTCATCATTTAATCAAAGGATTAGAGAAATTGACAAAAAGCCTGATCGACTAAAGGTTCATTGAACCGAACGTTACATGCGTACTTAGTCTTTTAGAATTAAACAGTACAAATTGTAACAAATATATTAAAAAATTAAAAAAAAATTAATTTTTTTCCCAAACTCTAGTTGTGTAGAAACAGTTTCATACATTAGAACAGTACTAGAGCAAGATAATATAAACTGTGAGTTCGCTCATCAAACATAAATAAATAAATTCCATAAAAAGAAAACTGTTTTCCAGAGTAATTAAACAATTTAGTTCGTTCATCAAAAAAAACAAATTCCATGGTACGAACACCGGGTTGTCCAGCGCAATTAATACATTGTGTGTTTTTCATCAAAAATAACAAATCCATGGTAACACATTGTGTGTTTATTCATCAAAAATAAAACAAATTCCATGGTATGAACACGGGGTTGTCCAGCGCCATTAATACATTGTGTTTGTTCATCAAAAATTTTAAAAAAATCCATGGTATGAACACAGGGTTGGCCGGCGTAATTAATAAATTGTGTGTCCGTTCATCACAATAAAGCAATGCCGCGCGTCTTGCGTGTCTGGCGCCGCAGAGGACACCGCTCACCGCCTAACCGCATCATCACCTCATCACCTCATTGAGAGTGACACTCCGGAGCGCGTACGCTCCAGCGCTGGGCGGATTAAGCAATGAGCGAGATGGTCTTTTGATGGGTCGCAGCCGGCCCGCCGACGGCTCGCACAGGCCTGGTGTAACGGGCCCGTACTCGCCCGGCCGGCCCAGCTCGTAGCTCAGTGCCGGTGCTGGGCTGGGCGATCGCCCGGGGCCCTGCAAGTCAAGAGACCCGAAGATGGGACTGACCGGGAAAAAATTGTAAAAAAAAAATGAAAAAGAAATTGGATCTCGAGAAAATCGTTATCGTAGGTTTATAAGTCGCGATACAGTTGTCTGATATTCAATTAATTTTTTCCCTTAAATATTTAATTATAGTCATTACTTATAAGGTATCTTATGAAATTAATCAAATGACGCCAACATGACGCTACATATCACATGACGCTAATAGGTTCTACAGAAATTCATATTTATTATTTCATCTACTATTTTACAAGTGATTTTATTAAACACTAACTCAGCACAACAAAAACGTTTTAGCGTTTTAACCTCACCGTGGAAATTGAATTATTTGATCACCAAATTCTTTTGCTTAAAACTATAAAATACAGTTCCAAAAACCTTTTTCTGGCTTAAACATTGTAACTTTTGTTATTTGTTGAAATAAAACAAGTAATAGTTTCTTGATACAACATTCACAATTTTAATGTTTCGGGGGAGGGGGCTACGTTACGAGGGGGTTTCGTTTTGTCTCGGAACCGAAATTATCTACCTCCGGCACTTAGAGTAACAACTGGATCTCTGGCTGAGACGTCCTTCGGTTCAAGCCCGGACGGTGAAGGGGTTTTCGACATTAGCTACAATACCGTTAGCGTGTGATTCTGACCGTTAAATGCGCTGTTGCCACACATAACTACGCACATAACACCATCTATATCACAGATAAATTAAATCTCAATACTTTAACGCTTACAGGCTATGACAAGCCTTGATATAGAGCGATTTTCCTAAGGATGAGCCAAAGTGACAGCTAATGCTGACAACATAACTGAAGGTTCTGTGGTCGTCGTGCCTTCGAGCCCAAAGGACTCCCTTCCTGCATTTGTTCGTTTGCAGTTGGCTAACTTGTAAATGTCTTCGACTCTTCCTTTTGTGATGTCCTCGTCCGACATAGATATAGTGCTCCGTGAGAAATAATTGATATTAGGGAGTGCAGTGTTATGTGCTCTACTGTAAAAATTCTTTTTTGCTTTATATATTTCATTGAATTTACTTTTTGTGTCATAAATAATATGTTTATTTTAAAACCGAGACTTGAATGCGAGATGCGTACCGATGCACGTGGTTCCGGCCTTTGTGCTGTTGTGTGGTGAGCTGTGATTGAGAGCTTTCTATTTCCATTCGTAGCCGTTATCTTTTACTGGTTGTGAGAGCATGTTAAGAGATTTTCCACATATGTAATTAAATTTAATTGTTTCCCGTACTCGCGTACGTGCACATACACCAGCGAAACTCTTAGACTTCTGGATAGTGATGTCTTCTCAGGAGCCATAACCAAACACTTTACGAAGGGGCTGAACAGCTGTCGCGGCGGAGGGATACTTCTATGAAATACATGTGATGTTCACTTGTTTTCGCGAACTGTCACTTTGGCTCATCCTTAGGAAAATCGTTCTATATCGTGTTCCTAACTTTCGCCAAAGCGAAACCTTATCGCCTCTATGACCTCATGAGAGTGAGATGAGCGGCAACGTTGAGACCTGGCTGTAAGGAAGTAAATAAATCTTTGCAAGCTGATTGGTTCAGAGCAGGTCACATGACCTACCACAGCTTGTGGGGAGAGAACTGTTAGAGTATCCGGTACTGTAGATAGCTAAGTCGAATTCAGCCACTGTCTGAAGGAGAAATTCGCCACTTTGAGACGGATCCGGTGTAACTGTAAGCGGAACAGGATGTTGTATCCACTTTTGCGGCTTCAAACGCGGTAGAATTCGTGGATTTTAAGGGCGAAAAAATACTTCGTACGTCATCCTTCGGAGAGGAAATAAAGCCGGTTTTCCCATGTTGTTGATTTATTGCATGTAAGAGAACCTAAAGCCTCAATGAGTCCTCTGAGTTAAAAATTTAAAATCGCCTGTTTCGTCGCCCGAGTAATACCTTGTTTCTCCGCTAGGTGGTCAAAGGAGCGTAGTGAAATTTGCGTGGTCAGTCGAAAGAGCGGGCCTGATGCTCCGAATCTCGCCACGTAAAATCCATTAACTAACTTTTGAGACCGGCTGCTCTGATCGGTAGTTTTCCGTGGTTTCTCCGATCAACATCAGGCGAATGCCGGTGCAGTACCCTAACAAACGGGCAATGGACCGCGCATGATCTCTCCTTTGTCATCCCTGACCTCCCTCCTCTCATCAGACTTAAACACACCTACAGAGGCATGCACTACACTTCCATATACGTTGAGAAACCAGTCAGGAGCTTAACCCATTAAAGGCCGCAACTCTTTGGGTGAATGAAAAGTAACTACCTGACAGTTGACACTTGAAAATGACATTTTAAGTGTATATACAAGTTTTTGAGTCAAAAACGCCTATAGCTATCGAGAAAAAAATTTTGGGACGTTGGCCCATGCCGATTCCTGCTAACCGGTACGGAAGTGTCTATGTTATTGGAAATGTAATTAGTAGGGGTGGATTTTGCTGACCTAAAACATCGTCGAAAATGATAAATAAAAGCTTTAAACATACCCCCAAACCAAAGAAAAATGACGTAAAAAATCTTATTAAAACCCGTTCGGATGAACAACTCAAGCTGTTGGATACGTTACTGCTGTAATCGAGGCTTTTTCCATTCGTTCGAGTGAACTCAGCTTGCAAACTTTTTGTTTAGACTGTTCTTTACCAGGAAATCTTTAGTTATCCTGAAATCGGCCTAACATGCATTGGCGCTGATATACGTCACAAGAATTACATACAACGGCGATCAAAACAATTTCTGAGCAAACAAATTCAATAGGCTACTGAGTAATTCTGTGAAGAATATTTCTTGCATCTCGTAAATACTATTTGAAGCAAGCTCCATTAAAAATGACATTAAAATCAATTAAATAAAAAAATCATTAAAACTTACCGGAAAAGGTAAAAAAATGACTCTGTAGTCAAAATCGACAAAAAATGCAAAATAATGACCTATAAAAATGGGTCATTTTCCTTTGTCATAACATAAAATGAATTTACTAAACGGTATTTTTCTCAACTGAAAAGAAAAAATTACATTTCATTAAAGTTCGTCCGCTAGTTATCAGTACGACATCTGTTCATACTCCTGCTGCACTGCGAGACGTCTCGGATATTGCGTGATCGGTGAACGAATGTGAAGAACAAGTGACGGGAGCGAGGGCATTTTGTTGACGTATTGACGATAAAAAGTAATTTTGAATAAAATGTGTTGGACAGACTCAACTTTTTCGTGTAGGTCGGAGTTTCGTCTTGAATTCGACACGCGTAGAGAAACGTCACTAAACCTTAGAAGTTTGATCCGATTTAATCGGTTTAATTGATCCGAACGTTAATCCAATCGCAGGACCGTGTCGTTCGCTGGCGAGTGAACGATTAAGGAAGTCGTACTGATAGCCCTTCTTGTAGCGTTGTAGCGAATTGTTTCGACTTTGTAATAAGCAAAAAAAAAAAAAATAGTTTATAAGCCGAAGGGGGCGGATTTTAATGATAGACTCCAGGCCGTGTAATAGGCCGCACCAGTGGCGGCTCGTGGGTATTCGCATGTTCGCATGTGCACACCCAAATTAATTCGGTGCCATTTCTCTTAAACATCTCTTAACAAGAGGAGAATACAAGTCCTCTCAGAGCATTCCGGAAACATGTTATTTCAAAACACGCGCCATTCGGAAGCTGCGATTGCCGGTCCGTCCAGCACCCTCTCCACACAGTGGAGAGGGTGCTGGTCCGTCCGCCTTTCTTTCGTGAAAGCCTGCGGGAGCACACTCGGGAGAATGCGACCGAGGAAACGGCGTCCTAGTCTGCCGCGGGGCTGCAGGGGAAGGAGGGAAACAATGGTGGCTTATGGAGGACTGTAGCATACCCGGCGCGGTGCTCCATCTACGGCGCAGGCGCAGTGGCGATCTCGGGAAATGCCTTGACGTGTCTCGAAGATATAACACTCGAGTAGCACAAGTTTTTAACAGACGTATGACATTGAACGAAGAAAGTGTGAGATATCTCTCCACTTAAATGAGCTTTTTTTTTTTTTTTATTTTTTTTTTTTATTTTTTTGCGTCAAAAAAAAACAGTTAAAAACTGCGTATGACGTGCTATGGGGAAAAGTGAATTGTGTGCACATTTTCAAAATTCTGCGATCTCTACACCAAGTCATATACTACTTAAATTTTGAAAAAAAAAAAAAAAAATCAAATATATTAAAAAAATTATTAAAGAAAAATTTTAATTTTGAAAGGGAGAAAAAAACAAAAAAAACTCCCATGTAATAAAACCTATTTTCAAGGATAAACAAGCAATAAATTTTAATTTTGAAAGGGAGAAAAAAAAAAAATTTTGAAAGGGGAAAAAAAAAAAAATCTATTTTCAAAGATAAATAAGCAATAAATTTTGGCTCTTATTACTTCCTGCCGTGACAACATGGAAACGATAATTTGAATAATTGTATTTCCCACTGAATTCTAGAAGACGTGCACAGAAAATGAAGTTACATTTATGTCCAGAAGCAAAACAAGGGGCCATCTCAGCATTTGCTCAATGGATCAGGGAAACTGGACGAAAAACCTGATCGAGATGGGGGTCATTGACCCGGAGCTTTCGCACTAGCGCGCGAAACGCGAACGCATTGCTGTGCACTGTTGCATTCATAAAAATGTTAATAGTATATAATATGTGTATTCTCTTGTGTTTTAAAGTGAGTTGCAATTACAGAACCATTCCGAAGTATTCAAACCCCTAGTGTATTTTGTAAACGTAAGTATTAGGCTACGTTTCAATGTGTTTTGAGAAACCGAAATCAGAGAGTTCTTTTTCTGTCAAGAGTGTTTGAGCAACTAACAATGAATAGCGTTGAAAATATGAAACGTAAGAAATCAATAATTTTAATGAAAAAGCCACAGAAAAAAATTGCTGAAAAGAAACAATGGAAAGGAATTGTTCGGCATGCTATCAGACGTCATAAGATGATTTGTGTTTAATTGTCATTATTAATGTTAATGTGTGTCAATGCATGCATGTAATGTATATGTGTGTGCGTGAGAGAGACAGAGGGAGAGAGAGTGTGGGAAAAAGAAGAAAAACGTTGCACACCCTAATGGCATGACCACGAGCCGCCACTGGGCCGCACTAAATTCGCAATATGGCAGCTTGAAAGATTTCCTGTCGGAATAGCCAACGTATGAAACTATAACTCTGATCAAGTCTCTCTCTTTTGTTTTGTTTGTTGTCTCATTCACAATCCTCCCGCGGTCTCGAGTCTTGTCCACTGTTCAATAATACATGTTTCGTTTTTCGGTAGAATTAAAAAGAGATGTTCATCTATAAACGAATATTAACTCTGTGAATAATTATTAAGTTAATTAAGAATTATCATTATCAACTATTGCGAGCTTAAGAAGTGTTAAAAAGTGTCAAGTGCAAATGAAAAATACAACCTCAAAAGTTATCTGCGGTCATACTTCTATGTTATTAATGCTTTTGAGATGTGTGTCAACAGTTCCTTCACTTTTTGAAGTGGTAGTAATGAGTATTGAAACCAAATAAATACCACAATTATTGAAGTTAATTAACGTGATATACATGGTAGTTTTTAAGTGATCTAATGAATTGTTCCTAATAGTCCAGTTATGTCAATATCAATGCAAATGCATCCATTTAATTTATCTGTTCCATTATTCATTAGCTTTTAAAAGTAAGTTCAAAAAAATAATGAAAATCATCATTAGTGTAAGTCTTCAATAACTTATCCATTGTCACCAGAGACAGTCTTTGAATACGTGTTATCTTCAAAGGTTTAATATTAAGTATAGACCCGGATGTTGTTGGGGTATCCATTATTTTCCAGTTATAATTAAAATGAATTCAGAAAAAATAATAATAAATACAATATAATTAATTTGAAACAAGAAATACTAAAGGGACACTTGACAACAACAAATAATGAACTACTATAACTATTTCAATTAACTTTATTATTATTACTAAAGAAAACAATTGGAAAATAAGAAATAAAACTCAAAAACGCCTAGTACTACTAAATAAATAAATTGAATGATAAAACGCAAAGAACGAAGAGCACCAAAACCGCAAAATGTAAATCTTTAGCAACACTCGTAAACTAACACAACTTCACTTGGATGGCTTTGAATGTTGGCGGAATCTACGGAAGTAGTCATTGTTTCATTGCAAACCTAAATTTTAAAAAATGTCCCTACCGCTTGAAGGTAATATATACAGGGTATTTGTGTGACGGTTGGCAACAACTTTTGCCAACATAAAACGAAACGAAACTACCCTAAGTAAAGTTCCTGGGACTCCTGTCATCATCATTGGCAGTTCAGTTAATTTCGGGATAACTAAAGATAGAGATTCCTTCGTAAAGAACAGTCCAAACCAAAAGTTTGAAATCTTAGTTCATTTGAACGAGCCTCGATTATATATCCCAAAGCTTACGTATCCCAAAGCAGTTGTTCATCTGAACTGTTTTTGATAAGATTTTTTACGACTTTTATCTTCGCTTTTAGGGCATTTTAAAAACATTTTAAGAGAATGTTGTTGATAAATTTTGGCGATGTTTTAGGTCATCAAAATCCGTCCCCTAGTTGTAAGGAAGTAATTGGTTAGGTTGTATAGAAATTTTGAAGCTTTGCACAAAAAATAATCTCTCAAACATACGATGGCGCTCAACCATACTAAATTTAATCTCAGGTCGGTAGACCCAAATTCATTTTCTGCTTTTGCGCATGGGTCGAGTGTGTAAAGGACAAGCCGTATCAAGCACTTTCAAATTAGGCAATATCAGCTTACCCGTGCGAGAACTCTCGCATGTTAAACGCCAACTTCATTTTTCCTAAGGTTATCGTGAAACTGAGATATAGGAACATGTGAACATGTGGTCCGTTTCCATCGTAGTTCCCTTCACAATTAGATACACAGCACTTGTAGACCCCGGCAAAACGTTAAATGAATGGTTGCACTAAACTCTTATGCGTTTTGTTAATACTTTTTTATGAAACTATCTTCGGCGGTATCAAGCAACTATTAACAGTACTTCTAGTTGTTGTTACGACAACGAATCTCAAATTAATAATTATGCAAATAAATCTCGTCAATCTTTGCAAATCACGGTGTACATAAAAAGCGTAAATATAAGATGGAGGAATCTAACCTTCTAAGCGTGACGTCACAAAAATGTCCACCAGAACCAAGGGCTCATGGAGGAATATATTCTGTATTTCTCCATGTATAGGTGGTATTGGTAGTGTGGATAAATGCCGAACCGGCAAAAAAATTAATAGAATGTCTAAGAATATCTCATCTTATAGATTATGGCGTGATAAACGTTTCTTTGAGGTCTGTAACCTCAAAATTTTAATTTTTAAGATCCTAGAACGCTTTGTTTAGGAGTAATTAACAATATATCTGACGCATTAAACATGAATATTTAGATACGTTTTTTTAAAACAAATCCTTCATATTTTTAAATTCAAAGTGCAATTCGTCACGTCTCCGTGAAATTAATTCTCTTTTTTTAGAGACCTCATTTGCACAGATTAGTTGCGTGTCAGAGCCGCGAAAAGTATGTATACTATAGAAATAATAAAGGAGACGATGGGTAAAAGAAGCTCCAAGTCAAGCAAGGAGAGCTACTCATTAGAAGCTGGTGAACCCAAATACATCACAACCAACTATCTCAAGTCTTTTCAAAACTATCACGCAGTCGCAAACTGCAGAAGGAACTGACAGCACAGTAACAATTCGAGTACAAACAAAAGAAGATCTACAGGCACAAGCCTGTGGTAGTGTAAATTTACCAGTTCATCCAAGCACAGAGTTGTTTTGGTTTTTTCATGTGATGATGTAGCAAAAGCAGAAATAAGATGGACATTGGCTGAGACAGGGTCTCTTGAAGGTCATGTGCAAATATTTCAAGCGGCTTTAAAATATGTTTCCCGATAGTGAAATAGCACAGAAATTTCAGCTGGATAAAGATAAAGTCGCTTACATAATACACAATGGTTTCTTTCATTACTGCAGTGAAAAATTACTTGATTTACTTCAGAACTGTTCTGATGTTGCCTGTACTGGCAGCGCCGGTCGCAACAGTGGTCGTCTTTGCCGAGGAGGCTGTTGGTTCGAGTTCGGCGTAGTCATGTCCCTTCACCCGTCATTATCATCCTATCAGCTCATTATTCATAATTCAAGACTTAACAACCTTGTCTTATCAAGGGATACTGCCGTCAAAACCTGATCCCCGTAATTACACACGTTAATCTCTCCGGGGACAATGAAGATACTGTGTAGGCTAGAAATAAATGGTCGATATGCAAATAATAATAATAATAATAATAATAATAATAATAATAATAATAATAATAATAATAATAATAATAATAATAATGGCGTAGGGTAGTAGCGACCTCATCGCCCGCAGGGCCCAGCCGGAGGGCAGGGACTGCGCAGTCAGCCCGGTTTCCTCTACCTACAAAGAGGCGCTGACCGCTGTCCTGACCTAGACATCCTCCCTTTCATATTCCTCCCTCCCATTCCACCGGGAGTAAGTGGGTGGACCGAGTAGCTCACTTTCTTCCGCTACCTAAACCTTAAGCATTTTCCATCTGGAAAGGCTCCTAAACCCTAGTTTCCCTTTCCTTCCTTACCCCTCTTCTCCCAAAGTCCAACCCTACGTCACAGCGCACGTCATCTCAAGCCACGTGGGAGCCGGGATATGTCGATTAAAAGCGACAGACAGGGCAATGGCACATAATACCTGGCCGTAGGTATAAAAGGCGCACCCATCTGTGATGGAGAAAAGAAACTTGAGAAGCCTCGGAAAAGAGCCGCTGCCTGGGGAGCGCCAGGGCACCTCTGGAGCCATCGCTGGAGGTGACAGTATGCGAACCGATGGTGGCAGGATGCTGACAGGGCGGGCACCTGCCGGGGAACCCGAAGAACCTACAACCTACCATCGAAGGAGAACCCAACACTCACCATCTCCAGCAGAACCAGCAATTGATGTTTCAATGGAAACTCAGCCACTGACCACTCTTGCTGGCAAGCTAAGGCAGAAAACGAAATGGACTGAAGAAATGAATGAATACATCGTTTACTGCTACCTCAAAATAACTAAACTGGAATCCGACTTAACAGCATATAGAGAACCATTGTACCAAATGGTTATTAGCAAATACCCAGAACATAATAATAATAATAATAATAATAATAATAATAATAATAATTGTCTTTATATGTGACGAGTCTCAGATTGTTAGGTCTTTTCTTACGACTAACAACATTAATGATTTTATAGTATTGTAAGAACAATCGAGGCGTTCTTATGTAAACATTAACTCACATTAACTATGTCTGCATCCTTCTACAGCAGTACCGGGAGCGGTAGCTCAGTGCAACTGATGTCACGGCAGCACTTCTGACCGGGAGGTCCTAGGTTCGAGTCCTGACGGCGCACACTGGTTTAATCGCGGCAAAAACCTGGCCATAATTGCAAAATTCAAAATGCGCGTTTGGAATTCTGACTTATCAAATCTCGTTCAGAAGACATTGGAGCATACTACTTCAGCTTCAGAAATTTATTTCAATCATTTTTGTCTTCTACACGGTGTCGTAAAGTTACTGTTGCTCGAATGGCTCGAATTCGTTGATTCTTGCCAACGATATTCGTGAAATTAAAAAAAGGGTTTAACATTTTTTTTAGGATTCTTTTTGTATTTCCGAATATGAGACACTTATGGCTATAAGTTAAGTATATTTTTAATAAAAAGTGTATAATATTTTTATATATGATGCTGTTGAATTCTAAACCATGTAGCGTAACAAAGTTACTCGTTTATATTGTAGATTATATTTTTTGTCCTGCGTAGTCCTGCCTCAATTATTATTTTTATTTATTAAGTAGAATGTCCTTAATCAGAATAACACAAATTTAGCTGCACATATCTGCATCTTTTTGTTTTAAAGCGACTATACTACAATGCTACGTAGTAAGATATAACACTAGATCGCCCCCGATGGTTTCTTCGATGCCACAGGGAATTGATTTCTTGGAATAATTTTTTACTTCTCCTTCAGATAATTACTTTTAGTAATAAAATTAATAATATAAAATTTTGGAGGGATTAAACAATAATAACCCGAGCCACCGAGCACTTTCAGATTTTTAGTGTATTTTAAGGATTCTTTTTTTCTTGATGACGCAACAAACAAAACTATGGGTAATTAAGGTGTAAGAGTGAATTCAATGTGGTCACCTCAAAGTATTGTTGACTAATTGTTGATTCAATTATTCATAATTAAATATTAAATAAAATATTGTTTATTCAATAAGTGCCAACGAAATTAGATCTGTATACATAGATATTGGATTCCCAACAGATGGGCTTCAGATTTTTTTGTTTGTCCGGATAGTGCTAAACGGACAGGATAACATGACATAAATGCCACTATCTAGTCTTCTGTTTTTAAAAAAATTAATCATAATTTTTTAAAAAAATGTTCATATTTGCTCATATTTGCTTCATTTTTGAGCTTCAATTCTGAATTTTGATATTTCATTCCGATAATCGAAATCAGCGATCTCGAGAACCATTTTATACATATTTCTACCACATTGGGCTCATTTCTATGTTTGAAATTTCGTTATGACATTTGAAATCAATGACTTTTAGAGCCCCATATGTATATTTTTATATGCATTTTTCTTTGTTTTTAAATGAATCGATCCGCCTTTTGAAGGCGCCATTTTGAATTTTGAAATTTCGTAATGATATTCTAATTCCGCGACCTCAAAAACCCCTTGATACCAATTTTTACGCAAATCCACTGACATTTGCAATTATGACCAAGTTTTAGGCCCCATTCAACCAGTGTGCGGCGGCAGGATTTTCGACACTAGCTTTTCAGCTAGGTCGAATTCAGTCGCTGTCTGAATGAGAATTTTAGAGGCCGGCTGCTCTGATC
Organism: Teleogryllus oceanicus; assembly: GCA_964035755.1. Lineage (NCBI taxonomy): Eukaryota > Metazoa > Arthropoda > Insecta > Orthoptera > Gryllidae > Teleogryllus > Teleogryllus oceanicus. The sequence continues at coordinate 32,330,121 of CAXIVR010000013.1, forward strand.
GGTAGTTTTCCGTGGTTTCTCCGATCAACACCAGGCGAATGCCGGAGCAGTACCGTACCAAACGGGCCACGGACCGCGCGCTATCTGTCCTTCCTCTTCCTTGTCCTATCCTCTCCTCTTACACACACACTTGCACTAACATGCACCACACTACCACATATTCCGGGAGACCGGTCGGGGGCTTAGAGCTTGTCCCGACTGGGGCGGTGCCCCGTTGGTGGGAGAGTTGTCGTTAGGGGGAAACCCCACTAGCCGACGGTAGGTCGGCGCCGGATCTCGCCATCCAGCGGGGGAAGATCACCGCCATCTCCCGAGAAAAAAACATGCACTGCACTAACGGGACTAATGACCAGAGCAGTTGACGCGCCCGGCAACACGAAAAAATCAATCAATCAATACACTACCTCACACATGTCGGGAGACCAGTCGGGAGCTTTGTCGCGGCTGGGGCGGTGCTCCGCTGATGGGAGATACCTTCATGGGGATAACCCTTCATGTCGACGTGTAGGCCGGTGACGGATCTCGCCATCCATTGGGGGAGGAACACTGCCACCTTCCGAGATTAAACATTTACGACACTAACGGGACTAATGACCATAGGTGTTGATGTGCCCGGAAACATCCTTCAAACTTTCCAGAATGTTTATTATAATTCGATCATTTATTTAATTCATTTAATTATCTTTCTCAATTTGGTAGCTAATATGCGAGTATTTTCAAAATCAAGTCTCGCGCGAGTCACTGTGTGTATTTTGTCACTTTCAGAGACACCACGAGAGCCAAGTAAACAACGGAGCACTGGAGAATGTCTTATCTAAATATATCAATGTAATCAATTATTAAAAAAATAATACACAAACGTATTGTCCCGATTGTATCTGGTGAACACATTTTCCTCACCCTTTTACCTGATTCCCCTAAAGGACGAAACCCACTAGGAGTTCCCGGCTCGGCTCGGCACAGCCCGGCGAGGCGCGGTGCCGCGCGGCTCGGCCTGCCAGTCACCCATTACGGACGGCCCGGCACGGATCGGAACTGCACGGGACGCCACTTGTTCCAGTAGCGATGAAGAGTTTAATACTTTCGATGGAGGAATTGATGATATTTGCTGCTGAGGAAGAAGGGCGGGAGCAAGGAGGACAATGTACTCAGCGGAAACAAATGCTGTAAAAAATATAAGTCCGAAATCGTCAGGATCTTTTCCAAAACCAGTATAAAATCTATTTGATCTATTGATTTCTACTCTTTGAAATCTATTTGATTCTATCTACCAAACTATTAATTACATCACATTTAACGTAAGACATCTGCTTGTACATATCAATTATTGTATGCCTGTATACTCGTATTAAAAATTGCCTCGTTGAATATTGGAAGAAAAATGTGGATCACCTTAAAAATTATCTCCCTCTTGATATTCATTATGAATCATTAAGTATTTGTAGTGATGGTAGAATTTAGCTCTTTAAATTTAAAAACATCTCATTTAGAAAAGAAGACTATAGCATTTTATTGCATTATCAAAATTAAGATTTAGCATTTTGTAGCAGTTTTTGAGAAAATTATTAATACGGGAGATCTCTTCGAAATAAAAAAATATTCTGGTATTTTTAGATTTTTCTATTAAAATTAGGAAATAAGCGAAAATAATTTAACATTTCACTATTAGTGAACAAATATTTAAGGACGAAATTTTAAATTTAAAAAAATTAAAGGGGAAAAAAAATATTAAAACATTATTTAATTGTGTATTTTTTAAATGAAATCAATTTATGTAAATAACTATTAATATGTAACACAAACAATGAAAAATGAACTGAGAGCCTATTTCATTGTTGGCTCGATATAACCTATTTCTTCTATCAGTAACAAACTGTATTGACTAAAAAATCGTTCAGCTTCTATACTGTTGGCCATAATTAAATGTTATGTCAAAATTGTCAAAATTAAATGTTTTCAAACATCGATGTGTTGTCGAAGTCGTATCCCTAGTTAGAGAGAGACCACGAAGAAAATAATGAAATGCAATTTAGTGCCGCAGATTTACGTCCATTTCGGATTTTGCGGATAATTTTGTAATAATTTTGCAATTACTAGTTTTTCAGTATTTAGTTACATTTCGCATTTTCATCAATTGCTAAAATCTACCATCTCAAAGAATTTGTGACTGCATTGGAAATAATGAGGAAGAAAGATGGTGAGACACCCGATAACAATAGCTTGCAAGACCCATGCAGCCCTTAGTTCCTGGAAGGGCTCGTCAACCCCTCCCAAGGCCACTCGCCGCGCCGCCTCGGCCGGCCGCCGCCACCGGATTTTATTCTCGGGGAAACATTCCGGGCGGGGCCGGGAGGAGCCGGGCGGGACCGGGCGGGGCCGGCAGGTCGCATTGGGTGGCGTCTAACTGAATAGCATGCGAAAGATTTCGGCCGGGGCTGGACTGTGCCGAGCGGGCCGCTCCCAATGGGTTCCCTGCTTAAGGCGGAGCTGAATTGCATCCCTAAAGGTTTTTCTCGTGGCTCCGGACGTAACCCGATTGCATCCCGCGGAGTTTTCTTAAGGCTTTTAGCTGTCTCCCCAAATTCGCCTAGCCCGAATGGATCCCATTCGTTTTCCTCTTGATTACAGAATGTATGCGGATTACATCCCGCGGTCTCCGTTTCCTAAGCCTTTTAAACATCACCCAAAAAGGCGCAGTGCATTTTTATCCTGTTCGGTTTTCGTCGCAACAGTAAGAGCACGATGCTGAAGATTTCTCTTGCACAAATGCTCCTTTAAACGTCGTTCATGTTGACTTATTCTTACACAGTACTGGTCTCGTCGAAAGGGTAAGAAAGTCCAATTATTTTGGAAAATAACTGCATTCAATACTCTTGATTCACTGACCCTGATTTGTACTTGACCTGCTCCAAAGACAGAGTCACGGTCATAGTCTTCCTTTAAATTTTTCAGAATAAACATAATTACATTTAGTGAGATAACTTGCCGACCTGGATGGCCGAACGTGTGCCGACTCAGCGACTCAACGGGAAGGGTCATGGTTTCGAGTCCCGCCGTGGGCATGGTTGTTTGCCCCTTGTCTTTCATGTCTGTGTGTTGTCGCGGAAGGCCATGTGAGTCGGCTGACCACAGACCGAGGTGCCCGCAAGTGTGTGTCTAGTGTAGCGTCATAGACTTGACTCCCTGCTCCAGAGAGACAAGTTGCAAGGTATGGGAATGAGGGAGCCAAAAATAGGCTCCGAACAAAGGCCAACCCTTCAGGGAAAGTCGAAAACGGGAGAGGGCTTGTAGGTGCCGGGTGCAAATTGCAACGGGAGAACAGACGCCTCAAGACGAGTGCGTGGGGGAAAGATGACGCAGGAAGTCATGTGACTCGAGTATATAAAATATAATTAATATGTGTCCCGGTAAGGGACACAGTGGGTACCGACGTGAATAGCCGAAATCGACATTCCCTAAAAGCTGGAAAAATCCCTCGGAAGAAAAAAAATAGTAGTTTAGTAGCGCGATCTTTCCTTAATCTTCCTTGTCCTACATTAACATACACTACCTACACTAACAGGAGTGCAGATGAAGCGACTCTAGCGGCACGACTGAGAAAGACGCGAAAATCCGCACCTAAATGCCACCGCGGAGACGGGCCTTGAGTGACCTTGAGAGGCAGCTCTGAAAAAACTGCAGTAGTCGACTGCAAGGCAGTGACGCACTTCTATTGAAACAGTGTCCCTTCAAAGTCACGAGCTGAAAAGAGAGGGGAGGCACTGTCATCCAATCGGGAGCTTCAATACCAACTATTTAAGTCGATTTCAACGAAGCTCGGACTTGGATGGCAGTGTCTCCCTCTCCTGGCATCCTGGCACCTTGATGGGACACTCTGTTTTATACAATTGAATATTGTCTTCTGTTTTTTATCTTTATTCTTAGAACATCAAAAAACATCCCTTAAAAATGTAGGCAGAAGAAGCTTTATAAATATTTTCTTCCATATCAAGTAAATATTTTCTTCCAACGACGTTTCGGGAGTTACTGCACCCCATCTTCAGATCTACTTGCGATACAAAAAAATTAACTTAATTACTAAACATATAACAAACACTTGAGTTCTTATTTATTACAATATTGGCATGAAGACTTAGTGTTTTTTTAATTAAGATATTTCAAGAACGAATCGGATATTCAATATAAATTTCAAGAAGCATTGGGAAAGCATCCCTGTGTTTGGTATTTCATGTCTTTTCGATATCCCATTATTTGTCTTTTTTTGTTTATTTAATCTCCCATTCCCATTTTAGCCCTAGCTTTACCAAGCATGGGCAAAATGTGCCCATTAGTTCGTTTCTAAAACATAATGTTCTATAAATGGATTCAGATATTTTTTATTTATTTTTATTCTATTTGTTAATAACACCTAATTCTACGTCATAACATTTAAGTCTGTGCAGAAAACGTAAAGATTTTCGGGCATGGACAATTTTTTTATCATGGTTGGTAAAACTTATGACAAAAATATATGAATGCTACTGATTTACTTTGGTAACACTGAAGTGGTCGTCATCCATTGTTGAAGCAAGATAGTGCAGCTGTTTGTCCGGTAATACTATCCAATGTCTTTGGTTGGTCCCTGTGGATTGTATTTAACCTGTACGTATTGTTGAAAAGGATTATGATGACTGATAGTGGTTTAAATGGAGAATACGTGATGCCAAGTGATGATGAACATCGAAACTTAACAATGTACAAGAAGATTATCCAACACTTATTTTAATTACCTTAATTGTTATGTAACAATGTGTATATAATAAAATAATTTTAATTACATTATAAATCATTCATGTTCACAAAATAAACATCTAATTTCAATATTATAGTCATAATAAAGAATTAAACATATGTACACTTTTTTCCCATGGTTGGTAAAGAATGTTTCCAAAAATAACTTGATAATGCTAGGGTTAATCAGAGTATACAAGAACTTGTATGTCTCCACGACGAGTGGCCACGACTAAGAGTGCGAGGTCGTCAACAGAGCAGATATCGCGTTGTGCAACTCCCCAGCTCGCAATAAAAGAGAAGATAGCACTGATGCCCCTCCCTTCAACCCTTGATAATGTAGAACGATTAGTGCTATAATTGAGCAACCGAATAATTGTCGTATGGTAAACACTGTAGCAAGTAGTACATCAAAAAGCATAACAGATGTCAACCGAAGAGGAGCGAAAGCGATTAAACGGTTCCAAAATAATTGTTTTATTAAGAAATATTCAGAAATAATGAGGTAATATCCATTAAATAGAACATTAATCATAGACAATTGTGTTGGTTTATTTTTAGCCTTTAAATATCCCGTGCCGACCTGGATGGCCGAGGTGGCTAGAAGCGAGTACCGACTCAGCACTTCGATCCGAAGGGTCGCGGGTTCGAGTCCCGCCTTGGGCATGGTTGTTTGTCCCTTGACTTTGTGTGTGTTGTCGCGGAGGGCCTCGCGTTCTGCTGACCCCAGATCAGAGGAGCCCGCAAGTGCGTTGGTCTAGTGTATGGTCGAATATGCGGCCCATCGGGACGTAAAAGGTAATCGGCTGTTGGCTGGGTAAAAGCCCTAGGGAAAAAAAATATCCCGTAATGGACACTTGGCCTCCTAATACGGGATAAACTCTACAAGGGTTTCCTTGTAGTTTACAGTAATTATGGTACATATATGTACCATAATGGTTACATAATATACCATAATTATGGTACATATATGTCCCAATTGTAAACATATGCGTTTACAATTGAAATCTCAACCATGCAATCTTAAATTTTTTATGTTCTAGTTAAATTCTGGATATTATGAGTCCTAATGAAATTTGTCTAGTTAAACGCATTTTAAAAATATTTGTTGTTTCTATTTTATGTATGACTTCCTTTTCGTCCTATCGTGAGCCAGGCTTGTCCATCGGGGTCCAACTGTCTCTTTAAAGCTGTCCTGCCATCTTTTGTTCTGCCTCTCTTGTGTTCTCCAACCTGATCTTGGGCATTGAGTGAAGGACTAATTCTTTACTCTATGTCTTGGGTAACATTACGTTATTGCATGTTCCTTTTCGGTAATGGGGCGGACACATCATCCTAATGATGTGTCCGCCCCATTTCCATTTTAGTTGCAGCTTGTTGTATTGCGTCTTGAATATTAGTTTTGTTTATGACATTGCTTAGTGTATGATCCTTTAGTCCAGTTATTATTTTTCTTTGGCATATTGATAATTTCATTTTTTGTGCAGACGTTAAAGACCAAGTCTGGCGTCCGTAGATTATCGTAGGTAGTATGTCCGAATTCATAATTTTTTCTTTAAATTTATTTATTTAACGTCAAAAAAGCAGTTAAAAACTGCGCATGACGTGCTATGGGGAAAAATGAATTGTGTGCACATTTTCAAAATTCTGTGATCCCTACATTAAGTCATATACTACTTAAAATTGGAAGGAGAAAATGGCTCTTATCCATGTTGTCCAAACAACAAATTCATCTTTTTTTTTTTTTTTTTTAGTAATATAAATGCAAGAATTCAGAACTTTTTGCACGTGAAGGTTATTCATCGACTTATTTCTTTGCCAGACGTATTTTCGAAAGACATTATTTGTCCTAGATATACAGGTGAGTCACGTAACTATAGCACATCCTGCTGTTTTTGAACGGTTGAAGTTATAGCAATACAATCTTCACGAAGGTGCATGAGGGAATGGGTGATTGATACATGTATTAATTTTTATATTATCATTTGTATTTTTCGAGATATTAAGGTAACTTTGTTATTTTCAAATGGAACTATACATATTTTTTAGTCTATCATGACGAGCGTAAAAAGACGAATCAAATGATATACATATTGTCATATTTTAGATAAGCATTCTTCTTCTTCTTCTTCTTCTTCTTCTTCTTCTTCTTCGGCATTTTCCCCTTAGGAGCTTGCCGTTTTCACCCTCCACAACTCTCGATCCTCCCAACCTCGTGGTTTGAGGCCTCTATCCTTCATAGCTTCTTGTATGTATTTTTCCCATTCTAAAACCGGTCTTCCTCTTTTTCGCCTCTCAGGTGGTTGCCATTTTAAGATCTTGTGTGGCCATCTGTTTTTTGACATTTTCTGAACATTTCCATACCACTGTAGTGCTCTATTTTCCAAGGTCTTCGTAATAGAACAAATTATATTCATCCTTCTCCATATTTCTTCATTTCGCACTCTGTCCTTGCGAGTAAGTTGTAGGCATCGTCTCATGTAGTCCATTTCCACTGTCCTTATCTTATCTCTTATTTTTTGTGTTTGTGGCCACATTTCCGCTCCATATAGTACTATATTTTCTACTACACAATGGAATATCCTTCTTTTGACATCTTGGCGGATATTGTTATTCCATAATATGCCGTGTAAAGTTTTGGTTGCTTTCTTCCCATAATTATTTTCGAGTTTATATCTGCAGCACATGTAAGCATTTTCTTGAGTAATTTTGACTTTTGCGACTCGTATTTAACGGACATTGTACCGCCCTGAGCACGTGCTAGCAAGGAGAGCTCTGTGTGACCTTCGTTGGCGGACTGTTACATATACGTTGAACATCAGTCGCAAAAAAATCAAAATCACTCAAAAAATTATCATCTAACATATCACCATATGTATATCATTGGATTTGTCTTTTGACGCTCGTCATAGACAAAAAAATATGTATAGATCCATTTGGTAAATTTACCTGAATATCTCTTAAATCCAAGTGATAAAATCGAAGCGAATACGTGCATCAATTAGCCCCATTCCACCGTGCACTTTCGTGAAAACTGCAATGCAATAACTTCAACCGTTCAAAAATTACAGGAGGTGCTAAAGTTACGTGACTCATCTTGAGTATACTGAGACTCATATACATTCATTTGTAGTACATCCATAAAAATTTTAGCCTAAAACACGAGGAAAAGTTTATAGTTCTCCCTACTCACCATGTCTTCATATTCACCATATATCACGTATTGTTTGGATAACCGTTACTGATGATACAAGTGGTAAAAATGCCATTGTATTTTGCGGTACAAAATGATGCGACACGAGGCTGATAGGTCGAATGGTGCAATCCTATACTTGGGTTTTTCTAACGTGGCATTTGAAGGTGTTATCTTCAAGATAGAATATGGCTCGATTTTTGCGTCTTTCTCGGTCCTGCCACTATAGTCACTTGATCTGCAGCACTGCTTGATTCGATGGCGATCATGCGACATCTTGAGGCAGGACCAAGAAAGACGCAAAAATCCGTGCCTTATTCCATCTTGAAGATAATACCCACAGATGCCACGTTAATAAAGTATAAGCTAAAAATAAAATCATTTTTAACATGTGTAACACACACTATTTTTTGGACAGCATTACAGACTTTCCTTTTATTTTAATTCGAGTATACACATCACTTAATTGCTTCTATGTAACATTAAGGCCAGTAGTCGCGGATGCGTTCACACAAAAGTATTTTATTTGTTGCATTCGCCGTTTTGCCTAGACATTTGAGCATCGATTCACTTTTAGCACTAGTGTTAAAAATTGAACATTTAGCATGCGGTGAATTTCCTAAAAGTATCCGCTGTTATTAGTGGCGGTCTCAAAGTGTAGTTTTTATTTACACTATACCCGATTTTATGCCATACCCGATTTTACTGTTAGGTTGTTAAGCTAAATATGTTTCTTTCATGTATGTATTGTGAGAAAACCATAAACAGGGAAACAAGCACAGGCAACGAAAACAGGATTATTTCCATCTGTTTAGTAGTTGCATAATTTACCGTATATAATACTTTCGCTTCCTGAGTGCTTTCAACTTCTTATCTTATCGCTTACTTTATTTATGCTTCAACGATAAACTGTTTCAACTTGCTTGTTTTTCGAACACTTTGCGAAGTCTTGTTTAGAGACACTACGGTGACGTTCTGCTTCTAAACCTTTACAAAACATAGAAAAGGAATGATGGAGATTTTAATTTTCTTGTGTGTAATGAACTGTGTATTTTTATTTTTAATACTTTCATTCTAAACAATGTCATCAAAATTTGTTTTCATTTTCAGACGTAAATATATTATTTTTTTGTTCACACCTGATGATGCACATAAAAATAACGCGAAAATTCGTGTTCCAATATTATATGAAAAGTAAAACATTTTCTGAAAACTTGTACAAAAATGTACAAGTGTGTACAAAAGTGTAAAATTGCCTATAAAGAAAAGGGGATACCCCAGTGTTAAATTCAATGATTTATTTTTCCTGTCGTGGCTCAGGCCTTCATATTTGCTATGCCTTCTTACCTCCCAAATTCTGCTACGCTCTTTTGACGATGTAGCAGAGATATAATAAGGTATCATTCGGACGACGAGAAAGGCGATTTGAATTTAGCTCCGAGACTTCTTTTTGGTTTAAGAATATTTTACAGTAATACAACATGGGACAAATCCACGGCTTTGATCGGGTTTGGCTCGAGAACATAACAGTCCGATATGCTAACCAGGCCGGTATACACGGTACATTTTTCGTGCAGATTCTCATACAGTTTCTGTACAGAAACTTCAAGATCCCAAACTGGAATTATAAAAGCCAAAAGTCACGTTTATATGATCTGTATGCTTTTTGTATGAATACTGTATGAAGCACCACAAGACGCTGCTTTGGTTGGTTGGTTGTTAGTGATTCCGGGCGCCTCAACAGCTTAGGTCATCAGTTCCGTAAGTGCAGTGCATGATTTTTCCTCAGGAGATGGCGGTGATGGGGACAAGGAAGAGGAAGGAAAGATCACGCACGCTCCATAGCCCGTTTGTTAGGGTACTTCTCCGGCATTCACCTGGTGGTGATCGGAGAAACCACGGAAAACTACCGATCAGAGCAGCCGGCCGCTAGAATTCTCCTCCAGACAGCGGTTGAATGCGACCTACTGACAAACTCCTGTCGGTAATTCTGTCACCATCGGGACTCGAACCTAAGACCTCCCGGTCGGTTCTTTCGAATGTTGATAGTGTAACTCCAAAGACCTCAGATGAAATTTGTGGCTTCGGTGGTGCAAGGGCCGATGCATATGATACAGTTTTTGTGCTGATTGGATTTACAGAAAACGTGCAGCCCAGACTGCACGATTTCTGCATGAAAACTTTTGAGAATGTTCATAGTTTTTCGCGCAGAAAGCTTACATTTTGACTCAAACGCCTCTAGCCGCAGAATCGTTCACTAACGGATTTGTTTACCTGACACCACGATAATTGTCCATTTTGTGGTTCGGTGTGTTAAGGTGCGATTGTGTGAAGTATTATTATAATAACTACCTCTTTCCCTATTACCTTCTTTCTTATGTTTCTTCTTTATGATCCTCAATGTTAATTAATACTTAACCCCTCAACTGACGTGGTGAGTTGTTACATAACCGGTATCGTGGTGCCATTTTGACCTCATGCCATTCTTTCTTTTCACGATGAAAATTTGTAACAGATTTTAAACGAATAATAAAATAATAATAATAATAATAATAATAATAATAATTGCTTTATTGACATGGCGATGCTCAGGTCATCAGGCTCTTTCTTCCGCCTCACCACAAACTTCAGTCTGAAAGAACGAGCTATTAATGATATCTAAAAATTATTGTAGATTTTTATTATAACAATATTTATTATTTGATTTTTAAAATAATACGAACGTGACATTTGGTTTTTTTATTGAAATCTATTTTTCAGATATTTGATAGGGTTTTGTACAGCTTTAGGCACTTAGCCTATACCACATTTGAAAATCTACGAATACACCAGCTAGAACACGAAGTGTAGCGGTGCCTCCCATGGTGAAAGCGATGGGTGACCTCTTGCGTATCATATCCGATTTCAGCCAAAGAGCTTCATGCACTAGTTTGCGTTACAATATTAGCGGGAATTTTAAATGCAGTCAGTTACCAAACATTTGAGTTACTAATTTTGAACGTCTATATTTGATATCGATGACGCAACACTGACTGGTACCGGGAGGGTAGCCCAGTGCATCAACTGTTGTCACTGCTTGTCAGCTAGGTCGAATTCCGGAGGATAATTTTAGCGCACGGCAGCTCTGATCGGTAGTTTTTGTGGTTTCTCCGATCAAAACCAGACGAATATCGGAGCAGTACCCTACCAAACGGGCTACGGACCGCGCGTGATCTTTCCTTTCTCTTCCTTGTCCTATCATCATCCCTCACTTACATACACTTACACTAACATGCACTACACTACTAGACATGCCGCGAGACCGGTCGGGAGCTTAGAGTTTGTCTCGGCTGGGGCGGTGTCCTGCAAATGGGAGATACCTTGTTGGTGTAAACCTCGTTAGGCGACGGTAGAGAGACGCGGGATCTTGCCATCCAGCGGGGAAACTACCTCCCTGATAAAAAAATATGCATTACACTTACGGGAATAATGACCTTAGTAGTTGACTTGTCCGGAATCGCTACCAACCAACCAACACTGAGTGGGCTCCATTGAGTGTATGCAATGCTGCGCGCATTGTTTAATTCACTTAACGGCAAGGACTGAATTTTCAATGTGGCGTCTTAACCTACTTCCGGTCAGAACAACCAACTTTTGAAACTATAAATCCGACCACTTCCTGATTGATAGAATTCATACTAACCGCTTACTTTTTCTTGATACTCCACAGCGGGGGATGCGGGGAAAGGCGGGTCCTGTCTACGTCACGGCAGTGCAATGCTGTCAACTTTATCGACAGAAAACTCAGCGTCTTGGAATACATAAAAATGAGAAGGAAAGCAAGATTTTTTTTTTAATTCTGAAGAAATAATTAATAGTTATAGAAACTATTGAGTAATAAGAAGGAGCACTGCACTCCCAGACCGTTAGAAAGAGACAGCGAAAATTGAGAAGTCCGCATTATAAAAGAAGGTGAACAGCACTGCCAACTGAATCCTGACGTTACGAGTGGAGCTCATATTTTCTACCGGGACGTGCTGTGTCGGGCTGAGCCACAACTAGGGAGCTGGAGGACCAAGAAAACGTGCGCACATAGTACAGTTGATTGTTGTCGTCGTCTGTCAAGGTCAGGCTCTCTGCCATAGAAGTATGTTTTGTTATGTAAAAGTCCTCCTGTCTCGTCTTTTGTTAAAGTAAATCATATCATCCATAAACGAGCATGAATTGAGTGAACAACTAATCGAAATAAGACTTCGTTTTCGAGTAATGGAATTGTCGAGTGTTTTGTGCGAATAAAAATAGAACCTTAAAAGTGATCTCTTGACAAATGTCCCGCCTGAGATATGGCATAATATTCTGGGGAAATACATCTTATAGCTCCCAGACTTTTAAATTACTAAAAAACGAATTGTACGAATAATAACCAAATCCCACCCACGTGATTCATGTAAGCCTCTCTTCATTAATCTAGGAATTTTACCATTACTTTGTTTATTTACGAATCAGTGGTTTTTGTCAAAAATGACTTGCTTATGAGCGGGAATATATTTTCAAAAAATGCCGATGTCTATTACTATAACACTCGACGTAGAAATCATATTCATCAGGTGACAGTATCACGAGCTCATTACAAAAAATTTACATACAATACATGTACATGATTTTACAACACTTTGCCAGATGACATTAAACGATTAAATTCAATAGAAAAGTTTAAATCCCAAGTGAAATCGTTTCTGCTGCATAACTGTTTCTATACAATTAGAGACTATACTGAGCATCACAAGAAAAGTAACATTAATTTTAACAATGATACATAATGCATTATTTACCATTTGGACTGTATAAATGAGTATAAACAACCTGTAACAACTATTGTACTACAGCTTTCGGGTCAATGACCCCCATCTCGATCAGGTTTTTCGTCCAGTTTCCCTGATCCATTGAGCAAATGGCCCCTTGTTTTGCTTCTGGACATAAATGTAACTTCATTTTCTGTACACGTCTTCTAGAATTCAGTGGGAAATACAATTATTCAAATTATCGTTTCCATGTTGTCGCGGCAGGAAGAATTATTCCGAAGCACAACATGATAAGAGCCAAAATGTATTGCTTATTTATCCTTGAAAATAGATTTTATTACATGAGAGTTTTTTTTTCAAAATTTAAGTAGTATATGGCTTAGTGTAGGGATCACAGAATTTTGAAAATGTGCACACAATTCACTTTTCCCCATAGCACGTCATACGCAGTTTTAACTGTTTTTTGACGTAAAATAAATAAATTAATTAATTAATAAATAAATAAGTGTCAGTGATATTTACACTATTTAAACGAAGTTCTAACTGTGCATTAGAATTTCTCGTGTAAATAACGTTTGAAAGTATCAAAAACAAAATAGTGGAAGGATTTTAATAAAATGAATAATATTAGCAATGTGATGTAATTAATTATGTAGTTCGTTCTTACCTGACAGATACTTCCTCTGCCGCTCCTATTTCTTCTAATATAAATGTTTTAATGTGTTATATGAAGACTCGTAGTAATAAGTATACTTAACAAAATACTTTATTGAATCAATTGAAAAAAAATTTTAAGGTTAATCATAGTAAGTACATTGATTTAAGTAATTATAACTCTGAAGATCAACTTCAATTCTTTTCCATTAAGCATGTATTTTTTATGTCCTAATAGACAAAGAAGCAGTAAATCGTTTTGACAAGGTGATGGGATACTAATAAGAATTGTATAATTATAGGAGGTAAGCGATGATATTTTGTAGAATTATTATTAGAGAATTTTCAACAATTTTCAACAAGTCTTAAAGCATTTGACAAACAGAGACGAAGAGTATAATGATTATATTATACATTATAGATAATGGTTTCATAAAGTATCAAATAATATAAACAATAAATAAATTAGTAGACCTGATCTACAACTTTTGGACATTTTGATTGCAGTAGCATTCTTAGTCAATATATTAATTCCAGTGGCAGAGAACATTCTATTCAGATGTGCTGAGATGCTTTTGTTTTATTTTTTGTATCTGCTTATGATACTGCAACTGATCATGACATGCACCTGAGATCACACCCACTTATGAACACACAATAACTTTATAAAATATATTTACATTTATAAGCATTTTTTTATCATTACCAACAATGAATTATATAAAGTTCTCTTATAAACAGTTTAAAAATATAGAACTGGTAACACAAATGGAAATCACTTACCTCCAATAACTTTGCTACCCATGATGTAATAAAATTGTGGGAGACATCAGTCCCTTCATCTACTAATTCTTTCCGTGACCAGCGATGTTAATTTCCGTTGAAGCTAATTTTGAATTCCTGTGATTTTTACCCAAGAATAGGTCTATATGTCATGGGTTGAGCCATTTCTATAATAAATTAATTGTGTAAAAAACAGATTGATTGAACGTTAAACTAAAATACCAAAATCTAAATAACATCAACAGACTAAATAGTAGCTGAGGAAAGTTATGTAAGGATAAGGAATTTCACTAAAAAGGACAACAAGTTGTGAAATAACTAAAGTAAATAAGTAAATATAAAATCATGGGAATAATAACACGAAATAATTGAAATGTTGGCGGAATCTCGTCGTCATTGTTTTATTGCAAACATGGAAGAAATGAAAATACCGTGTCGCTTTTCAGTACTTATGTCCATGCGATGGTAACATTTTTTCATGAGCTGCATTTTACTCCTTATTTAAGATGATGAGTAGGGAGCGGATTTTGATGACCTAAAACATCGCCAAAAATGATTAATAAAATGCTTTTAAAATGCTTTAAAATGCTCTAAAACAAACAAAAAAAAAAATGACGTAAAAATCGTTTCAAAACCAGTTCGGATGAACAACTCAAGCTGTTGGATACGTTACTGCTGTAATCGAGTCTTTTTCCGTTCGTTCGAGTAAACTCAGCTCGCAAACTTTTGGTTTGGACCGTTCTTTACCAGGAAATCTCTGTCTTTAGTTATCTCGAAATCGCCGGAACTGGCAATGGTGCTGATATACTTCACAACAATTACATACACACAATGACTGTCAATACAATTTCTGAGCATATCTCAGCGAACAAATCAAATAGGCTTCTGAGTAATTCTATGAAGAACATTTGTTGCAGCTCGTAAATATTATTTGAAAAAACTATAAAAAAAAAAAAAATTCAAAATATTGACCTAAAAATGGGTGAATTCCTACTGTCATAACAAAAAATGAATTTCTTTACTAAACGGCATTGCTCTTAAGTGAAAGCGAAAAAATGACGCCAAAAATGATCATTAAAATCCACCCCCTAGTGATGAGGACAAAAATGGGCGAGAGGGACAATTGTCGGGGCCGCGCTGACGACAGGCAGCTTTCGCTCCCGGGCAGTGGGCCAATAGCATCGCAGAGAAAAGTGGGTGCACTCATCCAGTGGCGTTGCTTAAGTTGGTGTCACTCCCTTGGGCAAAACTAATGGTGTCACTCCCAAAATTAAATACAAAAATATCTATATCTGAATAGTTTACACATTATTTAATAAAAATACAAGTGTATTCGCACGATATTAAAGATAATTTGTAGATTATTTAATCAAGATTAACGATAAGATAAGGTAAAGTAATCGCCGAAATCAAGACCCTTGGATTACTGAAGAATTGAGGCTCTCTGATGATAGTTTCGCGTTTTACTTTACATTATTTTTCTGCGCTTTCTTAATATATATGATTTAATTGTATAACTATTAAATTAATATGTATGTTTCTATATATAATTTTTAAATAAATCATTAAAATTATATAATTTGAACTATAAAATTTTATAATTGGTGTCACCCCTAAAATGGTATCACCTCTAAAATAAAATGGACGCACCACCTCCTGCCTTCCCTAGCTACACCAGTGCACTCTTTTCAGATGATTGATTGATTAGTAGTAATTTACGGCGCTTCAATGGCTAAGGTAATTAGTCCCATAAGTGTAGTGTATGTTTCTCCCTCAGGAGATGGCGGTGATCTTTGCCTCACCGGTTGGTGAGATCCGTGGGCGACGTTCTGTCGGCTAGCGGGGTTGGAGTTTTCGACTCTAGCTTTTCAGCTAGGTCGAATTCAGTCGCTGTGTGGAGGAGAATTCTAGCGGCTGACTGCTCTGATCGATAGTTTTCCGTGGTTTCTCCTATCAACACCAGTAGCAGTAACCTAACAATCGGGCCACGGACTGCGCGCGATCTTTCCTTCCTCTTCCTTGTCCTGTCCTGTCATCTCCTCTTACACCCAAACACACACACACTTACACTAACATTCACTATACTGCCACATATTTCGAGAGACCGGTTGCGGCGGTGCTCTTGTCCCGGCTGGGGCGGTGAGTCACTGAAGAGTCAGCTTGAATGCTGATTCAGCTTATCATAGCTGGTGGAACCCGGTGCAAAAAGTGTGTGTGGGCTCTTACGATAAATTAACTCTACGCCGATCCGGTGGCCGAGATCGCTGAGGTAGTGTCGTAGAGACCTCGGATCGAAGGGTCGCGGGTTCGAGTCCGGCCACGAGCATGGTTTTGTTTTTTGTGTTCGTCCTTTCATCCCTTATCAACCACCATATCGTCTCATCTTATTTGTTACCATACCGTTAACTTTAATAGTGGTCCCTAATGACCTAGATGTTGATAAGATCTTAAATTACCTCCCTCCAAAAAAAGAATTCCACAGAATATTCTAGTATATGTGTATATTCTTTTTTTTCTAGACGCTCGGCACTCAGACGGCTCAGTTCACATCAGCTCTTTGTCCGCCTTTCGGAATTCGCGATATCTCAGAATGTGACATGCCCCACATTGCGACCAACGGGTTTTACTTTCTAGCTAACGTTGACGCAGCAGAGAGAAAATTATGTAATACTGCGCGAAAACATGGCGAATTTTCGGCAGAGAAACTATTATTCAAGGGCCCTGGTTATAAAAAAGTATCGAGTTGCTAAATTTAGAAAAAGATTCTCTAATACTTAGTAGAGCCAGAATTCATGTTTTGTGAGTCCTTGTTACCGAAAAATCGAATGACGGCGAAAAGTCTGCCTCTCCATCTGTGAACATCGCTAGCCGCTAAAGCGTTCCGCCGACTTTCTCCAAAATTTATATTCTCCAATGGATCTGACTGATGTCGCGGCTATTTGAATTTGAAACCGATATTTTAATTTTGGGGGTACTTTACGTGAAGCCCATGAGACATTTTTCAAATTTTCCAAAAATTACTCAATCGTTTTCGATTAAAATTTTGATTGATTGATTTGATTTACTTAAAGTCGCATCAACTACATATGGTTATTAGCAACTACTTTTATAATTACACAGTTAGTACAAAATAACACAGTAACTAAGAATTAAACATATATGGTTAAATACTATTATAAACTTCAATTTCTCTTATAAAGCTAATGAATTTGATGCACTGTTCTTTGTTATTGAGGCCTTTAGGAGAATTTAAATTGTACTTGTTTCTTGAACTTTCATATTTAGGGCATGGAAACAAATGTTTTACTGAAAGAGAAATCTTGCATGAATTGCAGTTATCAGCATCAGTCCTGGGAGGGAGAAAAAAAACAACAAAAACTCCCATGTAGTAAAATCTATTTTCAAAAATAAATAAGCAATAAATTTTGAATTTTGAAAGGGAGAAAAAAAAACAAAAAAACTCCCATGTAATAAAATCTATTTTCAAGGATAAATAAGCAATACATTTTGGCTCCTATCATGTTGTGCTTCAGAATAATACTTCCTGCCGCGACAACATGGAAACGATAATTTGAATAATTGTATTTCCCACTGAATTCTAGAAGACGTGCACAGAAAATGAAGTTACATTTATGTCCAGAAGCAAAACAAGGGGCCATCGCAGCATTTGCTCAATGGATCAGGGAAACTGGACGAAAAACCTGATCGAGATGGGGGTCATTGACCCGGAAGCTGTAGTACAATAGTTGTTACAGGTTGTTTATACTCATTTATACAGTCCAAATGGTAAATAATGCATTATGTATCATTGTTAAAATTAATGTTAAACAATACAAACCTTTTTGGTTTACATGTTCAGTGCTGAAACGAACGAGAATTAGAAACATATTTAAGCTTGTCTTGCATCAAAAGTGAATCGACGCATTATAATCGCCAGTTCTCAATTAGTCATATAAACAAAACATAGTGCGTGTCAAATTATTATCGTATACTCGTTATTCTTGCAGAAATTCTCGAAAAAGGTAACAAAGCTATTGACAGTTTGTTTCAAGCAGAATATCGAAATATAAATGAAATTGAGTATGAAGTATAAGGGAATTGGATGGAAAATAACAGTCAATTGTCTAAATGAAATGGTATATTTAGATTACATTCGTCTATTGCCAAAAGGTATTTCAAAGATTTCATTGCATGAAAATATAGCATTTTGGGGTCTTCCTCTATTACGATTAGGAGTAGTCTCCTACTACTCCAGAAGCATATTTGTCCATAAAAAAGAATGGAATAGTTAACAGAGAAATAAAGTAACAAGCGGAAATTTTAAATAAACGAGCACATACCAAAATGGCAATTTTCATATTAATTCAACAAAATTATATTTATTTCGTACGATTTATTGTTATTTGAGAATTAAGAAATTTATTTATTAATATTTTCCTGTTTCTTAAATTGAATAAATCGAATTCAAGGCTCCCTCAGAACGACGGGGACGATCCGCAGCCAACACGGATAGTCAGCAGCGGAAGTTTTGCGTCACATCACACGTTCCTTATGAGCACGTTCAGATCTGCGCGGCAGGCGAACGTCGCGCCAACGGATTGACAGCGTTTAATCGGTGGCGAAATAACGCAGTCAGACGCGTTTCTTCCGCTGCAGTTCGAGTTTCGTGGAAGTCCGCCCGTGTTCGGGAGTCTCCCCCCCCCCTTTGAGTCGAGCGACCTTGCCAACCGTCACCAAACGTTGACTCATAATTGACGCTCCGGTGTGAACGGTCCTGCGTATTCCGCGGCCGCGTCTAACTCGGAATGTTCCGCGCCGCACCCGCTGCGGATCTACCGCGTCGGTCAGTGGGAGCCATCATACGAAATAAGTGTTCTGTACAAATAAGTAAACTGTCACTTGTGTTGGTAGTGCATTTGTTTATGTGTTACGTATTTAGTTTCAGATTAGTACACAAACAGTAATGAACCAGTAAGTCGTAATAAAAATTACGATACGCATTGGGCACCATTTGCCCTCGAAACCGGCAAAGGTGGCTCAGGGCATCAACTGATGTCACTGTAGTGCCTCTGACCGGGAGGTCTGAGAGTACGGGTCCCGACGGAGGGAAGACACTAGCTAGATTGCTCGGTCGAATCCAGCCGCTCTCCAGAGGAAAATTACAGCGGCCGGCGGCTCTGATCGTAGTTTTCCGGCTTTAATAGTTTTTTTTCGACAAACACCAGGCGAATGCCGGAGCAGTTCTCTAACAAAAGGGACACGGACCGCGCGCGATTTTCCATCCTCTTCCTTGTCCTATCCTCCACTCTTCTTACATCGTTACATGCACTACACAATCATACATATCAGACGATCGAAGCTTGTCCCGGCTGGGGCGGTTCTCCGCTGGTGGAAAATACCTGGTTGGAAAAAGCAGAAAGCGATGTGTAGGTCGGCGACGGATATCATCGCCTAGCAGGGGAAATCACCGCCAACTCGTGATAAAACATTCACTAAATTCACGAGACTAAATCACCTTAGCAGTTGACGACCACGCAAAAACAAAATAATCAATTAATCAATCTAATAAGCGCTGTATATTATCACCTACAGTGGGAAATCACTGCACCTCCCGTGATAAAACATTCACTACACTCACGAGAACAAATGACCTTGGCAGTTGACGCGCCCGGAAAAACAAAATAATTAATTAATCCATGTAATAAGCGCCGGATATCATCACCTCCCGTGCGAAATCACGCCACCCCCGCACGAGAACAAATGACCTTGGCAGTTGACGCGCCCGGAAAAACAAAATAATTAATTAATCCATGTAATAAGCGCCGGATATCATCACCTCCCGTGCGAAATCACTGCCACCTCCCGTGATAAAACATTCACAACACTCACGAGACAAAATGACCTTAGCAGTAGACGCGCCCGGAAAAACGAAACAATCAATTAATCATTCTTGAAGTTTCTGGGTTCCCAGCGATGTTCCGGTTGCAACACCCTTCCCTCAGGCCTGCTCTGCGTATCCAGGGGCACTACGCTTGCCTTTCGTTTCTTTGTTTCGCTTCGCGAGCATCGCAGTGTGCGGGAGAACGCTCTCTGGCACTGGCCCAGCTGCACCGCTAATTTTAGCGTCCGCTCGCTCGCCGCACAAAGGCCCTGCAGCTGTTGTGGATAAAGAGAGAAAGAGCGACAAACAGTGCAAGCGCTACCCAACCGAAGCCACCATACAAACATTTCGATCAGGTCGTATCGGCTGTGATGGCTTAGTGGGTACGGCCGTTGACGCTGCAACCTCTCTGACCGGGAAGAGCTCGAGTTCGTGTCTCGATGGTGGCGAATTTTCTACGTTAGATGAATAGGACGAATTCGGTCGCTCTTTGAAGTAGCATTGTAGCAGTCATCTGCTCTTTTTGGAAGTTTAATGTTCATTGATTATTTCGTGTGTTTGGGCGCGTCAACTGCTATTTTATTTAATCTCGCAAGTCTAGAGTTTGTTTTTATAACGGGAGGTGTTCTTCCTCTCCTGGATGATGTGATCTACTTGTCGCCTTCCGGGGTTTTCCTCATCCAGATATCCCCAACCGCTCCAGTCGGGACAAGCTGAAATCTCGCGATAGGTTTTCCGACATAAGGGTAGTGTAGTGCATGTATGTGTAAGTGTCAGGAGTGAGGATATGGCAAGAAAGACGAAGGACAGATAAAGCACAGTCCGTGGTCCATTTGCTAGGATACTGCTCCGATATTCACCGGGTGTTGATCGGAGAAACCACGGAAAACTACCGATCAGAGCAGCCGGCCGCTAGAATTCTCCTCCAGACAGCGACTGAATTCGACCTAGCTGAAAAGCTAGTGTCGAAAATCTGCCATCGTCGTCACTCGAACCTAGGACCTCCCGGTCAGAGGCACTGCAGAGACAGTGTCAGTATTTGGCTCTGAGCTAAACTCACGCGGTGGAGTAGTTTTCCGATGGGTTCAGGAGCAGTTCATGAGGGGGGGTGGGGGTAATGAAATGTAATTTTTTTCTTCTCACTTTAAAACAATGCTGTTTAGTATAGAAATTCATTTTATGTTAAGAGAAAAGAAAATGACCCATATTTGTAGGTCATTATTTTGCATTTTTTGTCGATTTTCACAAGTAAGCCGTTTTTTACTTTTTCCTGTCATTTTTAAGATATTTTTTCTGATTTCATTGGTTTTAATGTCATTTTTAATGGTGCTTTCTTGAAGTAGTATTTACGAAATGCAACAAATGTTCTTCACAGAATTACTCAGTAGCCTATTCGATTTGCTTGTTCAGAAATAGTTTTGACAGCCGCTGTATGTAATTCTTGCGACGTATATCAGCGCCAATGCCGGTTCGTTGAATTTCAGGATAACTAAAGATAGAGATTTCCTGGTAAAAAAACAGTCCAAAACAAAAGTTTGCAGTTCACTCGAACGAATGGAAAAAGCCTCGATTGCAGCAGTAACGTTTCCAACAGCTTAAGTTGTTCATCCGAACTGGTTTTGATAAGATTTGTTGCGTCATTTTTCTTTGCTTTTAGGGCATTTTTTAAAGAATTTTAAGAGCATTTTGTTGATCATTTTTGGCGATGTTTTAGGTCATCAAAATCCTCTCCCTAATCATAACAAACGGGCCACTGACCACACCTGATCTTTCCATCCTCATTCTTATCTCTTCTCATTACACGCACTTACACTACAAAAGATGTCAAATTATTAGTCTAGAGTAGTTATTGCTTGAGAAAAATGTATTTACGACCATAGGTCTTCGCAATAAACCGTGTTTACATTTTTAAAATGTTTTAAAAAGTTTCCCTTATTCATAATTAACATACTTGTTATGAGACATGTTGAAAATCAATTTTCAACCCGTTCTTACAATTTTAGAGTTATTTCGCTGGACAGAAATGAGTTGTCTCATAAGATAGTTTTTAAAACCATATCTCATCCAGTTTCTTTCAACTATTGATCGACCAGTTTCTAAGAGATTAATGTCATGGTTATTGGCAGCCCATTGGAATACAGTCTGATCAATGTCTCAAAGATAATTTGCAACCTCCTTTCTTACTGTGGCATGGAGCGTAGTCATGCATGAATATGCATGCATATTTCGAAACCAATAATGTACGTGTGAGAATCCTTGATTCTTTAGGACCTCTATGTATTGGGCGTGCCTCATTAAACCTATAATAATGTATGCAATTCCAGTACTATTAGCAGACATTACACGTCAAACCATTTATTTTGTCCGGTGCTTCTCAGGGCACATTATAAACCACAAAATCAAGAAACTAGGGATGGGTCCTCGATACTTTCGATGCCTCGATACCCGCGATACTCGAGCGCTATCGATAGTTTCAGAAAATGACTTGATACATTTTCGATACTTTCAATTTTCTATGACATTCCTCTCTTCTGATTTTACAGAATAATTGTCTTCTTTACACTCCTCTTTCTCCTATTTTTCTTCTGTTAGCATCAAGGAAGTGTCCGTCTGTTCGGATTCACTTACAGTCGTCGAAATTACCCAACGCTGCAACGTCCGGGCGCCGTGCTTATCACCATCTCACCTATCACCATCTCTTGAGATAGCACACAATTCGCGACCAATTTAGCTTTGGGAAACTCTTCCTTGTGAGCTCCTGGCAATCTAGTGGCGACAGGCACGATAAGCAATACTCAATGACGGCGTTTCTTCCCGTGACGCTCCCTTCGTCAACACATCGTGGAGGCATCTGACGGAGCTCTTAAAGTGACGTTCTCCGTTTTATTGTGACCGAAAGACGGCTAGATTAGTGAATTCCATGTAAAAAATGAGTAAAGTGTGAAATTATTTTGAAGAGGACTCGAAAGATAACAATCGTGCTAATTGTAGAATATGTAAAAAACATTTTCGCCTGATGAAAAATCACACAATACTAGAAATTAAAAAGCAAACATGTTACATCAATACCCCGGGTAGTATTCAGCTCCACCGAACACAAGGTATCCAAGCCAATTAGTGTTGCACCGGACGTTGGAAACGTCGCGGATCGTACAAGTGAAGAGGTAGAAGTTAATGGCCCATCGTCAGTCCTGTCAAGATCCTGGAGTTCCAAAACAAATCAACCAACATTCGTTGATTTTTTAGCCACAAAGAACAAATTTAAACTAGGAGATAACCGTTCGAAAGCAATAACAAGAAAATTTATTTTATTTATTTATTTATTTATTTATTTTACGTCAAAAAAACAGTTAAAAACTGCGTATGACGTCCTATGGGGAAAAGTCAATTGTGTGCACATTTTCAAAATTCTGTGATCCCTACACCAAGTCATATACTACTTAAGATTTTGAATTTTGAAAGGGAGAAAAAAACAAAACCTCCCATGTAGTAAAATCTGTTTTCAAAATAAATAAGCAATAAATTTTGAATTTTGAAAGGGAGACAAAAAACAAAAACTCCCATGTAGTAAAATCTATTTTCAAAAATAAATAAGCAATACATTTTGGCTCTTATTACTTCCTGCCGCGACAACATGGAAACAATAATTTGAATAATTGTATTTCCCACTGAATTCTAGAAGACGTGCACAGAAAATGAAGTTACATTTATGTCCAGAAGCAAAACAAGGGGCCATCTCAGCATTTGCTCAATGGATCAGGGAAACTGGACGAAAAACCTGATCGGGGGACAGGTTGTTTATACTCTTTTATACAGTTCAAATGGTAAATAATGCATTATGTATCATTGTTAAAATTAATGTTACTTTTCTTGTGATGCTCAGTATAGTCTCTAATTGTATAGAAACAGTTATGCAGCAGAAACGATTTCACTAGGGATTTAAACTTTTCTATTGAATTTAATCGTTTAATGTCATCTGGCAAAGTGTTGTAAAATAATGTACATGTATTGTATGTGAATTTTTTGTAATGAGCTGTTGATACTGTCACCTGATGAATATGATTTCTACGTCGAGTGTTATAGTAATAGACTTCGGCATTTTCTGAAAATATATTCCCGCTATATTTGCTTCCATAATACGCAAAGATAATCAGCCGATCAGTATTATTAAGGACAATGGACTCAAGGAATTAATTAAACATCTTGAACCTAGAAACGCAATGCCCACAAGAAAATCACGATTGTAATGACGAATAATTACGATTTCGATTCTCCGATATTTCCGTAGTTAAAAAAAATTTAAGTCACTGTATATAATTCTGAATAACTCACTTTCAGTATGTACATTAGAAATTTCGAATTAGACAAGCAGTTTTTGTTCAAAAATTTAATTTATTTAATTTATTTTATAGGCATCCTCAACTACTGAACTCTCGAAAATGCTTGACATGTGGTCTCTTTATAGCAATATTCTGAAGAATGACCATGAAATATCATGCTTTGTACACGAAACCACAGCACAATAGGGTGACTTAAATGTGCGGACTTGCTTCCTCCTAATGCAAATGTATCTTACTGGAAAAAGAAAGTAACTCTCCCCAATTCGAAAAAGTGCTGTTCGATACCTGTGCATTCCATCAGCTACAGTGTTTTCGGAGAGACTTTAGCACAGCTGGATTAATATGTGACAAAAAAAAAATAGAATGGATCCAGAACGAGTTAGAATGTTAGTTTTCCTCAATAAGAATCTTTAAAAACTTTAAAAAATGTACGTTCATCTCAATAGTTTTTAAATATTAAAATAGTACATACATGCATGTATGAAGAACAAAATATATACTTCCAATTCTGATTGAACCACTTCTCCTGCTGAGTCTTTAAAGCAGTATGAAATCGAGTATCGAGTATCGAAGCTCTCAAACAGGTAACGGTATCGAGTATCGTGTATCGAGAAATTCAGGTATCGAGCCATCACTACAAGAAACAAATATTTAGTCTAATAATTTGACCACTATATACTACATACTTGCCTACACTACCACATATGATGGGAGGGCATTCGGGAACTTTAGCTTCTCTCGGCTGACGTAGGGCCTCACTGGGCCGTCGTTATAACTGGTAGAACGTATTTAGAGGTCGTCTATAAATTACGTAACACTAAATAGGGAGTTAACATGGTTAGAGTGACCGTTACGCTGTGTTACATAGGGGTATGGGGGCATTAGTTTGTTGTTACGTTAGATTGATATTAATTTTTTACATTTTTCAACATTTGCTGAAATAATTCCTTATTTAGTCTTATACTAAAACATTAAAATATTAATTAATTTGTTTTAAAACAAATAAAGTTATTAAATGTAAATCTTTAATTAAACACTAATTGGAAGTATATTTTCATCAATTTTTTATTCAGCCTGTAAGATTACGAAGAAAATAATCCCAACTGATATGTTGTGTATTCTAGAATCTATTTAATTTGACGCAGTAGACTCTCGTCTATGCGTCATTCACGTGACACAGCCTGTGATAAAAAGATTTCTCACTTATGCGTCCTTCCTTCACTCACAATGCGCCCCCAATCTCACTGTTAAGTGCAGTGAGCATCGCCAACTAATTCCGACTTTATTTATCATTAATTTTATTATCTAACACAAGTAACATTCATTCAAATTGTTATTACGGTGTCATACTTTATTTTCACTTCTCTTGTTTACAGGGGGCGTTGTCGGAAGCGTTAGTACCACTAAAAAACAACATTTTTACCTCCAGGAATGTAGAGTACGCAATACACTCAATTTTATACATAGATTACGAATATCACAATAAAAATGTCATATCACTTAACATATTTTAATTATACCGCATCTTTATACCGTATTTTACTACTAATGCAAATACATTTAAATGACACCTCTAAGATATATAGAATCAAAACGCATAAAATCTATTTAAAAATAAAATATTTATTCAGTTCATTTACTATGCCACTTTCATGATACATCAACAAAATTTTCGGTTGTTGTTGTTTTTACCCTCTGTATTCGAAGATTGCCGTCTTTATTCTCGCGTCTGGTTGATTGATTGATTTTTTCGTGTTTCCGGACGCGTCAACTGCTTTGGTCATTAGTCCCGTTAGTGTAGTGCATGTTTTCTCTCTCGGGAAATGGCGGTGATCTTCCCCTACTGGATGGTGAGATCCGGCACCGACCTACCATCGGCTAGCGGGGTTTCCCCCTAACCAGGACTCTCCCATCAGCAGGGCACCGCCCCAGCCGGGACAAGCTCTGAGCTCCTGACCTGTCTCCCGGAATACGTGGTAGTGTAGTGCTTGTTAGTGTAAGTGTGTGTGTGTGTGCAAGGGAAGAGGATAGGACAAGGCAGAGGAAGGAAAGATCGCGCGCGGTCCGTGGCCCGTTTGGTAGGGTACTGCTCCGGCATTCGCCTGGTGCTGATCGGAGAAACCACGGAAAACTACCGATCAGAGCAGCCGGTCGCTAGAATTCGCCTCCAAATCGTGACTGAATTCAACCTAGCTGAAAAGCTAGTGTCGAAAATTCACCGCTGTCAGGACTCGAACCTAGGACCTCCCGGTCAGAAGCGCTGCAGTGACATCAGTTGATGCACTGAGCTACCGCTCCCGGTCGCGTCTGGTAGTCTCGCTTATTTACGAGTAGGTCTTCCTGGATGTTTTGAAAACAAATGACGTGCACTCTCGTATTTCCTACTGCGCATCAGTCATCGAAAGAAATTATTTTAGCCCCTTACCTTATCACAAGCATCCAACTGTCGGGGTGGCAGATTCTGACTCAGTCGGTGTCGTGCGGAACTGTACCCGCTGTGCGCGTGAAGTTCGTGTTTGGTTTGCGCGTGTCTCAAATACATTAATACATTTCAGTTCTGTGTTTTCTATAAAGTGAAATTTGCCCCATTATCCGTAGAATTGAATCGGTTCGATGAAATCCAAATCGACATTTCACATCGAAAGTGTGCGAATCAACCCAACTTCTGTTACGTTTGTGGAAGATTTACACCCAAACTTCAAAGGAAAAAAATGTATATGAAATTACAAAACTTGCGTGTTCTTTATACTGTTCTGTCGTGTTTGTGCGCAAGACAAACCATGGGCTGCTCACTAGTGTTGAGTCACGTGTACGACGGACCTTAGGTTGTAGTTGTATGGAAAAGTCAAATCATTGTCATTCGCTACCATTGTTACACCTTACCTTTACACGGGACGTCATCACCACCTGACTGCAACACGCACTGCACTAACGAATTTTAATTTTAAATATGAGAAAAGCCCTGAAACACGCAATTCTCTAACACTCCAAATTCTATTTTGCAAGGGAGCCGATTTTTCTTGTTATCGAATGTGGCTAACCACACTCCCAGATGCTCGTACTTTAATCATAATTCAACTAAGTGTAGTGTGACTTACCAATATGTGGGTCATTTTTATTACATGCTATTTGTCGTAAATGGGTGGAAATGCTAGGGTAATTAAATAGGAATATGGCGCCTTAGCAACGGCGCCCAAGTTGTTGTCAAGATAAAAAAAATATTCATCTGGCATTGAAAGTGACGGCGTGGCAAGTCGGATTTGAAAACGATTTGGGGATTGGTTGGAGAGAGCAACGATAGTCTACTACTGCGGAAGTATGTCTGATTTTTTTAGACAAAACAGTAGAAAAGGGAAGCCGAGGTCTGGAGAGCTGAGCAGTAAAAAAATTAACATTCTGATATATGTCGTGAGGCTGTGCGGGTCGCTCGCGGATAGATAATTTGTGTAATTGGAATTTGTAATTTTTTCATGATATTGAGGAACGTTGGACTTCGAATAATTTACAGTGTGTTAAAAGTATAACTTGTTATTTTTCGCGAGGGAGCTCTACTAATTATTGAACTGATAGAATTTTGAACGTTCGACTTTAATCATTTTTACAACACGCGGAAATTAGAACTTGTGAGAAGTCGTATATGATAGGACTCGGAAATATTCTGGACAAGTAATTATTTTGTGGAACTTTGAAACATTTCCGCTGTGTAATCGTAAAGAACTGGGAATTATTTTTGCAAGATTAATCCAACTAGAACTACGAATATTTGAAGTAGTGCGGATCAGTGGCTCGGCAACGTTTACGTGGAAGAACAGGAGAGAAGAACGCGGTACTTCGATTCTGGAATTCGCATCACCGGGGAGAAGAGAAGATGGACCTTCGTGGCGACGTCGATCAAAAGCGGGCGAAGTATAGTGCAGTATAAAGGTTCGAACAAGGTCATGACCAAAGGACAGTCTTTCTGTTGTATATTTCCATTTAAAATTTTTACATTGCAATAAGCAATAAATTCTAAGTTTCTTTTTGAAAGGAAAAAAAACGATATTCATTGGCCAATTCGAGCTAATAAGTAGCTAGGTAAAATATTTGTTTTCAGATTCCTCGCCAGTCTGTAAGGATGGCAGATCGGGTAATCGGCTATCAATAGGTAATAGCGATTATTTCAGACGCAACCCATCGACCCAGCTAGCGGAACACTATTTAGTTTTCTTTGATGCAATGATAGCTCAAAATATTATCGTAACCTTCTTCCTGGCGCCCATGTTAACATAAATTCGGAAACGGGTTACGAAGAAACGCCCAATAATTGTGAGCAGTTTGTGGGCATATAGTATTAAATAGAGTATAGAATATAGTATCAGAGTATTATTACGAATTGAGAAATTACAGATTAACGTAATTAAATACTTGCACATTTCAGTCATTGTTGTTTGTTTTTTTTTTGTATTTTTTAGGATATCTAACGAAACCATGTACACCTCTCATATGGAGAGAGGCTGCTTAGTTTTCTGTAAATGTACGCGTATATTCCAAATTAGTAATACAGACTTTATTATACAATTATTCAAATTATCGTTTTCATGTTGTCGCGGCAGGAAGTAATAAGAGCCAAAATTTATTGCTTATTTATCTTTGAAAATAGATTTTATTACATTGGAGTTTTTGTTGCTTTTTCTCCCTTTCAAAAATTCAAAATTTAAGTAGTATATGACTTAGTGTAGGGATCACAGAATTTTGAAAATGTGCACACAATTCACTTTTCCCCATAGCACGTCATACGCAGT
Organism: Teleogryllus oceanicus; assembly: GCA_964035755.1. Taxonomy (NCBI): domain Eukaryota; kingdom Metazoa; phylum Arthropoda; class Insecta; order Orthoptera; family Gryllidae; genus Teleogryllus; species Teleogryllus oceanicus. Next base: position 32,359,304 of record CAXIVR010000013.1, read on the forward strand.
TTTTAACTGTTTTTTGACGTAAAATAAATAAATAAATAAATAAATATTAATGCAATAGTGAGAATGTAGTACATCCTACATTATGGATTAAAATATCTTAATTCAAATCCAAATAAAATGTTTTATTAAATGGCACAAAGTTTCTGAGACGAATTTGTCTGCTCCGTCAATTTCGATATTATCATGATATTAAGATAATGTGATTCTAAATTTCTATATATTATACTTTGTATAATATTCTCATAATTTTAATATTATTTATAATTTATTGTTATTAGTTAGTGCGCATGTTCACATCTTTACTGTTGTTATGCAGATGATTATGTCATATGCTTATTTTACTGTTTTTTTTATCAAGTAAAACATATCGAATCAATTCAGAGTAGGATTCCCGGTCGGGGCAACACTAGAGCTGTCGTTTTCCAGTACCATTGCCACAGTTTCAATACAGGTATGTGACGAAAGAAAACCTCAGCCAGCCAAATAAGCTGAACAGCACAGTGAAGTGAATACGTCATGTTCATCTCGTGTCTGCCTTACCTCAAGGCGTGGATAGATCGAATTCAGTTGCTGTCTGGAGGAGAATTCTAGCGGCCGGCTGCTCTGATCGGTAGTTTTCCGTGGTTTCTCCGATCAACACCAGGCGAATGCCGGAGCAGTACCGTACCAAACGGGCCACGCACCGCGCGCGATCTGTCTTTCCTCTTCCATGTTCTATCCTCTCCCCTCACACACACACACACACACACAAACACACACACACACACACACTTACACTAACATGCACTATACTACCACATATTCCGGGAGGCCGGTCGGGAGCTCAGAGCTTGTCCCGGCTGGGGCGGTGCCCCGTTGGTAGGAGAGTCCTGTTTAGGGGGAAACCCCACTAGCCGACGGTAGGTCGGCGCCGGATCTCGCCATCCAGCGAGGGAAAATCACCGTCATCTCCTGAGAAAAACATGCACTACACTAACGGGACTAATGACCAAAGCAGGTGACGCGCCCGGAAACACGGAAAAATCAAATCAATCAAACCTAAGGCGTGGATAACTAGAAACAGGGCCCAGGTCTGAGAACAACCTTTGTCGAATTAATCCAACCCTAAAATGCCAAGTAGATGGATCTCTTATGTCTCTTTCGACACCAGTTAATGGATGAATCTGGCAAATTAATTATGTTTAAAATTATTTTTATTATGAACTTGCATTGCACAAATAAAAATAGTTTAACATGAAAATTCCCGCTAAGGGTACTATGCTAAGCAAGTAATATTTCAATTGTCTGTAACAAGTATTGCAATCCGTTTCTGGGTCAACGACCTCTATATCGGACTGATTTTTCGACCAATTTCCCTTGATCCTATGGGCAAATACTGAGATGGTTCCTTGGTTTGCTTCTGGAAATAAATGTAGCTTCACTATCTGAAAACGTTTTCTTATGCTGTTTTTTTTTTAGATCAGAGAGGAGTATGGGTTTAGTTATTTCGTCAGCATCAAATATAAGTAGCTCATTTGCCGATGTAGATAGCTTCTATTACATGCGAGGGAAAACCGGGAGCTGTAGCTCAGTGCATCAACTGATGTCACTGCAGCGCCTCTGACCGGGAGGTCCTACGTTCGAGTCCTGACGGCGGCGAGATTTTCAACACTAGCTTTTCAGCTATGTCGAATTTCGTCGCTGTCTGGAGGAGAATTCTAGCGGCCGGCTCCTCTGGTCGGTAGTTTTCCGTGGTTTCTCCGATCAGCACCAGGCGAATGCTGGAGCAGTACCCTAACAAACGGGCCGCGGACCGCGCGCGATCTGTCCTTCCTCTTCCTTGTCCTATCCTCTCCCCCTTACACACACACTTACACTAACATGCACTACACCACCACACATTCCGGGAGACCGGTCGGGAGCTTAGAGCTTGTCCGGGATGGGGCGGTGCCCCGCTGGTGGGAGAGTCCTGGTTAGGGGGAAAGCTCACTAGCCGACGGTAGGTCGGCGCCGGATCTCACCATCCAGCGGTGGAAGATCACCGCCATCTCGCAAGGGAAAACATGCACTTCACTAACGGGACTAATGACCAAAGCAGTTGACGCGTCCGGAAACACGAAACAATCAATCAATCAAGCGATTTCTAGAATTAATGTCACCAAAAGCTCTCGTTGCTACCTTAATTCACAATTCTATTTCATACACTACGCGTTACAAAGAGAGTAATTATTTCGGAATTCAAGAAAACGTACATTCCCTCTACTGATTACAGAAGGGTTTTTTACTGGCCTTGAATAAATAATAAAAATAATATAATATAATTAGACGTGTTTTTCGCAACCCTAACGGAGATTTATGAGCTGGTTGCAATACTAGTATTATTTGAGTGTAATTTTTTTGAAATGTTACCATTTGTTATAGATAATTGGAGTACATTGTCATACATTGCAGCCAGTGGCGTAGCATGATAAAATCAAAAAGTCACTCCACCTATGTGACATTCTTCGAAGTGTTCCGCCCCGGTATTTAATAATAATTTTAATAATAATAATAATAATAATAATAATGTAATATAATAATATAATAGTAATAATATAATAATATAATATTATAATAATATTATAATAATAATAGTAATAATAATATTATAATAATAATATTAATAATAAAAGTAGTAATAAGAAAAATTAAATATGTGTTACTAATATATGATTATTTCATTTAAAAGTTATCAAATTTAATGACTTTCAGTTAATGACTTTAACTACTGAAGAGTGTCATGAAGGATATATCGATATTCTTTCATCACGATTTTCAAGTGTAATTGTTGCAACTTTTTTTTGTAAAACTTCTTCTTTCTGATTGATGCAACAGTCGATAACCCCAATCCTCACAGTTATTTAGTTCTGGACATAAAGTGTATTTTATACATTGCTATTAAACTAGTGGTGCTCAACAGCACATACTTTCTCACATTATTTCTAAATTTGCAATTTTCGAAAATTACCACGAAAAGTAGATCCGAGCCATTCTTTTAAGCGTCCCTTGTTCTATTTGCGAAAATAATTTAAAGAAAAAAATTGGAGTGGTTTTGAGATTTTTTTATAAAAATTAAATTACGCAAAATCCTTGAACATGACTTTTTTTAATGAGATGATTTTTTCCAACTGACTTCAACTAATGTAAAACTATCTATCTTCAATTTCGTAGTTTTGAAAGGTTAACTTTTGCAATTTTAGGAGAAAAACGGACAGTTCGCGAAACCCCTATTTTTTACCGTCCCTTATTACATGAGAGGTGAAAATTTAAAGAAAATGTTTGTAACGGTTTTTTGAAAAAAATTGTTTAAAAAATTTTAATTGTCTATATTTAGCACAAAATTAGACTCAACACTAAAGTAGCAAAAAACTACCATATTTTGAAAAATTAAACGTTATCTTATTTGAAGATCTGCCATTAATGAACAGATTTTATTAAAGAAAAAATCTCTGTCTTCAATTTTGTAGTTGTAGTAAGATGCCAAAAAATTGCAGTTTTCAATTTTTGAAAAATCAGGTATTTTTACGAACATGAGACTTGCTCTTAAGCGTCATATACACTATCTGAAAAAGCCCGCTTCCGGCCGTTTTCCAGCGCACCATTACGTAACTTTCTCGTCTTACGAATTACCTTGTTAAGGGTGAGTACGTAAAAAATGGTCCATTTTTCTTTCTCTGCCTCTCCTATAAATATGCTTGAATGTTGCACGAAACAAACAGGGAGCAATAGCTCAATGCGTCCACTGTCATTGCAGCGCCTTTGACCGGGAGGTCCTAGGTTCGAATCCTGGCGGAGGCAGGATTTTTCGACACTAGCTTTTCTGATAAGTCGAATTCAGTCGCTGTCTGGAGGAGGATTCTAGCGGCCGGCTGCTCTGATCGGTAGTTTTCCATGGTTTCTCCGATCATCACAAGGCGAATGCCGGAGCAGTAGCCTACCAAACGGGCCACGAACCGCGCGCGATCTTCCCCTTCTCTCCCCTTACACACTCACTTACACTAACATGCACTACACCACCACATATTCCGGGAGACCGGTCGGGAGCTTAGAGCTTGTCCCGGCTGGGGCGGTGCTCCACTGGTGGGAGAGTCCTGGTTAGGGAGAAACCCCGCTAGCCGGCGGTAGGCCGGCGCCGGCTCTCGCCATCCAGCGGGGAAAGATCACCACCATCTCCCGCGAAAAAACATGCACTACACTTACGGGAATAACTACCCATGCTGTTGACGCGCCCGGAATCACAACCAACTGTACGAAAAAATAACACACAGCTGCGCAATGAAAGACAATGTACTCAAATGCTCACGTACAGGATTAGACATGCCATCTTATCCAGCGCTTGAAGGGTCGTGCGTTACCGCCAAAAGCTGGAACCAGGAGAGGTGGCTCAGGGTATCAACTGATGTCACCGCAGTGCCTCGGACCGGGAGGCCCTGCGGTTGGAGTTCTGACGGTGGCAGTAATTTCGACACTAGCACCGGGAAAGATGGCTCTGGGCTCATAAATAAATAAGAAAACTGCCAATTTAGTTTAATTTGTATATAGTATTTGAGTGACATTCCCTTTTTTCATTCTTTAAAAAGTTATTTAATTTGTTTATTTGTAACTGTAATTTAATTTCCATCCTCCATTGCACTCTTTCCAAGGATTTTGTAATAAAGTTTACAAGCATAATATGGACAATTGAAAATCCATATTTAACAAAATATTATTATATATATATATATATATATATATATATATATATATATATATAACTAAATTTATTTTATTTTGAATCGCATCAAAATCTATGTTAAATAGAATATTGTTGCTTTAATTTTTTAAAATTGTTATTTAGTGCTATCCAAAGTCACTTGTTGCAACACTGCACTTACGAATTATGAATCAAACAGATTGCCGCAATGCCCATGATAGGGGGTGGAATGGGATCAAAGACTTGCCCTAGGCAACATTTTTCCTAGTGACGTCACCGTGGGAAATTGATACGGGGAAATCACGGCGATGACTCATTGCGCGGGAGTCTGCCTTCCTCTTTCACAACAGACTGGGAATTGAAGAACATCTATTGAAATTTTCACATTACGTTCTACATATTAATCAGTGGCGAATCCTGAACATTATGTCATGGAAGCTACATCTACCTTTGTCTTTTATTTTGAGCTTTTCTGAAATCCCAATACTATGGAATTCCGTCCTTAATAATCGTTCTATAAGGCAACTACACAAACCACTTCTGGATCATTAACACACTCCATTTTCACAAACACTTAAGAGAAGCGTAACTTACGAACGACCAGAGAACGTCTGTTCACCGCAATATTTTGCGGTGGCTACCGACCATGCACACGCGCACCCTCCTCTCTCCCCACCCTTGATACATGAGGAGCACTAGGTTATCGTTTTTTTTATTTTTTGTATTTTAAGATAAATTTACAATCTATTTTTTTACAAAATAATAAGTAAATGTGATGTCTATTGTAGAATTATTATGACAATGATTAGTAGTGAAGGTTTCCCATCGGTACTCTTCATCTTCTTCTTCGTACTATAACAAAAAGCAATTATTATTATTTTAGGTTGACAGCAATTGGAATTGATAATTTGGTGGTGATCATGTTTCAGTTACTTCTTGAGTATCTGTATGGGAGTTGTATGGGTGAGGTTCTGGTTAGACGATTAGGTTAGGTTATCGTGGCTGACATACTGTGCCTTTCCCTGCATTAGCGAATTCTCTGAACAGTATTAGGAGCGGATGCGCTTACGGATGCGAAAGACTGACGGGCTCTCGGTAGAAAAACAGAGCTTTTTTGCATCTGTTTTAAAGCTTTCATAACTTTTTAGATGATTAGCAAATTTATTAAATATTTGTTATACACTTTGAATTACTAGGTATACCGGCGGTATACGCGGTGTATCGGAAATTTCGCCACTGGTATTAATCCGTTTCTTGGGTAGGCAGTGTCTACCTTGTTTTCCCTCATGCTACGTTACTGTTTGTAGCATAACGACTTATTCAACGCGCAAGTTTTTTAATATTCCACAACGGGGATTGCGGGGAGAGGAGCGCTTGGCCTCCGTCATGGCTTGAAAGGGCCTACCAACTGTTGGTTGGAACTTATTGCGCCAAAGCGTGACGCGAGAAACACGATTATTTTGAAGGTACGAGGTTGATGTTTTCTTCGTTGTGCCGTTTCGATTCGGACCTAAGTATCTCAACGGGCCGTGATATTCAACGTTGGGAAACAGTGGCGGATCCAAGGGGGAGGGGTAAGGATGCAATGCACCCCCCCCCAAATACCTAAAATTTTCGTTTGTCACTGTCCTCTATTTGGCAAAATTGATTTAAATATATATTTATGTTAGAATTATGTAATTATTTAAACTGTATATTTCCATATATGCGCCACAAAACAATATACACTATAATAAAAAATATGTTTATTATTTAACAAAACTCTATGATCCCCCCCCCCCCGACAATCCCTGCTGGTTGGGTCCATCCCTGCTGGGAAAGGACCAGGGAGCTCATGCATCAATTGCTTGATTGATTGTTAGTGATTCCGGGTGCGACAACTACTGAGGTCATTAGTTCCATAAGTGAAGTGCATGTTTTTTCATCGGGAGATGGCGGTGATCTTCCCCCGATGGATGGCGAGATCCGCCGCCGACCTACTGTCGACTAGTGGGGTTTCCCCCTAAGCAGGACTCTCCCACCAGCGGGGCACCCCCCAGCCGGGGCAAGCTCTAAGCTCCCGACCGGTCTCCCGGGATATGTGGTAGTGTAGTGCATGTTAGTGTAAGTGAGTGTGTAAAGGGAGAGGATAGGACAAGGAAGAGGAAGGACAGCTCGCGCGCGGTCCGTGGCCTGTTTGGTAGGGTACTGCTTCGGCATTCGTGTTGATCGGAGAAACCAGGGCCGGTCGCTAGAAGTCTCCTCCAGACAGCTACAGAACTCGACTGATAAGCTAGTGTGGAAATTCCTGCTTTGCCTCTGTTGCGTGGTCAGAATCCTCATTTTGTGGGACCTTGATTCTGGTTTACGGAAAAACATGTCTGTCCGTCTGTTAACAGCGCTAGCGGCTAAACTATAAGCAGTATTTTCCCGAAAATTGATATTCCCCAATCAATCAGACTTAGATCAAGGCCCTTTGAATTTGAAACCGATATTTTAATTTTTGAGGATACTTCACAAGAAGCCTCAAGGACAGTGGAAAGAACGCTTAAAAAACTGGCAGTTTCGTTGAAATACCTAAATTTTCGAAAGTTGCAAACGATCAATTTTTTTTGGCGTCTTCCTACAACTACCTACAACAGCGTTGCAGGTGGCAACAGTGTGGCAACTTCCTACAACGGCGTTGAAGAAGGGAATTTTTCCTGTACATAAAATCTGTACAGGAAAAGCAGTAAATCTGTAAGTCAAAATCTTCAAGTAAAGATAAATTTTTTTTCAAAATATGAATAGTTTTTTTAGTAATATGGCCTGAAATAAAGTCAATTTTTAAAACAATATTTTCTCCAAAATGCTCCAATTTTTTTCTTTAAACCTGTTATGTGGATAATGCTAAATGAATTAAATCAGATGACATAAACGCCATTTTGCGTACTCTTTTGTGCTTTCAAAAATTACGCAATTGTAATTTTTTAAATATCTTTCATGCCCTTAAAACTTACATTACTGGCTTTTTGTGTACATTGCTGGATTTGTGGATACAAGTGCTTGATATGATCTCTGATTAAAATATTCGAAAACTCAAAACTTTTCTGTGAAAATAAGTTCAAAATTGTACACTTTCAGAAACTCTCAAACGACGTTTACGCTCAAAATCAAGAACGTCTCTAAATGTTTTAATCAAAATTAGTATACAGAACTGTTTTACTTACCGGAAGCGGTGGCCCAGTGCATCAACTGATGCCACTGTAGCGCATCTGACCGGGAGGTCCTAGGTTCGAGACCTTACGGCGGCAGGACTTTCGACTCTAGCTTTTCAGCTAGGTCGAATTTTGTCGCTGTCTGGAGGAAAATTCTAGCCGACGGCTGCTCTGATCGGTAGTTTTCCGTGGTTTCTCTGATCAACACCAGGCGAATGCCGAAGCAGTACCCTAACAAACGGGCCACGGATGGCGCGCAATCTTTCCTTTCTCCTCCTTGTCCTATCCTCTCCCCTTACACATACACACACTAACATGCACTACACTACCACTCATGCCGGGAGACCGGTCGGGAGCTTAGAGCTTGTCTCGGCTGGGGCGGTACCCCACAGGTGAAATATACCTGGTTGGGCAATATCCCGTTAACCGACGGTTGGTCGGCGCCGGATCTGGCCATCCAGCGGGGGAAGACCACCGCCACCTCCCGAGCAAAAAACACGCAGTACACTTACTGGACTAATGACCATAGTAGTTGATGCACCCGGAATCTCAGTGAAACAACTGTTTTACTCTATTAAAATATTCTTAAAGATCTATTTCAATTCTAATACTAGGTGACCGAAAAATTGATAAAATGTGAAAAAAAATGTTTAGGCACCGATAGGTAGCAGCTAGGAAGATGGCAATACCGGAAAGCTACCCTATATTAAAACATGATCATTTTATCTAGAAGGAAGAGATTTCTTCATTCGGATAGACACATTATTCCTCATAGATCACACAAGTACGTCTTCGCGTTTCTGTGAAGGAAGCAGAGGATGACACTGTGGGTAACCGCTTCCTCATCTGAGACAGCGTTATCGGTCAAGTAAAAAGGTTTATCAGCGGAAGTCTTCCCGGGAAGTGAGGAGCGAACTGTCTGTTCTCGAAACGAGCAAAGTTTCCCTGACGGTTAGCATATTTCAACACGCGAGTGTTGTGAGTGGGGATGCCAACAGCGAGGGGCATTCAATAATTAAAGAGAGAGAGCCTGAGATATGGCATAATATTCTGGGGAAGTACATCTTATAGCTCCCAGACTTTTAGATTACAAAAACGAATTGTACGAATAATAACCAAATCCCACCCACGTGATTCATGTAAGCCTCTCTTCATTAATCTAGGAATTTTACCATTACTTTGTTTATTTACGAATCAGTGGTTTTTGTCAAAAATGACTTGCTTAAGAGCGGGAATATATTTTGAAAAAATGCCGATGTCTATTACTATAACACTCGACGTAGAAATCATATTCATCAGGTGACAGTATCAACAGCTCATTACAAAAAATTCACATACAATACATGTACATGATTTTACATCACTTTCCAGATGACATTAAACGATTAAATTCAATAGAAAATTTTAAATCCCAAGTGAAATCGTTTCTGCTGCATAACTGTTTCTATACAATTAGAGGCTATACTGAGCATCACAAGAAAAGTAACATTAATTTTACCAATGATACATAATGCATTCTTTACCATTTGGACTGTATAAATGAGTATAAACAACCTGTAACAACTATTGTACTACAGCTTTCGGGTCAATGACCTCCATCTCGATCAGGTTTTTCGTCCAGTTTCCCTGATCCATTGAGCAAATGCTGAGATGGCCCCTTGTTTTGCTTCTGGACATAAATGTAAATTCATTTTCTGTGCACGTCTTCAAGAATTCAGTGGGAAATACAATTATTCCAATTATCGTTTCCATGTTGTCGCGGCAGGAAGTAATAACGGCCAAAATTTATTGCTTATTTATCCTTGAAAATAGATTTTACTACATGGGAGTTTTTGTTTTTTTTTTCTCCCTTTCAAAAATTCAAAATTTAAGTAGTATATGACTTAGTGTAGGGATCTCAGAATTTTGAAAATGAGCACACAATTCACTTTTCCCCATAGCACGTCATACGCAGTTTTTAACTGTTTTTTTTACGTAAAATAAAAAAAAATAGAGACAAATTGTTCTAGAGAAATAAACTTTAATTTTTGGAAAACAGGACTTTTCCTACCTTTCAATATAATCCCCGCCATTTACGCACATATCCCTGCGGATTACCAGCTTTTTATACCCGCTGCAAAGAACTTTTTTTTTTTTACAAAGATGAATTCATACCCCCGTAAACCACTATACCCTCAGCTTCTTAACATAATCATATTCCTTTCTCTTCTTAATTAACAATAACATTAAATCAATAATTATGTCAGAGTTGAAACCTCACTTACCTTATGGATGGCCAATCCAAAACTGTCATATAATATGTTTCTATATAATATGTTTCTTGTCATATAATCTTATGTTTTTTAAAACCCTTGAAAGATTGTATTGTCGAACAAGAAGAAATAAATTAAAAAAAAAGAACTTTTTTTATCTTGGTGTTTGAACCAATTGCCCACAATATTTTTGACAACCTCGTTATCCTGGAACTTGTTCCCATGCAATGCCTCCTTCAGTGAACCAAACAAATGGAAAGCAGATCGAGGCTGTAAAGGAGATAAGACACTACCTCCCATCCCATTGACTCGATGGTTTAACGGGATTGTTGGGTAGTGTGAGGACGTGCGTGGTCTTGGTGGAGAATCGCACCTCTCCTCTGAGATCCACAATGTCTCTCTCTCATAACCGGGAGCGGTTATAATATCTTGCGAGCTTGCCGTAGTCCACAGTCCCAAGAAATCCTCTTCTGATTCTTCGTTGATGTCCCTCGTAGACTTCTCAGTCGAAATATCTTGCGAGCTTGCCGTAGTCCAAAGTCTCAAGAAATCCTCTTTTGCCCCTATCCAAGCTGGTCTCAAACTATCAAAATTATCAGTCCCGATTACGTCCTATGACATAGTCCCGAACTCGATTACCACTCCCGACAAAGTTCCAATTTATACATCAATATTACTTCCACATGAAAATATCTGCAATATCATTCACTGTCCTTAAAATTTCACTGATAACCCGATTCTATCTGTATTATATTTGTTCCCTCTCACGAACCTACGATCAGTTCAGAAGCGCGATGCCGGTCAGAATGAAATCTTCCTGCATGATTCACCCCTCGAAGACTTCGTATTAAACTACCTTCCTTCTTTTCATAACATTTGACCGTCCTTCTCTCACCCAGCCAATCCATACGTTCGTTATATTTTGGTGTAGCTGACCTTTCGATCGTCTAAACTTCTTCGCCCAATCCCAAATTTTCTACTTTCGGCATCAAGCCACCTCTTAATGCATTTACAAAAAACAAAAACTACATTGTTTATTCACGGTCGTTGCTAAGCTCTAGCTCTCGTGATATTTCGTAATGCATGGTCCACCATATTGTCTACAAATAAATGTTAGTTTATTTTAATGTGACATATCGGTATGTCACAATATATATATATATATATATATATATATATATATATATATATATTACAGAATCAAGGTATAATTTTACAATATAGAAGAAAAACTTAATAAATAAGTACATAACTTACTTCTTAATAAATTTGAACTTTTTTGCGCTTTTGGCAGCATGCGGTAAAGCTTACGTAAGAGACTGAACAACTCATGTCAAAATTAACATAAGTTAATAGTTCTCCTCGAATACGAATAATATCAGCTCTATTACTTTCTTTCCCCATTTACGATTTATAAGTAAAAAGATTTATTCGCAAAATGAAGATGAAGATGTACTTAAAATAAATGCAATCATCTTATAAAAAAACTCTTTTTCGTAAAACGTGTTTAATAAATATTGCCATTTTTCTCTTGTTCTACTCAATTCTAACCTTTTTTTTAAATGGGCAATAGTCTGAAAATGTATCATGCAATATGCTCATGTTGCATCCAACGGCTCTGTATATTATTTTTCCTGTTCATTTTGACAATTGCGCGCACTCGTATTTTTATTTACATTTAAATACCTACATATTTATATTTTTTATTTCAGTCGCTAGACTGAGACACTGTCGTGTGTACGTGTGTCATGTGCATATGTGAGTATAGAAAAAGGATATTAATATTTTCTATTCTAAATTAAATAAACGATACAACGTAACGGATGTTCGTCATGTGATAAAATAAATCACAACATATGTTAAAAAATTTCTAAAAAGAGGACATTTAAAATATAAAAGAGAGCGAGAAGACAATTGACGACAATGGAAAACTGTCCTCCCAATTGGAGCAACCCTAGTTGTGGATATCGTTTTGAAAAAAATCCGTCAAACTACCTGCTCAAAAGAGGTAGGAAATTCATTGTATTAAAACAGTAAATATTTATGCCAATTGTACAAATAAAAAGTAAACATAAATTATAAATCTCCTAGTTTTTGTAAAGAAAGGAATGAATAGAAGGACCGCTTCATTTCACCTTAGGTTTAACCCATTTATGCTCAGAATTGTTTTGTGAACAAAGCTAGAGAATATTTGAAAGTGAGTTTTTTAGTCTGTATTTAACAAAAAAATCAATTTTGTTTTTACACTCAGTTTTCAAAATATCACATGAGTCGAAAATGACATCGTGAGCTTATTTATTTTTTTATTTTATTTTACGTCAAAAAAAAAACAGTTAGAAACTGCGTATGACGTGCTATGGGGAAAAGTGAATTGTGTGCACATTTTCAAAATTCTGTGATCCCTACAGTAAGTCATATACTACTTAAATTTTGAATTTTGCAAGGGAGAAAAAAAAACAAAAAGACTCCCATGTAATAAAATCTATTTTCAACGATAAATAAGCAATAAATTTTGGCCCTTATCATGTTGTGCTTCAGAATAATACTTCCTGCCGCGACAACATGGAAACGATAATTTGAATAATTGTATTTCCCACTGAATTCTAGAAGACGTGCACAGAAAATGAAGTTACATTTATGTCCAGAAGCAAAACAAGGGGCCATCTCAGCATTTGCTCAATGGATCAGGAAACTGGACGAAAAACCTGATCGAGATGGGGGTCATTGACCCGGAAGCTGTAGTACAATAGTTGTTACAGGTTGTTTATACTTATTTATACAGTCCAAATGGTAAAGAATGCATTATGTATCATTGGTAAAATTAATGTTACTTTTCTTGTGATGCTCAGTATAGTCTCTAATTGTATGGAAACAGTTATGCAGCAGAAACGATTTCACTTGGGATTTAAACTTTTCTATTGAATTTAATCGTTTAATGTCATCTGGCAAAGTGTTGTCAAATAATGTACATGTATTGTATGTGAATGTTTTGTAATGAGCTGTTGACACCGTCACCTGATGAATATGATTTCTACGTCGAGTGTTATAGTAATAGACTTCGGCATTTTCTGAAAATATATGTTCCCGCCCTTGAGCAAGTCATTTTTGACAAAAACCACTGATTCGTAAATAAACAAAGTAATGGTAAAATTCCTAGATTAATGAAGAGAGGCTTACATGAATCACGTGGGTGGGATTTGGTTATTATTCGTACAATTCGTTTTTGTAATCTAAAAGTTTGGGAGCTATAAGATGTATTTCCCCAGAATATTATGCCATATCTCAGGCGGGAATGAACATTCGCGAAGTATACACAACGAGCAGTATAAAGGCTGACTGAATTTGCAAGAATTCTGAACGCGTAGCATAATGAACTTAATTTTGTGTTCAATTCATTTAAATGGACGTTCCATTTAAGGTTTGACTGAATTGGAGACCTAAAATTTTTGTTGCCTTAACATCAGTCAATGGTACCTGTTTATTTTCAATGGGGCACAGAATTGTTTATTTGAAATGGAAAACTGCATTAAAAACGTTTTCTTTTCGTTTACTATTAATTTGTTATTTCGGAACCAATTTGAAACATCTGATATTGTACTGTTTCTTTATTGCAAAGGATTAGCTTTCTTTATTGCAGAGGAAAGCTTTGTGGCGATTAGAGGAATTCATTTATAAGGATTTACAAATAAAAGGTTTAGTTATGTATTTTTATCATTATTTTAATGAACATTTCATCACAAATAAATATTTGCCTGTTCGCTTTTACACGAGGTGCAAGGATGCCCGGGGGATAATTGGTACAATGGTACAAATTGTTCGAGAAAATTGGTGCTATGACTTCAATTTTAAGGATTCCGAATTTACTCTAATTTTATTTTTGAAAAATATATCTTCGTCGTCTACAATTTCTTTCTGTAAGATACAGAATTCCTCCCACTTTTTTCGTTTCTCGTTCACGTGATTTACTGTAAAAGTCACCTTTTTGCTTCGTTCTTTTTAGCACGCTATTTCCTCTTCAATTAAAATCTACATTAGTGTTAGTTCATCTGTAAATTTTTTTTAAAATTTATTTATTTATTTATTTATTTTACGTCAAAAACAGCTTTAAACTGTGTGTGACGTGCTATGGGGCAGTGAATTATGTGCACGTTTTCAAAATTCTGAGATCCCTACACTAAGCCATATACTACTTGAATTTTGAAAACAGAAAAAAATTGTCGTTTTTTGCAACATTGTAAAAAAATATTCAAAGATAAATCAATAAATGTGGGCTCTCTGTCTGCGACTATGCATGCAGCACCTTGTGTGTTGTGCGTGCCATAGAGCTGCTTGTACAAGCATTCTCGGACACCGCAGTATTGGCACGCTGTTTTCGTCCCCGAGAACGATCGTAACCGTCTGTCTTTGTGTCCGGCTCTAGTTGCTAGAGTGCCAATGTTCCGATAATTTATTTGGCATGATGTGGACTTTACATTTCCCTTTTTTGTCTGGAATGTCTGATATTTAATGACAAAATGTTTCTCCGGCAAATTGTCCGATAAATCGACGAAAAGTATAGGCAAATATTATGTTTCAAATGTTCATCGTCTGAACATTCTAATCTTATTCAAAAAATAATTTACAGCATTCATATTCTCATCAAATGGACTGATATTGGAAACATCTTAAGTGCCATTTGTACGAAAATGAACTTATGCTATCGATTGAACATGATCTACCGACAAAGAATTTGACAGAACTATCTCATTTGATTATAAAATTCTAAAAGTAGCAAGGTCAAATTCCACATACACTTAAAAGAATTAAATTTGTTTATTATTTTCTCTTGGCCGTGTAATTCAATTTCTCTCCGAGCATTTATCGACACTACTTACATTTTCGGACTCAATTTTTGAAAGCGGCAGACAATTACGTATATTTTGTTGACGATCTCGCTGTTGTAACGGATTACGAATAAAATTGTATTTTGACTCTTACTCGAGTGTAGTTATTTCAATACTCGAGGTTTATAATCTACCAACCAGTCGTTTACCAAACAAAGTGTCTTAGGGTAGCGCGCTGATTTCGCATTTGGAAGGTCGGGTCCAATTTCCGTGCCGGTCATCCTGACCGGATTTCGTGGTCTCCTTCGACCACCCAGGCAAATACTGGGATGGTTCTACTGAAAGGCCACGACCGCAAAACTCGGCGTAACGAAAGTTAAGCGAATTCGAGATAACGCGGTTTCCCAGTTGGGTAACCGAGTACAACTTCGTCCTCTGTTCCCACAAATTCGTCTTCATTCCCAAATACGTTTCGTCCCTCTGTTTGCCTACCGATATAACAGTATGTCGATAAAAGAATACAGTATTATAAAGAACAAATCTGTCTGTATCATGACAACATTCTGCTAGTCAACGAGAAGCCGTTTAACAAGAAATTGTAGTAAGCTTACGAACTATATTCAAACCCGTACGGTGTTTTAATGTTCTACATTGAAGAAGTAATTCTCATTAGATCAATAGAACAGTATTGTAATGATCTGTGGGGCCGAGCCCGCAAGAAGGCATGGAACTTTTATGTGAGCAAGGAGAAATTAAAAGAAATGAAAGAAACAATAGACAACAGCGCCGCGTAACCATAATTAAAAGCGTGATACAAGAAAGCATAAGGGGCGGAAATAGGTGTGATGAACGATGAACAGAACTTAAATTTAGAAACATTTTAAAGCAAAAACCACGTTATTCGAGCCACGGGTTCCGTAAATATTATAAATGGTATACATTGCATGCATAACATGACGAAGATGAAAGACGGAACTCATTGTTGTACTCCTGGAAATATATAACAAGAAGAATTTTGTTGAATATCCAGTGAATGCCTGGGTGGATTTTGGCCAAACTTACGGGAATTATGGGGGAAAATATTTAGAGCAGGGCAAAATTAGTTACGGTGCGGGGCGAATTTATGTAAGACGCAAAATGCCCGAAAACAGCAAAAATGTAAGAGTTGTTGAACATTTATTATGGTGATGGGCATATGTTTGGAAAAAAGACAGTCACTTGGATTGTAGGGACCAACAATGTGAACTGGGTTACAGAGACAGAATGAGTTCGGATCTAAGGACGATCACACACGTTTTTATGTTGTGTTGAATTTTTGAGAAATTTCGCGGAAGTGTCGTGCAAAACGTTAATAGGCTATTTTGGTTACGTAGGAACAATTGTTTAAACCGAGTGCATCGAAAATTTAGTTACATTCATTGAGAAATTCACGAAAAAAAATCTGCATAGGAAATACTTACGTAAATTAGGTGTCAGAAAATAGAAGCGTCGCGAAAGATATATAGGGATATCGCGACATATAGAAATAACGTTCAGGGAAGACGCGATTAAGACAAAGAAAAAAAAACAATAGTCGTGGATGCATTGGCATGTCTTAAACGGAGAAGTGAACCGTAGCGGATCTGGTGGCAGCTGAACGGGGAACCGCGTCCGTGAATAATGCACGTGACAACTACCAGCGATGGGCGCGGATGGAAGGTGACATCGCTGCAGAAAAGGGAAGTGGCAAGAATTGTGCAAAAACTGTATTTTTTTGGTTTGTTTACGCTCCATTCAAAAGAAGTTCTATCGAAGACCAAGTTATGCTATTAGGCTAAGGATAATAAATAAGGTCACGACAGAATGCGCATTCTGATGGATGGACGAGATTTGTTGTCATTGTATTGTATTGTCAGTGTGTATGTTTATATGTTTTTCTTCCTGGGTGTTTATATATATTTGTGTTGTTATGTTTTGTAAGTTGGAGGGGCAGATGGTGTTCACGAAAGGGATATCAGCTAAGGAAAGTCCAACATTAAATGCATGAGCATCCCAATGGCTCATAATTGCCGTGATTCCATGTTTTTTATTTTTGTAATGGTATGAATGTTGACCCAGGCACGAACAAAGCGGACCCTTACTTCAACTCCGTATGGAGTGAGCGCGCGAACTACGACACGGTAAGGAACAGATAATAGTACGAGCTAGCAGAGGACGGGATTGGATAGGGAATTAATTTAGGGCTAGGCAGGGCAAGATAGTGGGCGTGAGATTTTAAAATTAAAAGGGTTAAATTTTGGCCGGGGGAGGTGGATTGAAGAAATTGAGCCGGAGAGGGGAAGGGAGGAATATACATTGGGCGCCCAACGTGTGGGCGGGATTATACAAAGAATAGGAGGAGATATTACAGTGGCGCCCAACGTGTGGGCAGGATTATATACAAAGGGGAGATATTACAGTGGCGCCGCAACGTGGGTCGTCGTGATAAGGGGTACCGGTTCGTCGTGCCAACAATTAAATTAAAAAAACGGGTCAATACCAATATTAGTTGTGTAACCATGGAAACGCGCAGCGGTAAGACAATTAACGTACGCGAGGCGTCGGAGTCCGAAACAATTTCTGCTTACGATGAGGGCGAGGACTACCAAAATATAGAAGAATGTACTGTAGAGGGGGAAGCCAACGTAGCAAGTGATGTGCGGGAGACGGTGACAGAGCAAGGGACCGCGAGCAAAATCCCGAGCGAAGAACCAGTAGTGGGAGAACCTACCCTCTCCATGATATGGCGCTTCATGGCCGAAACTAACGCTAGGTTGGAAAATAATCTGCAGGAAATAAGGCCGACAACGTTCAAATAGCCAAAGGGAAATGAACGTTAGACTCGAAAGCAAATTCGAAGAAGTAAGAGATCAGATACGAGGGATTAATTCCGCGTTAGATAAAGTGCAGTGTGAACTGCAATCCACTGTAGCGAGTATACGCGAGGAAATGGGCGCGTTCAAAATTGAAACGGCCGCGCATTTGTCTAGAGTAGAACGGGAAGCGAAGGCAACTGAAGAGAGAATAGAAACTCGCTTTGCCGTTCAAGAGGTTGTCAACCAGCAGGTGAATTCTAACCTCAACGACGTGAAGGTGGTCGTAGGCGGTTTGCAGAATGAAATACAATCGCAGCAAACGCAATTGTCGGACATCAGCAAGGGCGTAGAAGGGGTTAAAACGCCACGATGCGACAAGATGTTAGGTTGGGACAGCTCGAAAGATCTATGAGCGAAATTGACGATAATATCAGGTCAACCGTGCAGGGCGAATTAGACAACCTAAAGATGACAGGCAACGGGCAGACAAAAAAAGATGAGGCGATTTTACATAAGATCGCGGAGCTCGAACGACAGGTCGATACGGCACGGAGGTCAGCAGTAGTAGGCAATGCGATGGGGCACGCTACGTTGCCGAATTATTTACGGTTCCACGGCGAGAGCAAGGAGCAGCCGTATTCATTTTTGACGGCTCTCGAAAATTATTTTACAGTTAATGGCATTCCCGAGGGCGTAAAACTTAGGTTTGTAGAAGAAGCCCTGAGCTCTAAGGCACAGTATTGGTGGCAGGCGTTGACACCGACGCCCAGAACGTATGAGGAATGGAGGGCCAAATTTTTAGATCGTTACTGGAACCAACATCACAAATTTGAGCTGAAGTATCGATTGATGTCGGAAAGGTTTCGCAAAGAGGGTTCCGAAAGCATGAGTGATTTTTTCGTGTTTCCGGACGCGTCAACGGCTTTGGTCATTAGTCCCGTAAGTTTAGAGCATGTTTCTTCTCGGAAGATGGCGATGATCTTCCTCCACTGGATGGCGAGATCCAGCGCCGATCTACCGTCGGCTAGTGGGGTTTCCCCCTAACCAGGACTCTTCCACCAGCGAGACAGCCCCAGCCGGGACAAGCTCTAAGCTCCCGACTGATTTCCCGGAATATTTGGTAGTGTAGTGCATGTTAGTATAAGTGTGTGTGTGTGTGTGTGTGTAAGAGGGGATAGGACAAGGAAGAGGAAGGAAAAATCGCGCGCGGTCCGTGGCCCGTTTGGTAGGATAATGCTCCGGCATTCGCCTGGTGTTGATCGGAGAAACCACGGAAAACTATCGATCAGAGCAGCCGGCCGCTAGAATTCTCCTCCAGACAGCGACTGCATTCGACCCAGCTGAAAAGCTAGTGTCGAAACTCCTGCTGCTATCAGGACTCTAACATAGGACCTCCCGGCCAAGGGCGCTGCAGTGACATCAGTTGATGCACTCAGCTACCGCTCCCGGTCGAAAATCCTGCCACAGACGAGACCCGAACTCTAGGACCTCCCGGTCAGAGGCACTATACAGTGACATCAGTTGATGCCCTGAGCCACCTCAGCCGATGCTATGCAGCTGTTGGCAACTCTGCCCCTCAGACACTGGAGCGGCAGAGAAAATACGCGCCGCCATAGCGTGCACAATCTCTTTAATGGAATGGCGCGGTCGGTCTCCGAGAATGCGACACGGAAAGACAATTGACAGACCTCTGAACCACATTGTGGCCTTGGTACAATGAGAATGTCATTGCAGAACGTGCACGTACTCGGAGTATGTGGCAATTTTTCCCGCAAGTATTTCCGCTGGTAAATGTTTATTTATATTTCTTATTTAATCTTCATAATACTGTAGTGTTATATCGACATAACGCAACAAAACAGAGGAAGGAAATGACGCACTATTTCCGCTGTTAACGGTTTATTTATTTTACTTATTTAATATTTATGATAGTGTAGTCTTATATCGACATAATGCAACAAAAAAGAGGAACGAAATGCAATGCAGCAGATACTTCTACTATGAAAAGTTTATTATTTTACTTATTTAATCTTCGTAATATTTTAGTGTTATATTGAAATGAACAGAACAGAGGAACGACATACCGCACGTATTCTAGCCGTTAAAGATTTATTTGTTTTACATGTTGAATATTCATAATATTGTAGGGATAACGCAGCAAAACATAGGTACGAAATGCCGCACATATTTCCAATGAAAAAATGTTTTTAAAAATGTATTCTTCGATGTGAAATACTATTTTCTCATGCACGGCGGTGGGCTAGCTATTTATGAGAAACTTTTCATCTCTTTTCATCTCTTTTGATATTTTTACTATTGTAGGTACTATTTCAACATATCTAATACTATGAAGGGATTACTTCTATTACAATTGTGAATATTGTTATTTCTGCCGTTACCCTGCTATGATCAGAAATTCTCTCAATGTTAACACTAAATTATTAAATTTACTTTCAACTTAATCAATCTTAATGTTCGACGTACAACATATTACGCCTTACATGTTGCATGTGGACATGATTCTACACAGAATCAAGATTCCTGGAAGTTCTATTGATTGAAACCAATTATTAGATTGATGGCAACTGATACAAATTATCAACCTTTCTCAACAATAAAAATTTAACATTTATTCTTCTACGTATTAAAAATTCTATTGATCTCATGAGAATTACTTTTTCAATGTAGAACAGTAAAACACCGTACGGGTTTGAATATAGTTCGTAAGCTTACTACAATATCTTGTTAGTCAGCTTCTCGTTGACCAGCAGAATGTTGTCCACTGAATCTTTGGTATACCAATTCTGGCGTTCTTGCCTATCATTAAAATAAATTTAAAATGTTCTAGAATGTTCTCAACGATTTGGTCTTAATAGGATTTAATATTTCCCATAAAATCAATACGCGGTCGCGACTTTCCCTATCTGTGCTTGATTGGTTGGTTGATTACTGATTCCGGGCGCGGCAACAGCTTAGGTCATTAGTCCCGTAAGTGAAGTGAATGCTTTTTCAGCGGGAAATGGCGGTGATCTTCCCTCGCGGGATGGCGAGATCCGGCGCCGACCTACCGTCGGGTAGCGGGGTTTCCCCCAATCGGTCTCCCGGAATATGTGGTAGTGTAGTGCATGTTAGTGTGTGTGTGTAAGGGGAGAGGATAGAACAAGGAAGAGGAAGGAAAGATCGCGCGCGGCCCGTGGTCCGTTTGTTAGGGTACTGCTCCGGCATTCGCCTCTATCTGTGCTTGAAACACCTACTCGCGACTTACTGTATTCAGCTACTTATTGAAAAATTCTTCCCTCTACAGAGCTGCCCTAATATGCATCCCCTCGAAAAACGGAGTCTACTTAATTCAAAATTCCAAGTACTATATTAATATAATCTACAATTACATTTCCATACCACTATTTTAACAATACCAAACTATCGAACGAATTATAAATTCCTACCTCACTATCATTTCAATAATACCCTGGCTATGCTGAAAATCCGTTCGCACCTCACCAAGTGTTTAAGTGTGTTCGCTTCAATATATTTTTACAGAGTGATTCCTTGCGTCCTTCCCAGCCTTCAAGCCCTCTATACACCTTTTGTATATAATGTGATCGGGGCCGTGTCCATCTGCAGAGCGCTATGACTCCAAGCATGGAATATTACACTTTGTTGATCGGTTGTCCTAACGATGCGTATTCTTTGACTTGGAGTTTGCATAGAATGTCATTATTCCTATCGCTGGATGCCGATATTATCATTGAAAATAAACCCGGGGTTCTTGGCTTATCACATCATAATACTGTAATATCTCCCTTTTGTATATAATCCTGCCCTTATTTTTCTTTGAAAATAGATTTTATTACATGGGAGTTTTTTTGTTTGTTTTTCTCCCTTTCAAAATTCAAAATTTATTGCTTTTTATCCTTGAAAATAGATTTTTTACATGGGAATTCAAAATTTATTGCTTGTTTATCCTTGAGAATAGATTTTATTACATGGGAGTTTTTTTTTTCTCCCTTTCAAAAATTAAAATTTAAGTAGTATATGACTTAGTGTAGGGATCACAGAATTTTGAAAATGTGCACACAATTCACTTTTCCCCATAGCACGTCATACGCAGTTTTTAACTGTTTTTTGACGTAAAATAAATAAATAAATAAAAATAGATTATGTACTGGAAAACAAAAAAAAAAACGAAGGCTCTAATAAATGATTCAAGAGTGTTCAGAGATCTGGATATCTCAACCATTTACTAGTCATCTCAACATTACAAATCCCTGAAAGGAAACACATTAATAATAAAGAAAAAATACAATTTTAAAATATCACAGTACGCTTTCTTCAAGACCAATGCATCAGAATGCTCTATCACAGTGGCGACTCGCGCTTAGGTTGCACGGTTGCACAACTCCCAGAAAATGAGAAAAATCTCATAATATCTTAGAAATATACATTTTCCTTTTAATAACATTCAATTTTCAAGATATTACTGCAATATCGATGTATATGAAATCATTCTGAAACCAAAGAGCGTCCCACTGCCTCTCTCTCCGGTGTCTGGTGCTTTGCTAGAAATTGCACCACTTTTTTGGCTGTATTACTGGATTTGTTGTACTTACTCTTTGTCACTTCGATTTAACACGGGGAACATACAGCCTTTTGGTGGCGCAACCAGACATGTGGCTCTGTCGCGCTGCGCGGCGACGAAAGGAATCTTAGGGAAATACCCCTATTCCGTCTTCGTCTGACTCACTGCAACGTAGTTTTATGAATTTCGCTTGTTATTGAATGTATAGTTCAGTCAATTATATATGATATTCAATGCTTTGTTTATGATATTTGGAGAATTTGTTTGCATTTGATATTACATTTGTTGATTCAAAACGTACATTTGATGAGTTCTTTGAGTAAAGATGGCCGTTCTGGATGAAAGTCTTTTAGTGTCTCGCGAAAGCCAGTGTGGCTGCAGCTGGCCAGCGGTTTGCGAACGTCCTTGTGAATACGAATGTGTGTCGAAGATCTTTCATTATTGCCAAATATACCATGGCAGTGAATTTTCGAAATACAGTAATTTTATTTGTGTGAAACGTGTCGAAGCAATAGTACTTGTTGCAATGTGCTGGATTCGAACTTAAGTGCCTAGTGGAAATCAAAGTCAGAATCACGTGCGTTTGCAGATGGTCAAGTCATTAGAAGATCCTTAGAAGACAGTATTCAAGAAGCAATACTATATAACTTAGATAATATAGCTAAGCAATATAATACGATTATACCAATAGACAAAACCAATCATTTACGGGTTGTGAACCAATAAGAGTAAAAATAGCCCTTCGAAAAAATATCACAGAACAAGTAAATGCACTTAATTACCTTGGCTATAAAATAATATATTGTAAAAATTGTTTTTACAAGTAAAATTAAACAGATAGACACTTCTATGGCACAATTGTTCGAACTTTGAAAAATAAAATCAGAAAAGAAACTACATAGGTCATTCAATAAGTAATTAGACCAATCGCAGCTGCTCAAAAGCTGTTCAAGTAATCAATACAATATTTTCAGAACGTCAAGTTGGTATCCTTGTTATGGCGTTTGTTCATCTGTTCGACACCATTTTGTAAACACGCATAGCTCATGTGTAAACATTGCATGGAAATCAATCACCGGGAGCGATGGCTCAATGCATCAGCTGATGTTACTGCAGCGCCTCTGTCCGGGAGGTTCTAGGTTCGAGTCCGGACGGCGGCAGGATTTTCGACACTAGCTTTTCAGCTAGGTCGAATTCAGCCGCTGTCTGGAGGAGAATTCAAGAGGCCGGCTGCTCTGATCGGTAGTTTTCCGTGGTTTCTCCGATCAACACCAGGCGAATGCCGGAGCAGTACCCTACCAAACGGGCCATGGACCGCGCGCGATCTGTCTTTCCTCTTCCTTGTCCTATCCTCTCCCCTTACATACACACTTACACTAACATGCACTACACTACCACATATTCCGGGAGACCGGTCGGGAGCTTAGAGCTTGTCCCGGCTGGGGCGGTGCCCCGTTGGTGGGAGAGTCCTGGTTAGGGGGAAACCCCGCTAGCCGACGGAAGGTCGGCGCCGGATCTCGCCATCCAGCGGGGAGATCGCCCACCAAAAAAACATGCAGTACACTAACGGTACTAATGACCAACGCAGTTGACGCGCCCGGAAACACGAAAAATCAAATCAAATCATGTGAACGATGAAGGAGACCTTTGCTACCCCTTTCATGTGAATTGGAGCTTCAGAAGTATATTTTGATTTTGGACTTTTTTCCAACTTTTCCCTCTTCTGGCCTCACTATGGGGCGGTGCCCTGCTAGTGGGAGATACCTGGACGAGGGAAAACCCGCATGTTGCCGTGTCGTTCGGCGCCAGTTTTCGCCATCCAGTAAGGAAAGAACATCACCATCGTCCTAAATAAAACATACACTACGGGACTAACGACTCTAGCAGTTGACTTTCTCAGAAACACGAATTAATGAATGAATCAATCGAAAATTACTCATAATTTTAAAAAAACGTTTGAAATGATTTAAAGATCTAATATTCACAAATATATTGAATTGAAAAAGAATTCTCTAGCTTCAGCATTTAAGGTGGATTACAGGCTCAAAAATATTTGAACTTTGCCTCATTTAATTTAAAATAACGCGAAAAATGGCTATTATTTGGAAAATAATGTAGTATATAACACGATTTAAAGGGAGAATATTCAGAAATACACTGCGTTATGTACGAAATCATTAACTTCAGTATTAAAGTTATAAAGGGAATTTAAAAAAATGAACTTTTGCAATTTTCAAAATTCCAAAACGTTTAATGAAAATGGAATTTATGTCGATCTTTCCATCTACTTTCCATCCATCCGCCAGCCTCAACACGAATGCCGATCTCATTTCTTTGTGTGAAATTTCTGCGCGATGGGTCATTGCCTGTGTGCAGTATCTAATCGCACAACCTTCGTCCCATGGAGAAACCTTGAACTGAGCCCGGTCCGTTGCCGTCTCGTCTACGGAATCTGCAGTTTCCTTCACGGGAACGGGAGTCAAGGGCGCACAAAGAAAGAAAGAAAGAAAGAAAGAAAGATAGAAAGAAAGAAAGAAAGAAAGAAAGAAAGAAAGAAAGAAAGAAAGAGAGAAAGAAGAAAGAAGAAAGAAGAAAGAAGAAAGAAAGAAAGAAGGAAAGAAGGAAAGAAGGAAAGAAGGAAAGAAAGAAGGAAAGAAAGAAGGAAAGAAAGAAGGAAAGAAGGAAAGAAAGAAGGAAAGAAGGAAATAAAGAAAGAGAAATTGTTTGTAATTTTTTCACTTTTCGAAAGATTTAATCATTTCTTAAATAGAATTATATATTTTCCCGCTAGCAAATGATAGATCATAAAAAGAGGAATATACAAATGTGTCACTTGTTAATGTTTTCATAGTATTTGGAGAATAAAATTATATTTTCTTGTACGTGTGATTTGAAATGGGCTTCCCTTAAGTACCTTTGCGGGAAGGTAGCCTTCTAGGCACCAATCCTGTTACAGGGTGAGAGGGACTGAGATGGGTGGCAGTGAGGGACACAGGCAATACATGAGCTTGATACGAAGAACACAGGAACTAATTCAATATTAACGATCAGAATGAGAAATTTCTTCCATTGATGCATCAGTATTGACCTTTTCATCCATCTAATGATTGAAAGTCTTAAGCATCGATTTGTAATGCACTATATACAGCGCAGTATCGTACACGATGACGTATAAACCTGTTCAATTGTTTTTACAATTTGTGTCTGGAAGTTAAACCGTCAACAATTTTTCGGCATCAAGGAGCAGCATGGCGTGGATTCTAACTTCATAACTTGTTACAGGAAGTAATGTAATTTATATGGAAACAAGATTTGTCCCCTTTCTCGTTTCCAGGGCCCCACAGCATGGTTTTTTTCTGTTTAAATTGATTATTTTGAGTTTTCGAGCGCGTTAACGACTATGGTCATTATACCTGTAATTGTAGTGTATGTTTTAATCACAAGAGATGGCGGTTTTCTTCCTCCGCTGGATCGCGTGCGGTTTGTGGCCCGTTTGGTAGGGTCACATCACTTCGTCATTCACCTGGTGTTGATCGGAAAAAACACGGAAAACTACCGATCAGAGCAGCCGACCGCTGAAATTCTCCCTCAGTCAGCGGTCGAACTCCTCCCTGCTATCTAGCTAGTGGCGAAAATCCGAGCGCGTCAACCGTTCAGACGATTTGCAAAACAATTGTTTTTCCCCGTTCGATCCCCGGAAATCAAGACCCTGCGAATTTGAATTGCATATTTTGATTTTTCGAAATATTTTACAACCTTAACAAATTTTTCAAAATGTTGCTACAAAATGGCTCAATTCTTATAATTTTTCTCGGACAGTACAATGGACGTTAAAAATGGTGTACGTCTAATTTTCATTGAAATATCTGAATTTTCGAAAATTGCAAAGGTTCAATTTTTTTTCGGACACAAGCACTGCACTGACGTCAGTTGATACCTTAAGACACCTCAGCCGGTAACGAGCTTTTAAAGTCAATTACCATTTTAGAGTCATCGTTTCCAGATTAACACATATTTGAACTTAATTTCTGTAAACGAGCTGGGGCAAAGAATCCGAACTCAAGAAAACGTATATAGATTGTATTACTTCTCACATATAGGTCACATACAGAGTTTTACAAATTCTTTCGCATTAAATAAAAATTGTCTTGCAATTGACAATTAAATAATTGAAACAATTCTATTATTGCTCGTTATTTATTCAGCACTGATCTGATTGTTATAAAAAACGAATATATTATGCATTTTTTTGTAAGTCTGCTTTTAAAATACTTCAGTGGTATTGAATTGCAGGATATTTGAGTCTATAGATTTATTCGACCAGATAGTGAACAATGGAAAATCATGCAATCTGATACTTTAATTTCTATTACTTCGATCCTCTGGCTTAGAAATGATGATGACATCACGAAAGAAAATTCTCATGAGTACTACGCGTAGTATTCTTCCACTGTATTCTTCCACATGTATGAAAATAGATAGATAGATAGATAGATAGATAGATAGATAGATAGATAGATAGATAGATAGATAGATAGATAGATAGATAGATAGATAGATAGATAGATAGATAGATAGTAGATAGATAGATAGATAGAAGATAGATAGATAGAAGATAGATAGACAGACAGACAGACAGACAGACAGATAGATAGATAGATAGATAGATAGATAGATAGATAGATAGATAGATAGATAGATAGATAGATAGATAGATAGATAGATAGACAGATAGATAGATAGACAGACAGACAGACAGACAGACAGACAGATAGATAGATAGATAGATAGATAGATAGATAGATAGATAGATAGATAGATA
Source organism: Teleogryllus oceanicus (assembly GCA_964035755.1). NCBI lineage: Eukaryota > Metazoa > Arthropoda > Insecta > Orthoptera > Gryllidae > Teleogryllus > Teleogryllus oceanicus. The sequence continues at coordinate 32,386,501 of CAXIVR010000013.1, forward strand.
GATAGATAGATAGATAGATAGATAGATAGATAGATAGACAGATAGATAGACAGACAGACAGACAGACAGACAGACAGACAGACAGACAGATAGATAGATAGATAGATAGATAGATAGATAGATAGATAGATAGATAGATAGATAGATAGATAGATAGATAGATAGAAATTTATTCTACAATTGGGCAGATGATGCCCGGTGGCAGAATGCAAAATAACAATTACAAATAACATAATAATATATAAAAAATAAATATAAACAAATAAATTGACTTTGTCATTTCCTATATATGCAGATGGCATTTAAATTCCTATACTAAACATTAAATTGCATATACACTAACATATAAATGAATAAACATACATATTACTATACTAAACATTAAAATGCATATACACTAAACATATAAATGAATAAACTTACATATTACACAAATATACATACATACAAACATATACGCATGTATACATAGACGAAGGAACCCTCACATCACTTCAAATGAAATCACTTCACTTCACTTCACTTCACTTTACTGCACTGCATATAACTTTATCTAAATATTAATTGTTCATTACTTTTTACTGTAGACTACGCATAATCGCACCTTTCACTTCACTTCACTTCACTTCACTATACGTTTTCACCCTATTGACTAATTTCCTATATTTTTTTCTAAAACCTCGCGCTGAGCAAGGAAAGGGCTCAAAAACTGCCGCAGGCAAATCGTTCCAATCTACTATAGATGAAGAAACATGTTTATACATACTTTATGACAAGAAGTAAATTGAATGGTAAATAACACTGGAAAATTCCATTAGGACTACAGAAAGAATGAAAGAAAAGGGATAGTGGCCGAAGCTGCAATGTTTAACCATAGAGAAAATGTTTTGCTTTAACCCTTTCCTTGAGTCACGAGTTGCCTGAGGCACTGAGGATGCTTGGGTTGGTGACTCATCTTCATCCCAACCCACAAATGTGGGTTGCGGGTTGATAAGCCGGAGTACGTACATAACTAACCGTGTAAATTATCAAAGCTTATGGCCAGCTTCTTTAGGCACATCATTCCTCCTTGAACGTGATATGCTTAACGTTAAATTTTGTTTTTCTTTTATCGCACTACTAATAGTTTGGTTAATTTGGCCTATATGGTTTTAGGTTTTGCATTTGTTTCATGATTAGGTGTTTTTCCTCTCTTCAAAAACATATTTTTTCATAGGATTTGTCCTATTAATGTGGTCGTATAGACACATTTTTTTCAAACTAAAACGGCATTGTGGAATCTTATATTTAAATTAATTCCAAGCAGTGCCATTTATTCATGAAGGAATGGGTTATTCTAAGAAAATAGTGAATGAACATTTTCATGGCTAAAAATCAATTACTTTTAAAAAATGTGCCAAATTCAATTAATATCTAAAATAATATTGCACCGTAAGATCACGATGACTACTTTAATGAATTTACACGCATCGCACCTTTCAGGCAGTCACAAAAACAAAACAATGTTTTTCATTTTAAAAAAATCATGAATATAAAATCTCATATTGGACTCAATGTTGTATTCGGTGTATTAATACATGTTATTATGGTGTATTAATACGAGTTATTTATAATCTTGAAGTTAACGATTTTTTTCTTGAGACGTCTGCAAAAATGGTAAAAAAGAATGTCTTATGTTTTATTTGTTCCTTGATACTTTTAAGTAAGACTTTTTCATTCGTGCTAATCTCTTATCCATTCCATATTATAATCAGCAGTCAGAATGGTTGTCACTATATATTCTTAAAATTACCATAAATTTTCAGTAAAACAGTGATGTGTGAATAAATTAAAACGTAGGACTCAGTCATAATATGTGTTCTCGCACTCAGTAGACTTGGCCGAAAATTCGACCTCGTTGATAGTACCGTGTCATGGAACATTTCCTATGGCCGCATCTTTTGAGTGAAGTGATGAATCAACGTGTGACCGCGTGTGACCCTCGTTTCGACGTTTCCGGAAACTGCCTTACGACGGAATGAAATAGAGAGGCTGTTTAAAAAGCGTGTTTTTGCTCCGCAGCACTTCCTTGGTTTTGCCTTGGGGGGAAAAGGGGCCTTTTGTCAATCACGTGCAGCGTGCGTCAACGTTTGCCGTGCGCGCGTGACAAGCCACCAAGCATCGAGTCCCTGCTGCAGTCGCGACGACGAATCCAGTTGGGCAACATGGCTCCCGCTGGGAGGCTGAAGTTGAGCTTGCTACTGCTGTTTTCAATAAGTTTTACGTTAATTTGTGCGGAACGACATGGATTACGATCTGGAACGCTTCATCTTTCAGCGGAGAAGCGTCAGAAGAGAAGCGTGGTACTTGATCGGCAAGAATTACAAAGTTCCGGTGTTTCGGACGCCGAAACAACTTACGGAAGTCGTCGGAAACGATCTGCATCCGTCGACGATAAGGTTACGGTAGGTAATGTGTTGCGTTTTTAGCAAGTTATAAAGTATTGCGTGTGAGTGGATTTGCGTTTTTCAAGGTCAAACAGGAGTGTATTGACAAAACAACGGTGACCCTGCCGAACTACGCCGCAGCATTGACCGTGACAGTGTTTGTGGATTATTGAACCAGTTTATGGAAACTTCCGTAGTACGTGTATTTGATTCACTAAAATTTTCTACGTTCGTATTTTTATCATTCAGGTATGGATCTCATGAAATGAAATGTCATGTGACAGAATGTTACGCGTTGTTGCCACTTCATCCAAGCTGTCAAACTCGATCTTGCGCATGTGCTAACTCGGAGTCACAAGACCCCAAAACATGTCGAAGCTTCATAAAGAAATAGAAGAAAGGCTTTCTAATGTGTGCAAGATATCGTTAGCCGTAAGGGTAGAAATTATGAGGTTAGATGATAGCCAAAGCAGCTGTGTCATTGTCCCGTCCGACAGTCTAATACTCGGGCTGTTCTGGCAATATGACAAAAGAGGCTTCACAATTGAGCCCTTTGTGCTCGTCAAGGACTGTTCATCCAAATGGGTGATTGCGAAAGGACGTGAAAAGCTATTAAATATAATTCCTCCCGGCCCCCTCGTCGGATGAAGAAAAGATGACACGGAGAAAAGACTAGAAAGCTTGGTCCAATATTCGTCCTTGCGCCCTCTTACCCTTTTACAACTCATGTTTTTAAAGATAACCCCCATGTATGTATGTTGATAACAACGTACATTTTCTAATATTTTTTAAATTGAAAAACTGAATTTGCAAAGTGTAGGAGATGATGACACTATGATTAAGGATTAGCAATGAAAAATTTAATATCGATATGAATTATTGATTAGTGAATGTATTGATGTAGTTTATGAATTTGGAAAAGTGTGTAAAAATACAGAATCTTTTAAATTATTTTCTGACCTTTATATTTATGCAGATTGCTTTTATGTCAAATAGACATTACAGAGAAATATGGACTATTCGTGTCAGATTATTTTCTCTTCTCATTATATTTCACTGTTTGCTTAGTCTTCCTTCAAAGCTGGGAACACTAATCTATTGGATTTTGAGGTTGGAATTACCTTGGATGTCTTGTTAAAATGTATAATTTAAAGCGGAAAGACTGGCTTTGAAAATGCATTAATACGTGTTAAAAGTTTTATTTTATAAATTTTTGTTTGTTTTCTTTCAAGAAAGACTTAAGACAGTGCTAGTTTATCAGTTGATAAGCTAGTCGCATTTAGGGGAAATTATGAAGAAAAAGACCTGAAATCAAAAATATATGTTTTACCAGAAAGATAATTGAATTGATGGAGATTGTGTGTTTTGATCACATTTTGTAGTTAAACTTGTGTTGTATTTCTACTGTACTATTGGACATGATTGGCAAAATGGAATAAATGCGCAAGTGAAATTCTGGTCATATAACTGGATATTCGTAAAATCCATCTCTCTCTCTCAAGCTATATCTTTTACTCTCTTTTCTCAAGATAATGTGCTGGGAAAGAATTCAGAAGGGTGTGTTAAATACAACACTTGCTCAACTTTGTTGTTTTTTGAGGGTAACATTGCTACATAAGAAAAATGACAACTCTCTTTTTGCACGAGAACAGTTATAATCTGAACAGCTATTTGTTTTGTACTCAAAGATAATGAATATGGCTTTATGTAATTTTTGAGATTGATCACTTTTCTTGGGCAATTGAGTATGAGTGTTAATTTTAGTGAAGATGAGGCTGTTTTAGAATGAGTGTTAATTTTAAGTCAAGATCATATGAATTCCATGAACCACAATATCACTTGGACATGATTATTTGAATTGGCTTGAACCGTGTACATTAAGAAAAAACATGACAAAGTGCAGTTTAGTCACAGTTCAATGGTTTGTGGATTAAAGAGTAATTCTTTAATTGCTACAACACCAAAATATTTTCCACTCAAAAATATATGATTAGTTAATATCTTTGTAGTTGCAGCCGAGATCTTGTAGTAATTCTTAATATAGATGTGTGAATATTTTATAGATTGGTGAATATCGATCATTATTAGTCTTTCTTTCATTTAATGATTATTGAATAAAACCATTGGTGCTAAAGAGTCTTGTGTAGAATGGAACTGTGTGTGCTGCAGTCTTGTCCTCTTAACAAGCGACTCCAAAAATTGGTTTTTGTTTGTAAGTGTCAAAATCTTGGATAGGATTCTACTTAAAGCATGACAACAATGAAAAGAAAGGCTATCTACTGCTCGGAAGGTTTCTCCATTATGGAGTGTTATCTGGTCTGAATAGAAACTAATGGAATTGCTTCTGTACCTCCAGACATTGTATTATTTTTCAAGTTTTGTAAAATTTTTTTTTCCTCTTCCAAAACCACTTCTGGTTCTAGCGGGTTTACTTGTATTGGGTCATAATCTAATTTTTTGAAATTGATATTCTGTAAGAAGTTTCTCGAAGTAATTTAGTCATTTTTCAATAGCAATTGGGGTCTGTTATCTTGGTTAGTATTTGATTTCAATGAACATCATGTTTCCCATGTCTCTGGATTTTGTATTTCCTACGCACTTGTCTAGACTGTGAAATTTGTACCCAGATTAAATATTTTGTCTTCTTCACTTCTTTTGTAATCAAATACTTCATTTAGTTATTCTTTTCTCTCTCCCAAATCTATTGTTGAAAGTCATCTTTGATATATTTTCTCTACAACCAGGGTCTATAGATAACCAGCAGTATAAGTCCTCTGTCTATCATGGTTCTCCGGTTCTGTTTTCATGTTTTTTTCTTTTCCTCTAATGCTTCTTTAGCTGTTTTGTGAGTGCATGTCTCTTTTATATTTTAACAATTTATATTTTTATTCAGGATTATTGGAATGACCTTTTGAGTTTTCCAACAATCGCACTTTCTACAAAAATGCAGTAGAGTCATTTTGAAGCTTTTCATTCCTATCTTAGCCATATTTGAACTTCTAAATTTCTACATTCTTCACATAAAGTACCTCCAAATATTAAAAGATCTGTTTCAAATTCATAAGGCCTCAAATTCAGCCAAATCAATTAAGGAATATTCATTTTGGGGAACATCCTGTTTACCAATTAAGTATTGAATGTTAAATTAAGCAAAAATCACATACATGCAAACCAAAAAGTTTGACGAAAGTAATTATAATGTTACATTATAATAATTATTAATGTATGATTAAAACCAGTTTCAAAATAAACTATGATAGAATTTAATTATAATTATATATTTTTCCTTGTACATTAAAATCGAAATTCATTAAATTAATTGCGTGGGGGGGGGGGGCACAAGATACAGCAAATTACATAAATCCACATTGCTAACTCAATTATTCAGTATCTGACAAGAAGCACCTTTAGTGTTGTAAGCAGCGAACTAATGGGTTTGTACAAATGACTTGTACCAAGAATGTGCTGACCATCTTAGTGTTGGTTTTCGTAATAATTTGTCCCTATATTTGCATCTACATTTGTCATTTTAAAGATAATTTTTAATGGTTGTTGGATTTGTCATGATTAGAATAAAGTTCATAGTTCTTGATGTATTTGGCTTACTAGAAATATAATCTACTGCTAATATTTAAGTGTTTCAATAACATTCGTAATTTACGATTTTCATGAGCATTAAATACACTATCTAGTAATAAAATTGGCGAGACAAGTTTTTAGAATGAATTGAAGTTTTGTTTTTATATTGCAGTGAAGTATTGAATACATTGTGGTTTGAGTAAATTCTTGATAAATGATCCCTCTTAAATATTTCTTCTGCAATGCCTCATTCACCTGCATTCACTCTCATCACCTGCAATGTAACATTGTTGTCCGGGAGGTCCTAGGGTCCAAGTCACAACAGTAGTGGATTTCCAACACCTGCTACATAGCTAGGTCAAATTCAGCCTCTGTGTGGAGAAGAATACTAGAGGCTGGCTGGTATGATCAGTAATTTCCCATGACTTTTCTGATCAATATTAAGCAAATGCCTGAGCAGTACCTTCATTAACGAGTCATGAATTGCACCCTATTTTACCCTTACAAGCACTGTACTGCCAAACATGTAGTAAGGCGGATAGGGAGCTTATTCTGTCTGGGGCAATGCCCCGCAAGTGGATATACCTGCAAGGGAAAACCTTCACAAATCAATGTGTACGTAGATCAGGACCGAATCTCATGTTCAACAATTGAGATTTGTAAGGAGATCATGTCAAGACCTAAAATCTAGATACGTACTGAAAACGATGTATATACTTTTGGTCAAATCTTTGCTGTTGTATGCCTCTACCGTATGGTCTCCCATTTATGATATCCATAATAAACGCCTAGAGTCAGTACACCATAATTTTTTTAGAATCTTAGCACCATATTATGATCTTTCCAATCCCTAGTTTGATCATAATTATTTTCATATATCAGTACAGTAATATTCCATTACTTCAATCTATGAGAGACAACAATGTAAAAATTTGTCTTTTAAATTTGTCTCTTGTTTAGTTAACTAAATATGCTCATTAATTCCATGAAAAGTCATTCCACCATGCAATGAAAACTCCACACCTAGCAAGCTGAATTCAGAAAAGAAGACAAATCATTTAATTAAGAAATTATAACCCAGACATAGCCAAGGTATTTCCAGTGGGCCATAAAACATGAACAAAAATGAACATCACAGATTACGTACCTACAGCTATGTATAAACAACAAATGAATGAAACTAAATTGGGGAAGTAAACATTAAGCTAACTGACTAATGGAACAACATAAAGTATTTAAAGTGGATAAATTAAGTTTTACATGTAAAATATTTGGTCTTAGGATTACAGATATAAACAGAAGTGCTACAGAATGGCACAGACTTTCTTATAGTAAAGGTTTCTAATTTCCTCGGTGTGGACTAGCTTTACAGACTTGCCCCATCCTCTTGCTAGTTGCCAAAAGTACGTCACCCTAAGTAGATTTTTTACATTTTCTCAACTTCTCAGTTTCCTAATAGTGACACTGAAATTTTATTTTAAGAATATTAAAGAGGAGTAAAACATCTTCCTAAATTGCAATTTTCATTGAAAAATTTGCTGCCGTTTTTAAGAAAATGGGGATTAAGCATTACTGTAAATGCGAAATTTGAAGCACTTTTTCACAGGAATCTATTGAGTTTTCAAAAACTTTCAATGGAAGTCATTTGAATCACTTCCACCCACAAATGCCCTAATGTATTCAAATCGATGGAAATGTGCATGCATATTAACAATGTGAGAGATATCTTTAAAAAATTATATTTGTATTACTCTTGAAAAAAACAACAACGAAGAATGCACCAAAATAAACTACGTTATATTAAACAGTGTAATTAGCATTATCGATTTAAAAAGTTGAGAGAAAAAAATTGGAGCCATTATTAAGAAAGTGGCGTATGAGCGTTTCTCGAAATGCGGAAATTAGAGCTCATTTCGAAAGAAAACTGTTGATTTTTCGAGAAACGTTATGGCATTATTTAATATAATAATGTGAAGAAATTGCCTCTAATGTAAAAATTACCGACGTGAGAGACAAGTCAAAAAAATACCCGTTTGTAATTTTTAAAAAGCAAAAGAATAGAGCAATATGGCGTTTATGCCATAGGATAGGGTGCATTTGGCACCCCCACCAAAAATTTAAAGAAAAATTTAGAGCCGTTTTTGAGAAAATCTTGTTTTTGTAATTTTTTTTAAATTGCAAATATTGCATGCACTATTGCGCAAAAACTACTAAAATTTCTGGAACAACGTACATGACGTTATTGAAAGAACACAGAGAGAAAGAACTCAAGAGAAATTTCTGGAACAAAGAGATATGCACAACAAATTTCATTTGAAGGAAAAATCTGGGTCTTCAATTTTGTAGTTGTAGAAAGACGCCGAAAAAAAATCAAACTTTTGCTATTTTTGAAAATTCAGAGTTAACGGTGAAATCGAACCTATGCCATCTTTATAAATGTATTTTACTCTATTCTTACTAGAAAATTAAAGAAAAAAAAATTGTAGCCGTTTTTGAGAAAATTTTGAAAATGTCCGGGAGGCTTCATTTAAAGTACCCCCAAATTGTGAAGAATGTTTCTCAAAATTTCAAAGTTTCAATTAGAGCCAGATCGACTGGGTATTCTTCAATTTGGAAAAGATCGGTTTAGGCGCTAGTAGTGTTTACAGAGGGTTGGACGGACGGAAGTTTTTTTTTGGGGGGGGGGGAACACTTTATCAGTATCAGGGGACCCCAAAACGTATATTTCTGTTGAAATCTCGAAATCGATTTTCCGCATTTCATAACTTTCTCTATACTACGTATATTACTCCGTATATAAGTATGTATAAGAGAAAGTAAAAAATGTAAATGTTAGTTGTGTTTACCTGCTCTAAAAAGGACACTATAGAAAAATTGTGTCGAAGTGACTAGTTTAAAAAAAAATATATATATATTTTTAAATTTTATTATTTCCCAATTTATACATGTTGTATTCTATCTCATTCCTGTCTTTAGTTTTTGTGAGAAGTAATATTTTCATGACCTAGTCAGCTTCTTCGAATATTCTATCCGCAATATGTTTAGTACCTTCCATTTGCAAATATTTCTTGTAAACACACACAATACAACACCCTCCAAAATAGATAATATTCAGAAGCAATATGACGTCATCAAACACATGCCTTGAATTGTAAAGATTGAATTCCTCAAAATTTAAATTATTTTGAAATGGAAAGGAACTATTGAACCCAACATGTTGGTAAGGGGGTATAATTGCACTTGTGGTATATAAGAAAACTCGCTCCTATCGTCCCTCATTTTGTTGAACATTCCACTCTTGCAATTATACCCCTATTTATCCACTCGTTTCATTAATTACTATCAAGGAACAATTTTATGTTGTGATCTACTGAACCAATTGAGTTTTCAAGTCCTGTACAGAGAAACTAGACAACGTGAACTCTTCGCCATACGTAGATTTGATTATACCTCTAATAATCCAATTACAAGAAGGTGTAATATGATAAATGTACATAACTTAGATTTGATTGATGCTAAGGAAACCATGTCGTTTAATGAAACGAAATCAAAATTATGGAAATGTGAATGACCAGACTGTTGTAATTGTTATGTTTATTTCATATTAAATTGTAAATAACTTTGTGAAAACTATTCTATTATTAGTCATTACAAAAAATCTGTAATATATATATAGTAAAATGGGCATCTGCCCGTAATGTAAGAATAAATAAATAAGTGTTCCAGTAGGAGAGGAACACTGCCACTTCTTGGGTTACAACGCGCACAACACAAGATTAATGACTATAGTAGTTGACGTGCTCAGAAACTGTGAATAATCATTCCATCAACCTGAATTTGAAAGTGCCTTTTGTAAACTGGGGGGTCTTCTGTTCTTTGTGTGCAGGTGATTAAATTGAATGACACTCACCAGCAATTGATGGTGCATTGGGTAGGCGAGGGGTCAGATGTGATCATGTGTCTGGCCCGAGACCCGAACCCTCGACCAGCACCCCGACTGCAACCGTCGGCTGTCTACATCTCGTACGACTACGGAGCCAAGTTCGAAAACCACACGGAGCAATTCAAGGTGAACGATGACGTTTCGAACCCTCGGTACGCAACTGTTGACAAGTTCTACAATCATCCGAAGTACATCTCCTATGTAAGTTGTCCTACATATTGTTCTTTTGTTTTATAGATAAGATACTTTTCGCTACTGTTGCTTTTAAGTGAACATATTCCTGATATAATTGCTCAAGTATAGATGACTTGTTTATCGCATTGTTTGTGTCCGCTTTAACTCTTTTAATTGCATGAGTGATGTATTCCAGGCCTGAGCTACAGGTTCTGATCGGCAGGTCAATTGTGGGATATTTTTTGGTCAGTTATTTGTCCCCCTTTTTTTAAAAAATATGTTGCGTCGTTGTTAACGCAACGCGTCTCTTTTACCCCTTGTTGGGCGTTGAGCGCATTCTTTGGAGTAATCCTCCGTTACTCAGTTACTGAGTAATTACTATACTAGTCAAGTCTCGTCACGTCGCAGTCAGTCAGTGCCTTTTATCCCTTCGGCCAGGGGCTCAACGCCGTTAGATCTCGGGGTTCCTAGCCGGTCACCCAACCAAGAACCCGCGAGTCTCGAATTCGCTTAACCTCCGTGACTTCACGGAGCGTAATAAACGAATTCGGCTAGCGGCGCAGGCTTAGTTCAGGGCCGTCAGGCAAACGAGCACGCGAATGTCCTTCGCAAAGGTTTGGGGCGCGCGGCGATATCAGCTTCCCGAAGTCACTCGTGTCACGGGCGGGAAGCAGGGATGAGAAAACTTCGTGCGAATGTGGCGAGTTGGGTCAAGCACACGGGTTGGTATATCGTAAAGAGACATTTGTTAAATTTTACTAACTTTTAATGGCATGTAAACAGATATAAAAGCATTGATCATTACACAAGGAAACAACGCACATTTCTACTTCCATGTTGTCGAGAGCGGTAGCTCAGTGCATCAACTGATGTCACTGCAGCGCCTCTGACCGGGAGGTCCTAGGTTCGAGTCCTGACGGCGGCAGGATTTTCGACACTAGCTTTCCAGCTAGGTCGAATTCAGTCGCTGTCTGGAGGAGAATTCTAGCGGCCGGCTGCTCTGATCGTTAGTTTTCCGTGGTTTCTCCGATCAATACCAGGCGAATGCCGGAGCAGTACCCTACCAAACGGGCCACGGACCGCGCGCGATATCTTTCCTTCCTCTTCCTTGTCCTATCCTCTCCCTTTACACACACACACACACACCTACACTAACATGCACTACACTAGCACATATTCCGGGAGACCGGTCGGGAGCTTAGAGCTTGTCCCGGCTGGGGCGGTGCCCTGCTGGTGGGAGAGTCCTGGTTAGGGGGAAACCCCACTAGCCGACGGTAGGTTGGCGCCGGATCTTGCCATCCAGCGGGGGAAGATCACCGCAATCTCCCGAGAAAAACACGCACTACACTAACGGGACTAATGACCAAAGCAGTTGACGCGCCCGGAAACACGAAAAAATCAAATCAATCTACATGTTCCATTCGCGCAGTAGCATGGAACCAGGGCGCACTGACGATCTAGTCAGTGCAGTCCAGTGCTCCGGGCCATTTTGAGGTTAGATACGGAAGTTATGCATGCTGATTTGGATTCGTGGTGAAATTGTGAAGGCAATTGAGGATCTCCTGTCACACAGGGATACCTCGAATAATGGAGTATTTTGCAAGAAATGTCTTAGAATAATTTTTGTAACTTACGCGAAGTTCGGAAAATCAGTTTGTGTTTTTCTAAAATTTAACCTTGAATAACTTAATGTTAACTAATCCAGTGATATTTAGAAACCAAAGTGCAGGTACTCTTGAAATTACGAAACGCTAATAAAGTGAAAATAAAAATAGTGACCCTTGCAAAATCATTCAAATATGTGCCAAGAAGTTTCTCGCACTCCCATACGTATACCAGCTGAAGCGCTCAAGTGAATATTTTTATGGTTTTCAATAACCAAACAATCCCGCAGAAGCCCTTCGATTCAAAATCTTGTGTACTATTTTCGATCACTGGCAAATTTCGACACATAACGCATTTGAAGTTATCGTGATTTTTAAATAAAGAAATCACACGTCAATATTTTATGAATTAAGAAGCAAGAATTACCAAAAGACTTCATAAAAATTATAACAACGATCATAATTCAAAATTATTATTTTTGATGTTCCATGAGTGTGACAGACCAAGAACAACTATCTGTAATCTCACAGCGTAGCGCACACGCACTGACGCAGTTCCAGAATCCCTTTCATTCGTAGCTGCCCTTCACGCGTGTGGGGTAGCAGTGTTGCGGAGCGATGACGTTTTTGCCCTGCACTAGGGTGGGTTTCAGTGCAACGAATGGAAAACGCTGTTAGAGAATGCTGTATTTGAGAACCATTAACACTTAAGAAAAAAAAAACCAAATTTCAGAAAACCACCGACACTATTATTAAAAATAATAATTTAAAGAAAAAGATGTGCATATCTTTGGTATGAAAATCCACCTAATTAAAGTACTTCAAAAATTGTAGAATTGTGATGAACAGACCGAAAAAATATGTAGTATGAAACGTCACAATAAGTACATGTAATTGAAACAGTGAGAATATGTAATCAATATGTAAAATCGGATATATTATGTAATATTAAAATACACTAATTATAATTTACATGATTCAAAATTACATTTACCAAAAATTTTCTGACAAAAAATTAAACATATACAAAGTTTTAAAAATCATTTGGAGAGCACAAATTGATGCACAGTTTGCACTATACAACTTTCCCGCCAGTAATAAAAACTTCATCTATTGCTGTCCAGGACCGTAGTTTACAAGCTAGGCTAAACGCAAGCTAAACATATTGAGCCGTCGCACAAACTGGCGGTATCTACGACCAGCAAACAACCACTGCGGCATGCAGCATTCTCATCGAAGTGTTGCACGTCGGCAATGACCCAAGTTTCTCGGAAATTAAAGTTAAAGATTACCAAACCCGTCGTCAGAGAATCTGTACCCACCTAAAGGTGCCGTGCACTTCCCGCCACTGAGATAGCTGAAGCAGGCGCGCCGGTCTGTAACAACATCCGATCGCGACTTAATGAAAATGTTTGTCTCCATGGAAGATTTCATAATGCCTTTTAACACTATTATTTTTTATTATTAAATACTTTCTGCAAATTAAGCAAAGTGCATCACTTCCGCTCACACTACAAGAAAACAGCCCATCCGGTCTGAAACTTGTTAAGCCCTGTACACACGGTACAGTTTTCGTGCAGATTCTCATACAGTTTCTATACAGAAACTTCCAAGATCCCAAACGAGACGTACAAAAGCCCAAAGTCGCGCGTACACGGCCTACACGTTTTCTGCAAGAGTCGCCACAGGCCGCCGCTAGGGGGTCTAAAGAGAAATCCCGCGTCCGAATACTGTCAATGGTGGTATTTCTCTGTGTGCGTTCTGGTTATGATCTTTATTTGGTATTAATTAACCGCAACGAGCATAGAGAATAAAAATGGGGAGCCAAGAATTGGGGGAAAGGAAGTTTATCACAATATATCGCTTCACACAATCGCACTTTGACACACCTAACCTCAAAATCGCAATGGCCGATCCCCGTTAGTGAATCATTCTGCCACTAGGGGCGCTTACGTCAAACTAGGCTTTCTGCATGAAAAATTATGAACATGTTCATATAGAAAACGTGCAGTCTGGACGTTTTCTGTACATCCAATCTGGCCGAAAACTGTACCGTGTATACCGGACTTCATACATTTTCTTGCGTTCCGTCAGACCACCTTCTGTGCATCCCTGAGAAATCGGAGCGCGGACGTCCCCTTGCTGCGGGCATTGCGTGCCCTTGCAGAGCGCAAGCGTGCTCCCAGCACGCACGTGCTCGGTTTGATAGCCCTGCCGTAGTTCATAAAGTGCATATTGGCAAGTGCTTATTAGTGACAATTAAGGTACATTGAAACATTATTTGAATTTGTTGCGCCGTTGATGCAACGCGTCTTTTAACCCTTGTTGGGCGTTGAGCGCTTTCTTCTGGACTAATAACCCTCCGTGATGAGTAATTACTATACTGAATACTTACTATATTTGTCAAGTCTCGTCGCAGTCAGTGCCTTTTATCCCTTCGGCCAGGGGCTCGACGCCGTTAGATCCAGGGGTTCCTAGGCGGTCACCCAACCACGAGTCTTGAATTTGCTTACCCTTTGTGACTTCACGGAGCGTAGTAAACGAATTCAGCTAGCGCCATCGGCTATGTACATTTGTAAATTATTGTATTGTAAATTATATGACAATCTATGAAATATTACAAAGGTAAAAATTATTTGCCTTAATAAATAAACATGCTTTCTGGCAATTAATTCAGTCAATAGTGGATCGAATTTGGAGAAATCGTGTGAACCATGATGTAAGGATATGAGTGAGCTACAGCGCATCGTATCTGACTTCAGCCAGGGTGCTTCAGGCACCAGTTTGCATCACAATATTAGCGGGAATTTTAAATGCGGCCAGATACCAAAACTATCACATTGTTACAAGTCATTGAAACAGATATATAAAGCATTTCTTTTGAATATTGCATCATGAACACCTTCGTGTTATTTTTGGTTGGCTACAGTTGAAAAATGTCTCTTGATGCAACTCAAGTGTTTCTCAACACTTCTCGCTCTCCATGCAACATGGCGGCCAGCGTCTGATCTTTATTGCGGTTTTTACAGAGTTGGACCTCAAGGTCACTGAAGGTCCGTCACCACGGTAGCATTTAGTCACGGTTTTTCGCATCTTTCTCAGTCGAGACGCTAGAGTCGCTTCATCAGCGGCACTCCTTGATACGGTCGCGAGCATGCGATACCTAGCGGCACTACTGAGAAAGACGCGAAGAACCGTGCCTAAAATGCTACCGTGGTGACGGACTTTCAGTGACCTTGAGGTCCAGCTAAGTGAAATCCGCAGTATAGCTTTTCAAAGGGCCCGTGTTGTGGTAAAGTGTTCGTGACTCTAAATGGTGCTGCGCAGAACGAGCAAAAATCGGTGTGCCGGAGTTGCTCACCCATCTCTTTCTACCATGGTTGAGGCGCTTGTGTTGACCACGGACGGACGTTTTGTCATCCATCGATTTCTCTATGTTGAAGATCCACAAAACGTGAATTCTGACAATGGTGGCTCGTCCTTAAGAGGAGGAAAGAATCATGGCAATACTATTGCATTAAATGAAACACAACAAATTAAATTACATGCAGACGTAAACGAAATCCGTTACCGTTGCGGTTACGTTACTATAGAAGAATTCTGCTAGTAGCTCCCTTAAGGCTGGATCAGGGCGATATTCGTTATTACCAAAAAGTGATCATGTTAGCGAACAAGCAAGATGTCCCCGTGATTTTTCGTGCCTCTGAATTCCACAACCTAAATTTTTAATATCGCTGAAAAAAAAAATACTAAAAATTCTAGGAAAGTTGCGTGGAACAGCACAGCACAGCTGACTGTTATCACACGAATCATGTAAAGAGCTAGCAAGCCCTCTTCACTGACTGAATATCGAAGTGCTGTGTTTAGTTAGTACACTGTTCGTCGCCTTGGGATTAGAAAAGGAAGAGAAAGACGTCTTAGTTCGATGTACTCTATCACCCGGCTTTCCGCCAGGTCACGGGTGTGAGATTTTATACGTGTTTCATCCTATACTTGGGTTTTCGTAACATGGCGCCTGGCATGGCCGTATCACGCTGTGCTGCAGATCAAGCGACATTTGGCGACACGATCGAGAAAGAAACGAAAAGTCGTGCCATATTCCAATGTGAAGACTAGCCCCCCAGGCGCCACGTTACAAAAACCTAAGTATACGACTTCCCATGCGCGTGTGGGCCCCCAGCAAGCGCCGGCCGCCGAGGTTCATTTAATTCCAATAGCTAACGTTTTACAGGAGGATCTCCTCCCCCTCATGCCGTATAGCTGCTTTAAAGGTTCCCTCTTGTCGCAGCGCTGCGCCATTTGAGCCGTTACTTCGTTACTTCACGAGAGGAGAAAATTCAGAATTCTTCCTGTAGGCGAGTTCTAGTTATTTCGCGTCACCTAAAAAAGCGCTCGTAGTTTAAAACCTCGATTAAAGAATTTCGGATGACCATGAACAAAAAACCGTTTTTCTTCTTACATCAAAGAAAATATTGTATTTGGAAACTACATTCAAAGGAAAATAAATGTGTAAGGAGGTCATTCCTCCCTTCTCTCTCCTGAGAAACCGCCATTGGATTCAGACTACACGACGTATTTGAGGAAGAAATTTATGACTTTAACATTTATCCACTTTTTCATTACTAGGGTCCGACAATACGAATTTTTCCGTGGAAAAAAAATACCATCCCCCGCAGCAATACTTTCTCTATATTGCGTAATTAGTATGTGAGAAAGTAAAAATTAAATAAATGTATTCTCTTTCATGCTTATTTTGTATAAGAAGATGATAGTAAATTGAATTAAGGGATAAGTTTTCAAGATAAGAGTTGAGTTTCTCCATTTGGTCCAGTTTAATAATTATCTCTACAATTTTAAAAACAAGAAAAATCCAACTTTAAATTCTTGAGTTAATGTTAAAGTATCATATTATAGAAATTAAGTAAACCAGCTACTGCAACCAGCACAAGTGAATTGGTGCAAGATGTCACGTACCGCCAAATGTTGCATGATCAAACAGTGCGTGATACGATCACAATCATGCGACGTGAGCGGCACGACCGAGAAAAACGCGAAATGCAGTGACATAATTCCCATGTGAAGACGGGCATTGAGAGGCACCTATGTAAAAATTGCTCTGTGGTAGAATATGAGAGAGTAAAAATTTGAAGTGTCGTTGCTGCAGCTGCTGATAATGAAGTAAAACTGTAAATGAAACATTTTCTTCATTAAATATTTTTATTATTTAATTTCATTTAGACATATTAGAAGCTAGTAAATTGTATTCATATGCGAAATGCTTTTTTTGTTACTCTTGTGTTCTGAGGATTGTGAGCAACTTGTCTGTACTCTGGTGGATTTGATATTTATGTCAGATAGTTTTGTGAATTATTCATTGTTATTTGGAGTTTTCTAAATACGTAATATATTTATTTATTTTAAAAACTTAATATATTTGATGGTAATTGTCATTTGTATTTTTGTAGAGTGTCTTTGCTGATGTACGCAACAAAGTGCTTTTTGTCACAAACAATTTTGGAAAGAATTTTACTCGTCGATCTGTGGAATTTTCCCCATCTGATATTTCTTTTTACGAAGAGGATCCAATTACTTTCTTGGTATATGACAAGGATGATCAACTAAGAACGGTAAGGAAAAAATTTAAAGCAGGCCTTCTAATTTAGAATATTATGTATTTTATTTTTTAATGTTTAAAAAAGCACATCTGTATCTGACTTTTAACAAACAAAATTATTCTTGTTAACTAGCTATTTGACTGTTGGTATAAACAAATAATCGTAACCAGATATGCACACTTTTGTTGTGCAACTACTTAGTCTGTCAATGTCAAAAGTTAATTGAAAACTAGAGATGTAAATCTAGTGTTTCACGAGTGTGAGGCAGTATGCAGTATACATTTTTCTTGTTTCCAATTTTTTGTTAAAATGAAACTAAACATTTTCTTTTTTTAATGACTATTGCATGAACATGGTCACAATTTTTTATGGCAATTGATAACTAGTCTCTTGAAAGAGAAGAAGAAATTTATAATAATACTTGAATTTTAATAATAAAATTACCATCAGCAATGGAATTATATTTAAAGAGCTGAGCATATTTTTGAAATGATTTCTTTAAATTTTCTTCTAATTTTGTTTGGTGGCATTTCTTAATTGCATTATCTGACAACACAAGTTGCTTGTTTAATTTTTTTGGAAATTCATTTTCTTATTGAGGTATTTTGTAAAAATTAAAATGAAGAAGGAATTGTAATTTACGTTCATTTTGTGTGATTTCGGTTGATTTCATTTGGTAAAGGATCATTTGATTGCAAAAATAAGTATGAGCTAGGAGAAATAATTGAATTTGAAGTTTATATTTTCATAAATTTTTGTAATGGCATTTTTGTATTTATATATATTAGAAATTAATAAAATCTCATTGCAGTTGTGGCTCACTAGAGACTTTGGAGAATCCTGGGTAAAAGTGCAGGAGTTTGTGAAGGCCTTTTTCTGGTCCAGTCCTCTTGTCCAACCATTTCTGGTTGAACCACCACCCTCTGGAAGTTCACCATTGCCCATGCTCTTGTACGTTGAACGAATTGAACCAACTGGAGCCTCCACAGTGACTGCATCTGACTCGCTGTTTCAAGGATCAGAACCGTACAAAGTAGTCATCGCTGGAGTGTTGGACTTTCAAGTGAAGGGAGATTTTATGTTTGCAACAAGACGTGCGAACAAGGTGAGCTGGGAATTTGAGAATAAAAGAAGTTGCTTTACATTTGGTATCTTGTCATGTCGATATCAGTAGTACCTGGCTTTCCTTACTAGTTGATTTCAGTGACTAATTTTAAACCTTATCCCTTGTCAAAGTTACATTACAACCCTCCAATGACGTGACATAATGGAAAACGTAACACAATTGGATTTCAGGTCAGAATTAAATATGTGGAAGATTATCAAAAAGCTTAGAAACGAGTGTGAAACTTTTTGCCTGAATTTGGGCATTACATTAAAAAGTTTAGCAATGAACTCGCATGTATTACACAATTACAAGATAAGATTTTGGATTTTTATCCAAATGTAGCTTGTTTATTTTTGTTAACTGTTATTAATAATTAATATGTTTAGTAATTAATTAGTGGTTTCTGCTGTCTGTACACCAATGTGTATTTCTTTTTTAGGATGATTTGGAGCTCCTGGTGTCCTATCGAAGAGGACCCTTCAAGAGAGCTCGTTTTGAGACTGAATTGTCACGTCGGGAATATCATGTGGCAGATGTAGCCGGAGGTCAGGTGATGGTAGTGGTCAGCCATGGAGAGAATCAGTCAAACCTGTATCTCTCGGAACCCTTTTCAGCCAATGACACAGCAGACCCAGATGGATACATTCAGTTCTCGCTGTCTTTGGAGCGCATACTGTGCTACTTCCCTAACTCTACATGGAAGGATTCTTGGCTCAAGTAAGTACTAACTACAGGCTCGTAAGAGATTTTGTTAGTAACAGTACCAAATTTGACTACAAATGCCCCTGAAAAAGCCAAAACCAAAACTGTTTCATGTTATTTTGCAAATTCCGTAATGATTTGCTTTTCTATTATGAATTATCTTTTATTCATAGTTTTCATAATTTGAAGAGAAAGCACATTGCTTGCCTTGAAAGTTGATAAAGGAGGAGTTAGCAAAAGTTTGAAATTGTAAGCCAGACTGCTTATGTATCTTCATCTAATTTAAATTCTTCCTCTTGGGAGCTGCCAGCTTGTGTGCATTCCACAATACCTAGCACTTTCTCTGTGGTGGGCATAGAATACTAACAATAGCCAGTTTTCTCATTCTCAGCCAGTTTTCTATTTCTTTTATCTTTCCTGCATGAATAATCTCCCTGACTGGAGCACTCCCCTCACAACAGAAGTAAATTTTTCTTTTATTTTTGCATGTAAGTTAGATAATTACTTGGGTATACATTTTCAAGTAAAAACATATTTTTATAGGAACAAGATCCCTGCATTCAATAATATATTTTAGAGTTTATAAAACATCCTGAGTGGATCAGAGCTATTTTTATTTTACATATTTGGTACAATCGCATGTTTTTCCTGTTGTTACTTATATTATTTAATTTTAAACATTTAAACTCAAAACAAAAGATTTCACATGCAAGTTTACAATATGTGTTACTGGAATCATCTTTCTTACAAAGCAGTATAACACGTCTGCTCTTCTATGACCACTGAACCTTTGATATGTAGTGTCAAACTTGCCTCCACACTTTGTTTTGAAAATTGCTTTCTCAGAATAAAGAATTAGCAAGTGTTTGGAGGCAGACGTATTTTTCAATCAAGGAGTCTGTGCATAACCTGATTGAATATACAGTGGATCCGCGTTTATGTGTTTCTGACTTGCACGTTTTTCACATTAATGGTTTTTTTTTGGTAAGTCCCAGATAAATTCCTACAATTCTCATGCTAAATTATTTCAGTTACACATTTTACGTTAATACGTTTTTCACCCGTATACGTTCATTATAAAAGCCCCTTTAAGATTGTATAATGTTCAAATGATCATGGTGAGGTGCAGGACAACCTGTACTGAGGCCTCGGAAATTGTATGTTACTCGAGTCGGCACACTACAGAGCGCTCCCGCAGGTTGCTCGTTCTCTGAGGTGACTTCCCGTCCATGAAGCTTGTAATAAAGAAGCTCGACTCAGCCTAACTGAGGGGGCCAAGGAACCGCAAACCTGCAGGCTAGTAGCGCAAAGTTGGCTCCCGAGCCACCTCCAGCAGCAGAACTTCGAAAAATTTCAGACAGGTGTGTACTCTCTTAGAATCTCAGGAGGCGATTGCTGACTCCAAGGGAAGGTCAAAAGGGTCCCTGGGTGAGTGTAAAGACATAGATGACTAATAAGTGAGAAACTTTGTGCACTGACTGTCCCACTCTCCAAAGGCCCGTTTGCTTGCCGTAATAACATACGAGATCATTTCCATAGCAGTATGGCATGAGCAACAAATGAAACTTCGCTTTTCTATGCGGCATGGCGGGTGTCGCGAGGCTGTGGGCCTGTGGCACTCATGTGCTTCCTGTCGCCCACGTATTAGAACACTGTGCTTTGATCTGCGGAATGTTACATAACATCAAGCTTGAAACCAAACCAGCTAGCCGCAGGCCGCCACTGCCAGTTGTAGCCCACGCAGGGCACAGCTTTTGTTTCCGCAGTGAAACAGTCGCTTGTCATCAGTAAGGTCCCCATTGCATATCCGTTCTAACGAAAAAGAGTGGTAGGAAAAGGCAACTCCTTTCCATATCGGATAAAATACAAATTTTAAAAGTGGTTAGGAAGAGTGGCAATAAAAAAGGAGTAGATATTGCTAAAGAACTGGCAAAACTGTTAAAATGATAGTGCAAAAATATTGAGTTTTTCTTGTGCTTGTAATAATAATCAATTTCAGTTATGCGTTTTTCCCATCTAAATGTTTTTTCCCTCCAGTCCCCTGAAAAACATATAAGTGAAGTTTTACTGCAGTTTCAAAAGTAATTTTTATAATAAAATCTTTTTTTAATTTTTATTATCACACATCTTCAAAATGGGCTTATTCAGCTTCACCTTCAGGTGTATACAGGGGCTTAGAGTCTGGAATAATATGTAGTATGAAATTGCACTTTAATATTTAATAAAAATTGCAAGAATATGTAGATTAATTTGCAACATCCAAATACACTAATTTATAGAATGTTTACATACATAATACGACCTCACTGCTAAAGTTAATATTTTCAGTGCTCGCGCACACTTGTTGCAACATATATGCAGAACAGACATTCGATGGCAATTTCACATGGAGCAAGCACCTTGTATCTTCAGCATGCAATTCTGAATATGCGGAAAAAAAAAAAATCAGATTTTTTTTCCAATCAAAACTATTTTTGAGAATATATTAATGTCTTTCTGTAAATTAAATGTCAATAAAATTGGTATAATAATAAAATGTTTTGCAAAATACCTAAAACATAAGTAAAATATGTAATATATTATAAAACATGTAAATGTAAGCCATAAATGTTGAATATTGTGTTAGAATTGTCCTGATTCCCTAAGATCACTGTTTTGAAACTCGAACATAATGACAAAAGATACGTAATTACATTAAAATCCAGACTCGAGTTATTAAAAATGCCCAAGTGGGATTCAAACCCACGGCCTCCATATGTCACTGCTGTTACTATGCTACTTGGAGCGATGCATTAAAGTAAATTTTCACCACAGCTAAATGCCGATTTTTGTTTGCAGTGATGTGGCTGATGAGTCATTTGCTGACTTGCATCGTGTAGAAGGTCTTCGAGGCATCTACATTGCATCGCAGGTGGTGCCTGCTTTGCCCTCTGCATCTTCCTTGGGCCCTGAACATTTGACCACTCTAATCTCTTTTGATCATGGAGCAGAATGGGGTCCAGTGCAACCACCGAGTGTGGATCACCAGGGCAGGCCAGTGATCTGCAATGTG
This sequence comes from Teleogryllus oceanicus, assembly GCA_964035755.1. Lineage (NCBI taxonomy): Eukaryota > Metazoa > Arthropoda > Insecta > Orthoptera > Gryllidae > Teleogryllus > Teleogryllus oceanicus. Next base: position 32,408,704 of record CAXIVR010000013.1, read on the forward strand.
GTGAGTCACACTGTATTGCCCTTTTGGCTTACTAATCTGTGAACACCAACCATGGAAACCAAAGGGAATGTTGTATTGGGGTAATGTACGATACTAAAGTTTTTGCACAGCTTGAAGAAATGTATTGTATATGATATGAACACTTTTTAGCATTTGTCCATGCGCTAACTTTATTGTGAGATTAGTCATATCGGAAAAGGATACTTATACCATAATTCTCATGTGGAATCATTCGAATCCTATCATGTACTATAAAAGTGTCTCTCACAGCTGTGGAGGCAAAGTGTGCTGTGAACTTAGAGCTTCTGCCATTTATTGTAGTTATTAGTACTAAACCCATGGCAAAAACATCTTTACCCTTCACACGCTGCTGGTCACATGGTTTTTTTAAATCATTTAACAATACACTCTCCAAAAGTTCTCTACTTTCTGATCTTGTTCAGCCTCTTTTTTTTGTAACTAAATCTTATTACACTTTCTTACTTCTCAGCCCATCTTTGACATCTCATGTCATATCGGATGATTCATTATACTTTTATTACATCTTCTTATTATCTCAATTACAACTCTCTCCATTACATCCAATTATCACATTACAAACTTACTTCTTTCCCCCCCCTTCTATCACTGATATCTCGTCTATCTCCATCCTATTCCTTCCCTTGTATCTTTCTCCCCTTTGAGTTTGAAATATCAGGCCCATCGCCACACAGAGTCCTTACCTATTCCTAAAAGGGGATGGTTATGATTTTCGAATGATAGGGATGAGGGTAATAAATAAAGATAGTGGAATGAATGGCAGAGGCCTTGGAATTAATTGATGATAACCTGCTGAAACTTTTTTTGCACCAAAAATTCCACTTCAATCAATTCCACCCGAGCAGACGTAGTTTCTCAACTGTGTCATGGGCCACCATTAGTTATACTAAATTTTGATGCTATAATTTACTGATAATAAAGTGCCCATAATTTTGATGTGCTCTTATGTCACCAGGACATAGTTCACTTGTTTGACAATTGTGGGACAGATAGTAATGGGCACTTAATTTACGATTATTGTGATGTTAACATTTTCTTGGACAGTATTGTTTTGTCAATTGCCACAATATTGCCCTTCCCTTTTCATCACTAAAATGGTTTTCTGAGGGAGAGAACATTTGTTCTATGGGTAGGAAAAAAAAAATAAAAAAAATAAATATATCTGCAAGCATACATCAAACCCTCTCCAAAATCAGTATTTTATTTTATGTACAGTATTGTTTATGTAAACAGTATTGTTTTGCAAATCTAAAACTTGCTCTTTAGGCAATCTGCTATTTTATTAGAAGTTAAAAGTATGACTAACTAATAATATAGGTGAGAGTAGTCTTACGTAATTTTAGTCTGTAGTTAGTGAGGAGTAAGTGGTAGTTAATGTCTCTTAGTAAGTTATGTAAGTAATTTTAGTTTGAATATTAATTTTTTCTGCTTACAGTCAGCAGGATGTTCGCTGCATCTCTCCCAGAAGTTTGCCCAACTGTACCCTGTGACCCGAGCACCGCCTATCCTTTCATCGAAGTCGGCACCAGGCATCATTATGGCCACAGGTGTCATTGGAACATCGCTCAAGGGTCGACCAGGGCTGTTTCTCAGCACTGATGCTGGCCTTTCTTGGAGACAGGTTGGTGATCTGCAGTTGGCCAATCTGCAAGCATACATCAAACCCTCTCCAAAATCAGTATTTTATTTTATGTTATGTTGCATCTTAATCCGCACCTAATTGTCTTTAACCACACCTGCTTATTACTTGAGGTTATTTTTTTGTGGATTACTCTCAAAACCTAGAAAGATGTAGTAAGATCATTACTTATCTAATTTTCATGCACTTTTTGTTGATATGATATGAAAGAAACTCTTAATGGAAAGTTAAAAAGTAGTTTGATTGCAGGTATGCTGTTACTCTCTGGCAATAAAACAATTACAAACCAAATTTACAAGTTTTCTTGCAGTTGCAGTGTTGTTTTTCCTTTTATTTCTTCTACTTTATTTCTTGTTTTTTCCGCAGTAATCAGTTTTTCTTTTCCAGGTTCTTCTAGATTATTACTTCTTCAATATGGGAGATCATGGAGGTGTGCTGGTTGCCTTGAGGTACTTTAAAGCCCATGGGGAGACCAGATCTCTCCTGTACTCGAAAGATGAAGGCAAAACTTGGGATTCTCTCTTTATTTCAAAGGAAGAACTGAGGATGTATGGCCTCATGACAGAACCTGGGGAGAACACTACAGTTTTCACACTGTTTGGATCTGAACAAGGACTGCATCAGTGGTTGATTGTGAAGGTGGACCTGCGTTCCATATTTGGTGAGTTAATATTTATTTAAATACAGGGTGACTATTGGGTTACAGTAATAGTTTTGTTTGAATTATGTAATTGTAGTTGGCATTGCTTATGCTAAATATTTGGATACTTTAGATACTACCCTTTCTTCAATGAAATCCAAAGCTACATGTGGCCAGGCTGTCCATGTACTGTGAATGGCTGCTGTTGTAATTGATCAATGCTAGGCGTGTGAGATACAGCATAGTTCAGCACATACACAACAAACCGCCTTGATATTTCTATATGCACTTTTTAAATATATTAATACTGTAATTATCTGAATATAAGATGAGGGTTTTTCCTAAATATCTCAGTCAAAAAAATAGGGGTTATCTTATAATTGCAGATGAAGCCTAGTCGATTAGGGTTTAGGTTTTACATTGCCTTTCCATGCCAAGAAGAAATTCAAATGCCAACAACCAAAAACTTTGTAAGTGTTGACGTAACAATAACCTGCAAAGGCGGTAAAAATAGTGTTTTTATCTGTAGTATGTAATTATATTCACAATCGCACCTTGAATTTGCTAAGTGATTCAGATGGATGTTTTTGAACGGGCTGGTAAGGAGAGAATCACAAACTAATCACATTGTATCAAGTGAAACGTTACTGTGAAAATGCATAAAAATCATACATGAAAATGCTTAGAAATCGTACGTGAAAATGATTAAAAAGCATGGGCGAGACTTTGTTGCATGATGTGCGATAGAGGATTGTCAAGGCTGTGCAGAGTTGGTTTGATGCCCGGCAAGAGCAAATCTGTGTTTTTTAAACAGATGAAAATGAAAAAATTCAGATTGATAGAAGTATGTATACATTCTACATCCAACCACATAAAAGAATGATAAATATATATTGTCTAAGCAAAATCTTCCAAAACTTGGAAACTTGCAACTATTTTCAGTGTTATGCATGTAACAGAGGAACTGACATGCGAGAGTCCGAACTTAAGAAACAAACGTTAAACAACACAAATTTCATCACGAATGAAAGTGGGTTAGGAAGAAAATCTGGTGACAGAGAATGTAACATTGTTTTCCATTTGAAAACTATGAGTGCAAGTTCAACATGCAAAACTTTCAGCAAGGCCTAAAACGTCAAGCAGTATGGAACAAAGACCAGAAAGAAACTGATTATGTATAAGTGAAGGGGATGATGACAAAAACAAGGACTATGATTGTTTTTAGGAACAAGAAAATAGTGATAGCTCAGGCATAAGTTATAATTTCTCATCCACAAAACAACTTGCAATGTTAGTTAGACAATTTGCAATATAATTTTGACTAAATTGTAAGAATTCGTTTAAATCCTAAAAAATTGTCAAGAGGTCTCTTCAAAATTAGGGGTCATTTTATATCTGAATATAAGATTTTGCATTCTGTTGACTTGCATTCTGCTAAATACAGTATTTAATTCCTGTTATTAGCTCATTTCATGATTTGTAGAAAATTTATTAAATTTGTGACTGCTGATCTTACCCTTGCCATATTTAGAGAATTAATAAACTAGAAATGATAGGAAATATTTAAAATAGCTTTAACAACAGAGTCATGTAATTTTCTGTGAAACTAATTTCACAAAAGTACATTTAATATTTAATGTATTTTTGTAATAATTGACTAAAAACACACAAATAATATCATTTACAATTGTTAACACAGAAACATAAGTATGGAAATAATAGAAACCTGTTTAATTAGAAACCTTTCAAACATTATGTACAGCATACATAACTAATAACTTCATTCATTCACATTATGCATGACATCTATCCAAAGTTGTGAAAAACGGGACATCTTTAAATATTTTTCACGCAAAACTTGCCACAAAACCTGCTCTTACCGAAAAAGTCTCAGTTTGTTCCTCTGGTTTTGAAGTCGCCATAACACTTTTGTTGACATTTTATACATAACTCCGAAACCACACTTATGATTTCACAAAATACCGCTACTGTGCTTCACCGGGCCTCCAATTCTATACTCTGCAACCATTTGGCCCCCCACTCTGCATACGCATCTGTCCTCCTTTGAGTGTCAGCCTGGGCTGACTGCTTTTCTCTCTTCCACAAAATCTATTTCAATTTTATTTTTTTCCAAACATTTGACGCCTATGCACACATATGGCCTTAATATTGTTCCTTTTGTTTCTATGTGACTCCTTGTTTTTCTTTTGTCAAGAGCATCATTGATCTCTCTTCCCTTTTTTTTTCTCCGTTTGTTTTTGTGAACTTACTGTTTTTGTCTTCTGTTCAAGAAATATTTTTGAAATAAATGTTTTTCTTTTAAGTAAACCTTGTTTCAATTCTGCCATACATTTATTTATAGAGCATGGTTTATTGACTTACCTCCACATTTGCTTGTTAATGACAATTTTAATCATTTATGAGGTATGGATTACTTCAGTACGAATACAACAATGTTAGATATCAATGTATGTTGGCAGGGGGTGTCATTTCTCTAGCTACACTGCAATCTGAGATATCTAATTGTTTGGTTTAATAGATTTTTAAGATTTAAGCAATTGTTTACTCTTGTCTTGCAGAGCGCAATTGCACACCTGATGACTACAAACCATGGTCTCCCACCTCACCTGCAAGGGAGAGGGGCAGGAACATGCCCTGCATATTGGGGCGCAAGGAAGTTTATGAAAGGAAAATTCCAACAATAAATTGTTACAACGGTAAGGACTATGTCCGACCAGTGAAGATGGAAGTATGCGAGTGTTATGCTGAAGATTTTGAATGGTGAGTATTTTGTAGTTGGGAAAGGTGTATTGAAGTTTTATATTATAGAAGAAAGAATCTACTTGCTTGAATAGTGGTTCAAGTACCCTTTTGACTCAAAGCCTCAGTGCAGTAGGTCCTGTGTAATAATGGTAGAATTTAGCACCTAAAATTTTAAAAAATCGCATTTTGAAAACAAATCTTTATCGTTTTATAGTAGTATAAAAATTAAACTTAAGCATTTTGTACCATTTATTGAGGAAACTATTATTTAGGTAGGATTCTTTGCCAATTGTGAACTTCAACAAATAAAAAAGTGTAAGAAGCATAAGAGGTAATGCATGCGTCGTAGGCATCTCTTCTTCGCATGACCTCTGTCCAGCGAACTGAGGAAGCTGAGACCCCTTGAGATGACCCTGAGCGCTCAAACTTTTAGGATGAGTTTTTTTTAACTTATTATTTTTTTTACTTTATTTTGTCAGTTACATCTTAATGATAATTTAATAAACACAAACACTCCCAAATTAAATGCTTTTAAACATTGATGTGTTGTTGACATCACAACCCTAGTTAGTGAATGAACACAAAGAAGACCATGAAGTGTAGTTTAGCAATTATTTCGCAGATTTACAACCATTTCGCACTTTGCGTGCGATTTTGCATTTTGTGATCAATTTCGCATTTTATCACAGATTAAAAGCCTTCAGTAATGTTCTGCACCTATTGTCAAACATAAAATTGAAATTTTTTTTTACCATTTGGTAACCTTTTGCACTTTTGGCAATTGCTAAAATCTACCATCTCTACACATGTGCTTGAATTCCTCTCCAGACATGGATGTTTTCTTGTCTGTTTGTTCAGGAGTCATCCGTTTGTCTGTTGTGTGTCAGTCACAGTTAGTTAGTTAATGCCTTATTTTACGTGGCGAGACTCGGGCCATCAGGCCCACTCTTCCGTCTAACCACGCAAATTTCGCTATGCTCCTTTCACCACCTAGCGGAGAAAGGAGAATCTCGTTTTTGCTCAGAGGTTTCTTTTAGTGGCTGACAGGTTTTGCTGAACACAAATCCAAAGAGGCTAGGTGTATTAGTGTTCAATGGACATTTCAAAATTTACCACATTGGGTAAATCACTTCAGCTAAGAAAAGCTAAAAGGAAAAGCCAAGTGTGGTTGGCATGGCAGACTTTTTTTACCATAATGGAATTTTTATTGTTTATAACTTAATTTTAAATCAAATAGAAATGTAGTTCCAACAATAGACAGTTTCCGTCTATTGTTGGAACTACATTTTAGGGAGTGCGAGTTTTAAATGAGAAGAAATGTGCATTATGGGGCCCACAAATTTGACGTAACTTCGTGTTTTGAATTCTGATTTATGACACTTAATTTTATGTCCTTTGTTCCTTCCAGTGATTTAGGCTTCTTCAGACATCCAGGTCAGGGTCATTGTATTCGTGGATATTCAGATACAGTTATATCACCTGGTAGTCCTTACCAGCCTCCGAAATGGTGCCAGCCGGGCAAGTTTTTCAACCGCACCAAAGGATACCGGAAGCTCATGGATGATCCTTGTGTAGGAGGCAATGAGACATTGTTTCTGCCCGATGTCCTGCCATGCCCCATGAAGTAAGTAGTGGTAGTAGTACTGCGAGTATTTTACACAATTAGACGTCTCTTGCATCCCAGTCTCCATTTAAGTTTGTCTCTGGAGTCTTCTGCAGTTAGTCCTCTTCTAGCCATCGCCTTCTCCACTCCTTCTTCCATGTACTTCCAGATCTTCCTCGCCTTCTGTGTGAATTTAGGGAATGAATTTTGAGTTATCAAAGAATTAAAGTTATCAGTGTTAAAGTTATCAAGTTATCCTGTTTGACTAACTACAATAAAGTATATAGGAGTTTTGTGACAATGTTCTGGCTGTCCTCAGTTTTCAATTAAATTACTGAAATATTCACAAATATTCCTATAATGCTTTGCTTATAGAGAGAAAAGAGAATTCTTGCTAGTGGCACAGCGTGATCGTCTCGCACGGATTGATCTTGTTACTCAAACCATGGAGACCCTGCCTATTCGCAATCTTCGCAATGTAATTGCTGTGGAATTTGACATGCGAAATAATTGCGTCTACTGGGCTGACATTGTCTATGACAACATAGCTGTGAGTACTTAATAGTCGATAAGTTTGTTTGATATTAAATTACGATCTGCTTAATAGCCATTGAGAATTGTGTTTTAGTGGATTCACATGCATTCGGTTGAAACACCACAAGAATAATCAATTATCTCCATTTGGAGGATTTTATTTAAGGTTAAGTTTTTTTGTTAATTGTCATTTGTTATTTTTTTAGCGTCTCTGTTTGGAATCTGGAGAGGGGGAGATTCTTGTTCGAAGTAACCTATCCAGTGTTGAAGGAATGGCTTTTGACTGGGTATCTAATCAATTATATTTTGTTGATGGAATGCGAGCAATGATAGAAGTAATTCGCACTGATCTTAATCATGAAGGGCGGGCTCGAAGAACCATCCTGTCTTCTCCTACTCTAAAGAAACCAAGGGGCATTGTTGTGCATCCTATGCAGGGGTGAGTGAATCATAATTAAAAATAAAATTTAAATTACATCCAATCAATTTCAATAATCTGTTCAAGAAATAAAAGTATAGTACATAAATATTTGTAGAAGTAGTTTTGTAGTAAGATAATTATGTGTTAACAATCGTGCATCATTAATGCATTCTACAAATTTCTCCATGATAAATGTGGAGGAGGATGAACATATTTCATAATTTTATTTGTTAAATATTAAACTTTCGGAGCTGTTTTGAGAGGAGATGTAGATTTAACAAACTCTTAAGTGTGGTTAGTTTTTAATTTTATTTATTTACCTTTTCTTTTTTGTAAATAAAATTTATTCCAAAAGTGATGCTAGGGGAATCCTCTGCGTATATAAAGCAGTTCTGTAGGTGAAACCAATCAAGAGTTGATGATTTGAGGTCATGATTTTTTGACTATCTCCCTGAACAGTAAAATTAGTATTAATTGTTTGGTCTTTCGGCAGATACATGTTTTGGACTGACTGGGCTCCAGGAGACCCTTCTGTTAACAGAGCGGATTTGACTGGAAATAACGTGAAAAGATTGTTCGGTAATAATGTGGTGCAATGGCCGAATGGTATAACCATAGACCACATTGCAGAACGAATATATTGGGTGGATGCACGTGAGGACTACATCGCCTCATCTGATCTGGATGGCAAGAAGTTTCTGAAGATCATTAGCAGTGATGTGAGCTCTTGTTTGTTTGTTATGTTGCAACAAGGAATCATTAGTATAAAAATGAAACTCAATATGGTCCAAATAAAATAAAAATGTGGAGGTAGACAGCATTGCCAGGCACAACTTGATGTACCACATGAAGATAAAATTACCACAATCTGATATGAGATTAGCTATTGCTAGAGACACAGAATTAGGGAAATGCAAGAACTGCAAACTATTGCAATATGCAGTTGTTAAGATTGCTCATTATGTTAAATGTTGGGAGATGTACCTTTCACTTGCATCGCACATTGAAACTTAAACCATAAATATATTCATGTAACATATTGCTGTATATTATTCTGAAAGAAAATGTCTAATTTTTTGAAACTACTTAAATTTTACTTTCCTCGAATGCTTTTTTGTTTCAAAATTCAAAACCATTTATTTACTCTATATACCCATAGCAAGTGAGTGTAAGGGTTTCTCATGAAATTTCTGACCTGGTATACTTTTCTTTGAAATATGTGTCTGGAAATTGTTCATCTGCTTCTGAAATCCATTTTTGTTACAAAGAAATGCATCAATGACCTTCACTACATTCACCAAAACAATTTTTCACTGCACAATGTACTCAGAAAGGCACCACTAAACAAACTCTAGACAAACAGTTAATTGATTAATACAGATTCAGATTGATTAATTTGTAAATCAAAATAAAGTAAAATAATCTGATACATTGTTACTGATTATGATCATGGTATTGTCGTATACAACAGAGTGTTAAAGAAGTTGTTCCATTTGCAGGAGCGTGTTGCCCATCCATTTGCAGTAGCAGTGTTCAAAGATTGGATGTATTGGGATGACTGGCGTCAGAGCGCAGTGTTTCAGGCAAACAAAGACCATGGGATGGGCATCAAAACCATGCAAGTTGGCCTGGTTGGAGTCATGGATCTCAAGGTGAGTTGTGCATGTTTGTTAAAGCTAATTTTCAATGCTTGAATGTCATCCTCGAGTTTGCAGTCCCCTTGAACTTGCAGTGAACGTTCTGGGTTGGTATAAACTGTGGTGAAAATACATGGGTGGGTTCCTCTGGTGCACCGATTTTAGCTGGTTCTGCGCATCATCAGTTTGTGTCATTAACCATGTAACCACAGCATGGGCCCTTCATTTGAAAAGCCAGATTAGATGCTGGCTGCCATGTTGCATGGAGAGCGAGAAGTGTTCAGAAACATTTTGAAAATAGTATAAACTTTTCAACAGTATCCAATCAAAACTAACATGAAGGTGCAATATTTGAAAGAAATACTTCATAAATCTGTTTCAATGTCTTGTAATGAGGTAATAATTTTGGTATCTGGCTGCGTTTAAAATTCCCACTAATATTGTGATGCAAACTGGTGTCTGAAGCTCATTGGCTGAAGTCAGATAAGATGTGCAAGAGCCCCTCCCACCACCCCTCTGGCATAAACATGAAATTTGCTACAAGTAATCTTATTCGCATAATAACATTTAACTTTTGAGACCTGTTAAATTATAACTTCTGAGATCTTTTTAAAAATCTATTACCCCCAGGTATTCATAAAATACTTATTATATTAGAAATGTATCTTTTTTTTCATTAATGTCATTCAATTGATTAAATCAATTGTCAAATCAAATAATTGATTACTTATTATTTGTGTATGAAATCATTTTTAAATCAAAGAGTGCCTGTCAATTATTTTCTCTTGTCTCTGGTTGCAAGCCAGGCAGTGTGGTGATATGATATCTGTGATTTTCATAATTTTTCACTAATTTTTTATTCAAACTTTTCAAATTGGATGTCATATTTACTTTTGAAAAGGTCTATGTTTGATATGGATTCTGTTGGAAGAAATGCAATCCAAATATGCAAGGAGGGTCTATTGGTTATTTATAAACCTTCAATCCAATCAATCAGTATCATGCCTTGTTTCATTAAAAGACTACTATGACTTTTCAATTGCATTCATGTCTGGAAAATGGCAAAATTGTTTGAAAAATTGTCAGCGCAGTGAGAAAAATATTAATTGTTAAAAGGGACAAGTTTCAACTATTGTGAAAGATTTAAAGTTAAAAGGCAACCTTTTAAAAACCAACTCTGAAAGTTAGAATTTCGGTATTGTTATGCCAGACCACATTGGAAAGTAAAAAAATAAATGATTATTAAGTTGTTATTAGAAAATGAGTAAGAGGTACATAAAAGAGATAGATTATAAAGTGACATTAATTACACATATAACAAAAAAAATTATTATTAATATATTTTATTACATTTTATTAAATTGTAAAATAAATGCTTTTATCACTATCCATCTTAATGTATGGAATTTGCTCGGCATTTGCTCGGCAGGTGTTTGCACACACAGTCCAAGAAGGAACCAATGCCTGTGCCAACTCTTCAACAACTAAGTGCAAGTACCTCTGCATGGGCTTGCCCAATGGAGGTTTCAAATGCTTGTGCCCTGATGGAATGGAGGAGAGCAGCAATGGAGAGTGTCTCTGCCCTGGGAACATACGGCCTAATGAGAACGGCACTTGCCAGACAACTAGTAAGTTGATAAACCGACACTGCAGAACTGAAAATAAATTTCAGAGTGTGCGATTTTTCACATGTGGCCAAGCTGGTTGTCTGGGAAAATTGGAGTCATAGAAGTTGGATTTTTTATGAATTTGTTAAAAATTATATTAACAAATGGAATGACAATAATAATAATAATAATAATAATAATAATAATAATAATAATAATAATAATAATTTAATAACATAACATAATAACAAAATAATAATTTCATCATTTAAACTTTCTTCATGAGTTATACTATTTCAAAAATCAAATTAATTCACATTCTATTGTACAAGATGAAGTATGTGTATTAAAATTGTATGTAAAATAGACATGCCATTTAAAACATATATTATTGAACTTTCTTTAGCATTGAAAGAAAAAAAAATAACAAGATATTCTCGGTTATGTTGTTGAAAATATAAATTAGAGATTTGGTATATTTTATTCGGAGTGTGCAACATTTAGTCTTAGAAAGCTAGTAGGTATTGAATAAAAATTGATAGTAATAACTCTTGTTTAGATTATTAGTTGTGATTTTTCTCTGCTTGTCCAACAGGTTCCAACAAATGTTCTGCAGAGCAGTTTCAGTGTGCAAACCAAATGTGCATTGCAAAACTATGGAAATGTGATGGCGACGATGATTGTGGTGATAATTCAGATGAAGCCAATTGCACCACGTGTGCCCCTTACCAGTTTCAGTGCCAGTCAGATGGGAAATGTATTCCTCCCTACTGGAGATGTGATTTTGATTCTGACTGCTTTGATTCATCAGATGAACAAAATTGCAGTAAGGATTCTATTATACTACGTATGCATTATATCATGTGTAAAATTAGAAGGTGGTTGACAGTTTGTGGTCACGTAACGTAAGTGCTATAACGTAAACAACAGTAATTCAGAAGCTTCGACATTTGTACAGCATTGACTCCTCAAATTACTCATAAAATAAATTCCTTAGCTTGAAAGTTTCAGTCAATCAGCTGAGCATGATTACAAGTGTTGAGAGTGAAGTTAATTGTAATAAAATAAGTTCCATGATAAGATATTGTAAATAGCTTGTGATATTAGTTTCGTTCTTAATATTAATTGCTTATCAACTCATGGTAACTGTATCATATCGTGATAAAGCAAGTAGCCACCACACAGCTGTCATCCATAGCCTTGTTTTATTTGGACCTTGGTGTTAAGGCCCAGGTGTTATGCATTGGAAGGTGTGCCTATAGGCCCAGTTGACCCCTGTTGCTTCAACTAAAGTGAAAAATTAAGTTATATTCTGATATAATAATTACAACACAATAATTTTAATAATATTACCCTTGCCGTCTTGAATTGTTGATTGATTCTACTGTATTTATTGACTTTAACTTCTGAACTCAGTGAATTTGTTTCCTTCTCCATAGTTTTCTTGCGATTCCAATAAATTATTTTCTTATTCTTAGAATGTTTGCTGAATGTCTTATCTAGCGTACTTAATAAAATTGTGATATCAGGGAAATTAAATATTCACTAATAAATTAGTCTTGAAGCTAGTAAAATCCTTAAGGAAATTGATGAATTCTTTGCCTTCATAACTTATGCAAATTTCTCCCATTAAGCACAAGTACAGTGAAACACTGTTTATGCGTTTCACAGTTTTATGTTCTTTATGTTTATACATTGTTTTCTGTAAATCCCAGATAAATTCCTGTACTTCCTGTGCTAAATTGTTTCAGATATGCATTTTACATTTATACATTTTCCTTGCTTATATGTTCATAATGAAAGTCTCTTTAAGACCTTGTAACATCCAAAACGACATAGGTGACCGATAAGTGAGAGCATGAAAATTATCGCAGAAGAAACCACAGAATTTTTGTGTTGAATTCAGTATTCAGGTTGTTTAATTTTGCTCTGTAGAACGTTTCACCTGATTTGAACTCTCCATTTTGGAATTTTGGACAAAACTACAGGATGAACAAATAGGGGTGCTACCATCATCCGGTGCAATGTTTCATAATGTTCACCAATATTGCACGATAATAATTCAGCGCATTTAAAGGAAATGTTGAAACCCACGAGAATCATAGACTCACAATGACAGTGTCACAGGAGCGTTGCGTTGACACAAATCATCTAATACTGATGACATCAGCCGAGTCAATGACTGCGCACACTAGTCACATAATGTGTGTTGTAGATTAGCATTGTATCTTACGTAAATGGGAAATGAGCGCTCTTGCCAAAGCGAGTCGCCTAGTGGTCGCTGCATGTTGAAAGCTAGAAAACAAGTGTTTATCACGAGTTGTATTGTAGCTTGAACTATGGGCATAATGCATGACTCCAAAGATCACTCGTGTGCTGTTCCGCAAATGATACCATTTTAATCTACAACACGCATTAAACAACTTATGTGTGTAAGCATTGACGCAGCTGACATCAATGTTAGGTAATGCATGTCAATGCAACGCTTCCGTGACAGAGGCCCAAAGGACTGGTGGCATAAAGTGTGAATATCAGTGCTAACATTTCCACATAGGCATGCCTATGCCGGGCCTATGTGTCTTCTAAGTAATAAGTAATGTACTTCAACTTCCAGATCAATGACTGGTACTTCAGCTTCTAGTCTCAATAAGGTTTTTGTCCAGTTTCCGTGATCCACTGTACAAATTCTAAGATCGTTCATTGTTTCGCTTCTGGCAATTATGTAGCAACTTTTGCTAGTTGCGGTAGGATTAGAGCCAGAGGGGTATTACTATTTTGTTAGGAATACAAAAAAAATATTAGTAACATAAAATTTGCAGTTTGTTTACTGATGCAAATAAATTTTCTATAACTTGGGAGCAAAGTGTCTAATTTTCAAAAGTTGCTAATTTTGCTTCTTGTGAAACTTTTATTCCTTATTCAGTTATTTATATTTAAAATGTGAAGAAGAGATCCTGGAGCTTAAGAAAACGTGAGCAGATAGTACTTCTTCCCCAATATGTCTCTTTCAGTTTTTACTGTTCTTTGACTAAATAAATCAAAATTAACGTTGATCTAAGAGTGGAGTGTGCCAATGTAAAATATTGAGTTTTTCTTTTCCTCCTAATATTCAATTTCATGCATTGTTCTCACTTATACATTTTTTCCCTTTGCCCCCGTGAAAATCGTGTAAGTGAAGTTTTACTGTAACACTGTTGTCGATAATAAGTGTTTATTGTAATGAATTGCAGATCATTAATCACATCCTTGTGGAATGTCCCAAATTCAATTCTATCAGACTCCAATTTTTTTATTCTAGTCATGTTATTCATTCCATTCTCAGAGATAATTCATGCCAACTCAATGTTATAATTCTTTGTTAAAAAGTGGGTAGATTTGAGGACATGCAATTGGTACCAAATAGTGAAATCCCTTATTCCTTTTATAACGATTCATTTCTGATGTAACACTTTTGACAATATGAAAGTTATCATGTGTATGAGTTACAAACTCGTAATTACTGTAAAAGCCTTGAAATTGTTCATGAATGAATTGAACTAACTAAAAACCGTATTTGTTGATGCAACTTAAAATAAAATAAAGACATGTTTGTCAACAAAGTACACCGTGCCAGGAAAATGTCTCTGCAGCGAGCCAAATCAGCGCCTCCTATTCAAAATTACATTTAGTTGGTAGCAACCAGATTACTGGGAAACAGATGAAGGTGTTCACTCTCCCAGCATCTATTCCAATTGTGGTGAGTAGGTAATTTACATTTTCTCTTGTTGCAAGTTGCAGTTTGTGCTACGAACATAATTTCTATGGCTAGCATTTTCACCAGCAAGGTGCCACTGCAGAGAGACTTTCCTGATGCACATTGTTATATAGGATTTGAAAATAAAAAGGCTTCTTTGGGAAACATTTTGGAAATAAATACCTGAAGTCGAACAAAATAACCATCTGCAGAATATTTGCCGTAATAAAAAATTATTTCATAATGTTTTATTTATTTTGTAGAGTATCAGGAATGCAAAACAGGACAGTTCACCTGCAACAATGGCAGATGCATCTCCCATAGGTGGGTGTGTGACATGGAAGACGACTGTAAAGATGGCTCAGATGAAGTGAACTGCAGCTCCACTAATGTGACTTCACAGCCTTGCCGAAGTGAGTGTGGTATTTTGTTTGTTTGTTTGTTCTACTACTGTAGGTTTAATCTATTTGACCAATGGTTCAATATTTTTTTAGTTGGTGTCTATTAGGGAAGATGTTCTTTTGGCAAGCTTAATTTCGTCAATCTCTCCCCTCTTATTTAACCCTAGAATTCATGATCTAGAATAAAATTGAAACTCTGTTTCTCGTCCATCGCAGAATTAGTATTCTATCTCAACTGAGTTATTTTCTCGGTCAATAAATTTTAATGTTGGTGTTTTAAAAAACAAATTTGACTTAGATAGAATTAAAATTTATGTAATTAATTTTATAAAATTGGTTACTGATTCATTATTTGGGTAATAAGGATGATAAGGGATCCACACATTGTGAGATTGGTGAATGAAAGCAAAGAGCAAGTATGGCGAGAACAAGGGTATTCTGTTTCCTAGTTCAAATGAAAAGAGCAATTTTTATTAATATAAAAAGTATCTTGGCATAAAATGCGTTGAACCGGCTCAAGGATGCATTATGTTAATCTTCTAGGTGCTTTGTCATGAACTTTGACTCATAGCAAAGAGTCAGCTGTGCTTGAAGTGTTTGGCAAAAACATACTTATGAATAAAATATGTTGGTCAAACACAGGAATGTTTTATGTTAATTGCAAAGGCCAAAGCCTGCTGCCTTGTCATGAAATTCGATATACAATGAAACTCTGTATACATTTTGCACTTATGTTTTTCATGTTTATACTTTGTGTTTTGTAAGTCACGTATAAATTCCTATACTTCCCCAATTATTTAAATGCTTTTTTTTTACATTTTTCATACTTGTTCATTCAGGTCCAAGAGTGTCACAAAAATTGTCAATTTTGCACCAAAAAATTCAGTTTTTGTTTTGCTCCTAATATTCAATTTCTGTTATGTGTTTTTCTCACCTTTTCCCTTTGGTCCACTGAAAAACATATAAGTGAAGTTTTATTGTATCAACTTGCCATAAGTTGAGGGTGTCAACTTGCCATGTGATAAGTCAAGGTGTCAACTTGCCATAAGTTTGAGGTTATCAGCAAGGCACTGTCCTGCTTGATGTTGTGGGTTTGTCATCGACAGCATTTGATTCTTTCATGTTTGAGGAAATCATATTTTTCTAATTATTCAGAGAAACAAAGTTTGGAATGTAACTCTTTCAATTCAAAAATATAGGCATTTTTGGAATTTGGATTCTTCATTTCTTATTTGATAAAATATGTAATTATTGATTGGAAGATAAATTATTCAGTTATCAGATAACTGAATAATTGTTAGTCAAATGCCGGACAAATAAGTACAGTTGGCATTATGATATGCATTGTTCAAGTACTTGTATTGTGTTTATTCTCAACTCTATTTCAAAACATCTGAAAAAGTAAGTTTTTGTGCCAACCATGACTTCATTATAAACAGCATCATAAACTTTTAACTTCAAGATATAGAATGAATATGGTATAAATACTGTAGTACCCCCTTAAGAGACAGTATGAGCTGCCGCAAATTCTAATGTATAAATTACAGACATTTTCTTCCCATGGGTAAGATATCCTCTTATTAAGAGATTCCTCCGTGCAGTAGACTGAATATTGGTTCCTGAGAATTTTTTCCCCATGTGTAAGTCAGAGGAGTCGATGCAAGAAATTTTTCCTCATGGGAAGCGTGTTTTTATTTGCCACATGCTTTACAAGGAGTACAATAAAAAACAGGATCCTTCAATTTTACAAAAGAAAAGAATTGCCTTGCACTTGTGTATATAATGTGTTACTTTTCTTTCTGTCTTCAGATGGAGAGTATCAGTGTGCAAATAGCTCCCAGTGCATACCTAACACATGGAAGTGTGATGGGGAGCTAGATTGTGTGGATGGTTCTGATGAGCGTGGATGTACCCAACAGAAAACTTGTGAACCTTGGCAATTCAAAGTAAGCATCTCAAATCAGGCAAGGGGCCATTTAAAAAAAAAAAAAAAAAAAAAATAAAAATTGAGGGGGGAGTTATAGGTACTTAACAAATGCCCGAAAACTCTGACATCTGTTGTTTACACTATTGTTTGCTTCTTGAAATGTGAAAATGGGAGCAGTGGCTCAGTACATCGTCTGACATCACTGCAATGCCTCTGACCAGGAGGTCCTAGGTTCAAGTCCCGACGGCAGCAGGATTTTTGATACTAGCTTTTCAGCTAGGTTGAATTCAGTCGCCGTCTGGAAGAGAATTCTAGCGACCAGCTGCTCTGATCAGTAGTTTTCCATGGTTTCTCTGATCATCACCAGGCGTATGCCAGAGCAGTACTCCAACAAATGGGCCACAGGTAGCGCGTGATCTTTCCTTCCTCTTCCTTGTCCTATCCTCACCCCTTACACACTATCACGCACGACACTTCCACACACGCTGGGAGACCAGTTGGGGACATAGACCTTGTCCCGGCGGGGGCGGTGCCCTGCTGGTGGGTGATACGTGGTTGGGGAAACACGTTAGCTGACTATAGGTCAGTGCCAGATCTGGCCATTCATCAAGGGATGACCACCGCCAACTCCCGAGCAAAAACACACACTACACTTACGAGACTAATGACCATAGTAGTTGAAAGGAATCGCTAACAATCGTCATTGAAATGTGAATGCAGTGTAACAAGTCGCATGAACTTATTTTCCGAAAATAAAAATCCATGTTCATATCAAATCAGAATCAAAATACATTTCAGTAATATTTTTGTCAATGTTTTGGTTCTTTATTGTTCCCTCGTCAAGACTATGGAACTTACAATCACATTATTACTACAAGTATATTACAGAATTGGAGTACATACAAACGAAAAATTGTAAAGTTATTGTGTGTGAAAAAGAAAAGGGAGCACTACAAATAAAAGTGAAAATAATGATTCTAGATTACGATATGAAACCCACCTTCCTATAGTTGAATATGTTGAATGCATTTCAGAACCATAAAATTCTGAAGCGTTAGTAAACTAGAATTTTAATTAATTGACCAACTCTTATGAACTATTCCCATAATATATTTAATTAAAATATTGTAAGACGTAAGAGAGGGGTGCTCCATGTCACCCATTCTTATTACCACCAATTTATATTTTGATGACATGATTAGGCGATGGGAAAGCCAATTGAAAACAAATTTTATCATAAAAATTGCCTTGAATACAATACTATTTGCAGACGACCACGTTATCCTAGCAGACTCGGAAGAAAATCTACAAAGAGCCCTCTTTAGTCTTTTTAACATCTCTAAAGATTTTAATTGAAAATTATCCTCATTCAAAACCAAAGTCATGGGTTTTAAAGGAGCCTTTCCACTTTGAGCAAAGATTGAAATTAATAATAACGTAATTGAACAAGTCTCAAATTTTAATTATCTGGGATACAATGTAGCCTATGATCATTCTGAAGACCTAGAACAAAAACTCTAAAATTCCTGCAGCTACTTGGTACAATGAAGCAACCTCTGCTAAAGAAAGTAAGAAAAGACACTGTTCTCAAATTCTATAGAACTATGGCGGTTCCAGCCTTCTTGTATGGTTCAGAGGCATGGACAATAAAAACTCAACAGAGAAAGAAGATTGAAGCAGCAGAAATGAGGTTGCTGTATTCTCTTTGAGGGACCACAAGGAAAATGAAGACATTAGGTCAGAACTTCAAGTTTGCAATATAGGCCAAATATTAGATTCACATAGATCCCAATAGTACAACCATCTGCAGAGAATGAATAGTTCATGTATCCCCCTTCAAAGTTTTGGATACCGACCGCAAAGCAGAAGAAATATAGAACGTCCACAACTGCAATGGAATGATCAAACTCCTGAAGACGGAACAGGCCTAAAGGCCTAATCCATGCAGTATATGATGATGATTATGAAAATATTGTGCATTTCAAAATGTAAGATTCCCCCAAAGATAAAAGATTTTATAAGTGAAATAGAGATTAGAAAAGAATGAAAAGGTGATTGTCGTATTCAAAGATGCAGGAAGCAAGAAGTTATGAGCAGGTTGTAAAAATGTATTGAGCATGCCGTTGAAAATTTCACTTTTGACTTAGATTTGAAATCTTTATTCTAAGTGTATATGGTGGATTGTGGTATCTGAGAATAAAAATGAGAATTGTCATGTTGCCATATTTGCCAATATTTAAGCAAATCCAGTACATTGATAATGCTCCTTTTATTTAATACAAAAGGTTCATCCTCAGATTAAGCACGCTGTCAATCGTCCCATAAACATTTATTCATGTAGTTCTGGCCATTGCAAATTCATCCTGCCACTTCGATTTCAGAACACCCCAGTAGTTGTCAATACATCAAAGCGTGAGCATCAAGCAATATTGTGTTGGGTTTACGGACACTCTGATGTACTAACAACCAGTGGTAACCACTTGTCAGGTTTGGTTCAGAATGGGCAGAACGTTCAAATGCAACTTGTGCTTATGGGACAGGTCGGGATTCAGCGCTTACGGTAAAGGGTGTACTTGCCTTAATGTGCATCTTGATTTGTAGTAGCCAGTAATTTGATAAAAAAAATCCACTTCATATTTGGAAAACTTGGTAAAATGTGTGTTCAATTTCCTGAATTAATGCAATACCTACTTCTGCATGTAATTAAAAAAAGTTCTGGATCCTTGAAGTTAAAAATTTATTAATGTGTTCCAGTGTGCAAATGATCGGTGCATCTTTGCCTCGTGGCGGTGCGATGGTGACGATGACTGTCGAGATGGTCATGCATCAGATGAAGCAAATTGTACATCTGTCATTCGGACAACAGAATCACCAATTGCTCCTCCAATACTGCCTCCGGTAAGCTTTTATCTTGCTTTCATTTGGTGTATTGATCTGAAAGGTAGGGAAAAACTTGAAAAGCCTTGTTATGTGCTCTAATGAGCCTCTTCCAAAAGTGTATAATGTTAATTGCATTCTTAGTGAAGGTGCAGTGTGAATTGGGATTTAATGAATAGTGTAATGTACTATACTGCGGAAGATAAGAGTTTGGTATTGACAGTTAGGCAGTGTCTCTGTTTCTATGGCGACAACACACACTGGCCCAGTCTGGTGTCACTTGCGTCAGCATCTGCTGACCTGCGTTGCTGATGAATTGTATATATCAGCGTGTGCTTGGTCAAAGGCGCAATTGGACTATGACCGTGGAGCCATGCTCATTCTCAGACCCAAATGAAACATAGCCCTGAAAGATTATAAACAATGAGTAGGATTTCGGATGAAGCTTATCTTTTCAAACAGGAAACACATTCAACTTCACAACTTGGCGAGAGCTCAGTTCGTTGGCTTCTGTACCAATGGGCATTGGAATAGGGTTGGTCACGGGCACTATTTTTCTGTTTCTGAATACAGGGGTGGTTAAAGAACTGAAATATATTCTTTCAAGTAAATTCTTGCAGAGCTCTAGAGTGCTTTGTATATTTTGTCGTGCTTGTGCTTTCGTTTTTTTTTCAACAATGCCGGAGCGTGGTGTTCGTCATGAACGTGAAATGAAACCGAAGCGATATGTTCACTAGAGTCTTTGAAGATTTTATAATTTAACTACGGGATTCCAGTGGTAGCGATAGTGACAATGAAGACAGTTCAAATGCAAATGGTGATTGTGAAAGTGTCATAAGTAGAAACTTTCCATTGAATAATTTAATTGTTTGTACCCCATCAATTAAGAAAAGTTCAGAGAGTTTACTTTGAAAACATCAACTGTAAGTACCTTGATTTTCTACTGCGACGTGGCATATTTTTTACTTTGCAGACTCCTTTCTCCTGTGTATCGAACTGTATATAGACACACACATTGCAATGTGTAAAAAAGAGAAATGCTTACAATGAATAAGGTCGCAGTGTCGTGTCATTAAGTGCTGTGAATAGCTAGTTCTACAGAATACTAGTTCCACAGAAGATTGTCATAGGAGAAAGGTCAGTTTGTAACTCTGCTGATTTACCACCACTAATGATTTCACCTCTCTAATATTTTAGTGGTAGCATTTTCAAATTATTAGTATTGTTTTTAACATAGAGGAAAGGTGCTTGTTGATATCATTTTGAAGTAACAGCAAGATCAAAAATTTGAAAATGGCACCACAGAGTACTGGAGAAGTGAAATTGTGAGGAGGATAAGAAACGGAGTAGAAGTATCACCTATATGCTCTCTAGTCAGTCTCTGCAGAACTAAATGCAATTTCAGCAGTCTCTGAATAGAGCAAGTTTTTGGGTAACCTCTATGTGCATTTGATGGATACTATACCTCTTCGATAATTAATCATCTACAATGAATTGCATAAAACATTGCATCCCAAAGGACTTATAATGATATGTACATGTATATTAGTGTTCCAAGTGTGAAACTCATCTAGAATTTCCTTAACCCTGGTAATAAATGGCAAAAATTATTGTAATTTGTGCTTTTGAGAGTGATGTTCTTTCTTAAACAATGATGAATTTAAAGGGAACCACTGTAGCAAAATTGGCAAGTTGTTATGGAAATATGTTGGTGATGGTTTTTAAAAGCTTGTCATTCTATATTTTGCTTTGATGGCTATCTTGGATGAATCCATTTCATCTACCAAAGGAATTTTCTATTCTAATATGCTAAGGTGCCTGTCGAGAAGTTGAAATCAGTGTTTGTCGTATTTGTGAGTCTTTTAGTTTGTTTTCCCTCCTGGCAGAGAAACACTAACATGATAGTATAATTGCTATGCATGAGGGGTGTTAAGATAATATAAAATTAAAGGTGTTTCAGTTTGTTAATTGATGTTGGCAACTGAAAACGGTTAGTTAAATTTGGATCAGGTTAATGTAGGGATAATACATAATTGCAGTAAATGACGTTCCACAGTATGTTTTGTATTTTGGTTTAATCAGTTTGCTGTACTTAATTAACTCCCATCAGGCTGGTGTCTCAATTGTTCAATTTTATTTTATCACCTTCAAAAATACGAGTCTAATTAATCGTAATTTAAAGATCGTGGCACAAAATGGAGATAAAACCAAGAGAAATAAAGTTAAAATCCAAAATTATTAATATTATGTATTTCTCTCTTACTTCATGATAAATGAGAGATCGCAAAAAGTTAGTATTCCCGAGTGAATTTAAAAGAATTCAAATTTAGAGAATTTCAGATCATATTTCAGATTACAATTTCATAATTGTTGCCAACATTAATATGTCAAAAGGCTCTGTTTAGAATTTACTATGTGTGAATCCCCCCCAAAAAACCTTCATTTCTGTTGTTCTCAACATTCAATGCCTCTGAATTGATTGTTGATGTTTGCCACTGACAACCAAATAATTGATGTTGCTTAATCCTCCTGCTTTTCTCTATGTAAATATGCCTTTGAATCTGTTTCTGATGCTGATCTACATTAAAGGAGAAACTTGAAGCATGCTCCCACTAGCAATATGTGTAAATCTCTTAACAACTGTTTGTTATCTTTTGTGGCAGACTTCTGCTACTAACCTCTTCCCAGGAAAAACTAATTGTGTGTGTGTGTGTGAACAAAATGTTAATTTCTAGAAGTTCTTTGTAGAAATTTCTTTTGTTTCTAGTTCTCGCAAACGTTTATGCAGATTACTCAGTCATACATCCACTTTATGTGGATCTGAGAACAAATTATTATAAATACACTTTTCATGAATCTAATCTAAGAACAATCTAATATGTATAAGACACTGCCATTCTGCCTGCTATTTTAGAACAAGTGACCATGTAGTCTTATTGCTAGGTATCTCACAAATGATATATGGCCACTGATTATACTTTGATTTATTTAGAGAGTCTGTTGACCTTTGATCAGGCTGCTAGGGTGTCATCCAAACGGGAGCTTAAACATCGCTACTGGAAGTGTCATCCAAGCTCATAATTGGATGACTCCGTAACTGTTGATTTACGTCAACGCACTCTATGTTTAAATTGAAGTATATGTTATAATTTCAGGAAATTCCATTGTGCAAGATATTCTCAAACATAGTTACTTGTTATACACTTACTCATATTCTCTTGCAATTACAGTCAGCTCTGGTTATAGTGAACTTCTGGGGGCTCACATGTTTGGTTCATTATATCCAAGATTCACTACATCTGATGATGTCAAAATTAAATAAAATTTCTCCACAATTATTGATTTTATTAATAAAGAGGAAATAGCAAAATTCATTAACAGCACAAACTGAAAATTTTAGTATCTTTATTTGTCCTTAAAGAATCAATTATTTTCAATTGTTTGCTTCATTTTATTTGAAATTTCTCATTATCCTTCTCCAGCCAGAGTTTGTACTCTCTCCATACTTGATTCTGCATTGTCCTTTGTTTCCAAGTATCATAATACAGTCTTGACACCTTTCAATGCCTCTTCAAGTGTTGGAACACCGTCCCACTCTCCGAAGACCCTTATACTCGCCTAATAACACCCAAGATCCAATTAACTTCCAGGACGTTGAATTTTGTACATTCACTATAGCTGAGGTTCACATTCATTATAACCATATCTTATGCATATTTGTAATGTAAGTAAAAAGAGACCAATGACTTAAGTTCACTATAACCGAGGGTTCACTATATCAGAGTTCACTATAGAGAACTCCGGTTATAACAGAGTCGATTGTAATTGTTAGAGCATACGTACTTGCACATTTTAAAGAATTACAACTTTCAGTCTGGCTTTTGTGGAGGTTATTAGAAATCTTTTGCAAATTCTATTGAATATAATTGAGAATTTGAGTAATTATGTCTTCTATTGACAAATTATCTTAAAATTTGTTTGTGAGAATTCTGGATTAGATAACCAACACAGTAACAGAGGACAGCAAATATATTTTTAAAGCAATATTTTAAATTTTGATCTTAAAGAAAAACTTTTAAATATTGGTGATAGTTTCTAAATTATAGAATTTTCAAATTTTTTTTTTTTTTAATCAGTCACTTTATTGGAGGACATCTTTCTTTCTATTTTACCTATATTTCAATATTTTGCCTTCAACTATTCATCTATGTATTCAGTGGTCAGTGGTGAAATCATGATACAATAGACTCTGTATTGTAAGACTTCAGTCAAACGACGTCAAGATGGTATGGACACCCAGTAAAAAACTAATAACATTGTTGGGGGATAAAATTGTTGTTTATTACAGCAGAATACTTTATATTAATGATTAATCAGTTAATTCATACAATATGCTTATTAATAAGTATATTTATTTAATATACACGCAATTTGTCTCTGAAAATACAAAAATTACAAAAATACAGAATGTAACTCAAAAGTATATAAAAAGGAGATTGTTATTACCATATTTACCCAAATATAAGATTAGTTTTTTCCGAAAAATCTTAGACGAGAAATGTAGAGTGGTCTTATATTCACAGATTAAGCATAGTCAGTTAGGGTTTAAGTTCTTACATCGCCAATCCATGTCACAAAACTCATAAATCTTGATGTAACAATCAATTGTGAAGACAGTAAAAATATCACATGTATACATGCCGTGTACCTGTACGTATTTATATTTGTGTTCTTATTCTCGGCATCCACAGTGAATTCGAGGGCAATTCAGCCCAGTATTTTTGAATGGGCCTGTAAAGAAAACCTTTCAAAATGAATAGTATTGTATCAAATGAAAAGTAATGTGAAAATGAGTGCCAAGATATTCACGATATGGGTTCACGATATAGGTTCAACGAGGCCACGCAGATTCTTGCTTTGATGCCCAGCGAATGGGATTCTGCTTTTTGAACAGTTAAAGAAACAGAGGCCATCAACAAGTATGGGACGAATAGAAAATCTGGTAGCACACAAGGGAATGTTCTTAGGTGGTGTGTGATAAAATACTATGTACAACTCCAATTTAGACCACAAAACTTTCAGAGGGGCCTAAAATGTCAATGTCGCAACGTGGAAGGAGGACCAAAAAGAGAAACCTTGATAAATGTGAAGATGATGATAGCAATGACATGATTACAATTTTAAGGAACAAGAAAATGATAGTTCAGCAATGTGTCTTAATGTTCTCATCGAGGCAATTTTCTATTAAATATAACAACTTGCAATTTTATTTTGACTAAATAGTAAGAATTAGTTAAAAAAACTTTAAAAATTCTCAAGAGGTTTCTTCAAAATGAGGGGGTCATCTTATATTCAGAGTCAAATTATATTCGGGTAAATATGGTGTACCTCAAGTTTGACGAAAATATTGTGTTGTTTTCATAAATTCAGTTAATGTTTAGCGTAAACAGTTCTGCAAAAACAATTGATAAAAGAATTGGTTATGTAAGAGAGTCTACCAAATTTAATAATAAAAATGTCATTGTTTCTGGAATTGACGTTAGAAGTTTTGTACAATGTTTGGTTTGACAAAAGTGGGCAAACGATATTGCCATTAACCAATTTGTGTGGTTAATCACATTGTGTGAATTAATTAATAAGTATATTGTAGTGAAGTACAAAAGACTTTTTATTCATGTATAATCTTGGGTAAAAAATTCAATTTCTTAGGCTCAAAATTACTGTATTTTTGGCTCTGGAAGGAACGGACTTGTTCAGACAAGGTTAAACCCTATCAAATTCATACAATGAAGAGTCTACTGTAAATTAAAGCAATACAGGATTGAATGTGGAGCACACAAGATATATATCGAGTCACTTACATACTACTTAGTTTCAAGGAAACAATTCTGTGCTCCCAGAACAACTGCAGTGACTGGTTTCTGTGCTCCCAGACAAACTGCAGTGATTGGATGTTCCTTTGCTCTAACGAACGCTGCATCCCCTATTGGTGGAAATGTGATGGAGTGGACGACTGTGGGGACAGTTCAGATGAATTGGGATGTGGAGAAATGACTACAGCTGCCACTGCTACTGCTGTTCCTACTAACTGCACAACTACAATTCCCCCACCAGCAAGGGGAGGTTGCTCGAAAAACCAATTCCGTTGCGATTCAGGTAGGTATTTATGTACCTAATCAGTGGGGGAGGGGAGGGGGGAGATTTTAATTTTTTTTCTTTTTTTTTTTTTCTTTCTTTCTTTCTTTCTTTCTTTCTTTCTTTCTTTTCACTTTAGAACAATGCCGTTTAGTATAGACATTAATTTTAAATTATGAGAAAAAGAAATGACCCATTTTTATGTATTTTTCATCGATTTTGACTAATAAGTAATTTTTAACGTAATTTTTAAAGCAATTTTTTTGCTCGTTGAATCAATTTTATTATAATTTTATTGACACTTGTTTGAAATAATATTCACAAGAAGCAATAAATGTTCTCTACAGAATTCCTGAACTGAGTAATGTAATTGATTTCTTTACTCAAAAATTGTAATGTCAGCCATTGTGAATCTAAGGTTCTTATGATGCCTGTCAACACCATTCTTGGTTTGGCTGATTTTGTGATAACTGAAGGCAGAAATTTCCTGGTAAAGAACAGTCCAAACTGAAGTTTTCAAGCGGAGTTCACTTGAAAGGAAGCATTGATTACATCAGTAACATATCCAACAGCTTGGGTTGTTCATCTGGACTGGTTTTGATAAACAAATTTTACGTCGTTTTTCTTTGCTTTTTGGGCACTTCTAAAACGTTTTAAGAGCAATTCATTAATCTTTTTTGGCAATGTTTTAGGTCATCAAAATTTGCCCCCTACTAATCAGTTGAGTCCGTAAGACTTTCAGTGAAGTTCAAATGAAAGATTGCAGAATTTCATTGCTACTATATCAGGATGGTTTTGAAAATGCAAATAGATAGTAAACAGGCACAGGATACAGGACTGCATCAACAACTAGTGTAGATACTCAAGTGTTGGAGTAGACAGTTTGTTGTGTGGAGCTGCATTGCTGCCACTGAACATGTTAAATAATTACAGGAATCAAAAGCAGAAGGGAAAGTCTTGAAGCAAGGTTGTTGGCTGCCTGTTAGTTGTAGTATTTACTTTCGCTGGGCTCCGTGGCTCTTAAGGCCATGGGCAAGGGAAGCCAGATTGCTCCTAGGTGGTTCTTACTGCTGTAACCCAAAGGCCCTTTGCCCACTATTAACCAGGGAAGGAAAGAATTTGGGTTTGGTGTGATGCGGAGTTAGGGTGACTATACATTCCATTTTGAACAGGATAGTTTTTTAGGTATGTCCTAGGCATCCTGTTTTTTTTACAATTGTTTTCCCATTTTATGGAAATCTGCCAATTTATGGCCTGTAGCTGCAGGGTAGTGTTATTGATATTATTTTAAATGTGTTTTGCTTCTATGGAAATATTGCAGTATTTACAGTGTTATCTTATGTTCCTTAAACTAAATTTCATTAATTAGCCAAGTTTTTAGTACGTTTGACATCTTTATTACTTAATTTCCCCATTAAATTATCTGAAAATCTTCATATCAGAATCTGCCTAGTCTCTGTTACTGTGAATAATTGGAGATCTAGTGTATATGAAAGGGGAAACTACCTGAAACTATAAATGCCTGAAAAAATTATCAGAACATCTTTAACATCTATAGAAAATCACAAGGATAATTAAAGTCAATTTTCATTGTAAAGTGGTTAAAAAAATGTTAACTTGTATAAGAAGCTAAAAAACCTGTTTTTTCCATTTGTATGAAGTACCTTGGGTAAATTGTTTTAAATCCAATGGAAAACTTGTCATGATTTCACTTCAATCATGATTTTCAACATAAAAAATGTGTATCCTCGCAGATTTGCCTATCTTATTCTGCTATCCCCTTAACACATTACGGAAAAGTCCTTGATGGATTTTTTCTCTCATGGAAGTGATTTTTAAAACATGCTCCTTTTTCTAGGGGAATGCATTATGAATGCATGGGTTTGTGATAATATGAACGATTGTGCTGGAGGAGAGGACGAACGATCTTGCCAAGGTGTAATGAAATGTCAGGAAGATGATTACATGTGCCTTCCAGATCGAATATGTATATCAAGCAACAAGGTATGTGATGGAACGGCGGACTGCCCCAACGGTTTTGATGAAGTAAACTGTAAGGAGAACATTCATCCTTCAGGTAAGATAATTGTCAAAAGCACAAGTATGTCTACTGTACGTTCTTTCACAACCTGCCTTAACAATGTTTTATCTTTTTCTCTCATTTTTCTATATTTTTTTCTTTCTTTGTTTCTTTTTTTCTTCTTTCCTTTCCTTTTCTTGTCATTCTTCTTCTTGTCCTTCTTCTTCTTCTTTTCTTCTTCTTCTTCTTCTTCTTCTTCTTCTTCTTGTCCTTCTTCTTCTTCTTCTTCTTCTTCTTCTTCTTCTTCTTCTTCTTCTTGTCCTTCTTCTTCTGCTTCTTCTTCTTCTTCTCCTCCTCCTCCTTCTTGTCCTTCTTCTCCTCCTTCTTGTCCTTCTTCTTCTTGTCCTTTTTTACAATTTGATTTGCCTTCTTTTGCATGCAACCATATCTTATCAAGTTGGATCAGACCTTAAGTGATTGTTTTGTCAGCTTGCCGGTGTAACTTCTTTACAAGTTACATTGCTCTTTCATAGCTAAGTAAGATTGTTATCTTTTGAACGAGTGGCAATTAATAGTCTTTAGAAACATCAGAAGTGTCTGACATGAGAAACATCAGATCACACAAAGATTGATGGTGATGCAACATCATTGCGTTGAAGTTATTTAAAGTGTCTGATGAGATTCTGACACTGAAACTTCCTGGATTTTCCAAACTATAATAAATTCTCTGTATCTGTATCAAACTTACTTCACTATTACAATTTTCTTTTTAAGTAATGGGGATAATTAAGTGGTACATGACATTTAAAAAATAAAGCTCACAGAAGAAAACAGCACTGCAAAGAAGCATATTCCACAACAGTTTACATATATCTTCTAGATTCACTTTAAAAGTTAGAATACCTTGCTGAAGATTGTATGATTTGAGTGTTTCCACATAATTACAACTTTTCATTTTTCCCACAGAAGCTGCTACACCATCATGTGATCCAGGGTCCATCCAGTGTGACAATTCACAATGTATTGCCCTTCACAAAGTATGTGATGGACGTCAGGACTGCTTCGATGGTAGTGATGAAGACCAGTGTGAACACGTTCGCTTGCCGGTGAGTTTTTGGGCAAGAGTGGTATCTTGGAAAATGTCGCAGTGTAGGCAGAGGCAGTGGGTCAAATAGAGTGAAGAGAAAAAAAAAAGGTGAATGAGTGCAACATGTTTACATTAACAGGAGCAGAGTTATTAAGAAGGAACACATTTTTAATGACAGGAAATGAGAGGTGAATAGAGGAGAATTTTTTAATGTTGTTTATTGATATCAACATTCTCAGTAGTATATATAGTACCAGTTATAAAACAAACAAGATACACTAATCAAAATTAGAAATATAAAAGATAAAGGTAACATAAAAAAATGGAATATCCTTTAACATGCTCGGATTTCACTATTAATTAAGTTCTGAAAAATAACACTATAAAGGGAGGGGGCGGGGGGTCCAGGGAAGAAACAACCAAACTTCGAAAATAAGCTCTTATGACAATTTTAAGCATGTTTTGTCTAATAAATGTTTTCATAATTTCTAATGGTTCAGCCACAATAAGCATTCAAAAGTTGTTTTGTAAAAAGGCTATCTATGCAAAAAATTTGCATTTCAGAAACACATAAACACTTGGTAACAAAATGTATAAATTGTTTATATTTACAATGAATATAATATGTTTTATATTTACATATGAATTTGAAATGAATATATTTGTTTACAAAGGAAAAATTAACACAGATATAGATATAAAAAAAGCACCCAATTTACGCAATTCAATTGCTTTTTTATTTGTGTTAATATTACTTTCTTGCGCTTAAGAAAGAACTTCTTAAAAAGAGAAAGTTATGTAACGTTGCATGAAAAAAGAGCGAATTTTTGGCAGAAAAACTTTTATTACAAGGCCCTGGTAACGAGTAAGTGGACAAATCCAGTTGCTAAAATTAGAAGAAAAAAAATCCTTGAACATGAGGTGTAGCCAGAATCCATGTTTTATGGGTCCTTGAAAGCGAAAAATCGATTGACGGCAAAACGTCTGTCCGTCCATCTGTCTATGAACAACACTAGTGGCTAAACCATTCAGCCGATTTTCTCCAAAATTGATATTCCCCAATCTATCTGGCTGATGTCACAGTTCCTTGAATTTGAAAATGATATTTTATTTTGACAGTCCTTTACATGAATCACTTCAGACATTTTCAAAATTTTCAAGAAAATGGCGCCATCAATTTTGTATCAGTGTTGTTGTTGGATAGTCTAAAGGACGTGTAAGAGATTGACGCAGAGCCTATGTTGGTTGAAAACCCTGATTTTTAGAAAATTGAAAATAATCAAAAAATTTTTGGCGTCTTCCTAAAACCACAATTATGAAGATACAATTTTTTTAATGAAAGGTGTGCATCAGAAACAGATCTTCAAATTAGGTGATGTTGAATTTTTCGAAAATTTAAGTACTTTTTGAGTAATTAAGAGCCAAACATAATAGTCCGCTCTGAAAATCGTGCGCTTCGTGATCGTAATTTTAGAACTGTTTCAAGGCAGTTGGATGCTTCCTAAGTTAGAATGTGTATATTATTTCATATTTCTTTGTTGGTTTCTTACATTGAAGCTTTTATTATACATTTCCAAATTATCATCATCATCCATTATTTATTATATTTATGTTATTTTGTTTTAAATTGCATCCTTTAATTTTGCAAAATGTGAAAATGAATAGATGAGCGATCATTGCTGGTTGTTGTAACCCATTGTTGTAATGCCGCACTGATAACAAAAGGCAGTAATGACTGCTGCCTTTTGTTCGCAGTAATTTTTCAATATATTTGCATTTGTTTGTCAATGCTCTTAGCATTGTATTATTTATTAACTTTTAATTATTTTATGCCATGCAAACTGCTTATTGTCGTGGTTTCTATATATCTATCATAAATATATATTCCCGCACCCCTTCTAAAATATCCCTTCCTGAAATAAATAAACCTGTACGTAATTATTTACCCATGGGTTGTGAAGCACCATTCAAACAAATTTCTTTGAGGTCGTGGGTAAGTGAATCTTTCCTATACAGGAATTCGTAAATAATAATATTACTGCTTTCGGAAGAGGTGTGAATTCAAAATTATTCCATATTTTGCTGGGATAATACAGTCGAAAATAATAATTCATAAGTTTTTTAATTGAAACAAAATAATTTGATTCTGAATTTATTCCATATTTTCTTTTTGATTAAAAAATCTATTGCTTGAAACTATTTAATTTTCACATGAAACTAGTTTCGATTACATGCGAGTGTTACTACAGGTGAGAAAGTACATGCTATTTTAACGTTATATACCAATTAGAGGTGAGAAAGTATGTGCTGTTTAGCACCTAGTTTCTTTGTGAACAAATATTTCATCTTTTCATTTCGTCATTTCTTTTTTAAAACCAAGTCAAACATTTAATAAAGACACGTTCGTTGACAATATTGACAAAAAAGTTTGTATACACTTTTAATTGGAATGTGAAATATTTTGAACTTCATTACCACACTAATGCGGTAATGACATACGAGTAGGGTTATTCTGAGATGAGCACTATTCCATGATCTGCTATTGAAAATAACAATAATTATTCAAATAATTTATTATGAAAATAACTTTGTTAACAATTTTTCAAATAATAACAATAATAATAACATGTTTTAATTACTTATTGTATACATTAACAACAAATTTCTTGCAATTTGAAATTGTAATTTCTGATGATGTTGAAGCCTGACAATTCATATTAGTATTAGAAATACTATTTTCCCCCATAATTTGCATAGCTATTGGTTTCTTGCTTTCAACTGATGATTCCACATACCCTTCTGCAACAGAAGATGACTTCCGTCCACCGTGCCTCTTCAGCATATCCATATCAGCACCTGCATTTGCTAGTAATGAAGCGGACGATCGCCGAAAACAATGTCCTGTAAATCTTTCAGGGTTCTGCAAACCAAGATACTTTGCTATTAGCTTCGAATGCCTCCAAAAGTATTTATTCCAACAGGTTGGCAAGACGTTTTCCATTTTTGTGAAATACAAAAAAACGATTGTGCTTGACACTTTCAGGCCGAAGGCGAAAATATTTAGGAAATGTTTCTAATCTTTAATATTTAATATTAAATTCTTTAATATTCCCTTCACTAATTACAAATTCTCTCACAATTACAGTCTTACTGTTTGGTATATTAATTACAATACATGTTTGTCTATCCTCTATATCACTTATTTTAAGATTCTTTAACTCATCTCTACGTCAAGCGCCAAATATACCAATTATTAAGGTCACCTTCATCAACAAATAATTATGATTGTCAGCTTCTATTAAAAATTTATGTATGTTTTCTTTTGAAAATATCTGACTTTTTTGTTTTATATTTGTTTTTAAAAATGCTAACAATAGGTAAACTTATATC
The DNA here is from genome assembly GCA_964035755.1 of Teleogryllus oceanicus. Lineage (NCBI taxonomy): Eukaryota > Metazoa > Arthropoda > Insecta > Orthoptera > Gryllidae > Teleogryllus > Teleogryllus oceanicus. The sequence goes on from CAXIVR010000013.1 coordinate 32,441,157, forward strand.
AATATTATCCTTAACTAATAAAGTACTCTTCAGCATAGAAAAGTGGGTCCAAAGACTACTCGGTTTTTCCTTTTCTGACTTGCCGGAAAAGTAAGCCATTAAAACTTTTTCTGATATGCAATGAACGTTTTTGTTTTCACACCAATCCTTAAAAATTGAGTACTCACGCTCATATTTCTTCTTTGATTTGTATGGTAACAAAGAATCTATAGCAGCATTACTTGCTATTTCTCTTTCCGAGTCTGAACTGCATTCGCTCATGTTGTCGAAATGTGTACACCATGTGCGTTTCAATTCTTCTCCTTGTTAAGAAAAGTGTTGCCACTTCAAGTGGAAAAATGTGAATACTAAATGAAAATTTTAATCTTAAATCTAACAAATTTTTACAAAGTGGATAAAACATTGTACGATATTAGTGTCGTAACATCTGATTACAGTACTCAATTGGTTACTAAACTCGGCCTAACGGCCTCGTTTGGCAATTTTCCAATTTCTTATTGTAATCAGATGTATTACGACACTAATATCGTAAATAACTATTATTGCATGAAGGTTGACATGTATTACACAAATGCATTTTCAATGTAGAATCTTCTGAATGCAGAAGATTGGAAGAATATGAAATATCTACTAGAATGAAATACTAGTTGGTAAAGCTTCCATGAACGGATATTATTAGCACATTATGAAGAGACTCAAATATTTTAATTGCATGGCAGAACTTGAATGTGCCACTGAGCATTTTCTGGCTTAGAGTATTTAGTCTGTTTATACTGTTTTTCTGTTTATTTTTAATTTTTATTATGGGCATCCACAAACTTAATTTTTGTTCAGATAAATGAAGTTTTATTATTTTTAGGTGTACGTTATGTTTGAACTGGTGATGAAACGAATATATTATTAAATATAATTCAATAAAATGCAATATTTCAGATGATGTTGAAGTGTTGAGATTAGGAAAGAAGGGCTATTTAATTTTGTGTGTGTTTTTTCAGGTTCGTGTGTTGCACATAGAGATATTGCCAGATTCTTCAAATGACACTAGCCTGTCTGTGAGGTGGTATTCCATTTTTCCTATGAACAAGACTACTGAGTACTTGCCGTCTATTATGGAACCCAATGCTAAAGGAGGCTGGCATAACGCATCTTCGTGGCAGAACAAAACATCATATACATTCACCGATCTTGTGCCTTACACCATGTACAAAATAATGGTCTTTGCTCGCCTGAAAGATGGAGGAGCTGTCAGTTCTTCATCGTATATTACATCACGTACTTTAGAAGGAGGTAAGATGAAATGTTTAACACTTTATACTTCCAGAGAATAAGAGTGAAAGATGTAAACAAAACTTGGAATGTAACTCTCCACTGAAGACTGCTGTCAATATGATAATTTTTTAAATACTTTTTCAAGATTAGAATTTTAAAATGTTCCAGTATCACAGTATCAATTCCCCAGTACAATGTGAAAGTTTTATAAGGGTTCACTTGGTACACAATAAATAGATATTTCCTTAAAACATTCCCTTTTATTTTTTAATCAGAATGAATAATTTTTCAGAATGAAATAGTTTAAGCTGAGTGTCCTCGCTATTGAATAGTATCATTGATAAATAGTGAAGGGCTGTTGTAGAATTCCTAAATGATCTTTTAGGTTTCAATCTGATCACCAAGCAATCTTCTAAGCTCCAAGGTTGGTTACTGAATCTAATCTTTTCATAGGGGATGTTCTTCATTGTCGAGAGATTTTGGTTGCTTTACGTTGAACTCCATCCAACTGATTTACATCTCGAGTAAAGTAAGGAGACCAAATTGAGAATTTCATGACAATTTCACAAATTTTCTTTTTGCAGAGCCAAGCTCACCGTGGAATGTTACTGTAAGGCAGATTAGTGGTGTGTCGGTGCGTGTCAGCTGGAACAAGCCTAAGCAGCCTAACGGTCTTTTGAAACTGTACAGAGTATTCCACACTCCTCCATTCCCTCCAGTCAGCAAGCTGTCCCCTGCGGTGGAGCATCCTAGTGAGGAAATTCGTGGAGATTTCGATGGAGACAAGAACTATAAATTTTGGGTCAGTTTTATTTACAGTTTTATTTTATTTTATTAGTGGGGGTGGTGTTAAAATGGTGTATGTAATGGAGCTGTTGTACCCAAGTTTGCGGGTTCAAACCTAATCGAAGCCATGGACTTTTAAGTGTGAAATAATCCTTCATTACATCTTCCTTCAGAGGGGAAGTAAAGCTGTCTGGCCCATATGGTAGATTCACTGCATGTAAAGGATCCTCATGCCTAAAAGAAGCCTCTGAGCAAAATTCAAAATCGTTGGTTTCATCGCCAGAGTGATACCTTCTTTCTCCACTAGATGAACAGAGCATAGCAGAATTTGCATGGTCAGACAGAAGAGTAGACCTAATGGCCCGAGTCTCGGCACGTAAGATAAGACCTTAACTAACTTAACACTAACTGGTTAACTATATGAGGAGTTACTACAATTATATTTTTGGTAGATAGCAAAACCCCTTTATAAGAGACACCTGGGGGAATGGAATTTTCTCTCTTACAAGCAGGAACTCTTGTAAGTGGGAAATGGGTTTTTGACACGTTTAATGAAATGTTACCATATTTTTTTATGGATTAGTAAGATTTGTATGTTATTTTAAACTTGAGGAAACATTAATGACTTGAAACCAGAGGCCATTTAGCCAGATCTTTTGAGTTTCAATGTACAACAAAATCTTGTTGTATGATTGAAGAGATAATACCTGATGTTATTATTCTTTCTATATAAAATAACTCAATTTTCTGTTGCCCACCTCCACAAATTGTGCACGTGGCAGAAAATAGCTCCACTGCACCAAAAATAATAGAAATGTACACACTGCAGCGTCTTCCTTGTTGCCAAGAGACACAAAGTTTACAGAATGAGCTTTCCTCAAGAGAAATTTGCAGCCCCCTGACCCCCCTCCAGGTGACGCTGATTTGCAAAATCCTTACTCCAGTCTATTTAAAGCATGTGCCCCAACCCTTACCGAGCTGACAAAATTCCTGAGTCACCTGGAGGAAAATTTCACGCTTTGTCTCTTACAAGCGGGAAGGAACGCATGGCGGGGTATAAAATCTTGTCTACAATAGGCAGGAATCTCTTATAACGGGGTCTCTTATATGCGGGAAATAAATACATTGTTTATATGCAACTGACCTGGGGACCGTGAATTTTGTCTTCTATGTGTGGGATTCTCTTATAACGGGGTCTCTTATATCAGGGTTTTGCTGTATGTTATTTCAACTTGCAAGTCCATAGGGAATTTTTGCAAGTAACTGATTTGCAAAAGGTCAAATTTTTGAGCCCTGTGCAATGTTATTGTGCACAATTACCTTCCTGGATGAATTTTCATTACACCATAGTTGTTAGACATAACACTTATCTCATTTGCTTAATTTTCAGAATGTTATTATTCACTTTGCGAGAAAGAACAATAAAAAATACAAAATGACTCCTTCAAAGCCAACTTTATCACAATTTTGTAAAGATGATTAAAAATTAATAAAAAAATGGAGTTAAAAATGTATTCTGACATTTACTCTTTGATTTTGTTTGAGATTTGAATTGAATAGGCTTTGCACATGACTCAAGACCAATAAAGTAAATTGAAAGGTGAAATATTATTTTGAAATTCAACTTTTTTTTGGGTTTAGGGAATTTTATACAATTCAATAGCATCATAAAATTACTCTCAGTACTATTTAGAAAAGTGATGGTAAAGATGTCTTGACGTGGTTGTTTACATCCAGGTTGACAGAACAGGAACAGTTCAGATTGTGAAATTCCTGTATGAACTTTCACACATGTGATTTTTGTTTCTTTTAGGTAGGAATTCGATTTAACTTGTGCACCCCTCTAACAAGAAATCTAACCATCGTCAATTTGAGCTTCTGATTGTATTTCAAGGTTATATTTAGTTCAGAACTTCAATTTTTATGCTTAGCATAGTATGAACTTTTTGGTGAAATTTGAATATCTGTCATTTAAATAAAGAGCAATCCCTTCACATGAAAGATTTATAGATGTTTCATCATTAAAATATTCTTCATCAGTCATTTTCTTTTAGCAGGTAAAACCATTTTTGTTACATTGTGCCCTCTTAAGGTACCATTTTCAAAAGTTCAAGGATGCTAGTTATTACAGTAAAACCTCTTTTTTACACTCTTCAGGAGACTGATAGAAAAAATGTGTAAAATGCTGGAAAGTTAACAAACAATAGAAGACTAGTTTTTAAAGTATTTGCTGCATTGGTTGCACTGTTTTTACTTTCATATCCGCACTTCATAGGAAGAGAAAATATTATAATCATGCACCGGAAATCAGCTTATTTTCTACAGAAAATCTCGTATTGCTGGACACTAGTAATGAAAATATGGATAAATCATATTCCTTTATTAAATTATTACCTCTAACATGTGGCATAGCCAGAATCAGTGTTTTGTGGGTTTTTGAAACTGAAAAATTGATGGACAGCAAAACTTGTGTGTGACCATGTACGGTCGACTAGCACCAAAACCGATCAGCTGATTTTCTCTAAAATTGATATTCCCCCATTGATCTTAACGAACTTGAGTCTCTGCAAGTTTGCTACATACATATTTAGCACATATGTATTAATTTAGTACATGTTGGAGCGGGATTTTTTTCTGTATTTGTTTGAGTTTTTCTGTCAAAAAATCACTTTTTTTTGCTGCAGCGTTACATAACAATCTTTGCATTACTGCATCGTTGTATATTTCTCCATGTAATACGCATATATACAAAAAAGTAAAAAAAAATTATATAAAAGATGGGAAATGCTCTTTGTATCAAATAGTAAATTGCAGGAAGTGAATGCATTGTAATATAGGCTTTATGACAGCACCAATAAAAAATTACGTACAATGCAGGAACATAAAAACGGGGTTTTACTGTTCTTTTAATAGAGTTCAACCCCATACCTAATGTCATTCTGACTAAATAAAATGTGCAGCAAGCACAAAACAACGAATTGAAGTATACTTTTACATTTAATTATGAGAATTTGTTAATGAGGTTTTAACTGGATTGTTTGGTTTACAGGTTGTAGCAGAAAATGGAGTTGCCACAAGTAACAATTCTGTAGTAGCAGTTTTGAAGTTTGATGATGCTGCCAAAATAGATAGAGTAATGAAACTAAAGGCCAGTGCAATCACTAATTCCAGTGTGACGCTCACATGGATGAGTATTCCCAAGGTGGACGGTTACCGCGTGCAGGCCCAATCCGATCCTCCGTTTCCCCATCAGAGACCTGTAAATGCATCCAGTAACAATTTCACAGGTATGTAGGTTTTCAAAGGAAGTAAAGTGAATGATCAATGCACTTAGGATGCTATTGTGATAAACTTCTCCAGATGCATTTTGTTTTGCATTTTTCCAGAAATTATGCTTGTCAGAAGAAAAAGAAAATGAATTATTCATTATGTGCTGTAAGGGATTATATTTTGAATGAAATGACTTGCTTAAGACTTCATTAAACTTTCCACAAAATGGTCCAGTCTTTCTCATACTAGTTAGTTTTCTAATTTCTTTTTGACCTTGCCATATAGTCTTACCAGCTGCCATCTATCACTCCCCAAAATACATTTTTTTCCCAGATTTGTGGATTCCATTTTAGTGAAAATGGAAACAGTTTTTCGGTTTTTGTCGAAAATGGCGTTTGAGCATTTCTGAAAATGCATAATTTTGAGCTCATTTTTACACAAAACTTTTAAGTTTCCAAGACACTTTATAAGACAAAATTGGAAGCATATGTACTCATAAATGCAATATGTGAATAAATTGCCGGTAATGTAAATATTAACAACGTTAGAGAGATAAAAACTTGTGGGGCTACAGAATGTCACAGACTTTCTTGTACTACATAGTTTTCTAATATCTTCGGTTTGGACTAGCTTTACGGTCTTGCTCCATCTTTTTGCCAGCTGCCAACTGTCGACGCCAAAAATACATTTTCTTAAGTTTTCTCATTTTTTCAGATTGGTAGATTGTTAGATTTGAAGCAGGTGGTATATTTGAATGATAACTTTTAGAATATTAAAGAAGAGTAAAACCTCATTTTTCACTGAAAAATCTAGAACAATTTTTGAGAAAAAAATTGCTAAGTGTAAATCTGAACTTTGAAGCCCTTTTTTACAGGAATTTTTGGAGTTTTCGAAAAACTTCAAAAGAAGTCATTTGAAGCACTTCCACTCACAAATACTCTCAAATATATAAATCAAGAAAATGTTCATATTAACGGTGTGAGAGATATTTAAAAAAACGTACACTTGTGTGATTTTTGAAAAAAAACAAAAGAATACAGCAAAATGAATTGTCATCTTAAACAGTGCAATTAGCACTATCTGTACAAAAGTTTGAAGAAAAAGGAGGCGTGTTTGTTTTGCGTTTTCTAGACTGCTACTTTCTTCTAGAATCTTACAATTATTCGACCACTTAATCTTCAATCTTTGTCCACAAATTAGGGACAGTTTTGCACAAAGTCATCCGTTTGTGATGACAGGTGTCCCGAGCTGTCATTATCGTTGACACACTCCTGACCTTCAGGGAATCACTTGTGTCCCGTGAATGTTTGGCTTTGTTTCAGTGCCCCATCATCATAGGCTTTCTGAAAGCATTTCGAGCGTTTCCATGCCGATTTTCCCCACTTTCACACAGCATATGATTGCATAACGCTGCTCCAAAAACTGGTGCATTTTTTGCTCAACAAGGGTGCAGTGGATACTTCTGTATCCACTGTATGCAGCCTGACCCTGCTTCAACAACTACTCGCAGGAGACTGACTCCGGTCTCTTTTCGAAGCTTAGATCACCCACCTACTTCCCCGCCCGAAGCATCACCCTGCCAGCAAGCGTTGCCAACTACAAAACAATAATGTCGGAAACGTTTGGGACAGACCTAGTATTCACGATCACAAATTTCTTAATGGACCCCTTGCGGCAATTACTGGCAGATTTAAGTTGAACGAAGGTGTAAAGAAATTTTCTGTTTCAAAGAAAATTCGCGAACAGAAGCAGGAGCCTCTTCCAAAGAAAATTCATTCTGCGTTGAACCTCTTGCTGGCCCGCGTGGGAGGAGCGGGACCTCTGTTCCAAAGAAAGTTTATTCAGCACAGTTGAACACTCTCAGTGCATTGGCCTGTCGTGTGGGTTGAGCGGGCCTCTGTTCCAAGGAAAATTCATTCTGCACAGTTGAACGCTCTCACTGCATTGGCCGGTCGCGTGAGATGAGCAGTGGAGCAGCACATTCCCTGAAGGCTAGCAATTTTTATTTCGTATATTTAAAATACATTTTAAAATAATTTCAAAAAGATTAATTTGTAAACTAATAACAAAAGCTCAAATGTAAGAAACGAACAATGAAAGATAAAATAATATACAAATTCCAACTTGCGTAACATCCAACAGCCTGGAATCACATCTCATATTACATTCATGAAGCGCAGGACATTCAGAGCGGGCGACTATGTTTGACACCAAATTACTGAAATAACTCATATTTTCGAAAAATTGCACATGGCATTATGTAAAGATCTGTTTTTTATGAACATATTTCATTAAGAAACAAATGTTTATCTACAAAATTGTAGTTGTAGGGAGATGCTGAGAAAAGTTTTGAATTTTACAATTTTCAAAAATTGAAAATTTCACCAACATGAGACCATTTTCTTAAGCGTCCTACATGCATGGTCAAATTTCAATCAGAATTTTAATCTGTAACATGTTGGTGCCGTTTTTGAGAAAAAAATTGTTGGAACAAAATTAAGAATTGCTTATATTTGACACAAAATTACACAAAATAGTGCTCAAATTTCGGAAAATTGTACTTGCCTTTATTTCAAAATCTATCTTTATGGAACAGATTTCATGGAAGACTAGAAAGGAAATAATACCACTTGTCCACTGTGTGATATGGTAATTAATTTTTATCAAAAACACCCAAGTTCATTTACTTGGACAAACTTCATTAAAAAGGAAATTTTTTTTTAGTCTTGAATCAGATTGTTATGTGCCAAATTTTGGCAAAAATTGAGATATCAGTTTTCATGCATCCCTCATCCTTCCAGGGATCTCTTCATATTTAGTACTTGATTTTAACAAGAAATAGAAAAGTAATACAGTAAAGTTTCCCTTTATAAATTTCTGTTAGTTATATTCCGGGAAAGTGACACAATTTGTCATAGGACTCTAGTTTCTCTGAAGAGGCATAATAACCTTCTCTGGTACCTTGTTATTCTTATTATGTTATTCTGTGAATTTTTGTTTTACAATTGGGCTTTAGTCTGTAACTTGTAAATGTATTAATAAAGAAATAACACAAACTCTGCTTTCAGTTACCAATTTGGCCCCTGGGACCACTTACACCTTCCATGTCAAAGGGTACCGCAAGCACTATGAAGGCATGGGATCCACTGTAAGAGCAAAGACACTTGGAGCCCAACTGCCTGTGGTGCAAGATTTGAAAGCAGAACGCTGCAGTACCTCTGGTTCTTGTGTTCATTTGTCATGGAAAGCACCTATTGACAATCGTACGACCAACTGGACTTACGGCATCTACTACAGTCCAAATCTTGCTCAACTGTTCCATGGTATGTTGTTGTTGTTGTTGTTGGTTAAATTAAATTAAATATCCAGAAATGTGTCTTTGACAGAATTAACAGTAACAATAAATGTAAGTCTATTACATTTTGTCCATTAATTAAAACCTTTATAAAATGACCACTGACCATTTTAACTGTACAGCTGGTTTAACTGTATTGTCCAATTCAATAAGGATCAACTGGCTTCTGACCAACTGAGACTGTTCACAAGTCAACCTGTCAGTAGGAATCAAAATTTTAGAAAAGAGATTTCCAACCTTTTTCTTTCATTGACACCCCTTAAAAAAATTGTTTGCTCTGTCAACTAGAATAGAACTTGCAGTATTTCCTAACAGTTACCAATAATACAGAAAAGCATGTTGTAACACCACTAGAATTCATGTGTTTGCATCTTTGCAGGTGCTTTAAATTACACCCAGGGTTTGAACTTCAGCTTGACAGGCCTGGCATCGTGCGAGAGCTATGTCATTGATGTGGGAGTGGTGGGACCATTGGGGGCTGGACCTCTAAACGGACGCCCCCAGAACTTCTTCACCAGCTTTGACCCTGTTGCGGCACCGCGTGGTGTGACGGTCTCTCAGGACCCCATGAACAGCACTCAGATGAAGTTGCAGTGGAAGGCTTCATGCATGGTGATGACTACTTCTGTTGGATATGTGGTAAGAAGAGTACATTTATTACTAGAATATCGTTGGCCTTAATTGCAGGGATCATTGAAAAAATACTTTTGCTTTTTAGGGGAATTACAAGTGATAAAAACAAACAATTATTCACTGATTTAAACATAGTGGCACTTCAAAGTCACGAGCTATTAGGAGAGGGGGATGTTGTCATCCATTCGGGATCTCCAGTACCAAAACTTTAAGTTATAATAATGCTCCCGATTGAGTGACAGTGTCCATCTCTCTGTCCAGCTCATGACCTTTCAGTGCCACTATTTTTAAATCGAAGTATAGGGACAGAGGTTGAAGAAAAGGAATGAAAAGAACAACATTAAAATAAGTTTTGGAAAAAAAACGTTTAAAATTTAGTAATTTCTTTATTAAATGTTATTTTATAGTTCTAGTTTTGTCTTGAATTTTAAAAAACTATCTTGCATTGCAAGATGAACATTTTATTAAAATTTTGCACTTTAAGAAGTCTACTTATTATATTGTTAAATACAAACTATAAAAAAATGTCAAAAGTAATTAACACTTTCATCCTGAGGACATATCTGTTACATCATCTTCGTTTTACTGCTATGACATAAAAACGTTTGTCCATAGGTTATAGCAGTAAATACGTTCTTCTATATTTATTGTCTTTGACAAGCTATAAATGTCTCTGGGACATTCATAGGCACTTAGAATACAGTGTTTAATATTATTAAGATGGTCTCAGGACAAACACCAATGTGTGCTTCTATTTTTTGCAAGTGCTCATATTTGCAGTTTTTTCCAAGAAGTGATTAGATATTCGTATTTGCAGGCATTGTCGATTATGTTCAGAATGTTTTTGTTTGTAAGTAGTGTTCGTGAAGTTTGTGACATACATAGATGATTAAAAGATGTGTACAGATATCAAATTCACAGCGACTCTCAACATTAGAAATTCAAGTTTTTGAATAATGGATCAGAACTGAATTCATCTGATGAGGAAAAAGGTTTTATTACTGGACTGTTTAGTTTGAATAACAAAAATTATATCGAGGAGAGCGATAATGATGTGAATGATAATTGCCAATAGAGGTGAGTTTTCATTTCATTTAGAATGCTGTGAAATTGGTAATCTCAAGTATCAGTGTTTGGAAAGACAGTGAAATAAAATTTCACGTAAATGAAGACTCGACTGAAATAGACTATTTTTCGTCATTTTGTGACCACAATATATTACGAAAAATAAAGGCAGAAATAAATAGATATGCAAATGGAACAATTTCTGAACTTCTACAAAATATCATAATTACAATGCATCAGTATTGTTGTCGTATGAAGTTCACTGCGTTTTCCCCATATTTTGTAACCTTGTTTCTATTCAAAAAAAATTTTAATTTACAACATACCTTTCTTTGAATTCCATTCTCACTACTATTTTATAATCAAATGATTATAAAATACACACAGACTTAAAGAGAAAAGACAAATATTACAAGATTTTATCATTTTCAAACTGATGTATATGATAGTTTTTGTTTTATGTTTTGAATAATAGGCATATTGCCCAGGACACATGAGTTGACCACGTGATGTATCCCTCAGGATCGAACTGTTAAAAATAGAAAGTGATACCTGCCAAAATGGCCACCTGAATTAAATGATCACCTCTCCTAGCTGCTGATTTTTCAAGTACCCGTTTGTTTTTCCACATCACATAAAATACATGTAAATATTTTCTCTTTTAAATGGTCACTAAGGCCAGTGATCAGGCATATTTCCAAGTGTTAAATGCTCTCAACTGACGATTTTGTAATGTAACACTGTAAGAAAAGAGGTGGAACTGTTTTGTTCAATGTCTTGTCTGCAACAGGTCCCATTACTAGATTACTTAGATCAAAAATATTTAGACACTAACTTGCAAGATGATTATTTTCTGTTTCAAATAAAAGTAGAGAATATGGATGCTTAGAAGTTTGTTAAGGGTGTATTGCACCTTTGAGTCTAGTATAGAATCAAGTCTGGGAATGAGAAGAAAGGGGCAGTGGTGTTTATAAAATTTCACATAATTTTTCATGAAATTACTTTTATTTAACTTGGGATTGATGATGTAATGTGTAAATGGAGTGTGCATTTCAGAGGTGGGTGAAAGTGTTAGGAGCTGTTACAAGGGAATGGAATGTTAAAAAGATACACATTATGCAAACGTATTTTTTGAATGACTATTTAAACCATCATTAATGTGTCTAATTCATATCGTAAAATACTTTCCTATGAATTTGAAATAATTTTGAATTTCACATTGTTTTGTGTCCTTTGTGTCTGTAGATAAATGTTCACGAAACTACGCGTGATCAGACCTTCACTATTCAGACACCAGCATCCAAGAATACAACTTATGAATGGCCTTTCTTGGTTCACCATGGTGGAGTGTACAAAATCAGTGTATCTACTGCAGAGACTGGCTCCATTCCCGCTGGTCCTGTTGTGTGGTCTGCTCCGCCCATTCCAGCACCTAAGCAATTGCTTGTGTTTGTGGAACGCAATGGCAGTGCGGTGGTTTCATGGCGTGACCCTCAACTTCCAGATGCCATTAAGAATGTGCCGTAAGTAAACTTGAAGAAACCTAAGCTTCAGAGGGCGGAATTGTTCCGTTCATTTCTCCATGCTGTGCAAATTGTTGTAAATCTTCATGTCCAAAGAATGTACATTCTAAAGAACTCATCTGTATTCCTTAATTTTGAATTAAAGAAGTAAGTTCCAGTCTCCAGTAAAATACTTGACAGCTTATTGGGTTTATAAATTAGCCACTGATGCTTTAAAATTTCAATGTTTTTGAAAGTTGAACTAACTTTTTTTTTTTAAGATTATCTATTGGCCTGTATTGCATGGTAAAAGATATTTGACAAATATCTTTTCGATGATTCGATGAAGAACTTTGACAAAGGAAACTTTTACTAAGAAATTTGATGAACGTATTACTTTTCGTCCAATATTTTATGTAGTTTTGCTCACAGTCTGAGATGGATGATGCATAAATAGTTGTTTGTGCTACTTCATGCTTAATAATAACTAATTTATATTTAATGCTGAAGAAATATAAGGTAAAGAGGAGACATTTGAGGGTGAGGCCATAGAACAACGCCATGGTATTCATCCATGGTGGGGCTATGGGCCACACATTGTGAAGGATTGATTATAGCATTTTGAAATGAAGAATTATTTGAGATTGGATGAGGAAACGCTCAATTTTCTTTGTTGTTGTTGTTCTTCTTTCTTCTTTTGAAATTGTGTCTTCTAATTTTTAAATTAATTTTTTAACTTCATAAATGGGGCATTTTCCAAACCCCACATTTTCCACTTTTCAGGAAAACGTATCATACACGTCAGTTCAATTGGTTTTATTTTTGTAGTCCGATTATGAGTATTATATAAACCTTCTAATTGCTCATACACACAATTGCACGCTGCTGCGCTACTCCCTATATTAATTGTTTGTACTCTGCAATTAAAACTTTGGTTGAAGCAATACCCCAGGTATATCAATTGGACGCATGTTATCAAATGTATGGTAAAATGTAGATGTTTCAGACTACATTTTATCAAACAAATTATATAAAAGAAATCTTTTATAAAATATTAGCTATTACACTGTCATATTTTCTTTTATAAAGGATCCTTGACAAAGATCTTTTAGAGTGTAATACCAGCCATTAACAGTCACTAAAGTGTAAGAAATGTTTACTCTAATTTTTTGTTTACCAAAACGTACATACAACAGAAATTAATAAAACCTCAAAGTGAACTTCACATATTCCAGCAGGGAGTTGTTATTTGAAAATAAATTTAATTGTATCAAGTTAAATTCTGAAATAATTTTCAGAGCCAAAACTCATATGTTCTACTTGGCTTCTTGGAATGATTGCTTGGCTAATATTTTTCCCCCTTTCCAACTAATGAAGTGAGCATTTATCAACAGTTATAATTTGAAATGACTTTTGTTACAGGTACAAGTATCGCATTTTGATGTCAGAAGGTGAAGAACTGAATGAGACATCTGCAAAGGTGTTTGAAGCAAGAAGCACCCCTTATATAGTCCCTCAAGTTTCACCAGGGGTCCCTTATATATTTGGTGTCCAGCTGGTAATGGATGATGGTTACGTTTCTCTCGTATCAGAAGGCTTCACAGTCATGGACACACAATCTAGTATGTAAACTCTTGAGTATGCTTTTTGTTGGTGTTAACAATTTTCTTTTGTTTTACTAGCCTTCTTGGCACAGGTATTTGAAATATTACTAAAAAGCGAATCCAAAAGCTTCATGTGCAAGTCTCGCATTAGACATTCTTGATTTCACTATGTGGTTGTGACATGGTTTGCTTCTCATGCCATTATGTATCCTATCTCAGCCATCAACACATTCACAAACATTCACTTCTGATTGTCATTCACCCCTTGTCCCTCTATCCTTATCCATATGTAGTGAAATATGATCACTTGTCAGTGAAAGGAAAGCCATTGGAATATAAGCCACCCCCCTCAGCTCCTTGTAACATAGATTACTGAGCTTAGGTATGGGGGTTAATATTGCTTACCGTTGCTTGAGAATATAAAATAGTGGCTAAATGTATAAGAACTTCATTCTTACTTCATTCTTAGTATCTCACTGCATACCATACTACACCACACACCTCACACTATACCAAATCATCTACCTCACTCATAGCTCGTACTCTACCATCTCTATTGTCTTGATTTATATTCTGAAGAATTGGTGTATAAGGAGATTTGTCCAACAAAAACAAATTAGCAACAAAATTCAGACTTTGGATTTTAGCGCATGAGTTAATAGAATGTTGCTTACAGGTTCCTGGCGAGATGTGCTTCTGCCATCAAATCTTGCCACAATCTTAGTACCTGTTATCTTGCTGCTGCTGGTACTGGTAGCTGGATTAGTGTTCTTTGCGATGCGGCATCGCAGACTGCAACGATCATTTGCCAGTTTTGCTAACTCACATTATGACACACGATCCGGAGCAGCTACTTTCTCTGGCAGTGATGGCCTAGGTGAGTGTTTCAAGCATTTGTGCTTCTTATTGAATTGATGATGGTGTTGTAGAAATTCAGCACAATCAATTCACTTTCAATTAAATATTAGCTGAATAATTCATCATTTTTGTTATTATTCTTATAATGATTATTGTTTGTGATGTTACTATTATTTTTGTTGTTGTTATTATTATTATTATTATTATTATTATTATTATTATTTTATTATTATTATTATTATTATTATTATTATTATTGGTTTATTAATGGAAGCAGTGACGAACTTATGTACACATCTTCAACCTAATTTTCTTTTATTTAGTGTTTCAAATTAAATGCAAGTGAAAAGAAAGAATATAGTAAGGCATACATGATAATTAAAAAAAAAAAAAAAAAAAATTTGGTATGTACAGTGAAACTTTGATTTTACGATCGCCGATTTTACGTTTTCTCGGAACTTACGACTTCTTGGAATTTGCATCATAACTGATTAGTCCTGGCAAAATATTCATATAAATAATGTACAATTTTCCTCAATTTTATATTTTCGCGATTGTTCATATTTCCTCGATTTTGCATCTGACTTGCGAAATCCTACTGTGTATTAAAACCCCAATATTAAAATTTTTGCATGGCAGGATTCTTAATTTCTAACATTCTGAACAACAAGGTGGAAAGGACAGTGTCAGTTTCGGAAAGGGTGGTGGGGATACTTAAATGTTATGTGTATTGCTATTTACAAATCGGAGTATACCTTGGTGAATGTTCTGAATTGGTTAGTTGAGTAATTTTCCAGGACTAAGCCCACATGTTTCGTTTAGTGTGTTTGTTGAGTTAATTTGTCGCCAGTGATATGTCAGTTGCTGGCTTTTACTTTCTCACTAGTAAAAAGAAAGTTATGTAATGCTGCACAAAAAAACACTGAATTTTCAGAAGATAAACTCTAATTGCTGTGCCCTGGTACCAAAAAGTGGATAAATCCAGTAGCTAAATTTAGAAAAGAAATCCTCTAACACATAGAGTAATCAGAATCCATGTTTTGAGGGTCTTGATACCAAAAAATGGATTGATGTCCTTCCGTCTGTGAACAATGCTAGTGGATAAACTTTTCACCCAATTTTATCCAAAATTCAGATTTTCCTATCGATCTGGTCGATGTTGCAGGCCCTTGAATTTGAAATCGATATTCTAATTTTTGGGGGTACTTTACATGAAGCCCATGGGACATTTTCAAAATTTTCAAAAAAATAACTCTTATCATTTTTAATTAAATGTTTTTGTTGGATAGTGTGAAGGACATTTAAGAGAATGGTGCAGGTCTCATGTTGAAAACTCTGATTTTTCAAAAATTCAGACTTCAGTTCAAACTTTTTTCAGCATCTTCCTACAACTGCAATTTTCAAGATAGAGATTTTTTTCCCTTAATGGAATCTGTTCCTTAAAGATTTTTCGAAAATTTGAATACTTTTTGCCTAATTTTGCATGAAAGTAGGTGCTATTTTTGGCACCACTTGTTTCTATTAATTTCTATTCAATTGAAGAATTAATGTATTATTTATTAGTTTTACAATTATGTGTTTTGGAACAAAATCTCTGAAAAACATTTTTTTTTCTTTATTTTTTTCTTTTTTTTGACCAGTCCCTAGAGTGGCGTAAAATAGGGGTTTCACTGTATTACTGATAATTTCCATTATAATTTTATTTGTAATGTAATGTAAATTGATTACAATTCTTATCAACTGAAACACAGTTCTTTATCATGTGTTCCATCATTTAATAAAATCATTGGGAATATTATTTGTGGTTCAGTAAAGGATGATTGAAATTTTGTAGCTCTCGTACTCATACTGGACTTCTTCAGAAGTTTTGCTGAAAAGCCCATTGCATTAATTGATTATGATTTATTTCTGTTCATTGATATTGTCCATGATTTATTTATTTCTTGATCATTCATCCAAATTGCATATCCAGCCTATTACAATCTGAGATTTGTACCTTGTGAACTATTACAAGACACAAATAGAATGATGCATGACAAAACACGATTGTTGGTGAATATTCTTCACATTGCCAAAACAAAGCATTGATACATTATTTAGGATTTAGCATAATGTATAAAATTGCAATAGTGTCTGAGCAGCTTCCCTCTCACTCTTTCAGGAATTCATAGGGCTTAGTGTTAAATTTGTATATGTGTAATGAAATGTTCTTGAAGTTAGATTCCTTTCCCTAGTGAAATCTTTATGCTGCATCTATGTAGCATTGGCAGTATGCAACATGGTAGCGAATTATAAATAGGACAAAATTATTATTATTATTATTATTATTATTATTATTATTATTATTATTATTATTATTATTATTATTATTATTATTATTATCATCATCATCTCTCCTTTTCTTTCCCCTTTTACTTTTCTTTCTTTCTTTTAAGTATAGAGTTGTACTGTTCTTGGTTTACTTTGAGTCACTGCTTTATTCTTTGGGTATACTTTTCTCTAGACTTTCATAAAAAGGACATAGGATATGGTTATGTTGTATCATTCTAATGTACTAAACAAATCTCTAACCCTCTCATCAGTGTTCACAAATATAAAGCAAAACAAAGTAATGCCTGATTCTACATCAATTCTATACATTATGCCAATCTTCTTTGCGTTTGATATTTGTGACTCATGTGGTGACGCTGCCAATGGTTTCATAGTGATAAGCAATAGCACTCCAATGACATTTATGTGTCTGTGTTTACTACAATGCTGTAGTGAATAAATGAAGGGAACAAATAGGCAACATTTGCCTTCCAGTGAAGTGCAGGTATGCAGCAAATGCATGAGAAAGATAGTCCAGGCAAGTCTCTCATGAGGCACACGTGTCGAACACCAACCAGATTGGTATGGTGTTCAGCCTATCTGATTGCTACTTGCTTATATAGTCAGTACACAAGTGAAACTCGCCAATTTCCATTTTTTATGATTTTGAGTTATTTACATCACTTGAGTCCCTTTCTGCTGTAGTTTTTGATTAGTGAAATCGTAGTCTTGTAGTTTGTGTGTACTAGATTATCAACTATTTTCTTTTTAACCAAGTTACAAAACAATGAAAAAGTGCAGATAAAATACCTTTGAATTTTTTTTTTTCTTTCTTTCCCCTCCTTTCTTTCTTTCTTTCTTTCTTTCCTTTTTTCCCTTCATAAAAGCCATGTGACCTATTAAAGAGTGTGGTAGAAAACAGGTTTTCTCTCCTAACTAGAAAAAGTATTGAGTAGAATCAATATCAACTTTATGTGTATCAAAACACTGCTTTTGGTCTTGGTGAGTTTCGTTTCCATACTGATGATATGCGAGTTGCTATTCTTGCTTGAGATCAGCGTGTAATTAAGCCTAAAATAAATATTCTTAGGAAAACTTGGCATGTTAAAAAATAACATTATATGCTTTAATCTTACTTTTTAATTTTCATCTGTAATATTTAGTCTTCCTAACTTTACTTTTGTTTTCATATTAATTATCTCTTTATTTTATTTTTATCATTAATATTATTATTATTATTTAATTTTTTTCTGTTTTAAAATTGCTTTTATTTTATTTCTTTTCTAATAACACTTGATAACCACTAAGCTACTTACATTTTTTTCTTTCCTTTTTTTTTAGTTGGCGATTTTATGGGTAAGCACCATTTTCTATTTGAAGCTTCTTTTCTTCTCTTATTTCTTGTAGAAATAGTAGCTTTTTTGTTTTTTGTTCTTAAAATTGCACGATTATGATTTTTTGTTTCATAGTAGTAAATTAAAATAATGCATGTTATATAATTTCATTTTATGCATAGAAATCAGTCCTAGTGAAATTATCTACCATTAGTAGTAAATTAAAATAATGCATGTTATATAATTTCATTTTATGCATAGAAATCAGTCCTAGTGAAATTATCTACCATTTTGACTTCAAGGAATGATCAGACTAAGTTTGTTGTGCTCGAATTATTACGGCTCAAGTTCAGAATTCTTTTGTAGTTACTGCTTTATGAGAGAACACATTCCAATAAGAGATATATTATTGCCATTGAAGTAAACACATTCAGCCTTAGTGAAATTGCAAGCCAATCTTAAATATGGCATGTCAGTTTTTCAATATTAGTTGAAAGTGTGTTCTAATTTTAATGGTGAGGAAATTCAAGAGACTAAAGAAATGTGCCCAATGTCCTGAAGGAGAACATTAAATTCCTGCATGGAAATCAATGCATATCAGTACAATTTTGAATATTTCAATGAACAAGTATACAACTGTCATTAATTAAAATAACAAGGAAATATTCCTCTATTCCCAATATTTTCAAGTACATGCAGAAGATTTATTCTAATAAAATGTGTTAGAAAAATGTCCAGTAAAACATTCTAACAATGATGCCATACAAAAGTGGGGTAAAGATGAACAAAAGGGAATGGCTCCCACATTGTAGGCCAACAATTGAAAAATCGAGGTTTTTCTTCTGAAACACTAGTTGCCACAATGGTGAAAATAGTGCTAATGCATCATTCTGAAAGTGGAGGGTAGATACAGGGCAAAAGGCAGATATTTGATCCCACTGGGATCTGAACCCAGAATTTTCTGTTATCCAGACAATTGCTTTAACTAAATGAGTTCTGGAATCAAACATTGAATTTATGACAATATAATCTTAAAGCATTCAGTGATTTATTTGCATGTTTTCTAGTGAACTTGGAACTAACTGTTGTCAACAAGTGTGTGTAGGTTTTCAACTAGTGTATCAGACCTTGTGAAACATCATGAAACTCTGGTTTTTAATTTTCTTGAAAACTTTAAAGCCTGAGTATATTGGCCTTTTATATTAAATGGGTAATCTACCTCCTCCTAATTTTGTGCTAGTGAGGCCCATGCACACACCTTCAGTAGCATGTAGCTCCAGCCATGCTAATGATGGCTTAAATGTAAGCAATATTAACCATTGTAGTTGTATTGTTTTAAAAAAAATAAGTTTTATTAATTTATAATTATTGTGATTTTAAAATTTAACAGTTTCGTTTTTCATTATTTATCTTTTGTAATAAACATAAAAAAGTGAAACTATGAAACTTAATAAAACAAAACCTAAAGTTAATAAAGTAACTAAGCAACTATTAAATTACTGTTTTATTTATATTGAGCTGTCGGGTGCAAATTATAAGATAAAAAGGTTGAAATTTTGTGAAACTATACAGAATTGGCTTGAAAAAATTCTCGAAACATCTATAGAAAATCACAAGGATACTTAAAGTCAATATTCATCGGTGTAATGTAATTAAAAAAATGTAAACTTGGATACGAAGCTGAAAAACAGTGATTTATTGTTATTATTATTATTATTATTATTATTATTATTATTATTATTATTATTATTATTATTATTATTATTTTGTTTTAACATTTCAATCATGATTTTCAACACAAAAATTTTATTCGAGGGGGGGGCAGATTTGCCACTTATTCCACTACCTCCTTTAAGATGACCAGGAACGTGTGGTCGTTCTTGAAAAAATATTATCATTTATTATTTGTAATATTGTCTAATCACATTTTTGCCATTGGAGCCGTCTGAAACAAGGTGCAGTGTTCATGAATGACAAAAAGCATCTGACTAGGAAGTAAAGTGTAGAAAAAAGAAAGTGAAATACATATTATCATTCAGATTTCACAGTGAATTGGGTGCATGTATTTGTCTCTTCATAGTCTTTATTGCACTAAAGTTTTGCTTACGTATTTTTGCTTTTTGTTACAGAAGAAGAAGATTCACCTGTCATTCGCGGTTTCTCTGATGATGAACCGCTTGTCATTGCTTGAGTACGGGCCTAGAAGTACTTGGCCCAGAAAATTTTGTCTCTGTGATATCTGTAAACATCTTACCCACCACTGAAGATTCTGTACTATGCCGTGGTGACTCGAAAAAAGAGTCGTCTTTTTTGGTTGTTTTTGTTTTAGCTCACTGTTGTACCCATAAATAAGTGTAATTCTTCTTTAATTATCACTTTTGAGTCAGCCTAATGATGTAAAAATACAACATGCAAGTGTGCAAGCAGCTAAGACAAAGTTTGACTGTGTTTTTGAAATATAGTTAATGTTTATTGATGTTCAAAGTGTAAGATTCTTATATTACATTATACTGATAGGTGTTCACGATAACAGCTCGTATACATATTGTATTTATCGTGCACGTCTGGCTATATTTTAATTTTGGGCAAACTGAATCAGTGATTCTGGGAAGGTTGTCTATTTCCTTGAAATTTTCCTTTTTCTTTCTTTTTCTTTTCTATTTTCTTTTATTCTGTTTTTTTAAATCAATTTAACAGCACCCTTTTGGGGGAAGGTATTATGATCTGTTAAAAGACTTACCTATATTTTGAGGATATGTGTTGTGGAACTCGTGTGTTGTGTCACAAAAGTTATTTTATATAAATGGAAGATTGGGAGGCAGCATCGGTATATTATTTTTGAGTATTTTGTGTGAACTGATGATGCAAGTGCAAGATAAGAAACATACAGCTAACACACCAAAAATTATTACATCTGTTGAGAAGTTGTTGAATATATTACATAGCGATTTATCTGTCACACTGTGTGATTGGAAATTTTGCACCAATTTTATTTTATAGAACCCAAAAGAAATGTATTAGTTTTTATTGTATTATATCATATCAAGATCTCTATTATTGTTCCAAACTGATGTCATCCCAAGGTTGTAGTTGTCTTTTTCTTAGTGAATGTAGATGTGAAGAAGAAAAGTGCAGGAAGATGTGAAGAAACAGTCCTTGGACCTGTGCTTGAAAGTTGACCAAAGATACTGGTTTGCCCCAATTATGCTAGCCTTTTCTAATTTGTTTTCTTGTCCTCTTTAATATCTGTGCTTGAAAAAAAAAAATGGTTGTACATATGTCTATATTCAATCTTTGTACTGTAAAATGAGTGAGATTTGAAGAAATAAAAGTATGTGAATAGATTTTTTAATTCTTTCCTTTATGATTATTCCACATTTTCATTTTGTATTTAGAATGTGCCAATGTCCAACTTCTATTATTTACTGAATTCTTTGGGTGCAATAAGAGCACTTGTGGTGAACTGCTTTGTAGAGAAAAAAAGCAGGTGAACATTTGAAAGTGCAAATACACAATTACTTACATTCAGAGTTCTGCAATGTAGAGGGTCTGTAAGTAACTAAGAATAAGGAAATTGATATTTGACAATTTCAGATGTACATGTTTATGCAATTTCAACCTTTAAAACTTAAAGCTCTTCTGCTTAGGAAACACAAAATTATTAATAATGAGGCTTATTTTTCAAATCGTAAGTATTTTCCATTGTCGAAGATGGTAAAATATTTCAAACAGTACTTTTAGTAAGTAGAATGATCAGTCTTTCCTCATGTCAGGATGCGGTAACAAAATGAGTAAATACCTAGATAGTTAATGTCATCAGGCCCGCTCTTGTCTGACCATACAAATTTTGCTACGCCCCTTTCACCATTAGCGAAGAAAGAAGTTATCATCTCGGGCCACGAAACAAGCCATTTGAATTTAGCTCAGAGGCTTCTTTTAGGCTTGATCTTTTACATACAGTAAATCTACTACATGGGACAACTGACTTTACTTCCCCTCTAAAGACAAGTGTACAAAGGATTTTTTTTAACTTTTCAAAATTTGATTTATAAAGTGAATTAAATGATAATATTGAAAGGAATAAGTATGAAAATGATATATGTATTTAGAGTGCAAGTGAAAATGAAGATACAAATTAAAATGTTTATGTAAATAAAGCTTGAATCGTCATATTGATGGTGGGCACTTTTTAACCCTCCCTTGGTAGAATGTGTTATGGAAAAAAGGTTGGTCAATGCAGGGTTAAGGGATGTTACCCTGTGAATCAGCATGATATGTGTGGAAAGAGGGTCATTGAAGCTACATGCCCAGTGGTCTACCTGCTATTACAATCAGGCAAAACCTTTCCCTTCACATGCATTACAATGCTACTTCACCCAACCTAGTCTCCGCAATGAAGGTTCAGTAGATATACAGAATGCAATTGTGTGTGAATATGCAAACAAGCCCCCTCATGTCTGAAAATTTTGTTTACAATTTTTTAAAAACTTCTAATTTTTATATTTAGTTAAAACTACAGAACAGAAGGCCTAACATCAAAAATGCATTTCACGAAATGAACACATTGTATCATTTGGAAATTTCATCTTCCTCAAAAACATCTAATAAGTTCATGTCACTACAATTTTTCTTCTTTATGAAAGAATAATTGTGAAAACATTATTCTTTCATAGCCGGCGGCGCTAGCCGAATGCGTTTACTACGCTCCGTGAAGTCACGGAGGTTAAGCGAATTCGAGACTCGCGGGTTCGTGGTTGGGTGACCGGCCAGGAACCCCGGGATCTAACGGCGTCGAGCCCCTGGCCGAAGGGATAAAAGGCACTGACTGCGACGTGACGAGACTTGACAATTATTAAAAAGTAAAAGCACATTAATGGAAGATTACTCCTAAGTGTAAAGCGCTCGCCCAAGAAAATTGTGTTTAATAAAATATGAGACAAGATCTTGTCAATGGTGGGTCAAAAATCAAATTAGGAAAAAATTGCACGAAAAAGATTTAAGGACATCAGATATAAAGAGTGAGAATAATAACCTAAAAATAGGTTACATTAATTTAATTAAGAAAAGCTTATAAAAAAGACAGAAAGGTAATATTTATTTAAAGTAGGATTTGAAAATAATTAAAAGAATATAAATCATAATAAACTGTTTGAAATTTAATAAAAATCCTCTGTGAAGTAGAACCCCGGTATTCCGAACTAATTGGGGGCGTGGCCAGTTCGGATTATCCGAAAAATGTATCATACACATACAAATACATCTATAGGATTACCAAACACAATGCAACGTACAATACTTGTAGTGTGCGATGTGAGAAAATGGCAATGTATCGTAGCGATCTCATGATCAGAGAGTGTACAACTATACTGCCCATGATGACACATCGCATTATCAAGCAGATTCAGTTCTTTACGGCCAAAATTTACCGTAAAGTGGATTACCGATATTGCAAGTTCCTCTAAGATAAAATTACTGCTACATAAACGTGTGATATACATCGTAGTTACCAGTGCAATAAACGTTTAATTTCGACAACTCGTTTCAATAATAAGTTGTTCAGTTCTACGGTAATTATAAAATCCTTTACGCTACAAATAAGCATTTTATTTATTTTGTTTATTTTTCCTTTATCCCGAATTTGGTCGAATTATCCGAAATTTAGGATTAGCGACTTCTTCTGTATTACCTTTTTTAAAATAAACAAGGGCTTCAGAATTAGTAAATGAATGAAATGGCCTTAACCCTATGATCTGTGGTGATTGCAATATTCTACAAAACATTCCACCACTTTGTCTCCAAAACAGAATCCAGCTTGAACTTGTAGTATGGGACGTCTTTCTTTACCATCTCTGACTTTCAAGCCGGGTCTTGATGGATTACTGCAGCAATGTCGTTGTGCTGACTCGGGTATTTTGTTTGCGCCAAAGCAGAGCACCCGCCCATGTGTTGAAAGGTTTCGCAAGGATAATTGCAAAGGCGGCAACGGTCCTCTACACTCATAACCACAAACACAAAACTTTAGTAATTACGAATGGAGGCTTCTGCACCTCAGTGGCAGCTGGAGCCCCAACAAACTGGAGGTTGGAGCCCCAACAAATGGAGGTTGCAGCTCCATCGAATAATGGAAGCAACGAGCTTGAATTAGATTTCTATCTCGTTGAATGGAAGTGTAATTTCCAAAATTCAGAACACTAATAATGTAAGAAATTCATGTCATTTAATTAAAACTAGGTTTAATTAAAGTCTACACTGAAACATTACTTACATAATTTTATACGTAGTGTCCATGTCAGTGTATACGCGCACGTTTTCTTGAGTCTCGGAATACCTACCTCCACTCCTTTGCCAACATTAGTTGAATTAAGAATAAATGATAGCAACAAGCGTTGTAGACAAAATGTGATAACCAGAAATGTTCGCTCCCTTGTAACAGAAACTATTTTGCATCGAAAAACGAACTACAAATTTGATTAAAATTCCTTTTGTCAAAATAATCAAACTCCCCACTCCTCTCGCAACTAGCGTAGCGATGGCTCAACAAAACGCGGAAATAATACTCGTACATTCACCTCCCTCACACGTGATTCTGGCTTTGATTTCCAACGGGCGCTCAAAAGGTTTTTTTGTTATTTTTTTTATAAGTGTATAAGTACTGCAATGAGATAGTTGATGATAATATAATTCATACATAACAAAACCTGGTTTCGAAAATATGATGATCACACTCGAGCACTGCAACAAGCATTACAGTACCGACAGCGTCTAAGAGACTCTGACAGTTCAATGCGCTGTTGCCACACATTACTACGCACATGGCACCACTTACATCATAGATAAATTAAATCTCTAAACATCAACACTTACTGACAAACTATGACAAGCCTATATATCATGTTCATAACTTTCGCCAAACCTTAAGCCGAACCTTATCGCCTCCGCGACTTCGTGTGTGTCAGATGAGCGGCAATGCTGAACCCTGGCTGAAAGAAAGTAAACAAATCCTCGCAAGCTTTGTCAGAGCAGGTCACATGACGTACCACAGCACGTGGTGGGAGAGCTATCAGAGTCGCTTTTACGCTGCCGGTACTGTAGGGGCATATTGTTTGGACACATTTTACACAAATAAAATCATTTTATTTTTGAAAATTTCTGTATCCTGGTATACATTGTAATAATCAGGGCTCGGATTCTGATGACCTAAAAATTCTTTGACAATGACCTATTAAATAACTTAAAAATGGGAAAATTACCTAATTATTAAAAAATACTCTACCAAAAGTAAATTGCATGAAAATGTTTACTTTTTTAATGAATTTATAATTATCAATAAAATCCAACCGTCAGTTTTGAAAGGACGAGGAAGTTATCGAAGATCCGTAAAATTTTGAGAGTTCGACAAACCGAATACTTTACAGAAGTGAATTTGTTCATGAACTGATGATAAAATAAAACTTTGTTTTGGTGTGTCATTGTCAATTCATGAAATATTCACTAACAAAAAACACGAAACGGAAACAAAATGCCTTAAAATGACGCAAAGATCTAAAAAATGACCTCAAAATTGAAAAGTAACAAAAAATGACCCAATAACTACCTGCAGCGCATAAGCGACTCTTGACAGTTCTCGCGCCACCTGCTGTGGTACGTCATGTGACCTTCTCTGAAGCAATCAGCTTCCGAAGATTTGTTTATTTTCTTACAGCCAGAGTTCAGCGTTGACGCTCACCTGATTCATACGAAGTCGCGGAGGCGATAAGGTTCAGCTTTGTTGAAAGTTATGAACATGATACCAAAACGTGCCATAGCCTGTCAATAAGTGTTAATGTTATGAGATTTCATTTATCTGTGATGTAGGTGGTGCCATGTGCGTAGTAGTGTGTGGCAACAGTGCACAGAACTGACAGAGTCGATTATACGCTGCCGGTACTGTGTACATTTCTTTCGTCTATATGTCGTGATAAACATTCATTTACAAGTAAGCTATGTCTAGAATGCACCAATGAAAAGCTGACATGTGATCAGAATGCGAGCCCTGGTAATAATGAAATATCCTTCAACACCACCTAGACATGTCTAGGTGGTGATGGATCCTTCTACATGCACTTGTTCACAACAGCGCTCTCAGACTATAGCCGGAAATATGCACCATGAGAGACAGAAAGGGACTTCTTTCCAGCATGGCCAACTTTACACAAAGAAGTCATCAAATGTACATTTCGAATCAACGAACCTAATATCATATGAAAACAATTTCTTCGAACATAATAAATAATGCATTCAAAACCGTCAACAATTGACTGAACTGGTGTACGTTCAACAACACGCGAAATTCATAAAATCAAGTTACAGATACGAAAGCTTAGAAAAACATGACGTTGCTTACATTGGTAGGCGTGGCGAAGCCATCCCCCACTGCTCTCGAGGGGGAGCTCAGTTGAACTGAAGGACCGCCTGCTAGATAGTTGACTCGCTCTTGCAACTTCGTTCTCGCGCTCAAAAAAGGATACGAGCCTTCAACACTCGGAACCGTCGTCAAGGTCGGGTTGTCTTGCCCCCGCTCGCCCAGGTCGAGACGGCGGTGGCTCCTTGGGCGGGGAAGTGGGGCCAGGAAGCGAGGGAAACCTCCCCTCTGCCACTTTTCACGCATGCGCTGTCCAGGTTTTTTTTTTTTTAAGTTGTCGAGCTATAGTGTAGACAGAAAATGGGTATTCCCCTCGAATGCCGCGCAGCGCTCGGTGACAAGTTCCCGCCCAATGGTTGCGCAACCGAAGGTTCTATTGGGCTCTGGGGCTGTTGGAACATAGGGCCAAAGAGTAAATTCAGTAGTATGTCGAGACGGTGCAAGGTCAGGGAGAGCACCAGACGCCGGATTGATTGATGATTCCGGGCACGTCAACTAGTGTTGATGCGCAGCCTAGAACAAGAGGGGGTATATTTTTAGGACCTCTTTTTAATAAACGTTTTCTTTTATATGACATTTTATTTGAAAATAAATAAAACGCGCAAGGAGAATTAAACTATAACTTTAATGACAATTACTGAGTACACTTGGTTTTAAGTCGAGTAATGTACAGGTTTGCCTCATGGGTTGGAAAGTCTCTTCCGCAAATATTAAAGAATTCCCAAAATTGTCAGGTTTAAAAAAGGAAAAAAATCAGGAATTGAAAATACTATTTACGAAAATAAAACGTTTTATCATTTAAGGCTTCGGGGTCCCTTTCAAAACTTTTAGGGGGACCACGATCCCCTCCCCCCGCCTTTACTCATAGCACGTCTTTACTCAATAGCTTATGAAAATAGGCTCTCAGCATATTCGTCAAAACTTGTGATGACTATGCCGCGCCTCGCCACTGTTGGGGCTTTACGTTAAGTAACCATAAAATGAAAACATTTGTTTTAAATTCAAGGGGCCGAGATATCAACCAGCTCGATCGGAGAGTATCAATTTTCATTTTAAAAAAATGTTCCTACAGTTTACCCACTAGCGTTGTTCGCGGACAAACGGAAGGACAAACGTTTGATTCTGATTGATTTATTTTCATCAAAGAACAGTAAAAATTGTGTTCGACGTTTTGGGGAAAATAATAATCAGCACACGTTTTAACGTAAACCATTTTTGAAGGACAAAACGTGAATTCTAACTACACACAAAGTACTAAAGGAAATTATTTACTACATATGAAGCAAGAATAATGTTTTCGTTATCAGGACCCTCAACACTAGATGTACTGTCGAAAAATCGCAATTTTCGACTGAGCATTATAATTTTTTATCTAATCACATATATATATATATATATATATATATATATATATATATATAAAAGCAATGTTTGTATTTTTGTCCGTATTTTTTGCGCTGCCATGCCATATCGTTCATCCGATTGCGATAAAACATTGTCAACTTATTGCTTGCACTTGTGCAAATAATATAGACATAATACACTGCGTATGTCTGTCGTACATAGATGCGCGTTGATGATTTTATGCGTTTATGCTGATTCAAGGGCCCCTGAACATTGCTCTACGGAACCAGTCACATCCTCAAGTATTAAGCGCGTCTTCACTGCATATTCTGCATGTGCGATTGTGAAATATCGGCCGGAATTATTACTTGAACATTATCGCGGACTAATAAATCAAATTTCTTCGAAGCAGTGTCGTAGCGAATGCATGCCCAAACTTAAGGGAGAACGTTTTAAAAATAGGATACTACTTGTCAACCATGTCCATACCAGGTGATACAACAAACCCATACTCGCGAGAAAGTCTTTCATCTATTAAAATTGTTGCAGAGCGTAGCGTAAAACGTGATTAATAATCACGTGACAAGTAGCATGTGAAGTGCAATACATTGCAATAGCGAAGCATTTTCGGGTCCACTTACATTAGTAGTATGAGAGAGTAAAAAGATTAAGATGCCCAAACTTAAATCCGCACTCCGCAAGAAGTTTGTGCGCGGTGTGGGTTTTACGTTTTAAAACGAAATTTGAAGGAACAAGCAGCTGTCGAGCAGGTTCTTCCTTCTGTAATTTACAACTAAAAGGGTTCGTTACCCCCGAAGATTGACCGCTAATTACCGCTATCTGAGCTCCGCGCTGCGCACCGCCCATCACCGACAAATGAGAAGCGGCCAGCGTGCTCGTCTTCGGGCTGCGGGCAAGTGACGGGAGACGAGGACCGCCTACCTTGTGCTTGTGGTGTAGCGTGTGCCGGAATCCCGCTTCGTTATACGCGTGTGAAATGATAAATTAATTTTTATTCATATTGTGAATAGTATGCGTGATTCATGTAACTCTTACTTAGAATGGGGAAAAAGGGACATGCAAAAACAGCAGGAAAAGGAAAAGTTCTTGCCAAGGATGTTAATATTACCAGCAGTACTTCGAAGCTGTCGCGACAGAAACGAAATGAATTAAACCAAATTGTGGATAAACTTTTAAAAGGTAAGTGATAGATTAATTTTTCCTATGTAAATTGCATTTCCTTAGAACGGCGTTTTTGTATTGTACGTGTTAACAGTAACGATAATCTTATTTGGGGATTTGCCAAAGTTTGTAGGTTAACGTACCGCATTTCTAATTTTAGTAATGTGTATATGAAGTGTATTTTGGGACAAGGCCAAATTTCGGGTAACTGACTTGTACCTCGTGCGGGTATTACAACGCCCGACGAATGTCACGTGTTGAAATAGTTATTAGAAAGATGACCATATCAGGTGAAATGTGTGCATCTGCTTATGCTGACAGTGAGCAGCAACTTCCAAACGGTTCCAAATGCAGCCAAAGAATGGGAGAGACATCTAGAAATCCGCAAGTTACTAGAGCAAGTGGATCAAGTCGAACAAGGTGAGTGGACAAATAAAATTACTTCTTAAAGACCTGTTATCTGTCATTTTAAAGAACATAACTGAATTCTCCATGATTTTTAAGGAAAAGGGGAATAAAATACATAATTTTTTTGTAAGATGTTATTCCTTAAACCTAATAAATATATAATTAAATCTACTTAATTTAGTTTGTTATAACAATGATGTAGGAGAACTTCCAAGGAACTTGCCTCTGCTTGAATTTTGCGTGCATTACCAAGTTCATTGTAATATTACACGAGTATATTTAAAAAGTATGATAATGTAAACTCTGGTAGAAAGGGCTGAAAGTAATGAATGTTTTAGGAACTGTCAATAATAATCTTTAAAAATTTGTTGTCTCAATGGAAACAAAATTTTTTGGTTTTAAATTGAGAAATAGCGCTAGTATTTTCTTATTATGGAACCACATTGTTAAATTTGCACCAAATATTTCTCAGTACCAAATTCTCCTTCCATGGAGATTCATTCAAATATTTCCATTTCATGTTTTTGTATATTTTTATTGCAATAGTCTATCTACATCTGGTTTAAAAAACCTATTAACCTCTGATTTAGTTTCCTCACAAATAGTGAGAAGTAGTTGTGAATTTGCCATTTCATAATGGTATTTCATTGTGGGGTAGTTTTGGAAATAAAGTGTTCATTTTGACTGCAGGAGAAAATATAAAGAGTTTACCAGTTCATAGGTGTGATACTACTCTGAGTAGTTTCAGAGCCATTGCTATCAAATTCAATGTCATCTACCCAATACTTTCAAATGTTGCCAGTAAAAAATTGAACAATTTTATTCCAAAACCGTTAACTGATAATAATTTTATTGTTCTTGGGAGTTCATTCAAAAGATATTTTGAAAAAAATGTTTTAAAAAATCAATTTTTTATTTAAACATTTTCTTGACTAAAAATATTTTTTTGAGGGAAATATACTATTGTAACTCTCTGAGACTGGACTTATCCTAGCTATATACCAATTTGTTCTTAGCAAACAGTAATAACAATGTAAAACAAAACTTTTAAATAAAAAATATTTAAAATAAAAATAAATTTTTTGAATGGTGAAAATTTTAATTTCATCATATTACTTTAATTGAATGGGATCGTGTTACGTTACTTTGGGAGATAAGACTCGAGGGTAGAGAATCCGAAATCTTCCTTCCCCTTTCAAGGTTGCATGTGGCCATGCACAAGTATGTGATTATTGCCCTTAGCAAAGCTTTGTCCTTTTATTTATTTATTTAATGTCAAAACAGTTAAAAACTATGTGACATGCTATGGGGAGAACTGAATTCTGTGAACGTTTCAACATTGTGTGATCCCTTCCCTAACCCATATACTGCTTGAATACAGAAAAAAAAGAGCATTTTTTGCAAGGATTGTTAACAAAAGTATTCGCTCTGATGTAATAAAATCTATTTTCAAAGGTTAATGAGCAATAAATTTGGGCTCTTATCCCTCTTCATGTCCTTCGTCAAGGAATAATACTTCCTTCCACGACAACATGGAAAACGATAATTTGAATAACTTATATTTCCCACTGAATTCTAGAAGAAGTGCAAAGACAATGAAGTTACATTTATGTCCAGAAGCAAAACGAGGGGCCATCTCAGCATTTGCTCAGGGAAACTGGATGAAAAACCTGATCAAGATTGTTCTTAGGTCTGTTGTTAGGCTAAAGCAATATTGAAAGTTTAATTTGAATTTGTGATTCACATTTTTGTATTTTGGTATTCGCAGTGCAGAGCACATTCAATTCATGATTCAAGTTTTCATAGATTTCGCATTTGTTGGAAATCTAGGGCAGGATATATCTTAAATAACATCCTGACAGAATTGCAGTTATGGATCTATCACAGGCGCAATACACCTCAAGCACATAGGCCACACATGTCCACATGGCAGCAGTTGCACACACAGACTGGAAGGGCAAGCAGAAAGCAGTGATATAGCATTAAGTGTGTGGATTGTGGCTGATCGACACAGTTGTATAGTTTCATGACTTTTTCCAACAATATTTCTGTTTTACTATGACTTTATATACATTTTAGTTTTCTTTTGATGTTAATTCAATATTCTTTGTTGGAGAAATTTTTGCATGCTTTAAAACTTTGAAAAATAAAATGTTGAAGGTATCACATGCTGCATGTCCAAACCCTTTTAATTATGACTATTGTTAGGAATTTTTGCAACTGTCTTCTATGCCCAAGTAGTTCTCAAATGAAATGGCAACATCAAACTACACACTATTGATTTATTACTTTCTGTTTGTTTTAGACAACTAAGATGACACTTATGTTTCTGACATGACACTGACCTGCAATCTTTTACTGGATTTTTGGTTTTCTTTGCCCTTCCCCATTGTTTCTCCAGATCATGGAGGTTTTGTTGTTTGTTATTCTTTATATATTGCAGTAAATTATTTGCATTGTATATGATATTAAAAAAAAAAAAACTTTTACCCTGAAAATTGCAGTAGTTGATCTGTTAGTATGTTTGATTAATTATAAAGTTTCATTACATCCATAACTATTTTAGAATTTAGAGTCTATTGTCAATTTGGAGATCTGGTTTGTTAATTCTTAATGCCTGAACATTCAAGAATGTGAAATGTAGATACAGAAACTTTATGCATAACAGGTGTGAAACCAGAATATCTATTGAATAAAAAATGTTTGTCCAGGGAAGATCGTTCTCTGAATCTGCTGCTTCCAATAACCAGAATTCTTTGCTCGAATGTTTTTACTGCTTCAATAGGACTTTTCGGGAGATGGTTTTTAAAGCTTGTATAGATGTAAGACAGCTCTTGCGTATGAGTAGGGAACGGATTTTTATGTAAATACATATTTTTACAGGGACAAGACACCTGCATTTAGTAATATTTTTTACACTTAACACGACATTCTGAACTAATTGGAACCATTTTTATTTTACATATTTTGGTATAATTACATATTTTTACATATTTTATCTATAGCTACATATTTTGTTACATTTTAATATATTTATGTGTCGAAAATGAACATTTCACTTGTAATGTTCGAAATATATGTTACTTGAAAACTTAGTTACTGAAATACTTAAAAAATACGCAATGAGCTTGTATTAACGCCGGACAATCGCTATTAATTGTCAAACTTGTCTCTCCCCGCCCCCATCTGCTTCTCGGAAACAGCGTAGTGGGGATCAACGATGAGCGGATGCAGTATGTGAAGCAGAAGGAACTTCAACCACGTGATTACTCGTGTTTCATAGACTCCATGCGTAACTCGATAAAAAAAATTCAGATCATTGTCTTATGCCTTTTCTGGAGTTGGGGGGGGGTATGCTCCCATTAACCCCCCCCCCTTCTATCACAGGCTACATGGTACTATTCACTTGAGCTCCGGCTCCTCGTAAACAACATTGTATATAATACGAAAGTATTATGTTTCGGATGAACTAGCGAATTATTGCTTCTGTAGATGTAAAACTTCAACGTACTCTGCTCGGAAAACGCTTGAAGAATGGAATTGTAAACTTTATAACTAATATTTATTTCACATATTTCCTATTTTTTCTTACATATTTTTGCAAAAATAAGTACATATATATGTACATATTTTGCTTCTTTTATTACAATTAAGTCCGTTCCCTACTTATGAGACTTGTTTCGTTCAATCTTGAGTCGCACACTATGTATCTTTTCTCCTTTGCTCTTCATCTTTTATCTGCTGCTCTGTTCCTCCTTATCTCTGCCGAGTGATAGTTTCTTGTGGGGAGTTAGTTTTGAACATCACATGATAATCTCAATCTGAGTGAATGATTGATTGATTCGTGTTTCCGGGCACGTCAATTGCTTTGGTCATTAGTCCCGTTAGTGTAGTGTATGGCGGTGAGCTTCCCCTGCTGGATGGCGAGATCCGGCGCTGACCTACCGTCCGCTAGTGGGGTTTCCCCCTAACCAGGACTCTCCCACCAGCGGGGCACCGCCCCAGCCGGGACACGCTCTAAGCTCCCGACCGGTCTCCCGGAATATGTGATAGTATAGTGCATGTTAGTGTAAGTGTATGTATGTAAGGGGAGAGGATAGGACAAGGAATGGGAAGGACAGATCGTGCGCGGTCCGTGGCCCGTTTGGTAGGGTACTGCTCCGGCATTCGCCTGGTGTTGATCGGAGAAACCACGGGAAACTACCGATCAGAGCAGCCGGCCGCTAGAATTCTCCTCCAGACAGTGACTGAATTCGACATTGAAAAGTTAGTATCGAAAATCCTGCCGCCGTCAGGACTCGAACCTAGGACCTCCCGGTCAGAGGCGCTGCAGTGACATCAGTTGATGCACTGAGCTACCGCTCGTTATTATTATATATATATATATATATATATATATATATATATATATATATATATATATATATATATATATATATATATATATTAAAAAAAAAAAAAAGCAATTTAAAATTATTTCAAATAAAATAACAAAACTTAAAAATATATGTATTGAAATATTGATTAAAAATTCAAATTCAAAACAACAGATGCGTACAAATGATTTAAAAACAATAAAAAATTTTCAATGACAACACACACATACATAATAATTGTATAGTAAAATGCAAATTTGTTTTGAAACTGTGCTATGTGTTACTTTGCATTTGTTACTTTATTACCCAAAAGTAATAATATTAACAAAAATTTATGTTACGAGAAATTATTTTAGAGTTTGATGTCATAAAAGAAGGGTTGGAGTAACGATTGGAAAGATCATGTATACAGTTCACAGTGTTGAATGTGTTTCAGTTGTGCTGAAAAAAAAATAATAAAAATCAATATTTTATATTTGCTAATTTAAAAAATAATATTCATCAATTACTCTCCCCCTCAAATACCAAATTAACTCAAAAATACCCACTAAGGTTGGGTTTTTTAAAAATCCCATTTTCCCAACCCTGAGGCAGTGTACTACTACACATCGTTGGAATAAAAGTGAAATTCAAGTCCAACATCTGTTTTGAGTAAATCAAGTTGAAGATTCAGATGAAAATTTATCTACTTGATATCTTTTGCTAAATAGGAGTTAGACCTGCATTGTTTTTTAACATGCCCTTTAATGTGTAATAATGTTTTTAAGGAACCAAAAAATCTGGACCATGGATAGATTTTTCCTGTTCTTTATCATTTTTTCTGTCTTAGTTAAAAAAGGAAATAATTAGCTCACCCAAACTCTAGAACTTCAATAAAAGAAAAAATGTGACTGATATGTAAATTCAAAAACCTAAAAATGGACTTAGTGAGTTTAATTTTTTTATTGACTCTTTCAAGATGCTGGCATATTCTTCCTTATTGAGACAATTGTATATAATATTAATAGAATGAAGTAAGATATTGATAAAGTAATATTATGTTTTTGTAGAAAAAGAATACCAATGTAATACATACATTACGAAAATATGAAGATTTTAGGGTTTGTAGAGAGAAAGCTGAAATTTTACTAGTATGCAAATGTTGTGGTTATGCTGTACGCTTTGAGGTATTTAGAATATGGTATCCATGATTGAATGTGCATATTGATAGGATTGAAATTGTTCAACATGAATTTCTTATAAACCTAAAATTTGGGCCTTCCCAATCGTTACTTCACACAACTACTTGAACTTTGCTCTTTGAAAACAAGTAATGGCTTCTTTCGCTGCTAAATGGCGAAGTGTGCATGGTCAGTGTAGAAGAGCAGGTCTAATGGTCGAAGCCTCACCACACAAACTAAAGCATCATTGAATCGCATTGAATTGCATGGAATCTTGTTGTGCAGGGATGAAGGTGACGCTCGAGGCCGAGAGCGCGCGGGCCCCCCGATTGCCCACGCATCGCCACGTAAAATAAAGCATCATTGAGTCGAATTGAATCGCATTGAATTGCATGGAATGTTGTTGTGCAGGGATGAAGGTGACGCCCGAGGCCGAGAGCGCGCGGGCCCCCCGATTGCCCACGCATCGCCACGTAAAATAAAGCATCATTGAGTCGAATTGAATCGCATTGAATTGCATGGAATGTTGTTGTGCAGGGATGAAGGTGACGCCCGAGGCCGAGAGCGCGCGCGCCGCCCGCCTGGAGCAGCTGCTGCAGTGGATGGTGGCGCAGGGCGCTGACGTGGGCGGGGTGCGGCCGGCGCAGTTCGCGGGCTGCGGCTGGGGGCTGCAGGCGCAGCGCGACCTGGCTCCCGGGGAGCTGGTGGTCGCCGTGCCGCGCCGCCTCATGCTCACCTCCGAGCAGGTGCAGCACTCCGTGCTCGGTGAGTCTCTTCGGTCTTGCGGAAGATGCATAGAAATGCTTTAATGAATATGTTTGTTCTCTTGTTTATTTTATAGCGATGGTTTTTTTAATCTTAATAAAACGGACTCTGTATTTTTAACGACTTATTTCTTTTTTGGCGTTCGACCATATTTGAAATCTTTTCCAAAAATCTGTTGTTGAAACCGGAATGTGCCAGTTCTGTTTTCTTTGCTTCAGCTCGAAACATAAATAAGACAATAAAGAATAATAAAACATCAATAACATTGGTAAATCTTACATTAATGAAAAATAACTTCGTCTGCGGTCACTCTCGTGTCTAAAAACGTATCCCATTTATTACGAAAAAATAAAAAGTACCTCCTACATTTAGTCGTAAAGGCGAATTATACATCGAATCACGAACTTATACGCCTACCCTGCGCTCGCCGAGCGCGCACCTCCGAGACGTCACGTGGAGAAGGCGAGGCAAGCGTCTGCGTACCGCTTCACCATTATACTTACGCCATGGTTGAAACCACATTATAAACAATCAGCATTTTGATAAAAAAATCGTCAGTGGCCAAAAAAAAAAAAAAAAAAAAAAAAACTTAACAGTGGAATAAAAGAAACTGAATGGCGCATTGTTTCGACCCCGGTACTAGCTTGGAAAGCTAGGAGCTCTGAGCTAGCAGGGCGGTCCCTACCCAGGCATTGTATGGGGAGGTTGCCGCGAGGGCAAACTGGGTTTTGACAGCATCCGGACGTCAGCCCGTCGGCGTTCACGCGTCGGCGGTGGGTGTGGATAAAAGCCTTCAGAGGTATAGGTGCCCACCCCGAGGGCTTGTTCCCCTGATGAGAAGAAGTGTAGAAAATGAGTTGTAGACAACATGGGGTTTCATTCGTACATATAGTATACATGCGTGTGCGTCTTTCCTTCCTCTTCCTTGTCCTACCTCACCCCTTACTGACACACACACTTACACGCACTACACTTCCCCATGTGCTGGGAGTCCGGTCGGGAACTTGGCTGGGGTGGTGCCCCACTGGTGGAAGATACCTGGTTGGGGAAAATCTGCTAGCCGACGGTAAGTCGGCGCCGGATCTCTCCATCCAGCGGGGATGAAGATCACCACTATACCTTGTGTAACGTCGTGGGAGGGATCTACACCACGAAGAAACAGACACGAGTGGGTATTTACAATTTATTTACAATAAATTATTTACAGGAACTAAAACCTCACACTCTAAGGCGTTTGTCGGAGCTACCTGCCGCAGCCCCCCTCTCCCAACACGCGCCTGCGAGTAGCCAACTCGGCCGATTCGCAACTGGACACATGTGCCTCGGCAGACCATCTGCCCTGAAGTATAAGGCATACTTCACCGTGTCGGAACCTCGAACACCTACTCGTGCCTTCAGCACTTCCGCGCCAGACTTGGCCGGACAAGTTTTGCGGTGTTTGCCGCGAGGAAACCAGAATCGTTACCCCCGAAGGGTCCTGCGACGCACATTTATATAGGCTCGAGTCACATGACTTCCTACGTCATCTGCCCCCCACGCACTCGTCTTGAAGCGAGTGCCACCGACGCCGCATTGTGTGCCCGGCGTCTATGAACCAGCCCCCTACCCTCTGGGATTTCCGTGAGGGGTGGCCTTTGTTTGGGAGCCTATATTTGGCTCCCTCATCCCCATACCTTGCAACTTAAGAGCAGGGAGTCAAGTCTATGACGCAACACTTGAAGGGGAAAATATACGGAACTAACTACCTTAGCAGGTGACGTGTTCGGAATCAGTAAATCAATCAATCAATCAAACTTTATTGTGAGCTTTTAAATAAACTCGCAATAGACCATGTTTTAATCTCAGAATTATTCATGTAAATGCTATGTTTTAAAACAAAAAAAAAAAAAAGTTTTAGGGTACTTCTTTGCTTTCCATGTACATAAATACATATCGTGCGAATATTTTCCAATCGGAATGAAAAAAATAATAGGAAGGTAAAGGGCTCAAGAAGAAGTTAGTAAAGTTTGTGTACGCATTCATTTCTAAATGTACGCATTCATTTCTACAGAGACCACACTTCTCAATTGGGATTGGCATCAATAGAATCACTTATGTGAAGGTGTCGATGATGCCCACTTTCTGCCAATGAACATGTGAGAAAGTTCATGTAACGAAGATACTGATAGCGTTTTCCATTCGTCGCACTAGTGCGCACTCAGGGCAGCTTTCGTGTTCCATTCCACCGCTAGGGCGCACCAGTGCAAAGAACTGCGTGTTCCATTCGCACATTCGCACATTGACACGGACCCGAGGCGCCTTTAAACTGCACTGACGATCGCGTCAGGGCAGTCCAGTGCACCGGGCCATTGTGAGGTTAGGTGCGGAATATATCCATGCTGATTTAGATTCGTGGTAAAATTATGAAGGCAATTGAGGATCTTCTGTCATGCAGGGATACTTCGAATGATGGAGTATATTATGTTTTGCAAGACATGTCTTAAAATAATGTTTGTGATTTACACGAAGTTCGGAAAATCAGATTGTGTTCTCCGAAAATTTAACCTTGAATAACTTCATATTAACAAATCCAGTGCTATTTAGAAACTAAAGTGTTTTAGGTACGACTCAATTTCGAAACGCTAATAAAGTGAAAATAAAAATAGTGACCCTACAAAATCATTCAAATATATATGCCAAGAAATGTTTCTCGCACGCCCGTGCATATACCAGCGGAAATGTTCATGTTAATATTTTTATTGTTTTCAGTAATCAAACAATTCTACAGAAGCCTTTGGTTAAAAGTACTATCGATCACTGGCAAATCGAAAAAAATTACATTCATACGCATTTAATTTTCGTTAATAATTTATGAATTAAGAAGTAAGAATTACCAAAAGACTGCATAAAATTATAACGACGATCGTAATTCAAAATTATTATTTTTCGAGTTCCATCAGTGTGACTGACCAAGAACAGCTGTGTATAATTTCACTACGTAGCACTCAGTTCCGGAATCCGTTTCATTCGTAGCTGCCCTTCACGCGTGTGGGACAGCAGTGTTGCGGAGCGATGACGTTTCTGCCCTGCACTAGGGTGGGTTTCAGTGCAACGAATGGAAAACGCTATGAGACATTTGCCCCTGATAGTTAGGCAACTGCTTATACATTGGTGTTTAACGAATACGCTTTGACTGTACGTCAAAGCCAGGGGCACCCTGATGTCTGGGGCAAACAGAAGAAAGAGAACATGAAGTCTAGGTCATTGTTCTAACAAAAGTTCAAGTAAATATTTTATAACTATTTTAACACACATTTATACTCTACAAATTGTGCAGTGATTTTAATTTCAGTAATATTCTTATTAATGTGAGGCCGTTAAATGTAATCACATTTTATAAAATAACTATTGAATAAACAGGAAATATTCAAATATCTGAAGAAATGTTGTAAAAGTCTTGTAGGAGCTCCAAGAACACTTATTATCGTTTAGCATGTGGTGGGAAATCTTTTATAACAAAGTTACTTATGACCCCATTTTGACATTAGCTCTTAATTGATAAGCAACTGATCCTGTATTGTGGGAATTCTGATTTGGTGTTGTTGACGTTCTTATAAGAAGAAATAAAAGAGGTCATCTTCATATGTTGACAAAGATGACCTCTTTTATTTCTTCTTAACTGATCCTGTGCTGGTGTTTGGTAGGTACACGAACTCCTGTGGGGATGGCCTGATCACTGTCATTGGCAGTATTGTTGTATTTTGTCTTTATCGTTCAAGTTTGTTGAAGTTTGTATTAAGTACATTTTGTCGAAGTGGCGGTCGAGGTGTGTGATGCATGCGTAATAGCTGAGTTAATGTTCTCACGGAGTGGAAGCCGAACAAGGCAAAAAGTAAGGAAAAATCTTGTCATTATCAGTGGGCAGGTCGGTCCCTGCGATTTCGTGTGCCGGCTAAAAGCAGTGCAAAAAGAATGGCTACTGTGAAGACCTCCAAATAGTGTGTTAGCATTTGGTGGGAAAGCAAATTAGATGAAAATTGATAGCGTTGGCTGGCGCATTCCAACTGCATCCAGATTCTGGCTCCTGAAATGGAACAATTATGCTGACAGGAAATGCAGACGTTTAGAATCTGTTTGCCAACACTTAATTATTTCAAGAACGATATTGTCACTTATTTCCATATTCTTTTTTAGATAAATATCCACATGGTTTACGTCAGCAGGGACTTCACGATTTGTGTGCTTGTGTATTTGTTTAAGGAGCTTAAATTACGTGCCTGGCAAAGATTGTTAATGATGCACTGATGCTTAAATGACAACCAACAGCTCCTGACTATGCGAAAATATCAGCTGCGTGTACGTGAAGCAGTACGGCAACCAGGGGATTCTCTGTTCGTAATTAAACAATGCAAGCGAAGGGTGGCGTCTTGTGATTTTTTAATTCTTGGAATCTTTCAGTGCGTTTGCCAGACAGTGTTAGCAACGTTTGAAAATACAGTTGACTCCGGTTATAGTGAACTTGGATATGGTGAACCCTCGGTTATAGTGCACTTAAATCACTGGTCCCGTTTCATTTACATTACAAATAAGCATAAGAAGATTCGGTTATAGTGAACCTGTATCTCGGCTATAGTGAACTTAGGAAATAAATCCTGGAAATTAATTAGGCAAGTAAAAGGGCCATCGGAGAGTGGAACGGTGTTCCAACAGTGCAAGAGGCATTGAAAGGTGCCGAGACTGCTTTTACATACTTAGAGGCAGAGAACCATGCATAATCAAGTATGGAGAGAGCACGAACTCTGGAGAAAGATCCAATAAAAAATGTATGAAGCACACAATTGAAAATAAATTTTTTACATACAAAGTGTATTGCATTTCAGTTCATTCTGTAAATGAATTTTGCTGCATATTAATAAAATCAATTATTATGGAGAAATTTCATTTAATTTTGACGTCATCATAACAAAACATGTTAGTCCCCACAAGTTCACTATAACCGGAGTCGATTGTATTGTATTTGAAGTGTAAATATTATTTGCGTATTTTTTACGCTCTGCAATTGAATTTGCGGGATTTGGGGAGAAAAATAAACTACCTCTACAGCGCGATACTTGAAAATGCATGTGCTTAGCCCGAATTTGTATCAAGGGGAGCTTATAATTGTTTATTCTATTTTAGGTGCCAAATTTAAATGAAATGTGAAGCTATGTGGTAACACCCACCAATCAGGGGTGCGATGTCAAAAATGTCACTTGTGAATATTCATTATACGAGTTTCCCCACCACCCTTTTCTTGAGCAAGGTGATACTCGACTCCCCATGTTATGACAAAAGGAATTGACCCATTTTTATACATCATTATTTATTATTTTTTGTCGATTTCGACTAATAGGTCATTATTTAACTTATTTCATAATTTTTAGTGCATTTTTTGCTGATTACATAGATTTCAATGTCATTTTAAATGGTACTCGATTCAAATAATATTTGCGAAATGCAACAAATGTTCTTCACAGAATTACTCAGTTGCCTATTCTATTTGTTCGCTCAGAAATTGTTTTGACAGCCATTGTATGTAATTCTTGCGACATATCAGCGCCATTGCCGGTTCAGTCAATTTGGGGATAACTAATGACAGAGATTTACTGGTAAATAACAGTCCAAACCAATAGTTTGCAAGCTGAGTTCACTTGCGCGAATGGAAGAAACCTCGATTACATAGTAAGGTATCCAACAGCTCGAGTTGTTCATCCGAACTGGTTTTGATAAGATTTTTTACATCATTTTTCTTTGATTTTGGGGCATTTTTAAAGCATCTTAACATTTCATTGATAATTTTTGGCGATGTTTTAGGTCATCAAAATCCACCCCCTACTAATAACCCACTATAAAGGCACTGCGGGCCGCTCGTTGGACAACCCTGTTCTATTGGCTCCAGAGTGCATGACACATCAAGGGTAACGCGTGTTATATTTTGTTTTCCGCTTTTCCATGGTGTTGAAAGGGACAGAATATGCAGTTAATTTGAAAGCAATATAACATGCTTTGTTTACAGACCAGATAGTGAAATTGATCTTTTTTCTATTCAATTTGCTGTGGGCAGGGCAGGGCCGTTCTATCAGCGTTGGGAACCCTTGGGCTTAGATTAATTTGGAGGCTCCCCTGTTCTTACTTTCACCGATCTACCCGCCCCTCCCCCCTCTGTAATTTCGATGCTGAAATATAAAGAAAACCATCTCAATTCATATTGTATTTTGAATTTTGTTTTAAATATTTTGCCAGTATTTCTTAGTGTTTCAATTTAACATTATTCAAATAAAAAATTTAAATATATATGTAAAAATAAGAATAACATATATTTACATTGACAAAGACTGCAAATTAAATATTTTGAATTTTTTTAATTGTACAATACAAAATTGAAATGTATCAACTAGCAACAGTTCATATTATAAATATTATCCAATCATGTGCGATACATCACTCTGATTTGCCAATTTTTCCATATAGTTTAATCATACATCACATTTTGTATTTGTTTCTTTATTTTATTTTTTGAAAAAACTTAGTATTAAATAATTTGTTTAAGAACTATCAGGGGCCTTTGAACATTGGAGACCCTGGGCATGGGCCATTTGCGCCCATGCATTAACACGGCACTGGCTGTGGGCATTGTAAAAGTCAGACCACAATTGAAAGTATGAAGTTACACATTTGCAGATTGAGGTGAACCTAAAAACAATATGCAAAAACTTGATTGGAACGTAAAAATGATCAGAAATATTTCTTTTGGGAAAAGATGCTTTTATTTGAATTTGGAATTATTATTTGACAAAAATTATTATGGATTATTTAAAACGGTGTGAAATATAAA
This sequence comes from Teleogryllus oceanicus, assembly GCA_964035755.1. NCBI lineage: Eukaryota > Metazoa > Arthropoda > Insecta > Orthoptera > Gryllidae > Teleogryllus > Teleogryllus oceanicus. The sequence goes on from CAXIVR010000013.1 coordinate 32,483,632, forward strand.
TATGTTAAAAATGAGTATGTAAACAACACATTTTTCGTTATGCAGAGGGATAGGAATGAATTAAAAATTTACTTTTGCTTACAATCATTATTGAAATATTAACTTTGTTTCGCTTTTATTACATTCATACCCAGTTTCAAAGATGACTGGAGGAGAATTCTAGTGGCCGGCTGCTCTGATCGGTAGTTTTCTGTGGTTTCTCCGATCAACACCAGGCGAATGCCGGAGCAGTACCTTACCAAACGGGCCACGGACCGCGATCTCTCCTTCCTCTTCTTGTCCTATCCTCTCGTCTTGCACACACACACTGACACTAACATGCACTACACTACTACATATTCCAAGAGATCGGTGGGGAACTTAAAGCTTGTCCCGGCTGGGGTGGTGACTGCTGGTGGGAGAGTCCTGGTTAGGGGGAAACCCCACTAGCCGATGGTAGGTCAGAGCCGGATCTCACCATCCAGCGGGGGAAGATCACTGCCATCTCCCGAGAAAAAAACCCTGCATTACACTAATGGGACTAATGACCAAAGCAGTTGACGTGCCCGGAAACACGAAAAAATCAATCAGTCAATCATTCAAAGATGAAGGGTGCTTGAATAACTGATGAAATGTGTGTGCTTTTGTTGAAATACAACTTGATAAATGTGTATGTAATGAACTTGTAAAATGTTTATATAATTTAATAAAGGACTGTGAAATATCAATGTATTTTGTTGCACCTGTTTGCAATTTCCAACCCCTGAGAACTTTAGCCAATGGAGTGTGTAAATAAACTATAATCGTTGCAATTTTAAATGTAAATTATTTAATTATACCGGTTGTAAGCACATACAGATAAAAAATGAACATACAAGCAATACTTGCATTTCTCACAATCCACTGAGGTATTGCTTGTGCATGGTCCTGTTAGCTATAAACAGTTATCTCATACATCACAGTATCATGAAAAACTGGGACTTGTCCTTTATTACCATATAAATATTCATGATATCATATAAATTGCAAATATATCTTTTGATTCAGACTCACATTTGGAATGAAATTAAACTATTGCATTACATCAAAATTGAGTTCACATCCAGATTAAACGTTCTCTGAAAAGTTTTTTATTACAATATGTAGTGTGTAAGAGTGTGCAACCATTTTATAAATGGGGAAATCAAGGTACAGTCAGAGAATCGCTGAAGAGGAAAGATGGCTTTTCGCTACCGGAAAGTTTAAATTGTACTCGTGTAGAAGATGCTGGAACTGCTCAATGTGGCTCTGATACATTCTTGGCATCTAAATAAGTTCTGGTTCACTCGGTAAAGGATGTCCTGTGGTGTTTGTGAGATCTGTTCCCGTATATTGTGCGTTAATTCTTCCATGTGGAGATTTGTGGCATACATGCTATCTTTCAGGCATCCTCAAAGAAAGAATTCGCATGGAGTCAGATCAGCAGAGCGTACATGCCAGAAACTACTTGTGATAATTCTGTCTCCATAAACGGCACATAAACCCTTAAGGAAACTGAAGCAGTGTGTACGGACGCGGAGTCCTGTTGCAAATGACTGTAATCACTCTCTTCATTTGTCAATATTTAGAAGAAAGGCTCCAGGATATGGTGGACATAGCGGTTTGATACATTTTACATATGTGTCATACACAAACACTTTCTGTTTGAGAGAAGTTTGAGCGAGCCATCCAATGCTCCTGTTCACAGAGGAGTTGATCCCCAAGCACATTCCTCTCTGAGTGATGGCCTGTCAGCAAAGCTGAATTTTCCACGGCACACCAATAAAATAGTCGCACTGTATTAAAAATATACAATAATATAAAATTTTATTTAAAAAATATAGTGTGTCCAAGCTCGTGCATAGGGTGCTTGTGTAGTAATCCACCCTGCTTGATGCAGGCTCCTTGCTGGTGAAGGACGCCATGCTGCAACACATGCCCCATGTGGCTCTGGCGCTGCTGCTCCTGGTGGAGAAGTTCTCCCCAGAGTCCTTCTGGGAGCCCTACATTCGGGCGCTCCCCACCACGTACAGCACAGTGCTGTACTTCACCACACAGGAGCTGCAAGAGCTGAAGGGGTCTCCTTCCTTTGGTGAGTTTCGCTGTAAATGCAGGGGCCTCTGGGGCCCATTAATGTATGGGAAATAAGTTATTAATAGAACCCGGAAGTTCAGGCATTCATTTTACCTAAAATAGACAAGCAAAAAGGTATTTATTTGGACTAAAATAGGCGTGAAAAAAGGCATTTATTCTGGCTAAAGGGCAAAAAAGGCATATAAATAATGAAAAATCATATTTAAAAGAAACGATTGTAAAAAATTAAGAATTAAAATGATGCACATTTTTATTCTAACTATAAAATTAATGTGTAGGGAAATGAATTTTCTTTGTAGTCTTGATTTCACATACCATCCAGTATGATAATTAAGAATTAGTGATGGGTCGATACCAGATTTTCTCGATACTCGATACCGTTACCTGTCTGAGAGCTTCGATACTCGATACCGTACTACTTTTAAGACTCAACAACAAAAATGGTTTAATCAGAATTGCAAGGATGTATTTCGTTCTTCATACATACATGGATTTACTATTTTAATATTTAAAACTTTTGAGGTGAACATACATTTTAAAATTTTTAAAGATTCTTATTAAGGAAAACTAACATTCTAACTCTTTCTGGGTCCATTCTATTCCTTTTTTTGTCACATATCAATCCAGCTGTACTGAAAAGTCTCTCCGAAAACACTGTAGCTGGTGGAATGCACAAGTATTGAACAGAACTTTTTCTTAAATTGGGGAGAGTCACTTTGTTTTTCCAGTAAGCTAGTACATTTGCATCAGGAGGAATCAAGTCCTCACTTAAATGCACATTTAATTCATCCTCTTGAGTTGGGGTTTCGTGTACACAGCATGATGTTTCGTGGTCTCTCTTTAAAATAGTCCTATAAAGAGACCACATGCCATGCATTTTCGGGGATGCAGTAGTTGAGGATGCCTATAAAATAAATTAAATGTATTAAAATTTTGAACAATAAATGCATGTCTTTAATTTGAAATTAATCTTGCAGATACTGAAAATGAGTTTTTCAGAATTATACAGAGTGACTTTAATTTTTGTAAACTATTGAAATATCGGAGAATTGAAATCGTGATGAAAAAATAGGGTCGTTTAAAATTAAAATTATAAATCAGAAACTCTTACCTCTTCTTTTGAAACCACTGGATATGCTTCCTGACTTACAAGATCCAATAATCTCTTTTGGGCAGTCTCGAACGCAGCACTCTCGTGGAATTCTCGACCTTTCAGTCTAGGATCCAACAATGTAGCAATGGAACATATTTTATATAGTTCTATATCTTTGAATCTTGCTTTTAAAGATTCCAGCATAGTCTTTCTCGCAGCAACAAGTCTTGAATCAATTTCATTTGGTTTTTCTAGTTCACAAATTATACTATTTACTATAGGAATACCTTCAGATGCTGACACATTAGGCGAACTGACCGTTAGTGTTGCTTGGTCAAAAATGTTTAGTCTTAATGAGTTGATCAATAAGTTCCCACTGCTCAGTAGAGAGATGAACTGGCAATTTTAAGTCGGCAGAAGCATAAACAATAGCCTTCTTCTGTTCCTGAAGTCTTTGGAGCATGTGGAGAGTTGAGTTCCATCGCGTCGGCTCGTCTTGAATTAAACAATGTGGAGGTACAGAAAGATGTTTCTGGGCCGCTTCCAGCACTTTGGTGGATTTAGAGGAATGTTTGAAACTCCCCACAAGTTTTCGGCACAAAACAGTAATTTTCTGAATTTTAATATTGCTCAACAGACCTTCTTTCACAACGAGTTGCAAAGTATGAGCTAAACATGAAATATGCAGAAAATGTCCTTCGATCATTGCTCTTACTACATTACGAGCATTATCGTGAATTACGGCTACTAACTTATCTTGCAGACTCCATAATTTCAAAGTGTTTCGAAGAAAATTTGCAATATCTGCTCCTGTGTGACTGATTTAGTAAGGTGAAAAGGTATTACTTCGATGCAGATGTGATGAGGTTGAAAATCTTTGTCTATGAAATGCACTGTAATAGTCATATAATCATCACAGGCTGTTGAAGTCCATAAATCAGTGGTGATTGCAACCCTCTCGGCTTCCTGGATTCGATCTCCGGCCTTGTTCTCCACTTCTTCGAATAACTGGGGGAACATAGGGATCGCCAAAAATTTTCTTGTGGGCATGATGTATCTAGGTTCAAGATGTTTAATTAATTCCTTGAATCCATTGTCTTCAACGATACTGAACGGTTGATTATCTTTGCATATCATGTAAGCAATTTTTCTTGTTATTGCTTTGGCACGGTTGTCTCCTGGTTTAAATTTGTTTTTTGTGTCCAAAAAATCAACGAGTGTTGGTTATTTTTGTTGAAACTTAAGGATCTTGATAGGACCGGCCATGGGTTATCAACTTCTACCACTTCACTTGTACGATTTGTGACGTTTCCAACTTCCCGTGCAGCTTTAGTTGGCTTGGCCCTCTTGTGTTCAGTGGAGCTGAATACTACCTGGTGTATCAATATAACATGTTTTTTTAAATTACTAGTATTGTGTGATTTTCCACCACGTGAAAATGTTTTTTTTACATATTCTACAAATAGCACGATTGTCATCTTTCGAGTCTACTTCAATATATGGAATGCACTAACCTAGTCGTCTTCTGTCACTTTAAAAGACAGAACTGAACTGAACTGAACTGAACTGAACTGAACTGAACTGAACTGAACTGAACTGAACTGAACTGAACTCACGAGCTCCGTCAGATGTGTCCACGATGGGCTGAGGAAGGGGAGTATCCCCGGAAGAAATGCTGTCATCGAGCACATTGCTTATTGTGCCTGTCGCTACTAGATTGCCTGGGAGCCTACAAGCAAGAGTTTCCCAATGCTAAATTGGTTGCGTATTGCGGACCATCTCAGGAGATGATGACAGGCGCTAGGCGATGAACAACGGGACACAGTGCCCGGACGCTGTAGTGTTGGCTAATTTCAACGACTGTAAGTGAATTCGAACAGACAGACACTTCCTTGTTGTTGACAGAAGAAATATAGGAGAGAGAAGAATGTTAAGATATTATTCTGTAAAATCAGAAAAGATGGGGATTGGCATAAAAAATTAAAAGTATCGACAAAGTATCGAGTAATTTTTCAAAAGTATCGATCGCTATTGATACCACCTGAGTATCGAGGGTATTGAGGTATCGAAAGTATCGAGGACCCATCCCTATTAAGAATATATTTCACTTGTAACACTGTCTCTTCATAATTATATTGTACACTCGTATTTGAATCTTGAAATGGCATCAGTAAAACTGGAATTAAGTTTTTTGTTCTTCGCCCTTGTGTAATCGCTAGCACCTGAGAAGGGCTTATTGTAGAGAGAGCTGTCCTCAAAAGGGATTGGACACTCAAAAATAGGATAGGATTCCTTATGGGTGAACTAAGCCTGTTGGTATCAAAGGAAAAGAAAAATCTTGACTGTATCATTTTTCTTTTTATTTAGATTTTGAAAACAGGCTTTGTTTCCACAGAAAGACTAAATACAACCATGCCTTTTTGTTGTCTAGGCTTGCAGGTATATGTTCATCTTGATCGAGATTGCTGCAAGGAGAAAAAAAAGCAAAATAATGACATTAAGGGCAGAGAAGGCAAAAAAAGAAATATGGCAAAAATAGGCATCAGAAGCTAAAATAGGCAAAATAAAAATCTACTAAAACAATTCCAAAATTGCAATTAAGTGATTCCTATGGTTAAAATTTGTAAAATAATTACAATAACAAAAACGCAATTTGTCAAACTTCTGGACTCTATTAATGATACGCATTGATACAATCATCGTAAAGAAAGGAGTATCAGTTTTGCTGAATGAGGAGTCATGCGATGCTAAATTTTGTCCAAAGTAAATAAAACAAATGTTGTTTGGTATCAATTTTTTTTTATATTTCTGCTTAAGATCTTTTCGATCGCGTAGCGATCGTCAGAAACTCTGACGATGATCGCTACGCGATCGAAAAGATCTTAAGCAGAAATATAAAAAATTGATACCAGACAACATCTGTTTTATTTACTTTGAATTAATAAGGTGTCTACATCATCAACAGTCTAATTAATGCTAAATTTTGTATTTAATTTCATGATACAAGTTCAGTAGAATGGATTAGCATATCGATTAGCACCAGATCTCTTCTGGATTATGAAAATAAGCCAATAAAATGGCAGCTTCAATTTAAAAAGAAATAGATCACTTTGATATGACTTCAGAAGTGGAGCACATAAATAATACCACTAATGAAGTAAAATTTTAAGTTTAAAAATGTGTTTGGCCACATTGATCAGGGAATTTCAATTTCAAAGAAAATCATCTGAATGATTTAGGTGCTAGCTTTGACCACAGGATAGACAGACATTTTGCCGTAATCCAAATTTCGGTGTGAAGGACCCACAATACATGGATTCTGACTATGCAATATGTTAAAGGAAGTATTTTACTACATCTAGGAACAAAAAGTATCCACTTTTTCAGTATCAATGACCCTTTAAAATGAGTTTCTGTGTCAAAAATTTACTGTCGTTTGCACAAAGAATTAGAAACCTTTCTGTGTGCTGTGTAAGTAGTATGCAAGAAAATGAACATCAAACGATGAAACATAATAAATCTCATCTCCTAGCTGTTTTTTGAAAATATCACAGAGATATCACAACCTAAACGTTCATTACTTAAATTCCTCCCAAAAAGGGAGAAAGGAGTATATTTGAGTTGTAATCTCAGATATCCTCCTTTCTCCCTTCACCTTCCATTTACATTTACAATTTGGATAATCATTGAAATTTGGATTTGTCAGCCAGAGTGACTGATTTCTGTTAATATAGGCAAAGTGTACAAAACGTAGGGAAGTCAAATGTGGGAAATAAACAGATAAGCACTGGTTTGTCTGATCAAAAGACATAATTTTTGTGATAGACTGTACTCGAACCACAAGGAAAGAAAAGTGTTAAGTAATGACTTCAGAAACTTATCTTTATTGCGGGTGTTTAGCTAAGCGTTCCTCTTCACTGTTGTAGTATTAGAGTTATGGGGAAAATTATTATGGTGTGTAGTTTTATTTTAATTTAGAAACATGTTTTTATATTGATACAAGTAGTTAAAAATGATCTGTCTAAAATAAATTGGTGGAGAGCAATTTGGGTCAGACTGAAAACATGGAAAACATATTCAGTTGGGTAGTAGGCACCCTGCAATGTAATATCTTGAAAGTACATATTTATGTTTCAGAACCTGCTTTGAAACACTGCAGAAACATTGCTCGGCAGTATGCTTACTTCAGCAAACTCTTCCAGGTAAGTGAATTCAGAGGAGTCCAATGAGAAATAAATAAGATTATTGCTCAATAATAAAACAAAAATCCTTAATACACTAATAGTATTGACTGTAAATATGACTACAACACTAAACTTTCTCTCTCAGCTATTCATGTGTTTCCCGCCAAAAAAATGTTTTTCAATATTTGCCTTTGCATGATACTTTACCATAATAACGTTTTTTATTAATTATTAGCAAATTAGAACACTCTAGAAGCTTTGTGAGAAGTATTTGAACCAATGAGTTGAAATTAAAATGGTGTTGTTTCAAACTTGATAGTGGGTTTCATGTAGTATGTTTCAGTGAAATTTTTTCATGTGCCTGAAATTGTAAATTCAGTTCTCAACAATTACCAAGTTCAGTATTTTAATCTTTTTTGCACAATTGCAGAACACCAGTGATCCAGCCAGTGAACTACTTAGAGATGTCTTCACTTATGACGAGTATCGGTGAGTGAATATCAATCCTCATATTATTTTTGTTTGCGTTTGTAATTTTGATATTCTTATTGTGTTTTTAAAGTGAATGTGTGTGATGAAATTTCTCTCTAGAGCAAGTGAATATACTTATATTGAAACAATTTAATTGATGAATTTGTAATCAAGTGGTGTAGTAATCTTTAAGTGGGTGTAGTAAATGCAAGAAGAACTAAAACAATTTTTTTACTTAACATTTTGTTTGATATTAGTATTATTGTTAATTTTTGCATGTTGTTTGTAATTTATTTGTAATAGTTTGTGTAATAAATAATCAGATCGTCTCCTTCATTTGTTTACTGTCATCTCTTCTTTACATAAAGACACAAAAGTTGCCTGAAATCTCCTCGCATCATGTTTGATTCATCAAATTGAAATAAAATTATAAAATGTGAAGAAACATGTATATATTTGTGTTATTAATCATTGATGGGTTAATTCAGAGATTCGTTTCAATAATAAGGGGAATAACATTAAGGGAATTAGTGTATTTACCCAAATATATTTGACTGACTGTAAGTTGACTGAATACAAGATGACCTAATTTGAAAGAGATTTCTCTTTCTGTGTTTGGATATGTACTTCTATCATTGTGAATGTTTCTTTTCCATCTTTGCAAAACATAGTTTCACACCCGTTGGGCAAGTGTCTGCACAGCCTTGTTGATCATCGCATGCGTAACTAAATCTTGGGAAGGATTATTATTCATTTTCACCATGTGTTTCACTTGCTATGATGTTTTTAGTTTGAATTCTCTCTTCCCTTGCCCATTCAAAAATATGGATCTGAGTCATCCACCAAATTTGTGGTGTAAGCAGAGAGTATGTCTCTGAATATAATTATTACCATGGATTCGACGGAATCAAGAAATTCACATTCAAGAAAGTTATCAATAAAACGTTTCTTGAGAAGATGTAGGAGTGGGCAGAGCTTGAAAAAATGTCATTATTGTCAATACCAGAATTATCAGCAATATGAAAGTATTTGGTAATGAATAAAAATGTGTTCCTCCGCAAACATTCAGAGACTAATATATTCTTCATGTCTGGCTTCGTATCCTAGTAACTTTTTTTTCTCTGGCAAAACATTATAACCAGAAAATCAGTATACCCAGAAAAGCCTTTATCTCTACTGTCGTAACCATATTATTTTCATTTTTTGACAAAGCATATTTCTGGAACTCTGTGAGGAAAAGGGAAATCACCTTTTCATCTATGAAGATTTCAAAAATTTCAATGGGTGTCATATTTTTAAATTTGTCAGCATAGTCTTCTGGAAATATCCCATCTTTTTTTTTTATTGAATCAACTAGTTCTCTACCTGTTTCCTTTTTGTGAAATACCCTGAGACATCCTGTACTGGGCCTCAAATGCAAATTCCATTAGACAAAACTGCCTCGGCTTCTCTCACCAATTGATTGCCTCACAAATTGTCCAATAGACCTCCTTTCTCCTCAATCCCATTGTCTTCATCAGTTAGCTCGTTCACAGGCAGTGGTGCAATGAAAATATCCTCTACTTTTATATTATCACCACCACTTCCATCACCAATGATGCCTTGAATCTTTTCTTCATATAACTGAACTATCCCTATGACAGTTATTTCATCTCTAAAACAGTCGTTATTCCTGATAAATGGAAAAAAAAAAAAATAATAATAAATTAAAATTCCAATTTTTGATTGTGAAATTGAACAAAATAAAAAAAAAAATGAAAACTGTGGAGAGGCGTGAAAAGCTAAGGGGAAGGATGTGTTTGACGTATATGTAACACTGACCCTTACACGCTTCCACAGCTTCCCGTAATAATAATAATAATCAAATTAATGAAATAATTTTCATTTTCTAATACTATCTGTGATAAATACACCATTGAAATAAATTGACTTCATAACAATATAGTCTATGAATTTAACTCGCCAATGATCTGGGTCCATTGAAAAAATATCACAATTTTTTAACTCTATCAAAAAAATATTATAAGACCTTTCTCAGGCAAGATCGCACAATAAACTGATGAACCAGACCCTTGTGCGACAACAATGCACTGGCAAGAACAAGAATATCAACTTAGAGCGAAGTGAATTAAGACAGGTTACAACTTGTTTGCTGCGACGTATGTCACACTCGTCCTTGAAGGGTTAAAGAATTGTGATCAGGTGTGAAGAATCGCAAATAAATATGGGAAAACAGCACTCTTTATTCAATGCCCAAAAATTAACAATAAATTAACAATGTGAAGGAAGGGCCGTTTACATGAACTTGCATGGATGCCCAACCTTTATCTTACAACTACGAAAGATTGTGGAATTAAGGTTATTTTTTGCATTATGTACACAAGATGCTTTTCTTCAGCTGTTATTTTCATTGAGAATGAAAGTAAACATTTTTACTTGTATAAATAAATGTTTGCTTATTTTATAAATGTAGAAATTTAAAATGATATACATTTTATTTTATGGATGGAATGAATCCACCAATTGAGAATTGTGTAGGATCTGTAATTATTTATAATAAAATTTGTATATAATTTGGTGTGAAAATGACAATAAAAGTATATTGATGTTATAGAAAAGTATTAAAACTTTCTTCTTCTAAAATTGTCTAATTTTTGCTAAACTTTGCTTGCATTTTATCATTTATTATACAAGTTAAGGTTCATGGGTATATGGGAACTTGCATTTTTCAGTACACAAAATATTTTAAGATTCAATTTCTTTCTTCTAACTTCTTGAGAATCTCTCTTCAGCTTCTTGTACAATTGGATTCATGTGTCTAATAAATTAAGTTGTGAAAAATTGATAATTGTTGTAATGTGCCATATTAACATAAAAGATTCTGACAAAAATTTCTAAATGCTGAGAAGCATCCTTTTCACTTTTTATCATAACTCTTACAGTTTCCAGATTATCTTCTAATTTGAAACTGTTGATGAGGGATGACCTTTCTAGGATGAATATTATAACTATTTAATAATTATTCTACTGAACTGAATCAATACTAGGAGTAAGCATGCCAGATTCACTTTATAATACAGGCATTAACAGAACTTGGTAGCCTCTTCATTGATATGTTGCTTAAAAATTGTCCCTTTTCGTAGAGTGAGAAAAAAGTGTGTTAATTGTTTTTTTCAGTGTAAATGTTATTTCCATCGAGTATTTGTGGTCCTGTGTTGTTTCTTCTGTTCACCTAATAACCAGAAGAATTCCTTATTCATAAGTTTGATTTGACATACGTCAACTGTTCACTGTAAATATTTACAAGTTTTTGAATGTATTAACATTGGTGGTGCACTGTATATTCTGTTGAATAGAATGTTTTTAAATAAAGCCGAAGCACTATTACTGTTCATGGTAGGTTGTTTGGGTCACGTATTGGAGTAAAGGGATTCTAAAAACTTTTTTGTAAAGATCTTGAGCACTAAACTTGGAAATAATTTCTCAAAAATCCACATACATGAGCTGCATTAGATGTGGTGTGCAACAAATAAATCTTTAACCTTTATGGCAGTTTCTGGAGGTTTTAAAACCAGATTGAGTGCAAAACACAACTTTTGAATGCGTTGTAGCATAGAGGCAAAACCGTTTCGTTTTCGTGAGATGAGTAGAAGAATGTAGTCCATCAGCTGATAAATGTTGTACTTTTCAAACGTACGCGCGTTTGTTTTATTTTCTCCTCCACTCGCTATCGTGGCGCTCCGGCGCGGAGGCGACGCGAACCGTGTCGCCGCGGAGCGTGATGCGGGGGCGGCAGCGGAGCGAACTACTTGTACCGGAGCGTTTTGCGGATGGTCCGCCAGAGGTAGTAGCGTCGCGGCTCGACGTAGTCGTCCGAGTCGGGTCCGGTGAGGTCGCCGCCACCGCCGATAACTGCGCCCCCGCCGCCGCCGCTCAAGCTGCTGGCGCAGCCGGGAACCGGAGGCCGTCGACGAGCCCCGGGCTGAGCGCGCGCCGCGAGCTCTGGCGGCTGAGCGGCGCCCGCCGCCCAGGCCGAGGCCCCCGCCGGCGCTGCACTGGCGGCTGCTGGCCGACAGCGACTCGGCGAGGATGGGACTGCGAGCTCGCGCTCCTTCTAGTACCGCGCCCACGTACCTGTTGGCAGCCGGGGCACTCGTCAGCGGCGGCGCGAGGGGGGAGCGAATGCACAGAGGAGGATTCAGGGGTCCAGAGCACAAATGGCACACAAACACACGCACGCACGCGCGCGCGAAACGTATTGCGTTTCTGAGTATACGTTTGTATTTTGAATTGCCAGACTACACTATCTGGGAAAAATCCAGTAATGGTCCAACCAGAATCAAATCACGCCTTCCGAAAGATCAATTAAGACCTCCGTAAAAACACGTAATCCTAAGCTCACTCCCCTTCCCCCTTTCCCGCTCCTTTCACCCCACTGCCATGTGCATATCCTAATAAATCAGGTTCCCAGAGGGAATTCCCTCCTACAGATAAAATTGGGTTAAGTTAGTTTAATTTGCAAGTACCGCGGTGTTTTTCAGTTAATATTGTATTATTTGTTTAGTATTTGTATCCAATTTCACACCTGTAGAGTGGATTATCCACTGCTCGGGTGCAATCAATTAAAAAAAAGAAACGAAATTGAATTGCGCGGTCACCGTGACCGCGACCCAGCGACTCGTTCGGAACGAGTCAGTGGAGGCAGAGACAAACGTGGGAACGAGATCAGGCAGGTAGCGCGAGAGAGGGGATGGCGGCGGAACGCGAGTGTGGCGGTGGCAGTGAGAGCCCGGAGTGAAAAAGAATCCAGTCGCATCGATCTTTAAATCGGGACAAAAAACTGTGAAAAGCAATGCTAATAATAAGTTGCGACCGGAAAAATATGTAGTATTAAACGTCAAAATATGTACATAAATATGTAATGAAAACCGTAAGAATATGTAATAAAGATGTAAAATCGGATATAATATGTAATATTAAAATACTCTAATGAAAATATCACTTGCATAATACGAAATTACATTTATAAAATGTGTCCTAAATTAAAATTAATACAAATGTTTTAAAAATCATTTGGAGAGCACAAGTTGATTCACACTTGCAATCATACAACTTTGCGGTTAGTAGTATAAGATTCATCTATTGTTATCCAGGACCCTAGTTTAGCAGCCAGACTTAAACGCAGTAGAATCCATCGTACAAACTGGCGATAACCACGACCAGCATTCACTGCAGCAAGCAACATTCTCATAAAGTGTCGTCGGCGATCGCCAATTTTTGTTGGAAATTAAGGTTAAAGGTTACAAACCGCGGCCTCAATGATACTCTTCACACTTAGATTTTACCAATAATGTTCGGAAAAATGCTAATTAAAAAAATACTTCTTTTCAAAACAATTAATAAAATTGAAGAAAATTGATAGAAAAAAATATTTTGTGAAAATGGCAAAATATGTAAAATATGCAATTTAGTACAAAATATGTACAGATATGTAACGAAAAAATAGAACATTGTGTCGAGAGGGGCGACGATTCGTCAAGATTATAATTTTGAGAACGGTAAATAGACAAAAGAACATGTAATTACGTAAAAATCCGGTCTCTACTAATAAGTGTGATGGATTGAAGGGAAAAACAATATTGATTGGACAGACTGTAGCTGTGTTGGTCGGAGAAAAGCGAGAACAGGTGGACACGTGTTCTTCAGCGTATCCGCAAGTGAAAGAAACACTATACATCGGGGCGTCTGATAAACAAATTTAGAGGTGTTGACAATGTGTGGACGTGTTGAAACAGGAAGACAACAGCTTGCCCGTTCATGCAGACACCCTTCCCCTCCACGGCCTCGTCTGTTGGTGCGCAGTGCGAGTGAGAACGGTATTTTCAGGGGAAGTAGCGGTTGGTGGTGGGCGTCACCCTTCCTCGCGCATGCGCATGCGCATTCGAAGGGAGATTACTAAATTGTTCTACTGTATTATGCAGCTTGTCGAAAATCCTGCTACCGTCGAGTCGCTTACTCTAGGACCTGTCGGTCAGTGTCACTGCAGTGACATCAGTTGATGCCCTGAGCCACCTTTGCCGGCTAGGATTAGGAATAGGAGTGGGAGGGGCCGGCGGGGCGCAAGCAGCACGTACCTCCTGCGCTGGCGCTTCTGCCGCATCTTGCACGCCAGGAAGATGGCGAGGAAGACGAGGATGGCCAGGCCGAAGATGGCGGAGGAGGCGATGATGGCGGACTTGGCGGCCGTGGGCATGGGCTCGCCCACGCGGCCCTCCCGCCCTCTCGCGCCCTCTTCCTCCTCCACCAGATTGTTCTTTTCCTCTGCCTCGTCGTCCGACTGCGGAAAGAAAATTGGCATGGAAACTCCTCCACTATATGATTATAACGTGCCATTCTTCTTTGGGTTTGCCAGTTGGACCTTGGCCGAGACAAGCGTTACCGCTCTTTATACTTGGGTTCCTGTAACCTGGCGGATGACAGTTCATCAGCTGTTACAGTTTCGTCCAATCGGGAGCTTAAACATCATCAGTGACGTCGCCGTGATTACGTTTTAGCTCTCGATTGGATGACCCCCTAGCAGCTGATGAACTTTCATCGTCCAGGTTATAAAACCCCCTAGTAATACTGTCCTTGCCACAGGCTCTTTCGCGAGCAATATCAAGCAAATACTAGAGTTCAGTCTTACACTTTCGATAGTTTTCAGCCTTCACTATCTAGATATTCTGATTGAGATGAAGTCTTGATGGTGCGCGTTTTAATGAGAGTCAGAAGCACGGATACTGTAAGAAGGAGCCTCAACTCCGGCGGTGAGGGTACATATGAAAACGTCATCAGCTAATCGGACTCGCTTAGCTTCAGCGACATCAAGCGGACAATGGGAGAACTTTTCAAGGTGTTTTCGACCAATGGCCATCAAACTCGCGAGTCAAGACAAGACTATATACACTTACATATAGTTACGATGCAATGGGTTAAGTACGTGTACGCGCGTTGGCCGAGAACGGCGAGAAAAGTTCATTCACTGTGTGATGTCGCTGAAACTGTACCCGAGGAGCTGCCCACTTCTTTTTTTTACAGACCCCCACCATGTCTCCAACACTCCTGTTGAGTCTCCTTACAGACGTTTAAGGCCAGAAGCGTTCAGACCGAAAGACGCAATATCCCCTTCATTTATTCAAGTTCGTGGCGACAAGGGGGGATAGCGTCACTGGAAAAGCTACTGTTATTGAGAGTTACTAGGAAACCATTGCGAGAATCATCGCATATCTCCGGAAGGTCTAGCGCAAAGAATTTTTTTTATAACATTTAGTATACAGATGCCTCAGAATAGCTGTTACAATAAAAAACAAAGGTTTTACTTCTCGGGTATGCATTGGATGGTAGATGAAGCGTTTTTGCCGATTAACATGCAGTGGAAAATTTCGTTTCTTAACTTGCCTCCTGATTCATCGTACACTAGAGTTTGACATTGACCTGACGCTGTCAAAGAAATTGTGAGTACTTATCAAACTCCAATGCTTGATGAGTTGCCTACCAGCCAGGGGCAAATGCTCCATGTGGAACCTCCTCGTACGAAATTTCTCACATGTTCATTGGCAAAAGTGTGTTGGCACCTAGGCGGCCAAAAGTATTTCAAATTTTGCGCCGCACTTGAAATTCTATCATGTATAACAATTCCTTGGCGTTAATTAACAGCAAAGGGCATACATTTTAAACGTCCCACGTTGGACATATTATTTCACTTTTGCCTATCTTTTTTGGCTCTGTCTTTTCTTCCTATTTTTCCCTTTTTTCCCTTCCCCCCTTTTCCCCTCTCATTTCTCTCCTCTCACTTTTACCGTCTTTACCTTTCTCTTTTTTCTTTTTTCCTCTTTTTTTTCCTTCTTCTCCTTTCTCCTCCTTTTCTTCTCTTATCTCTTTTCTCCTCTCCGTTTTTCTCTTTTAATTTGTTAATATATTGAAGATCTCTCACAGTCTTCTTTCACTCACTCACTTTTCATATTATGAGATTTAAAAAATTTTTCTGTTGTATTTTTTTTAAAAAATTCTTTTATACAATCCCTGTCCGAACACAAAAAAATTAGAATAACGAAAAAACAAACAAACAAGAATTATCCATTTTGGTGCAGCCGTTTACAAGTTACGCGCTTACATACATTTCGGCGATTCATTTTTTTTATACAGTTTTTTTTAGGTCATCAGAATCCGAGCTCTGGTGTTCACCATATAGATGGGCGTGTGTACCTGTTGGGCGTGTGGGCGGTGGCGCGCTGGCGGGCGGAGGTGCTGCCGCGCGCGGCCCCTGCGCGAACCGTCCGCCTCCGCCTCCCCTCGCTCTTCCTGTGCGTGGGCGTGGTTGGGGGGCGTTGGCTGCGCGGCGACGGCGGTGGCCGTGTACGACGGCCCCAAGCGAACGGCGCCTCCTGCGACATCCTCCTCCGACGAAGACACCTGCCGAGAGCGGGAGAATGAAGGGCTTAGTGCCAGAAGGTGTCGACTCAGAAGAGGGCCAAAGGAGATATTTGAGATTAAGTAAACGTACGTGGATTTTTTTTTATATTATTGGAAATTAGTTCTATTTCATATGACAGATAGTGCGATTTTCATCAAAAATAGCAAAGCAACAAATAAGAAACTCATAGAAAAGTCGTTTTGACGACAAAACTAAATACAACGAAAAATTAAGTTAACTAAGTACTGAGGAAAAATTGAGTTAACATCTTCATGCACTAAGCCCTTCCATTACACTCCGATGTTAACAGTATGTCACTTAAACGTCATGAGCTGGACGAAAAGGGGAAACGCCTTTAATCGGGAGCGTCGTTGCGATTTAAGTTTGTGATGTTGGAACTCTCAATTGGATGTTGTCCTTCTCCTTCCAGCACGTGATCTTGAAGTGCCACTTTGGTTAAATGGGAGTATTTGCTGGGAAGGTTATGCAAGCTTTGCGTGCGAAACTGCGCTCGCAAATGTGACCCATTGTTGAAGTGTGCGCAAAATGTTTAAAATATCCAGCATTTGATTGCGGAAACATCTATTATATTCACATTGTTTTGCCACCTAGAGAAAGAGGGTGTGCGCATTAAAAATATATTATCTATTTTTAGACTATTAATTTTTCTTTAAGAATAAAGAATATTTAAAAAGTTAATGATTTGTGGTTTCTAGGAAGCGCCTTCTATCCGATAGTACAGTCTTGAATTTCGAAAAAGAGCTTTTCACATCACGTGATGTGATGAGTACTTATTAAAATATTTTTGGGCTAAATATAGTCGGAAAGATTGGTACACAGGGAAGGTATTTTTTCATTTAGGAATCATTTTCGAATTGTACCATTTACTCTTTCTATTTTTACTCGATTCCTCAACAAATTTTACTTGGTCGGCCCTGGTGACCCTCATTATAAGGGTTTTGAAAACGCTTGCTTGGATTATCTAAAATCTTTATGCTGTTAGCATTAACTAATAACTTTTACAAAATAAGAAATGTATTCCCTTAGGCAAAAATTGAAAATTACGGAAATTTATATTATCAAATATTTTTAGGACACAAACCTCTAATATGTATTCGCGCAATATTTTGTATGTCAGATTCAGTATTTTATTTTTGCATTGAACAGTATTAAGTTTCAACACGACCTCAGTCTTTCTCTCCGGCGCACGAATAACAAAAAAGGACTGAAAAAAGAAGGGAAATAGAATCGGAGAAGTGAAGAAAAAAAGAAAAGGAGAAACGACGAAAGAGAGAAAAAATCAAGCAAAGGAAACGAATCAACGAAGATTAGGAAACGAAGAATGAAAAGAGGTTAGGAAAAGAAGAATGAAAAGAGGTTAGGAAAAGAAGAATGAAAAGAGGTTAGGAAACGAAGAATGAAAAGAGGTTAGGAAACGAAGAATGAAAAGAGGTTAGGAAAAGAAGAATGAAAAGAGGTTAGGAAACGAAGAATGAAAAGAAGGAAAAGAAGAATGAAAAGAGGTTAGGAAAAGAAGAATGAAAAGAGGTTAGGAAAAGAAGAATGAAAAGAGGTTAGGAAACGAAGAATGAAAAGAGGTTAGGAAACAAAGAATGAAAAGAGGTTAGGAAACAAAGAATGAAAAGAGGTTAGGAAACGAAGAATGAAAAGAGGTTAGGAAACGAAGAATGAAAAGAGGTTAGGAAACGAAGAATGAAAAGAGGTTAGGAAAGAAGAATGAAAAGAGGTTAGGAAAAGAAGAATGAAAAGAGGTTAGGAAACGAAGAATGAAAAGAGGTTAGGAAACGAAGAATGAAAAGAGGTTAGGAAACGAAGAATGAAAAGAGGTTAGGAAACGAAGAATGAAAAGCGGTTAGGAAACGAAGAATGAAAAGGGAGGAAGGAGGTGAAAGATTAGGAGGGGAAAAAAAAGAGGAAGAATGAAGAAGGTGGAGGAGGAGGAAGAAGGTGCAAAGCGTGAAAGAAGCGTAAGAAGGACCGACCTCGTTGCTGCGCAGGTCGGAGGCGTGGTCGGCGGGTGCGGTGGGGGAGGGCGCGGGCGACGCCGGCGGCGGCCGGTGCCTGGGCGGCTGGTGCTGCTGCTGGAAGTCCTCGTTGAAGAGCAGCGGGTTGACGATGGAGATGAGCGGCGGGGGCGTGGGCGCGGGCGGGGCGCGGGCGAGGAGGGCGCGCCGCCCACCGCCTCCTGCAGGCCCCGCAGCACCTCGTCCACGGGCCGCAGCCCGGCGTCGCCGGCGCCCCGGGACGCCACCTGTGCCGGGCGGGAAGGCGGGTTGCGACATCGCCAACAAAACGGCCAGGTTTTTTAAGCGTCGATGTTCGTTGTTGATGAATCTTCGCCCCAAAACATCGATGTTTCTAACCCTCGATGATCAAATCGCATCAGTGATGATTAAACATCGCCCCCAAAACCATTGATGTTCAAAATTAAGCATCGTTGATGAACTTCGCCCCAAACCAAAGCAGCAATATTGATAAAACATTGCCCCAAAACCATTGATGTTCAAAATTAAAGCATCGATGTTGGTAAAGAATCGCCCCAAAATCATCGATATTTCTGAATATCGATGTTCAAAATTAAATTATTGATTTTGATAAAATATCACCCCCAAACCATCGGTGTTCTATATTAAAGTATCGAAGTTGATAAAATACGATGTTGATAAAACAGCGACCCAAAATCATTGACGGTTTCTAAACATCGATGCTCAAAGTTCAATCAATGTTGACAGAACAACCCCCCAAAAACATGGATGTACGAAATTAAATCATCGATGATGGCATTACCACAAAACCATCGATGATCAAACGTAAGGCATCGATGTTCGCAAACCGTTGCCCCCAAATCATCTATTGTTTTGTAAATATCCATATTCAAAGTTAAAGTATCATGTAAGACATTTTTTACAATACCAGATTGGAGAATATAACAAGAGGACGTTAGGTATCATTTGATAACCAATCGAATATTGGAATAAGATGTTACGATGTCACGTGCAAACGAGCCTCCACTGGTCCTTGCCACTAAACGTTAACCCCATTGTTATCTTTGAATATACAGTGAAACCCGACTGCCAAAAGGGGTTCCAACAGTTCCGGCAAATTCTGACGGTTTCTTAAGCCGGCTTAATCAAGGTTATGAGATGACTGGAAGCAAAAGCAAGTAAATCAAATATAATTGTCCAAATTGCTATGAAATGAAGTTGGTTCTCGTTAACACTTTTAATTGCCATTAATAACAAAATACAAATTAAAGAATTTAGGATCGTTTGCGTCCTCTTGACTAATATCGAAACACAGCCTTGACTTCTCTTTCGTTCTCTTAGTCTTTCTGTCATTGTCGAAGCATATAAACAAACTTGAAGGTGCGATTCGTATCCTGACATCAGGGCCATAAACGAAGGAGTTAGAGAATTACCTTCAGACCACGTTTGCAAACACGGCGTGCCCCGCTAGTCCTTAACAGATTTCCACAGAAGGGAAGCACAACTTGGCAAACCATAGGAATGCTGTGAAGTGGGAGAACTTATCGCGTTATTTCGTTTATTAAAATCATCAGATGTTACTTGAACAGAAATATTTCCGCTGCGGAGTAGATGCTGAATGTCAAGGACTTATGATTCGAGGTAATCTGACAATGCGTCCTGTCGTAGGAAGATATTAAATTAGCAGTAATTTCTACCGCTTTTCCGAGTCTTCTTCTAGTATTCAAAATCGCGTGAGGTGATTGCTTCATAAAAGTCAAACCTGGAGCGGTAGGTCAGTGCATCAACTGATGTCACTGCAGCGCCTCTGACCGGGAGGTCCTAGGTTCGAGTCCTGATGGCGGCAGGAATTTCGACACTAGCTTTTTAGCTAGGTCGAATTCAGTCGCTGTCTGGAGGATAATTCTAGCGGCCGCCTGCTCTTATCGGTAGTTTTCCCTGGTTTCTCCGATCAACACCAGGCGAGTGCCGGAGCAGTGCCCTACCAAACGGGCCACGGACCGCGCGCGATCTGTCCTGCCTCTTCCTTGTCCTATCCTCTCCCCTTACACACATACACTAACCCTAACATACACTACACTACCATATATTCCGGGAGGCCTGTCGGAAGCTTAGAGCTTGTCCCGGCTGGGGCGATGTCCCGTTGGTGGGAGAGTCCTGGTTAGGGGAAACCCCACTAGCCGACGGTAGGTCGGTGCCGGATCTCGCCATCCAGCGGGGAAAGATCACCGCGCATATCCCGAGAAAAAGCATGCACTACACTAACGGGACTAATGACCAAAGCAGTTGACGTGCCCGGAAACACGAAAAAATCAAATCAAATCAAATCATAAAAGTCAATCTATGAAACATGTCTGGGCGCTTAATCAGACGGCTGCTGAACAGGGGAAATATTTACACGTGTCCTACGAAAAACTCAATCGGTTCCACGAAGAAATGGCAGTTAGGTGACCGGTTCCACGTAGAAATGACAGTTAGGTGACCGCTCTATCGAGGTGACCTTTTGATCAGGTTCCACTGTATTCAAAGACAACAACATTTTTTCATTGAATTTGGTGGTTGCGTGGTTGCGAACGCGGTCGGCGTCGCGGGTACCTCCGTGGACGTGGCCACCGTGGCAGGCTGGTGGTTGTGGTGCGGCGGCCGCGGGTGGAAGATGGCGCCGGCGAGCCCGCGCTGGCCCTGCGCGCCGCGCTGCCGGTGGCGCACCAGCTGCTCCAGCGTCATGTTGCGCGCGGCCAGCAGGCGGCGCAGCCGCTCCGACGACTCGGCCGCCGCCAGCAGCTGCAGCACGTCCTCGCCCGCCGCCGTCGACGACGACGCCGGACCCTGCGGCACGCCGCGCGCGCGTCACTCGACCACGCGCAAAGCGAACGGACGGAAGAGGGAAATGAAATGAAAAGTGGACTGAAAGGAAAGGAGAGAGGAAAAGAGGATACTATGGGAAGGAACGAAGGAAAACTATGGGAAGGAAAGAAGGAACGAAGGAAAACTATGGGAAGGAAGGAACGAAGGAAAACTATGGGAAGGAAGGAACGAAGGAAAACTATGGAAAGGAAGGAACGAAGGAAAACTGTGGGAAGGAAGGAACGAAGGAAAACTGTGGGAAGGAAGGAACGAAGGAAAACTGTGGGAAGGAAGGAACGAGGGAATTAATTGGCGAAAGATGCTATGAAAGAATTTAAGAAGGAAAAGGAGATGAAATTAAAGAAAAAAGTTGGAAGAGCGAGATAAGTCCGAAATGAAGAAAACGAAAAGGAAATAAGAATATGAAAGGGAATTATATAAGAGAAAATGGTAAAATTTGGGATACAGGACAGGGTAAGATGCAGAAAGGAAGACAAAGGGGAGAGTGCGAGAGAGAGGAACAGGAGAAGGGAGAGTGATAGATGTGTTGATAGATGATGGCTGTGGAGATGTAGAGAGAAAGAGAAACAGAAAGAGGACGGAGAGAAAAGAATGGCGGAAGGTGGGGAGAGAAAAGAATGGCGGAAGGTGGGAGAGAAAGAATGGCGGAAGGTGGGAAAGAGTGAAAGAATGGCGGAAGGTGGGACAGAGTGAAAGAATGGCGGAAGGTCGGAAAGAGTGAAAGAATGGCGGAAGGTGGGAGAGAGAGAAAGAATGGCGGAAGGTGGGAGAAAGAAAGAAAGAAAAGAATGGCGGAGGGTGGGAGAGAAAGAAGAGGGAAGACCTGGAGGGCTTACCTGCGCCGTGGGCGCCGGGGCGGTGGGCGTCACCCTGAGCAGCTCCCTCGTGGAGGACAGCACCTCCTCCCGCTCCTCCTCCTCCGAAGACGTGGGGAACGACGACGAAGGCGGCGTCTGAAGCGAAAGCACGCACTAAGATTGCTACTTTACTCAACCTTCCTACCCTCCAACGTACGGGGAGCCGGAATGGCCTATCTCGCTCATGTTAAAGAAAGGAACATTTTCTCAGAAACTATTGAATTTCCACACTTGCAATTTTGTGTTTGTAGATTCATTATTTTTTAGTTTTTTAACGAATCCGTGTTTTAAAATTTCTAATAATTCTAGTTTTTTAAATATAAATTTTTGTCAATTGTAATCGGTTTTGCTCTTTAAAATACTAACATTCATAAGAAGATTGTCTAAAGTATTTAACATTTATAAATCTGCCCCTTTAAAGTATATAAACTGGCGTGCTACATGCTCTGTTAAAATTTGAGCACCCTCCTACTAGTAGTTTTTGAGAAAATGTACCCTGAAGATGAAAATGTTTAACTTACGGGAAATTGCTCCCAACGTTTTCAGTGCATTCCTGGTCCATATGCTGGTCAAACACAAACACCGATATTTTGACGCTATACAACACTAATTTGTTACCGAAAACAGTGTGCCCAACACTCGAAAGCAAGAGAAATAAAAGTGGTTATCTGGTCTGACCGGCAATATGTGTTTTTCCGTCGAAAACTCACCGTTTCCGGCGCAGGATTACACTTTATCTTCTTAGGAAGTAAGACAAGAAAGTAAAATGAATGTAATATTTCTGTGCCACCATGTCCCGACCAATGTCCTGATTCCTGAAAGCGAAGCCCGCACCTGTAATCGTGTTCACACGGTACTACTCGTAGAAGCTGGTGTTCCCGTCCCGGTGCGAGCCTGTGAACTGTCCGGCTGGGGCGGTTGCGCTGGTGGGAGATATCTGGTTAGGAAAAACTCCGTCAGCCGACGGTGGGTCAGCACCAGTTCTCGGCATCCATCGTATTGATTGATTTTTTTTCGTGTTTCCGGGCGCGTCAACTGCTTCGGTCATTAGACACGTTAGTGTAGTGCATGATTTTTCTCGGGATATGGCGGTGATCTTCCCCCGCTGGATGGCGAGATCCGGCAACGACCTACCGTCTGCTAGTGGGGTTTCGCCCTAACCAGGACTCTCCCACCAGCGGAACGCCGCCCCGGCCGGGACAAGCTCTAAGCTCCCGACCGGTCTCCCGGAATATGTGATAGTGTAGTGCATGTTAGTGTAAGTGTGTGTGTGTAAGAGGATAGGATAGGACAAGGAAGAGGAAGGACAGATCGCGCGCGGTCCGTAGCCCGTTTGGTAGGGTACTGCTCCGGCATTCGCCTGGTGTTGATCGGAGAAACCACGGAAAACTACCGACCAGAGCAGCCGGCCGCTAGAATTCTCCTCCAGGCAGCGACTGAATTGGACCTAGCTGAAAAGCTATTGTCGAAAATCCTGCCGCCGTCAGGACTGGAACCTAGGACCTCCCGGTCAGAGGCGCTGCAGTGACATCAGTTGATGCACTGAGCTACCGCTCCCGGTCCATCCATCGGAGGATCACTGCCACCTCCCGAGGGAAAAAACATGCACTACACGTACGGGACTACGACTTCAGCAGTTGACGCACCCGGGATCACTAACAATCAATTAATCACGTTCCGTGTACGTTTGCATTGTGAAAGAGGCCGTGTACTGTCGGCGCGGCCGTCCGGCCGGGGCGGGGGCCCCCCCTTCTGGCGGTGCAGGTGTGCTTCCGTTGGTCTCCTCCTCCTCCTTTTCCTCTTGCTCCGGCGGTGGCGGTGGAGGGTCCGGCCGCGTGCGCGAGCGCGAGCGCGTGTGCGCCGGCGGCGGGGCGGCGGCGGCAGCACCTCCGTCACGGGCGGCACGCCCGCCGCTCGACTGCAGGAACTCCTGCGAACGGGCACGCGCGGCGCGGGCGTGCGTTGAGGGCGACGGTCGCGGTGCGCCCGAGAGGAGTTTGAGCCCCGGGCGTCACGTGACGTCCTTAACTTTAATCATCACGGGACTAACGTCTTACTAAGGGACAACGTTCAGATGAGGTTTAGCAATTCCCACATTCCGTTATGCGTTATAACGGAATGCGTCAACCAGATGTTGGATTGAGTTCTAACATCCTGAGCTTCTAGCTGTTGGGTAGTTCCAACAGCCTAAGCTTCTAGCTTTTGGGTACAGTTCCAACAGCCTCAGCTTTTGGCTTTTGGGTATAGTTCCAACAGCCTGAGCTTCTAGCTTTTGGGTACGGTTCCAACAGCCTGAGCTTCTAGGTTCTGGGTACAGTTCCAACAGCCTGAGCTTCTAGCTTTTGGGTACGGTTCCAACAGCCTGAGCTACAGGATGTTGGAAAGAGTTCCAACAGCCTGAGCTACAGGATGTTGGACAGAGTTCCAACAGCCTGAGCTAGAGGATGTTGGAAAGAGTTCCAACAGCCTGAGCTACAGGAAGTTGGAAAGAGTTCCAACAGCCTGAGATACAGGATGTTGGACAGAGTTCCAACAACCTGAGCTACAGGATGTTAGGAGTAGTTCCAACAGCAACTATGTATTGGGAACTTAAAAGGGTTGGTGTTGGGACAGTTTCAGCAACCTGAACTAAGTGTTGGAAACAGAGGAGTACAAAGGTGGATAGTGGTACGGAGAGGGAGGTGGATCCCTATAGATGGAGATTCGTTCAGAGAGGAGGATGCTCCAGAGTGTGCTAGCAGCAGCGGGGGAAGCGTGTGTGGTGGGCAAGCAAGGCTACCTGCACGCGGCCGGCGTCCGTGGCCTCCTCGATGCGCGTCTTGAGCAGCTGCCGGCGCACGGGGTCGGCTCGGGGGCCTCCGCAGGGTGGGCGGGCGGCCGGGGGAGGCCGGCGATGGCACGGGTGCCGCTGCTGCTGGTGCGGCGGCGCCGCCCCGGCCACTTCGGAGTCCTCCGGCGAGGGCGGGAGCGAGGGCGGGGTCTTCTTGCGCGGCACCTGTGGCGAACGACGCAAGGATTGATGCTTACAAGTCTGTATCCCGGAAGAAAAGCGCACCATGTCGCAAAAACTTTATTTCTTTAAAACTTTCTTTATTTCTTCTTTCTTCTAAAACTTTATGTCACTACTTTATTTCTAAACGTCATGACGTATCTCAAGATTTCCTTATCTACTTTAAAAAATACAAAACATTGTTACGGAAAGTCATAAGGCAGGCTAAAATCATGAAGAATGATCAGGATATTTTGAACTCAAATAATAAAACAAAAGCAATGTGGAATGTAATAAAAAATACTACCAAATCAACTAGAAAACCCGTAGAGAATGTTGTTTTAAAATATAACGATATAAATGGGAACGATCCGGCAACAGTGGCTAATCTCTTTAACCAATACTTTTCGAAAATTGCTGCCGATCTCACTAAGGGTCTTCAGGCACAAAATTCAAAAAGCTAATTTTACAGGAGGTCAGTGGCGGCTCGTGGGTATTCGCACGTTCGCACGTGCATACCTAAATAAATGCGGTGCAATGTTTCTTAAACATTTCTTAACATGAGGGGAATACAAGTCCTCCCAGAGCGTTTTCGAAACATGGTATTTAGAGTATTGGGTATAGAAACTTGTACTTTTAACCTTAAATTTGTACAGCGAGTTTATGGAAAATACTCCATAGCAAAAGTGCGAGTAAAAAAGTTTCGAATCAATGTGTTTCTTGACACCCTTTGAAAAACGTTCTTGAAGTGCCGTATCATGTGGTAACACGACGCAAGTAGTAAATATTTCGGAGGGGTCATTGCCGAGCGAAGTCGTAACGGATGTTGTGAAAATAAAAGCGGTCATCCCTCGTTGGTGATAAATGGAACTATTCAACATGTTATCAAACTTTATAAGATGTCTTGTTTCTGTCATTATTTATGGTAATGAAATTATGTGCATGCTTGTAATGTCTGCCTGTATGTATGGACATGTGTGTGTGTGCGTGTGCGTGTGCGTGTGTGAGAGAGAGAGGGTGGGAGGAAGGAAGAAAGAAGAGAGGCGTTGCACACCCTAATAGTATGACCACGAGCCGCCACTGCAGGAGGTCCAAAAGAATGTTACGGTTATGATCTTTTCTCTCTTTTTTTGTTTTACACGCGACTGTTTTCTTCACTTCTGTGCATTAATTTTTATATTAGTCTCACTGATAAATCTTATTTATTTAATTTTGTCTCTCGATTTTCTGGGGATTCTGGTGACATGTCTGGGGGAATTTTGGCCCCGTTTTCTTCTATGTTCTGATGGAACATATTGCTTTTCAAAAACGTGTAAAGCGGTGTAACCTAGGACATAGTGTTTCATTCCACTGGAAAGAGCGGAAAGTGGTATGTAAGATGGCGTCAAAACCTCTATTTCGAAAAATTTGGACTTCGTGCGCTTTTCTTCCGGAATTCAGAAATGGAAAACGAAATACCAACACCGTTGCCGGTACCATTTAAATAAATATCCTAGAATTTCGCTTGAAACGAACATGCTCTAAAGCTGGGAACGAGCGTTTCGCACATCCAAAATAAATATCTTAGAAATTAACAATAAAATACAAATATTCTTCTATTTGCGAAAAAAAAAATTCGTCAAAAGATAAGTTACAAGAGATAGAAATTACGTATTTAAAAAAAATTAATATCTTCAAAAACGTTTCTTATTTTTACTTACAGATGAAAATGTGTCTAATATTTTATGTACTCACCTGATGATGCGTGTAACCAACGAGCAAAACTTCGTGATTGTAATGACAAGATTTTTATGACGAAATATCTTATTGTCAAAAGTAGAAGGATATTTGTTTTATTGTTGATTGTATTAGATAATCATCATTTCAAGATTTTTCGGTGGTTAAATATGTTCAAATTTTACCGAAAACAAAACTTATTGACCATCATGGGGCATAATGATCCGTCTCTCCAGGAACAACGTTAGTGACTGCACTGTAGCTAAGACTTTCACTGAAACTGAAATTTCCCAATCGAGCTGATTGGTATCGTGACTTTTTGAATTTAAAACGGATATTTTGATTTTACGGGAACGTTTTATAGTTTTATTTTCAAACTTTTGCCAAAACTGGCTCCAATTTTTTCTTTAATTTTTCTCCCCAGACAGTGCAAAGCACGCTTGCACTATCGATTTTTTGTGGAATTATCTAATTTTCGAAAATTACAAAAGTTAATTTTTTTCGGGGTCTTCCAACATCTACAATATGAAGGCTTTTTTTTTTTTTAAATAAAACCCGTTCTTCCAAATTTGACCTTTAAATGAGGTCATGCAAATTTTTATGAAAATGAGTAGTTTTCGCGCCACTGTGCGTGAAATGGAGGCAATTTAACTTTCTGAATTGCGTCAAAAACTGATCTATTTGTTTCTTTAAATATTTTCCACGGACGGAGCGAAGGACACTTAAAAAAAGGCCCAGGTCCGATTTGCGTTTAACTCAGAATTTTCGAAAGTTGCAAAAGCTACAAATATTGCGAGAAATCATGTGCTGTTATACCACCACCGATATTTTTTTTAGAGGGATGGCAGTCAGACTTGTCCGTTGTAGCACGTGAGAGTATTGTCAGGGGGCCATGCGTCCATCGGCCGCAGAGCACCGCTTTCTCGCGAAGCGTGAGGAATGGGGGAGGAGGCCGTGGCGGGGAAAGTGTCGTAAACGGCCGCGAGCGGAGTGAGTGCGCCACCGTCGCCTGCGGCGAACACGCGCCGCTCGCAATAAAAGAGGAAAGAAGACGGACACGCGATGAGCGCGATCTCTCCTCCACGTGCCCCGTGCGATTTCTTACCGGCACGCTGGGCAAGTGGTGGCATATTTTTTGTAAGAAGGCTTTATCGATATGGCAGTACTCTCCAAGCAGAGACTGATAGGGAACGATTTTCGAGAGTAGAGCGAAGTTTTAGTTCGGATCCCCTCTCCTCATAAATATTTTTGAAAAGTGAATTTAAAAAAAATTGTTGCATGAAGTTTTTAAAAAACTAAATTCGTAATGGGAATACTTCTTTGGAATGGTGCGGTCAATATGTGAGGCAGATAGGGAGAATAATTCAGAGAGAATATTGTAAAGAACACGAATAGTCTTCAAAAAATTAACTGTTTCAAACTTTTTTTGGAGGGGGAGCGAAATTCTGTAACGGTTTTGGATAAATAGAGGGGGGAAAGCTATTCTTGGGGGGATTTTGGCCATGTTCAATTGTGTAAATCATGTTCTGGTTATGCGCAAAGTTACCAGTATCTTTCAATCATTGATAAAAATCGGTTAGAATATGTTAATTCGATTTTAACTAAAACGTGTCTAAATGAAGGTTCCATCTTGCAGATGTTGCAAGAGATCATCAGAGATACAGTAAGAGCAGTCTTCACCAGAACATTCCATTCCTTTCACATCTTAGAAAGAGAAATCCTCTAATTGGCGAGTGTGCTCTGCCTGTAGTAGTTCCTCGAACTGGAATCCTTTTTCAGGATCTCAAATAGCCGACACAAGTGGGGAAACTGTTCTTCTGTGGCACAAGAAGTACTCTATTACTTTGCTGTAAATTTAATCATGCTAACTTCGACGGAAGTAAATGACTTTGTATCAGAATTGAAGAACCTTATAACTTTCGTTCCCCTAGGGAAAGAAAAGCACGATTTTTCGGTAGAAACTTTTCATTTCATTGTTCAGTTTACAAAACTCGAAATATGCCAGTTTGTTTTTTTCCGGAATACAGACAATGATTTGGTTTTTATCCTCATAATAGATGAAATTCTGTTCGAAGCTTCAGAACACAACTTGGCTTTTTCGCCCTATATGCCACCTATGTTGATGGTTTTCATTGACGAACATCAGAGTGGGAAATGCTCGCAACGTATTGGGTAGAGTCCGGTTTGGGGAGATGAATCTGAAGGTGACGTTCGTACGCTGTCCGTCAGGCCCATGATTTAGAGAGCTGCTCAAGCATTCGCCTGAACTGTACCAGGGAAACCCAGGAAATTTCAGATTGGCTCACGCGATAATTGGATTTTCCACAAACTCGCTAGTGATCACCACATTAAGGACATTTCTGGCGCCTGGATGGGAATGCGGGTTTCCCCAACCAGGTATCTCCCATCAGCGGGGTACCGACCCAGCCGGGACAAGCTCTAAACTCCCGACCAGTCTCCCAACATGTGTGGTAGTGTAGTGTATGTTAGTGTAAGTGTGTGTGTACGGGGTGAGATTAGGACAAGAAAAAGGTAGGAAAGATCGTGCGCGGTCCGTAGTCCGTTTGTTAGGGTACTGCTCCGGCATTCGCCTGATGTTGACCGAAAAAATCACGGGAAAATACCGATAGGAGCAGCCGGCCCCCAAAATGCATCTCCAGATAGCGACTGAATTCGACCTAGCTATCCGGCTAGTGTCGATAATCCTGCCACCGTCGGGACTCGAATCCAGGACTTCCCGGTCAGAGGGACTGTAGTGACATGAGTTGATGCCCTGAGCCCTTTCTCCCGGTAGTAGGTCGAATTCTGCCGTTGCCTGTAGAAGAATTCTAGGGGCAGGCTGCTTTGATTGGTAGCTTCCCATAGTTTCTCCGATCAATAACTGGCGAATGCCAGTGCAGTTCCCTAATAAACAGGCAACGGGCCGCATGCGATCTTTCCTTCCTCTTTCTTATCCCCTCTTCTCTCCTTGCATAGAGTTGCATGCACTACACTGCCACACGTGTCGGAAGCTTTCAGCTTGTCCCGTCCGGGACGGTATTCCGCTTAGGGGAGGTGCCTGGAGAGGGATATCCCACGCAAGCCGCGGTCGAGTGAGGCAGGAACACCGCCACCTCGCGGGTTAAAACATTCACTGATGGGACGAATAATCATAACAGTTTTTCATCACTCCATTTCGTTTGCGCATTTCATACCCGAAAACATCAATCAATCCAATTGTCAGGAGATCAACGATAAACCGGGAGAGGTGGCTCAGGGCATCAACTGCAGTCCCTCTGACCGGGAGGTCCTAGTTTCGAGTCCCGACGGTGGCAGGATCTCTCCGCGCGGAGCCTCTAACCGAAGGGATAATAGGCAATCACTACGACAGACGATGACTGGCTAGGTTAAAAGAGGGTTTATCCATCTCACGTTCGACGCCAGTTCGTAGTTATGTAGAACGATAACAAATTCGCATTTTATCCGTGACAGAAACATCCAACTGCGGTAACATCCGTGTCCGCATTATCGCATTTTCGGCTCGTCCGTTCCCCCCCTCCTGACTTTCCATCTGATTTCCGTCGCCCTCGCAGCCCCTTCCGGGCACTTGTCGCCGAGCTCATTTCGGCCGCCGGGGGGGGGGGAGACAATAAAAGTAGGAGAGTGCGCGGTGAGAGCGAACGAGCGCTAGGGGAGGGGGAAGAAGAGGCCAGCGTGCGCGGAGCTTTCTTCTTCTGCCGATGCGCGGGCTTTCTCGGAACAGATGGCTCTGCCCTGTAAAGCCTAGCCTGCTACATACAGTTTGGTCCAGAACGTGGTACAATTTCAGTTTGAATGAAATTGTCTCTGCGCTATACTCGTAATGCCCGTTGCTGAAGCCTACCCTAGTCTGCTTATCAAAAAAATCATACAAGAAAATGGCCTATTTCAGTTTGAATAGAGTTTGCTCGGTGCTATATGCTCGTTCATGCAGATTTTTTTTTAGTTTGAAAAATTGGTTCTGCGCTATAAAGCCCGTTGCTGAAGCGTACCATAGTCTGCTTAAAAAATCGTGCGAAAAAATGGCATATTTCAGTTCGAGTAGAGTTGGCTCGGTGCTATAAAGCTCGTTTATGCGGCTTACTACAGTGTGGTCCCAAAAATATTCCCTGAAAGTAAGTTTATTTCAATTTGCATGGAATTGGCTCTCCGCTATAAAGCCCATTCCTTAAGCCTACTGCAGCATGCTCCAAAAATAGCCCCTGCAAATAAATTGGCGTACTATTTCAGTTTAAATGTAATTTGTAGTCAAATGTGACTGTATTTTTGTGCTAGGCATAGCTTAATACACAATTACTAGCTTATTGAATTGTATTGATTTGATACATAGATATTTACGAACCTGAGTATATCAACAAGTGCATATTACCGACTTTAAGCACAGCGTAGCGTACAGCAATCGACAGCAATTTCTGGTTGGGGAAAACCCCGCTAGCCGACAGTAGGCCGGCGCCGGATCTCGCCATCCAGCGGGAGCAGATCACCGCCACCTCCCGAGGGGAAAACCCGCACTACACTTACGGGAGAAATGATCTCGGTAGTTGACGCGCTCGGAATCACTAACAACCGACCAATCGCCAGCCATCAGTTTCGACCTTTGAGCATGCGTAGCGTGATTGGCGCATGCGCAGTAGCTCAGAAGAGTGATCGAGATGTTGCTGTCGATTGCTGCATGCCGAGCCGTGCTTATATTTGGATTTTCGCAACGTGGCGGATGACAGTAGGTCTTTTTTACACCTCCCGCCGTATAAAAGGAATCTTGTTTTATTAATTCGCGAACGTCCTTCCCAACAGGACTAACGGCCTTAAACATGTGCTTATCACTGTTTAATAGTACATTATGAAACAATGATGTAATGATGGGTATTAATACACGCGTGTGATATTACGGTACGAGCGGGTATCGTAAACTTCACACGAGTGTATTAATACCCATTACATCGCGTTTCATGCGGTACTTTTTCCACGACTTTTGTAAGTTAAACTTTTACATTGAATCGTTTCGTGGCAGTCGACATGCAGGATTCAGCCAAAGGCACCTAGCGGACAGCTACCCTACCTGCCGCAGGTGACTGGTGTACCAGTCCGCCTGCGAGAGAATACAAAAGATGCGGCAATAATTCAACATTTTCGCTTATTTCTGGAGGTGCCAACTCCTCTGATTCACTAGACATTTCAAACTAAAGAATTGGCCGGCTTTAATGGACAAACACATGGCAGCAACATACAATACAAAATGACATGCATTCTGATCTTAACGTCAATAAAATGTCCCCTCTACCACTACCACTGCGTTAGTCAAATAGGATCAAAGTGAAACTACACTCTTATTTATTTTATGTAATATTCCTCATAAAAATTACTGATAAAATAAATAAAAACTAATAAACATAATATAACATTAAATGTCATTTTAATGTACACAATAAAAAAAAAAACTTTTACTAGAACGATTGTCAATGATTAATCAAGTATCAGTACGTGGTTTGTAAACTTCTCTGTGATTGGTCATGAACCTGTATCATTATGCAACGGGTTGCAGCCCTCAAATGACTGGATTATACAATGGGAGTAGAAAAAGATTCATTTTACAAGGCAGAAGGTGTAAAAATCCGCCAGGTTGCGAAACCCCAAGTATACCCCCCTCCCCCGCCTGAAACGAGCGAAGCGCACTGTACCTGCGGCCGCCCCTCGGCGATGCTCTTGTGCCGCTGGGCGAAGAAGTCCTTGGCCGAGGGCAGGCGGCGGCGCGGGGGCGGGGCGGGGACGCCGGGCGCCCTGCCAGCGGAGGCCCCCTGCTGCTGCTGCTGCTGCTGCTGCTCCTCCTCCTTGAGCACGTCGTCCAGCGTGATGTTCTTGAGGCGCAGCAGCTCGCCCAGGCTCACGGCCACCGGCCGGATGTCCAGCTGCAGCGGCCCGTCCGCCTCGTTGGCCGACGGCGACAGCGCCGTCGCCGGGGGGGATGGCGGAGGGGGTGGGGGTGGGGGTTGCGTGGGCGGCGGGGCTGATGCCTCCTGCGGGAAATGGAGCACAGATGTTCATGGTTGTTACTGTTCATGGTTGTTACTGTTTTATTTTTTTTTAAATTTTATTTTACGTCAAAAAAAAAACAGTTAAAAACTGCGTATGACGTGCTATGGGGAAAAGTGAATTGTGTGCACATTTTCAAATTTCTGTGATCCCTACACTAAGTCCTATACTACTTAAATTTTGAATTTTTGAAAGGGAGAAAAAAACAAACAAAAAGCTCCCATGTAATAAAATCTATTTTAAAGAATAAATAAGCAATAAATATTGAATTTTGAAAGGGAGAAAAAAAAACTCCAATGTAATAAAGTCTATTTTCAAGGATAAATAAGCAATAAATTTTGGCTCTTATTACTTCCTGCCGCGACAACATGGAAACGATAATTTGAATATTTGTATTTCCCACTGAATTCTAGAAGACGTGCACAGAAAATGAAGTTACATTTATGTCCAGAAGCAAAACAAGGCGCCATCTCAGCATTTGCTCAATGGATCAGGGAAACTGGACGAAAAACCTGATCGAGATGGGGGTCATTGACCCGGAAGCTGTAGTACAATGGTTGTTACAGGTTGTTTATACTCATTTATACAGTCCAAATGGTAAATAATGCATTATGTATCATTGTTAAAATTAAATGTTACTTTTCTTGTGATGCTCAGATAGCTCTAATTGTATAGAAACAGTTATGCAGCAGAAACGATATCACTTGGGATTTAAACTTTTCTATTGAATTTAATCGTTTAATGTCATCTGGCAAAGTGTTGTAAAATAATGTACATGTATTGTATGTGAATTTTTTGTAATGAGCTGTTGATACTGTCACCTGATGAATATGATTTCTACGTCGAGTGTTATAGTAATAGACTTCGGCATTTTCTGAAAAAATATTCTGTAAATAAAATGTGCTGTTCACGGTTATTACTGTTGTGGGTTATTACTGTTGTGGGTTATTACTGTTGTTGGTTATTACTGTTGTTGGTTATTACTGTTGTTGGTTATTACTGTTGTGGGTTATTACTGTTGTGGGTTATTACTGTTGTGGGTTATTACTGTTGTGGGTTATTACTGTTTGGGTTATTACTGTTGGGTTATTACTGTTCGTAGTGGAGGTGGTTGTTGTTTTGCGAATGCGCCAGGCTCAATATGAGGGTAATGTATTTTGATGGTACGAATGGAAATATTCAGATTTTGTTTAGCGTTTACTTTCTCGTGTATTACATACTGTACATAGTATAGACTAAGTTGCGTAATACTACAATGAAGAATGGCGGTTTTTGACTGAAAAACTTGTTTTGTGGATCCCTGATACCGAAAAAATTGATAGTTTTTGTTCTTTGATGATGTAAGTTGCCTTATGTATCACTTTGTGTAATAAGAATTAATGTTTTGAAGATTCTTAATGGACACTGAACAATTAATTGAAGATATTATTTTATACAATAAAGAATAAATAAATAGCTGGTACTCTAAATACCATCAATATATTCGTTTCAGTATTATTTTCTTTCATTTTAAAAAATGGCATCTCATTCAATATTTTCTGCTGACTTGTGTGTTTTTAAAGAGATATGTGTGCAAGCAGGTTTCCTTATTCACCTTATCGGTTCGATATGTTTCCAAATCATTGCTTTGTTTTCAATGAGATTGGAATACAAATTTCAGTTTAAAATTTTTCCAAAAAATGTATCTCGAATCGAGTTGCAAAGAAAGGAAAGTTGGTCTCCGCACTTACCTGTTCGGGCGTGGGCACAGCGGCGGGCTTAGGCGGCGGCGGTGGTGGGGGCGGGGGTAGAGTGGGCAGCAGGGCTGGCGGCCTGGCAGGTGGAGCCGTCGGCATCAGCACGTCCTGCGGGGGCGGGGTGGGGCGAGGGCGGTGGCGAGGGCGGTGGTGGCGGGGCCGGCGGCGTCTGTGAACGTAGTATTCATAAATTTTTTTATTTATTTATTTTACGTCAAAAA
Source organism: Teleogryllus oceanicus (assembly GCA_964035755.1). Taxonomy (NCBI): domain Eukaryota; kingdom Metazoa; phylum Arthropoda; class Insecta; order Orthoptera; family Gryllidae; genus Teleogryllus; species Teleogryllus oceanicus. The sequence goes on from CAXIVR010000013.1 coordinate 32,518,364, forward strand.
AAAAACAGTTAAAAACTGCGTATACGTGCTATGGAAAAAAAAAACTCCCATGTAATAAAATCTATTTTAAGCATAAACTACATAAATTTTGAATTTTGAAAGGGAGAAAAAAAAAAAAACTCCCATGTAATAAAATCTATTTTCAAGGATAAACAAGCAATAAATTTTGAATTTTAAAGGGAAAACTCCCATGTAATAAAATCTATATTCAAGGATAAATAGCAATAAATTTTGAATTTTGAAAGGGAGAAAAAACAACAAAAAAAACTCCCATGTAATAAAATCTATATTCAAAGATAAATAAGCAATAAATTTTGGCTCTTATTACTTCCTGCCGCGACAACATGGAAACGATAATTTGAATAATTGTATTTCCCACTGAATTCTAGAAGACGTGCACAGAAAATGAATTTACATTTATGTCCAGAAGCAAAACAAGGGGCCATCTCAGCATTTGCTCAATGGATCAGGGAAACTGGACGAAAAACCTGATCGAGATGGGATTAGGAGAGCTGCATATAACGCGTGGAAGAGTGTTGAGAATGGAGCAATTTCACGTCATTGAAATATTAGTATAAGAATATTGTGTCCGTCGATTCTCCTTGGGGAATATTATTTGTTCTACAAAACACTATCCTTCACTGAGAAAAAACATTTGTTTCCAGACAACACCGAGGAACTGAGGAATTTAACAGAAATATTTAAAAATGACAATCTCTCCTAAAAAAACAACTCGCATAAAAAAAAAACAACCAAAAAACTAAATATTCCTCAGGTGTTGAACTGGATTGTTAGAGACTGTGAGGCTGAGGTCCTTAAATCATCATCCTCTGAAGCCTTATAACTATAGTTCTGAATGCTTTCCAGGGTCTGTTTATTGCTCTCACGTGCGATCGTAATTTTAACTTTCGTTATTATCTCCGTTTTCCAACAAACTGAAAGAAGCTGCAGGAATTATAATTAGAAAATGAAAATATTTAAATTGTGCGAGTCTGGGAATTGCGGGAGTCTCGGGCATTGCGTGAGACTTCCATTTTAACAAACATTCAAAATATAAATTTTTAAGTCTAATGTGGAAGTTGACCTATGCTCAAGTTCAAATTCCCATTACCCGGCCCAGCACCGGCGTATGTAAATTGGGTACCAAAGGAGAAAAAAAGAGTTTATCCCATATGTAAATTTGGGACCGACTCAGAGAAGAGCATCGGTAAATTGGGGACCAACTAATACCTCAGCCCCTTCCTGATAAAAGTGAAAGGTGACACTTTATTTTCGAAGAACATTTTCATAACCATTATTTTTAAACACAACTCCCCAGTTTTTCAGAGTTCAGACTGGCATATTTCTTTCGAAATATGGTTGGGTTAAAGTTGATTTTCATTCATTTGAATCATTCGTTTATTGAATAAATCTTGCTTATCATGTCATTTTTATAACCCCCCTTTTTCTCAGCTCCAATTCTATAACGCTGGATATACAATTTAGACACTCTTCTAGGGCATTTTTTACTTTTCATTTTGATGTAGGAGCGATTGTGGGAGATTTTCAATAAGGCTGGACTGCAGCGTGGCGGTGGAGGTTCCCTTAATTCGCTTAGGTTCTCCATCAGACTTTTTCCTTATCTGGGTTGATTTGGTCCCCAATTTATTATTTAGAACTAGAAAGGTAAGTTTCCCGGGAAAAGTTGAAGTGATTATTTGGTCGTTAATTTACATTTAGAAATAGAAAGGTAAGTTTCCCGGGAAAAGTTGAAGTGATTATTTGGTCCCCAATTTACATTTAGAAATAGAAAGTAAGTTTCGCGAGAAAAGTTGAAGTGATTATTTGGTCCCCAATTTACATTTAGAAATAGAAAGTAAGTTTCATGAGAAAAGTTGAAGTGATTATTTGGTCCCCAATTTACATTTAGAAATAGAAAGTAAGTTTCGCGAGAAAAGTTGAAGTGATTATTTGGTCCCCAATTTACATTTAGAAATAGAAAGTAAGTTTCGCGAGAAAAGTTAAAGTGATTATTTGGTCCCCAATTTACATACGGTCCCCATCGCAGCGGCACTCACCTGCTCGGGCGTCGGGGGCAGCGTGGCGGGCGGGTCGGTGGGCGGCGGCGGCGGCGCCAGCGTGGGGCGGCGCGGGGGCTTGGTGCGGAGGGACGCGTAGCCTCCGGCAGGGGGCTCCTCGGGCCCCGCCGGGTACGGGAAGCCCTCGTCGGCCGGCGGGAGCGGCGGGGGCTTGGGGCGGCGCCGGCGTGGTGGGGGTGGCGGCGGCGGCGGAAGGTGCTGCGGGTGGCGGTAGTCGCCCGAGTGCGAGCCGTAGCTCTCGCCGCTCAGCGGGTCGTCGTCGGGGTCCTATGAACACGGGCGTGGGGTTGGTGCGCGTAGAGGAGCTAACGCCCATTCACAATGCAAACACAAGCTCAACACGTGAAGTCGCAGGCTTCCGCGGCCAGAGTCGTGTAAATCTTGGCTGTCCAGGTGACGCCGCTTCGAAGGCTGTGTTGCCGACGTTTCCACCAATTTTTCTTGTGGTCTTCCTCAGGGCTGTTGTGCCCTGAGGAAGCACAACAACCCTGAGGAAGACCACGACAAGATGGTCGAAACGTCGGCAACACAGCCTTCGACGCGGCGTCACCTGGACAGCCAAGATCATTTACATAAGCGTAACACATAGACGTAAACATTAAGTTGAGTGACTAAAGCAATAAAATACGCACAGTAATTACGGAACTAATGATCACTAACCCGGAAACACTAATCAATAAACTCCCGCGATAAAACATACACAGTACTTACGGGAGTATTGACCTTAGGAATTAACGCAGTCGAAAACGCTAATCAATGAAATCCCGCGATAAAAGCGAGTTTGGGAGGGCGGGCCGTCCACGTCCGCGTCCAGGGGCTCCCCGGAAAAATAACCTTACCAATTGTCGCAGTCGGATATATTTCGGCCGAGGCGGCGCGCACTCACCTGGTACCTGGGCGGCTTGCGGCGTCGCCCGCCGCTGCCTCCGCCGCCGGGGCGGCGCGGCCTGGGCGGCAGGGGGCCCGGCCCCGTCCGCCCGGCTCGTCCAGCTCGAAGGGGCGCGGGCGCGGACGGCGCGCGCGTGGCCTGCGCGGAGAAAGGGGGCGGCGCATGATTGGATTGAATTGAATTGAATTGAATGATGCCTTATTTTACGTGGCGAGACTCAGGCCATGAGGCATGCTCTCCCGTCTGACCACGCAAATTTCGTTACACTTTCACCAATCATGGGAGAAAGAAGGTATTACTTGGGCGGCGAAACAGGTGATTTGAAATTAGCTCAGAGGCATCATTTAGGTTTGAGGATCTTTTACATGCAGTAAATGTACTAACATGGGACAGCCGGCTTTACTTCCCCTCCGAAGGAAGGCGTACGAAGGATTTTTTCGCCTTTAAAAATCCACCGCTTCGAACCCGCAAACTTCGGTGTAACAGTCCGATACGCAGAAGGTATTACTTGGACGACGAAACAGGGGTTTGAATTTAGGTGATACGCTAACCGTTACACCATCGCCGCCGCTCGTCCATGTTGGTGTGGAGAATTGGAAAGTGAATGATGGAAACGGTCATGATGTGGATGATGTTGGTTATTGTAATGCAGATGGTAATAATCACCTTAGAGCAGGGCCTATCTTCGTATTTCGCACGTGGAGAGGCTGTCAACGTATGCGCCGCGCCGTAGGCGTAGGATCGTTTCTTCCCTCCCCGACCCCTCCGAAGGTGAACCCAGGAAGCGTTGACACCTCGATGTGATAGGAGCGTTCAGAATATTCGGGATATGTTTTGTATCTTGAAATACTAAAATCCCTTCCCTTCCCCGAGCGCGCGCTTGCTGGTGGAGCGCTGCGTGACCTTCTGTGGCGGTGGGTTACATTCAAAATATCCGTTAAGAACTGGTCGCAAAAGGAACAAAATTTCTCAAACAAATCCTTATTTAACATATGACGTATATCATTTTTATGATAGACTGAAAAAATATATATAGTTCCATTTGAAAAAAGAAAACAAAGTTACCTCAAATATCTCGTAAAATACTAGTGATAAAATAGAAATAAATACACGTATCAGTTGGAAATTTTTTTAATTATTAAGGCCCTAGAACGCTTCGTTTATTAGTTATTTAACAATATATCCGACCGAGTGATGCGGGTTGCATTTAACGTGAATGTTTAGATGCGTTTTTTTTTCAACAAATTCTGCTCTTTTTTATAGTCAAATGTAATTTGTCACGTCTAAGTGAAATTCTCCTTCTTTAAAGACCTCATTTATAAGTATTGGCTGCGTGTGAGAGCCGCAAAAGGTATTTTTGTTATTTACGTTAGTAAACACGCACTTAGCTCCTTAGCAACCAACCATCTAAATACTGATTTAAGAGCGCGTCCATAGCAACGGCCGCTTAAATATTTTTAATGGACTCTCGATCATTTTAGCGGCCGTTGCTATGAACACAATGGACTCTCGGGTTTAGATTCTGCTTGCATTAGTAGAAAAAACATTCAACTGTCTGATCACAAACAAAGCATCCAGTACCACCAACCCTTGCTACGGAAAATCAAGAGTAATGACAATTCTGAACTCGCAAAAGTGATAAGTTTATTTTTAATAAGCGATAAACTAAAATAACAAAAATCATTGTATGTAACTCGTCCTCTAGCCGGAAGGGTTAACTACTCGGCTTCGCTATCGCTCCGCCTCGCAGTTAACCTTCCGGCTGCGTCCTTAAAGACTCGTTTAGAGGACTCGTGCCATAAATATCTATTATCTCCTGAAAGAATATAGGGGAGGAGAGGTCTCACCTGACAGGCGGCCGCTCGTCATCATCGAAGTGGTCACCGCGCAGGCGCGGGCCGGGCGGGCCCGCCCCTGGCGGCGGCGGCGGCGGCGGCAACCCGCTCCTCCCGCGCGGGGGCGGCCTGCCGTCGTCGGCCCCGCCCCCTTCGGCCAGCTCCTCGTCGTCCCAGGCGTGCGGCAGAGGCGGCAGCGCGGTGGGGCGCTTGCGGCGGCGGCGGCGCCGGCGGCGGCGGCGCGGGGCGGCGGCGGGCCGTCGCGGTAGCCGCCGCCCCGCGGGGGCGTCCAGGCCGTCGGGGGCCGGCGCCGTCGCGAAGGCCCCGCGCGCTTCCGAGCCAGACGCCACGGCGTCGTCCGGCATGTCCTCCCACTCCTCCCATTCCTGTGCGGCAGAACAAGGAAACTGGTTGATTATTTTGTGTATTGGTCACGTGCGTCTATAACCCCCCCCCCCTGTTAACATGCAGTACTGCAGGTTTGTTAACTGCGCTTGTACGTTAAGCAATTTAACATCCACAGCAACATTCTTAGTTACGTAAATAAACAGCCATCGATTCATCGCAAGTCAGACGTTTATTAACAAAAAACATGGTGGTGTACAAAACAAATCAGATTCGAACAATTCAGATTAAAAGTAACTCCTATTAGTTTTGGGGATAATTATTGTTAATCGTAATATTAATAGTACTATTAAAAATGTATATTAGGTAAATTAACCTCATTTTCCTGGAATTCCACCGAATGAAACGCTTCTCCGGTAATCATATTACTGACGATGTGAAGATGTCGCTTCTGGAAGTCGCGCCAACTTCCTCTCCGAACGTCATTTCTTTAGGTATCTTTAGGTTCAGGAGAATTATTTCCATCCTTCCTTTCTCGAACCAAGTTATATGAATATTGTTTAAATAGATACATTGCAAGCAACACCCCACAATATCGTTTTAACGTGCCACAGAAATAGAATTCATTCCGTTACTTTCGCAGTAATTTAAATTTTCGCGTAAATGGCTCCTCTAATTTCGTTTGACCTCTGCAGTAATAACACTCGTAACAATTATAGGTACGCTAATAGCTATTACGGGCGCGACAACCGCTCGGTTACTATGGTCATTATTAGAGGACAGATTTTATGGCGATCCTCTCGATCCTGGAAAGTTACACAACTTCTATCGAATTCCGTATCGAAGGCAATAATAAGCAATTCAGTAAAAAATAATATAAATCTTTACGTATTGTAACGAATATTGCTTCATCCGCCGGCGCCACCCCGAGCCTGTGATCGCTGGTTGCGTCATTTGCCGGCGCTACCACGAGCTGCCTGTGAGCACGGGTTGCATCACCTGCCGGCGGATTATTCCAGAAAGTGCGCGGTGTCCGGATGGTTCTGGATTGTCTTGAGTATAAATACGCGACGGCCGGCGACCGCGAGTCAGTATTGAGTCCGCAGTGGAAGCTGAACTGTGAAGTGTGTGCATCGGGGTGAATAGCTGTGCAGTGATTGTGCTCAGTGATGTGAACCGTGATCAGTGCATCGTACTGTGGTCGGTGACGTGAACTGTGACCAAGTGCATCGAACTTTGATCAGTACAGTGAACTGTGGCCAGTGCTTAGGACTGTGCGAGTGTGTAAGAGAAGAGTAGTGTAAATAAATAATCAAGAGAAGAGTAGTGTAAATAAATAATCAAGAGAAGTGTAGTGACAAATACTAAAGATAAGTGTAGTGTAAATAAATAATCAAGTGTTTTCAGTGATTGTGTTAAGAAATAAAATAAAGGTTTTTGTTAAAATAATACGAGACTTTTAATTCACCACCTAGAAACGTAACAGTATCATCTTCCTTTCTCATTTAGATTAGTAGCTCTTTCTGGGCCTCGAGCCTCCACTGCCACTAAAAGACAAAACACGACCGTGTTTCGAAGACGACGGTGTTCGTCTTGTCCAGATTTCCAGATGTGCTTCCAGCTGGATCAAGATCAGTGTCTGGAGGAAAAAGGAAAATAATCATGAAAAAGGAAGAAAAAGACAAAAGTAGAGCTAAATGCAAAAAAGGATCAGAAGCTAATGTAAGCAAAATAATGCTAAAAAGTATATTAAAAGCATTCAGAAGTACAAGTAAGTGATTCCTGATGTTAAGAATAATAAAATCGTAATAATAATTAAAAGGTATTTTGCCGACCTTCCGGGCTCTGATGATATCGATGATGAATAGAGCGGAAAGATGCACATTGAGAAGTACCAAAGAAAGCCGTGTTCAAACCCTCAAAATAAGTCCCTAGCGAAGAATGTGGAGAATTAATTGGCAAAAATTGGTCACGAAAAGAATATTAGGAAGAGTAGGGAAAGAAAAACTTATTAAAAGCAACATATGAGAGAAAATGCTGGTTACGTCGTGTTTTAAACGGGACAAAGTTCTAAAGGAAGTTCTAGATCTGGAAATTCTTGAAAAGAAAAAGAAAGAAGAAACAAGAGGAATCTAAATATTGGATGATCTGAAGTTCTAAAAAAAGAAAGCTTTACTATGAACTAAAAAGAACGAGAAAACGTCTAAAAATTGGAATTGTATGTTGCAAATTGGTTATAAAGTGAAGAACAGCACGGATACATCGCCATGCATCACGGATCAAAAGGAATGCTTCGGACAAAATAATTCAGTAGTAAGTGTTTGACAATAAGATCACTATCCCAGTAAGGTCATAAACAAACACAAATTTGTTTTGACAATGCAGCGCAAAAAAATTGAAAACATTATTTTTAGTTCATGGAGTTGTTTTCGCATGAGGTGGATACTTTATTCTGGAATTGAGGAATTGTTTTGTTAGATTTCAAGATATTTTGAGGCGGAAAGGTATATTCTCTGCACATTCGTGGTTTCACTGGAACTGGTGAGTGTTTTAGTTTTAATGCTAATTAATTGTCTATTCTATTTACTTTGCTTTTTTAACTTTTCTAGAATGGTATCTAAACATTTCTGTAGGACTGAGTGTATTCGAGTACTGTAGTGCTGTAGTATAGTACATACATACTATGTATTTACTCAGAAAGGATGTAGTCCGTAAACGTAGTTCTGGGAACTGCATTGAAAGTTCTGAGCTATTGTTTTTGTCCTAAATCCGTTTTTTAGAGATGCAGTAAATCTTGTTTGATCCGGCGGAATGTAGAATTAAACAACTATAATCCACTGTGAAGTGTAATATTAGCCTGACATGCATGAACTCTTCCCCTACGTCTTATGAATACTGTTGATAAAAAGTCTCATATTAAGCATTTTAGTGTCATACTCTTCAGTACTGAACTACAGCTCTTTGAGATATGTTAATTGAGAACAGTAGCAATGTTGGCATAATCTACGGTGATGCATTGCACTGTGTCGATTGATTTATTCCGGGCACGTCAGGTGCTAGGGCTATTAGTCCTGGTAGTATCGTGAATGTTTTGATTCCTGGATGTGGCCGTGTTCCTTCACCACTGAATAGTGAGATCCCTCACCGACCTACAAGTCGTGTTGCTGGAAATTTCCCTCCCTGGGTGTCTCCCACCAGCAAGGCACTGCCTCAACCCGTTTAAACTCTAAGCTCCCGACATGTGTGGTAGAGTAGTACATGTGTGTGTGTGTGGATGTATGTGAGTAAGGGATGAGGATAGGCCAAGGAGGAAAGAACGATACCGCGCGGTCCATGGCCCTTTCGTTAGGGATTGCTCCGACATTCTCCTAGAACAGCCAGCCGCTAGACTTTCCCTAAGACAAGTGCTGAATTCGACCTACAATCTAGTTTCAACAATTCACCACCGCTCGAACCTTAGGACCTCCGTTTCAGAATCGCTGCAGCGTCAGTGGGAATGTTGGCTCTGAGTTGAACTCCGCCGGCATTTTAATTTTCTTGATTTGCACAACGAAAAAAGTATCTTGTTTAAAGCTCTATGAAGGGGGGAGGCAGAAAAATTAGTTAAATCTTTTCACGAAAATTCTTTTCAGAGAAATGATCTGAATCTTCACCATCCTGACAAGACTTTTTCATGCTTTCTGCGATCAATACCAGGCAAATGCGCGAGTAGTATCCTAAAAAACGGGTCACAGACCGTGCTCATTCTTTCCTTCCTCGACGCTCTCCCTTCCTCTCTCCTTACACAACTTGTGGAATTAATGATACAAATTATGGATTTTGTATCGCTGGAATCGTGACAGCGTGCGTTTGTTTTCGATTCAAGACGTTTAATAAACCTACTTTGTGAACTAGCCGTACTGAGCGCAAACTACATATCGAGACCTCAAAACGTTTGGAAATATTTTGGATATAGGTTTTTACAGGGCATCATCTTGCGAACGTGGTAGCTCCTCACCCTATTGTTTAATATACCATATAAATACAAGATTTAATTTGTAACCGCCACCAAGAGCAGTGATTTTGTTGCTATAAAAGATAATCGCTATGAAGGATTAAAACGCTATTTACTAGTTCGAAGTAGATTAAATGGCTCATTATTATACATAATACGAGTACAATGAATAGAGACTTCGTAGAAAGACTCTTTATTATAGCCTATGTAATAAAGAGTAGTGCCGGTTAATAAAGTATATACCACTGCCGAAGGCAATCTAACCTACATTAGTATTGCCAAATTAAGAACATAAAAAATCGTAAATAAAACGTAATCGTAAAACTAATCAGTAACAGTGGTGTGTTTGCGAGGCGAGGGAAGAAATGACGACGTCAGTGGCGGTGGCGACTACCTCCTTAATATTCAATTTTCGGAGGTACCATAAGTAACCGCTTAACACAGGTTTTCACTGCTGCTTCACTGAATAGACGTCGGCTTCTACCTCTAATTTTCAATTTTTGCAGGAACCATTAGTAACCGCTGAAGACAGCTTTATTCTTCAGTAAGTAATAATCAGTGACAGTAACGTGTATGGGAGGCAGGGCAGGAAAAGTTGGCATCGGTGGCGGTGGGACCAACTCTTTAATGGACAATATTTGTAGGACTATTCGTGGGTACTTAAGGCGCGATTTTACTGCACTGACAAGGGTGTGTATAGCGGGAGAGAGGACAACTGATGTCACTGCAGTCCCTTTGATTGGCAGGTCCTAGGTTCCAGCCCCGACGTTGGCAGGATTTTCGACACTAGCTTGTCAGCTCGATCTAATTCAGTTGCTCTGTGGAAGAGAATTCGAGCTGCCAGCTCCTGTGATTGGTAGTTTCCCGTGGTTTCTCCGATCAACGCCAGGCGAATGCCGGAGCAGTACTAACAAATGGGCCATGGATCGCGCGCGATTTTTCCTATCTCTTCCCTGTCATATCCTCACCCCTTACAATCACTTACACGAATATGCACTACACTACGACACATGCCGGGAATATGGTCGGGAGCTTAGAGGTTGTCCCGACTGCGGCGGTTCCTCGCTGGTGGAAGATACCCGGTAGGGGAAAACCGCGCTAGCCGACGCTAGATCAGCGACGGATCTCGCCATCCGACGGGGGAAGAAGACCGTCACCGCCTGAGGAAGAACATGCACTACACCTACGGGAATACTGACCCTAGTAGTTGACGCGCATGGTATCTCAATCAATCAATCATGTGGTGTATGTGCGCGGCAGGCCAGATAATGCAGAAGGCGTCGTCGTCGGGTGTGGGGTCGGGGAGTGTGGCCGGGCTGGCGCGGCGCAAGCAGAGGCAGGAGCGGCGGCTGCACTGCGGGCTGTGCCTGTGCCTGGACTTACGCCGCGCCGCCGCCATCCTAGGCGCGTTCGACACCGCGCGCGCCTGCCTCGTCCTGCTCTGGTTCATCGTCGTCAACAGGTGCGCCCTTGCCCCCGCCCATTCAACTCGCAAAATCGTAAGGGGTTTATGGACAAGAAAGCCTGGCTCGCAAATACCAACCACTAAAGGCGGCAATGCTCGAGCAAGCCTGGCTCGCAAATACTAACCGGTAAAGGCGGCAATGCACGAGCAAGCCTGGCTCGCAAATACTAACCACTAAAGGCGGTAATGCACGAGCAGGCCTGGCTCGCAAATACCAACCGCTAAAGGCGGCAATGCACGAGCAAGCGTGGTTGGCAATTCCCACTGTTAAAGCTGCCACACACGATCGATCCCGGCTTGCCATCCCTAATGGCCATGGGCGGCCACACACGTGCAAGCCCATCTCACAAACCCAATGGCTAAATTGTGCCCCTCACGAGGAAGACCTCACAAAACTCAAAGATCTGAGGCTGGCGCACATGAGCAAGCCCTGCTTGCACCAGTGACTTGGAGCTATCACATACAAACATGCTTGGTTTACAAAGCGGCTTGCGTGTCGATCTTCCTCGGTTTTGGTGACATTAGGGTTGACAGATGTCCTGGAGCAATGGATTGGAGTCTGGATGTGGTTTGGGGACAGAGAGTTGCAGCCTGGGAACAATTCGGGCATTGGCTTTACAATGGCCGGCGCAATGCACGCTTACGAGACTCGTCTGAGCGGAAGAACTATTATTTCTCTTGGCAACGAGCGGATTTTATTCTCTAGTGAAATAATATTAATTTTTAAACTTAATAAATGTGCTACTGAACCATGTGCCAAAATCAACTTGTTTATGCATTCCATATTCAACATGTGCGTGTTTCCACCCGTCTCAAAGTCTAAATCAATTTAAGAGGCTTAAAGACGACCGAGCATGGTTCGCAAAATCTAATGGCTAAAGACTGGCGATGGGAATTGCTGCAAACATCGACAGGATAAGCAAGCCTGGCTACCGTGGGATGAAGTTAAAAGTGATAAAATTGCACATTTGTCACGATCAGAAATATAACTTTAATTCAGTAATGTATGGGGAATTGAAATTCCCTGTGAATATCGTAATGCGTAATAGTAAGTTGTCGTTTCATTACGCTTCTTTTTATCAGTAAATTTACTTAATAGTGACAATTCTGACGACGATGGAACCAAATCAGGATCTATCGCTTTATTTGCTTGAGAATGACCGGCATACAGAAACTTTTCCCCCGTTAGTGCTGTTACTCAATTTTTTTAAGTGCATGACATCATTTAAGGTCCGAAATTGGGGGATAAATTGCATCTAGAAACAAATTTTTGGAGTCAATACTGGAGGTGGTGGACACGTTCGAAAATCAATTGAACCGTTTGCAAATTTTCAAAATGTCACACTTTTGAAATTTTTAATGAAAATCGGAAATATATCATATTTATATATTCATCTCCTTGTATTGGAACAAAAAATATAAAGAATAATTACTACAATCTTTCAGATACATTTGGAAATGTCGCAGGGACTTCATGGAAAGTGCCGGACCTTAATCGCGAGGTGTATGCAAAGTCATTCACTCGTATTAAACGAACATTGAACGCGGATTGTACGACAGAAAAATCGAAGTAGAAGGGGCATTTGCACTCTCGAATGTTAAAGCAATCGAAAGAACTATCGAACTTCTGCGCATGCGCAGTTCAAGTTTCGCATCACTTTTATCTGCACATGCGCGGAAGATCGAGATTGCAGTCGATTGCTGTCCGCTAAGGAGTGCAGAAACTTCCTAGTATTATTGAAGTGATTCTGATACACTATATATATAGTATAGGACAGAAATAAAAGGCTAGATAATTCTAAAAATTTCGCAATTATTGATCAAACTTAATTTTTAAATTTCTGATACTTGGTGTATTTTCCTTTTTTATTTTTTGTTGTTATTTTTTTTTTTTTTTTTTTTTTTTTTCTATTATCTTCTCTTTCTTTTGTCCTCTTCTTTCCCTCTCTTTTGTCCTCTTCTTTCCCTCTCTTTTGTCCTCTTCTTTCCCTCTCTTTTGTCCTCTTCTTTCCCTCTCTTTTGTCCTCTTCTTTCCCTCTCTTTTGTCCTCTTCTTTCCCTCTCTTTTGTCCTCTTCTTTCCCTCTCTTTTATCCTCTTCTTTCCCTCTCTCCTCTTGTGTCCGCATCTGTGATTGCGCCTTCGCTCCTGCGCGCGTGGGCGTGGCCGGCAGGAGCCCGAAGCCGGGCGTGCTGGGCTACGGGTGGGCGGGGCAGCTGCGCGCGCCGCTGCTGCCCGGGCGGTGGGCGAGGGCCTGTTCCTGTGCTACGGCGCGGCGCGGCGACGCGCCACCGCGCTGCTCGTGGCCAGGGCCTGCGTCGCCTTCCTCACCATCTCCTCCCTCGCCTTCTTCTTCGTGCTCCTCCCCGGCACGCCCTACTACGGATGGATGTGGGTGCGTGCGTCAACACTGTTAACGCCGGCCACACACGAGCGGTAAATGACGGACGTTAAGGTGTATCCGTGGTAGCGCTGTAGGGACGCGTGCGGCCCGTGGTGCACTAGTGACGTCCGTCGCGTGGTAGCAAACGGACGTTAACTGCTATAATGCGTGCGTTGTTTCTGATGTAGCTTCTTAGACATCCGTGGCGTGCAGAACGAAATGCATTGGTAGCGGACAAAACGGTATGCATGGAGCGACATACGTTATATGTACGTTAAACACCATTAAACAATCTGCATATGTTTTACCGCTCAGGAAATGAGTTGATTTGACTCTGAAATATTGACTAATGAAATGCCTATACAAGAATTCTTTTTCGTGGTTTAGCACACCTCACGTTGGTATTTTGAAGTTCAATATGATAATGTAATTTTGATAGCAATTCTCTGAATGGCGGCTGGGGCATTCAGAAATAATTGAATACCCCACCGTTATTGCATAAAATCTGTAAGAGAGTGTAAAATGTTCCCTTCAAAAGCCTCTCACTATTAATGGGACGAACCCTATTTTCAAGCCCTATCTTTTTTTGTATCTCGTTCCAATGTAACACACAATCGCTAGCATCCATGTTTGGCGGTTACAAGACCACAGGGCGAATGACGTGCGTTGCGCGGCGGTGATCGTGCCCGTGTGGTCTGCCAACCTACGGGCGTGAAATAGACGGATGTAATCGACGGACGTTTTGCGAACGACGGACGTTTTGCGAACGACGGACGTTTTGCGAACGACGGACGTTTTGCGTGTGACGCTAGCGTAAGGAGATGAGACTCAAGACCGTTGTTGGAGGCATGTTGGTATGAAAAACGTCGGCAGCTAATCGATCACACGCGGATTAGATTCAGCAACATCACGTAGTGAATGAATTTATCTCTTACTGAAGGAACCCCACCATCCCTCCAACACCGGAGTTGTCTTCTTACAATCGTCGTGGTTATGAGAATCTATTCTGCGGTATTCATTGAATCGATTCTATGATATCGTTCAATGAATCGATTCTAGGGTATCGTTCAATGAATCGGTTCTCTGTGGACGTTCAGGGAATTGATTCTTTGCAGTTTTTCAAGGATTAGATTCTTCAGGATTGAACGTCGTAGATTATTTAAGATTTGATCTCGATTATTTCGAAACTCAGCCCTTCAGTTATCGGGTTGAATAAATCGAATCTCCAATTTTCATACTCCAAGACATGTCCATGCTCTCTAATCTTAAGTCATGTGGAGAGTCATCTTACGTCTTCCAGAGGTCGGCCGAACCAAGCTCTCCACCAGTAATATTAAAATAATGAAAAATGTAATAAAAAGTAGTATAAAAAGAAAATATAACTTTACCTTTAAAAATATACTATGCTATTTAAATTTGTATCACTACACTTAGGTTTAAAATTATTTGGTGGTTCTATCCGAATGAAATTCCGAGGCGTGCTTATTTCTATACATTAAACCACAACAATTCTCGAACACAGTAGTTTATGCATTTAGTTTATAATGTTAAGCTTTATTGCATGAGTACATGTTTTGAAAACAAGCAAAGTTAGGAGCGAGTTTTCAGAAATGTACGAATGTAATAAAGCAACATTATAAACGAATTGCATACGCTATTTTTTGCATAAGAGCTTTATAAATTTATAAGAGAATCAAACTTAATTTTACGAAACAACTTTTTTGTGACGTCTCGGATATTTAGCATCTGTGCGAGAAAGGGTGGTCCCTTTACCGCTGTAAACCCACGATACTCTCGCTGCGATTTGCTGAATGTGGGATGTCACACTCATTGGTGCCGTAAAATATTAATACGACATCATTTGTGCGGTAAATTGCCATTTTTTGAACGATTTCTTGCAACAGAAAAGTCGTTTATAATGCTGGTATAAAAAACAAAAAAGGATCATACACACGAGAAACGTTAGGAAGACACGCAAGGTATTTACACAAGGCGCTTGCAGAAAGTAATTTCCGTGGGTCATCAACAAAAAGAAAAAAATTTCGAAAAACCTTTATTGTAGCAGATAAACTATGCGTTTGCAAACTACTTGCTTTCCCCGTCTCACCGCGATACGCGTAATGCTGACCAGACTAGAATTTCTTGAGGTTTAAGGAAACCTGGAATTTGCTACGGAATGTGGGTAACCGACCTTAGGAAGGATGGTCGAAAACTACCAACGGAACTACTACAGAAGTTCTGTTGTGAGACAAATCATGTGTGACCGATTGTAAGACCATCCACCATGTAGATCGGATTTCATCTATTTTGGTGACTATAAAACACTGGTACCAATAAAAATAATGAACAACATGCTGTCTCTGGTGCAATGAAGTTTTTCCTTGAAATTTGGTTTTCTTGTTGCCAACCTAGGGAAACCTTCGGGACGAGAATGCCACTTGGAAACGAGCTTAAGTTGCGCGCGTTAAACGAACCAATCGAACTTAAGTTGCGCGTCGCCGATCACGTGACGAACGCCGCCGCCTGCGTCTTTCCGCGCGCGCAGTTGGTGATCACGCTGGCCTACACCGCGTGGCGCGTCTACAACGTGCTGGTGTTGCGCGAGCTGCAGCGGCAGTTTGCGAAGCGCGCCGACGGCGGCGACGCCGACAGCGCGGCCTCCGACGCAGACGGCCGCCCCACGCCCCACGGATGGTGCGTCTGCGCTGCGCACGGCGCGCACGTGGCGCGCACAGCCCCGCACGGTGGAACGCGCACGCCGGTAGGCGCACACCGGCAAGCGCACAAGGCAGCACGCATCGGCAGGCGCGCACCGGCAGGCGCGCACCGGCAAACGCACACTGGCAAACGCACATTGACAATCAGATATCGCCAAGCGCACACCGGCAGCGCGCACCGGCAGCGCCACGGCAGCGCCACCGGCAGCGCCACCGGCAGCGCCACCGCAAACGACACCGGCAAACGTCACCGGCAAACGCACTGGCAAACGCACTTGACAACACATACAAAGCGCACCGGCAAGGCCACTGGCAAGTGCGCACTGGCAAGTGCGCACTGGCAATGGCAAGTGCGCACTGGCAAGTGCGCACTGGCAAGCGCGCACTGGCAAGTGCGCACTGGCAAGCGCGCACTGGCAAGCGCGCACCGGCAAGCGCACCCTGGCAAGCGCACGCTGATAAACGCACACTGGCAAGCGCACACCTGGTATCAGCTCACTGGCACTCTCACACTGCGACGCGCACACCGATTCGCTCACACCCACATACGCACGTTAGCTCCAGTACCCCAGTAACGAAGTGCGGTACATCGCCATCGAACCATGTTTTAAAACTTTTAAAAAACTCCCAACAATAATTAAAACGGAGGGGAAGTACTTTGATGGTGTTTATTACTTTGTAATTGAGAGTTCACTGACTAATCAAACGAGAAAGAAACGATCAGAACAATTAACAAATATTTTATATTGCGCTCACACTACCCCAGGCGCATTGTCACTATCTTACGCATCAGAATTCCCATACACACCTGACAGTGGCTCTCACAAGTTGGTGGTAGCGCCAGTCGGTACAACTGCTTATTAATAGTCACTAGCGGAAATTCTACTTGGGACTTCGAACTTATTCAGGAATCTCAGGACATTATCAGGAATTCAAGCCATTAAATCACACAGCACTGGTTGCTGAATCTTTGTATTGTCACAATGCTTTCTGATACTTACGTGCGATGTTTTTACTCATATCGCTTAAGGTGTTCCTTAAGTCCTGGTGTCGTTTCATTTCTCTTTCAGAGCAGGGACTCGTCGCACATTCTAACCGACTGCCCAGGCTGCATAGATACCCGAAGATATAGCATAATGACGAACATGTTAATCATGCAGATCTTCAAACGCTGTCATTATACCAGCATACTAGAAATTAGATTTAAGACAATATTTTATGTAAATATTTTTAATACGGCCTTTGTTAATAAATATTGTTTGTTTTCGTTTTAACTGTATAACTTCGATCTGAGTATACTAGTTGATAGCAGAGAGAATTGTAGAAATAGTACATATGCAAATACTACATCAGTATCTTTGCCTTATTAATTATATATCCCGGCCAACAATAAGCTAAAATAGAAACTGTTTGTTGAGAAATTATTCTCCGAAGTATTTTTTTCAGGTCAAGATTTGTAGTTAAATTACAGTTATTCTTTTATTAAGTTTTTTTTTGCGCTTAAGTGAATCTTATGTTTATTAATGCTGCACTAAGAAAAGAAAACGATGTCACGGCGCGAATAAACTTGCTTGAGCGAAAATAGGAATTATAGATATAAAATGATTCGTGATTAAATGGTGTGTGCAGTTGTGATAAATGACCACTTTGCTGTATCAAAATGAATACTTACTTGGGCCGTTTTTCACTAACTACCTGACCGATATAAGTAGCTCAGGGCATCAACTGATGCCATTGGGATGCCTCTGACCGGAAGGTCGTGGAGCTCCCGTCCCGACAGTGGCAGGATTTTCGACACTGCATAGATAGCTGGGTCGAATTCACCCGCTCTCTGCAGGATAATCCTAGCGGTCGGATGCTCTGATCGGGAATTTTCCGTGGTGTCTCCGATCAACGCCAAGCGAATGATTGAGCCATTACCTAACAAATCGACCGCACACGATATTTCCTTCACCCTTGTATTATCTCTTCTTGCGTATACACCTTCATGCAGTGCACATGTCAGGAGACCAGTTGAGAGAGTAGAGCTTGTCGCGGCTGGGGCGATGCCTCGCTGGTGGGTGACATGTGGTTGAGGAAATACCTGAAGCTGACGTATAGGTCGGCATTGGATCTCGCCATCCAGCGAGAGATCAGTCACCTCCCGCGATGAAGAAAAAAACATGCGCTGCACTTACAAGACTAATGATCTTAGCAGTTGTCGTGCCCGGAAATCAATCAACTAACACCCTTTATGTACCCTGCAGGAATCTGTTGACCGTGAACAAGTAATTTTCCCAGTGAATTCTTTTCTTGTAGTTTCAGAGAGCGGGAGTCCATACATGCATAAGCCTTGTCCCTCACATATGCTCTGAAATAAGTATAGCACCCGTCTTCAGGGGAAAGAATCCTTCATGCAGTAGAATACAATGGGAATCCTCCACTGAGATCACTACTCCAGGAAATGGGATTAACTTAAGGCGTAAACGATATCCCTGACCTACACTCAGCAATCTGTAAAGCACTCATCAGAGGAAAGAATCCTTTAAAAAAATTGTTGCCCTTTCGTAATGACGCGTTTCATCCCTCATTAGGCGTTGAGAGCTTTTTTAGGAGTAATCCTCCGTTACTTTGTATGGTCATTATCATTGGGAGTAATCCTCCATTACATATTCCGTAAGTCTTCGTCCGTCAATCGTCAAGAGGACCGCCACGTAGCATCTCCGCGTACTCGCCTCTCTCTTGCGCGCTCCTGCGTCACTACCCAACGGCCAGAAATGGGAAGGAATGAGGATAGGGGTAGGTTTTAGGACACTTCACAGGGGGTTGGACCAGCCCATGTGAAGCCGCCAAACTCGTTTTGTTAGAACAAATTTCATATGAGATTGTTTGGGAATCGAACCTTGGTGAAAGGCGAGTAGCTTCGCTCATGAGTCACGAGACAGCTTCATTCAGTGGAAGATAATGCAAACCACCACTGAGTTCACCACCCAGAAAAGGGGAAGACACAACGTCTCCTTCCTAGCCTATGCTCAGAAGTAAGTATAGCATTCGTCATCAGAGGAAGGAATTCTTCATCCAGAGGAAGGAAAAGGCAAGCCACCTCTGAGATCTCCACCCAGGAAAGGGGAAGTCACAAAGACTTAAGTCTCTTTCCTAGCCTACGCTCAGAAATAAGTATAGCATTCGTCATCAGAGGAAGGAATTCTTCATTCAGTGGAGGCGAATGCAAGCCGCCACTGAGACCATCTGCCCAGGGGAAGGGACGACACAAAGACGGAAGCCTTCTCCCTAGTATACGCTCAGAAATGACTGTTGCACTGATCATTAGGTGGCGGATTTTGATGACCTAAAACATCACCAAAAATTATCAATAAAATGCTCTTAAAATGCTTTAAACATGACTTGAAACCAAAGAAAAGAGACGTTACTGATGTAATCGAGGCTTCTTCCATTCGTTTGAGTGAACTCAGCTTGCAAACGTTTGGTTTGGACTGTTATTTGACAGGCAATCTTGTCTTTATTTATCCCGAAATCGGCCAAACCGGCAAATTCGCAGATAAATGTCACAAGAATCACATACTCGGAACGGCTGTTAAAACAATTTCTGAGGAACAAATCGAATAGGCTACTGAGAAATTCTGTGAAGAACATTTGTTGCATCTTGTTAATATTATTTGAATCAAGTAGCATTAAAAATGACATTAAAATCGTTGAAATCAACAAAAAATGGATTAAAAATGACGGTAACAGGTAAAAAATAACTTATTAGTCGAAATTGACAAGAAGTGCAAAATAATTACCTTTAAAACCGGGTCAGTTCCTTTTGTCATAACATAAAATGAATTTCTATTCTAAACGGCATTGTTTTAGAGTGAAAAGAAAAAAATGACATTTCATTAAAATCCGTCCCCTACTGATCATCATCATAATCGGAGGAAAGTGTCATTCAGAGAAAGGCAATGGCAAAACCACCACGTGCTCCAGGAAAGGGGAGAAGATACACGAAAGCATTTCTTTCCGTGTGCACTATAATGAGTCTGGCACTCGACGTCACCACTTTGTCAAGACAATTTCAGAGCTGGTTTCGACATGAGACTTCTGACCATTCCCATGTCAATCATGAAACATTTGTTTCCCCGTTGGTACGGATTTGCTACCAGCATTTTTTTCGTGGTGTCGTTTCTGCTTTTGTTTCGGTGTCTTCCGGCTGGTTAGTGCCCACTACGGAAAGTGAAAAAGAAACAAAGCGTGAAAGCATGTGATGAATACGTGTGAAGTTCACAGACGCGGAGGAGCTTAGAGAGAAGATCCATTGTCATTTGTTTCGCTCCCAAATATTCCTCGGTTCTGTTGAATTCTTCCTGAAATGCGTATACGTCAAATTAATGTAAAACTTTCAAACAATTGTCGAGGATATATATTGAAGAGGTTACTAAGAGCATCAACTGATGTCACTGCAGTGCCTCTGAACGGGGTTCAAGTCCCGACGGTGGCAGGATTTTTGACACCAACCAGATAGCTAGGTAGAGTTCTGGCGTTGTCTGGAGGAGCATTCTAGATGCCAGCTGCTCGTATCAGTAGTTTTCCATGGTTTCTCCGATCAGTACCAGGCGAATGCCGGAGTAGTACCCTACCAACGGTTAACACGCTGCGCGCGATCTTTTCTTCTCATTCCTTGTCCTATCCTACCCCTGACACACACACACACACACACACACACACACACATGTACTACACTTCTACAAATGAAGTTCTAAACGGAGAGCCAATACTTTCAGTTGCGAATAATTTCACACCAGTTTTTTATGAATTACTCCTTAGAATACCCGGTGAGGCATTTTACATATAAAACGATCTGATTCCCAAACATATTTACTACGTTTGGAATGAAAGGAAAAGGTACATTCACCGTATAACTTCAATAAGTTAATAACACCTACGCACGCGAAAGTTTTTCCATAAGAACTGTACTAATGTAAATTCTTTTTATTCAAACATTACCCCTGTCAATGCCAATTGTTTCCTCACGATTTTGATAAGATTTTGCTTTTATTTAAAGTCGAGATCGAGCTAACGAACTTCCTACCTTAAATCTGTTCGGTTGGGCGGTGGGGTAATGAATGCGACCAGGAAGCCGAGGTGGTCCGAAGCGAAGCGGCCGCGGCGGTGGCGCAACGCGGGCTCAAAGAAAGGCGGGAAAGCCGGAAAGAAAAGCGTCGGAGTGTGAAGGCGCGTTGTTTGGGTTGCCGGGCAGCGGAAGCGGCGCACACGGGGAGGCGATGGAGTTGGTGGCGGCGGAGGCGGAAGCGGGTGCGTTGCTCGTGGAGGAGGGGGGGCGATGGCGGAGGCAAGGGGGGGATGTTGGCGAAGGTTCTTGCGATGATGTTGGCGAAGGCAGTGGCGAAGCGTGAATGAATTAGCGAAGGCGGTGGCAGAGCATAGGCGTTGACGAAGGGGTTGAGAAGGCGGAGCTAGGCATGGCGGAGCATAGGAGTAGGCGTCGGCGTCGGCGGGGCGTAGGCATTGGCGAAGGCGTTGGCGATGGTGGTGGCGAAGGCGGTGGCGGAGCGTAGGCATTTGCCATGGCAGTGGCGGAGCATAGCCGTTGACTGAGGCGTTGACGAAGGCGGAGCGGTGGCGGAGTGTAGGCATTTGCCATGGCAGTGGCGGAGCATAGCCGTTGTGAGGCGTGACGAAGGCGGAGCGTTGGCGAAGGCGGTGGCGGAGTGTAGGCATTTGCCATGGCAATGGCGGAGCATAGCCGTTGACTGAGGCGTTGACGAAGGCGGAGCGGTGGCGAAGGCGGTGTGACTGAGGCGTTGACGAAGGCGGAGCGGTGGCGGAGTGTAGGCATTTGCCATGGCAGTGGCGGAGCATAGCCGTTGACTGAGGCGTTGACGAAGGCGGAGCGTTGGCGAAGGCGGTGGCGGAGTGTAGGCATTGGCGTAGGCGGTGGCGGAGCGGAGGCGGAGGGAGGCGTTGGTGGAGCATAGTCGTTGGCGGAGGCGTGGTGTTCGCGGGGACGATCGGTGGTGGAGGCGTTGCTGAAGGCGTTGGCGTTGCTGAAGGCGTTGGCGTTGCTGAAGGCGTTGACCTAGGCGGGGCGGTCAGCGGCGACGCAGGCGGCGGTAGAACCCAAAGCAGACAAGAGGCGGGGATCCCGGCGATGGGGGTAGCGTTGGCGATAGTCTTGGCAACGGGAACCACCAGCGGCTCCTCGCAGACAATGGAACTTCACCGCAAGGAAGAAGGGTTTGCATCATTGGACAGGGTGCTGCATGGAGGGGTCGACTCGGCGAGCTGGAGCCCGGAACGCTAAATTTCTGCCCATTCACGGCAAGCGCCGCTACCCAGTGGGCATTGGTGTAGGTGCCGCTACCTGCCCACTGTGGATCAGTTACCTACCCCATACTGAGTACAGTAAAACCTCATCATTGGTTCCAGCCACAATTGACCGTAAATTGGAGGGGCTGCTTCATTAAGGCTGTGAAGTTGCTGGAAGCGTAAATCAAATCTAATTGTGCTAATAACTATAAAATAAAGGAAGTTTTTTCTTTAGCATTTTTTATTACCATAAGTGTTAAAATACAAGTTAAACAAGGAATGTATGATGATTCGCCTCTCCTCAACTAATAACACACATCCTTGACTAGTCATTCGATCTTTTAGAAGAGTAACTCACTTTCCGTCCTCACCGAAGTGAACAAGCAAACTAGACATGAAGATGCAATTCACGTCCTGTAAAAACTTCGCAGCGATGCTGCGTGACGAAGGAGTTGGTGAATGACATTCACGTTAGATTCGCTCACGCGACTTGCCCATCGAATCTTTAATCGGTTAATCGGTAATAGGGGAAGAACGAGTTAGCATTCTATGGAATGATGTGAAATGGCAATGAGAACGTTTGCTGTTTCATAAGAGATATTAAAATTACTTGTTGTAACTTGAAATAGCAATTAATTCACCGGTGGTATAGGCGATTCAATTTGAAGTTTTCTGGCAATGATCTCGTTACAGAAAGAAAATAAATGAACAGTACTGCTTCTTTATCACTTCCCGCATTTTTTTAATACAGACGCATAATGTACAATGTGTCAAACTGTTATGTGCCCCAACGTGCATGATTCTCTTAATCGCGACGATGGAATTTCAGTAGAAATGAGGTTGATTTACAATCTAACATAGGTTATGGCAGGTTGGTTTTGTTATATTGATGAGTAGCATGTAATTTTACTGTAAGTATGTTTAATAAAAATGTCTTGTCTGGAGAGCCCTTCCGTTCTACTCCACACTAGCAGTTTAAGTTCCAGTTCAGAATTTTTTGTAATTAATTACGACCTATCTTTTCGAACTTTGCTGCACTCGTCACAAAATTGACTACTCACCAACACTGGGCCAGCCTTATTCGCATGATCTGCACTCACCTGTGAACAGAAAAAAACACTGGTCAGTATAAGTTGGTTTACAGCGTGTTATGATGAGATTGAAACATCACAATCGTTCTTTAAAGAAAACTATAATAATATTAACGTTTAATTACGAAATGAAAACTTCAACTGCTCTAATAGTCATATCTAGCATCGCCTCGGGGGGGGGGGGGAACTCAATTTGTGAATAAAATTTTATTGTACGCTTGGGTGAAATGCATTATTTTACCACTATCACTATGCAAACGAAAGGGAGAAAGTGTAAATGAGGTAATTAAATATTGTATGTGTGCTCAAACGGAACACATGAAGTACTCCGAACGCGCCGAAGGCAGAGCAGGTTCCGAATTGGTATGTATCATCATGAGAAGCAGACGTTCAAAATCTCGCCGAAGTAGCCTTCAACATGATATCATCTCTGGAACCGGAATGATCTGGGAACACGAGAGTTTGGAGTTGTAGTACTGACCGAATCACTTTCTCCGACCGATTCGAGGACTGACAGGCGAAAGCAAGCAGAAGGCAAGTCGGAGTAACTTAAAGTAAGTCACGCTTGAGGTTGTGTGTAGTAGCCCGGCTCTCACATTTTTAGAAACTTTCGACTCCTTTGTTACAAGATTGAGAAACCCAAGGCTTTTTTCAGTCATTTGTAGGGAATGGAATTTATTGTAATAAAAAAGCAAATATGTACATACATAATTATCTTTTTCTTCATACTTACTTACCCGTACTTTTACGCAAAATTACGCGAAAAGTACTCAAATTTTCGAAAAACTATACGTGACCTTATTTCAATATCTCTCTTTAATGATCATATTGCTTTAAGGGAAAATACTCTATCTTTAATATTTCAGTTATAGGAAGACGCCGAAAAGAAAATTGGCTAATTTTCGAAAAATTAGAGCTTCGTACGAAAATGAGATCACCATTCTGCACGTCCTTCAGACTATCCAACAACAAAATTTAATCAAAAATAATAGAGCTATTTCCTTTGAATTTTTTGAAAATGACCCAGAGGCTTCACGTAAAGTACCCCCTGAAATTAAAATATCGATTTCAAATTCAAGGGGTCGCGGCATCAACCAGACCGATTGGGTAATATAAATTTTGGAGAAAATCTGCTGAACGGTTTACTCGCTAGCGTTGGTCACGGACAGACACGTTTTGTGGGAATTCTGTTGTGGTGTTGTTGACGTTCTTATGAGAAGAAATAAAAGAGGTCATCTTCGTCAACGTATTAGTTGTATTAAGATAGCCGGCTTTCGACGGCTTTGCCATCATCGTCAGTCTCGCTGCTTTCGGCAAAAGTCGGTAGACTGTAACGTGTTTTCTCAGACACGTTTTGCCGTCATTATATTTTTCAGTATCAAGGCTTCATAAAAAAAAATAATTCTGGCAACCCAACGAGTTAATTTTTTATTTTTTTTAAAATTTAGCGACTCGATTTATCCTCGTTTTCGTTACCAGTCCCCCAACAATCAGAGTTTTTCTGCCGAAAATTGTCAGTTTTTTCGCGCAGCATTACATAACTTTCTCTCTACTGCGTAAGCAGAGCGAGAAAATAAAAATGTGTAAAATAAAAATTCATTATAAGGTTTTAAAATCCTTCATTCAAGCATTTTCAATTTTTCGAACCCAAAACGACTCACCGGTTTAAGTGGCTCAAAGCATCAACTGATGTCACTGCATTGCCTCGGCTCGGGCGGTCCTGTGGTTCCAGGCCCGTCAGGGCAGGATTCAACTCTAGCTTTTCAGCTATTTCGAATTCAGCTGCTGTCTGGAGGAGAATTCTCTAGCAGCCGGCTGCTCTAATCGATAGCTTTCCGTGGGTAAATATCGGGAGGCCAGCCGGGAACATAATGTTTATCCCGGCTGGGGCGGTGCCCCGTTGGGGGAGATACATTGAAGAGGATCAGCCGGGAGCATAACGCTTGCCCCGGCTGATGCGGTGCCCCGCTGGTGGGAGCTGGAGTGCATGCCCATGTGGTGGGCACCGGATCTTGCCATCTAGGGAGAAAGATCACCGCCACCTTCATCGGTAAGAAACATGTACTACACGTACGGGATTAAATGACTTTAGCGGTTGACGCACCCGAAAACACAAATCACGAAACGTCGCCGATTAGGATTTAAAATGGATTCAAAGCGGCTGAAGAAAGTTCTACTTCTACAGAAATGTGTACACTAGAGTCTTCTCTTTGCACAAGACGAATATTATCGAAATATAAAATATGTACGTTGTAGGATACACTAAGTTCTATCTGATGAGCCAGTTCGCACATGTTGCCATAGTGGATCACTGGGAGGGGGAAAGGGAACATGTTCGATCCCCGCAAATCCAACAACGCTTTAAAACTGTAAATCTGTAAAAAATAAAATTTGTCAAATTTCGATCGATGGCTCTGTGCAACATGAGCAAGCACATGGTTGAGATTATTTCTACTTCACAAACATCCGGTTCGAGAACGCTGTTTCCAGGAGCGGGGTGAGATGGGGTAGTGGGTTGGAGAGTTTCAATTTCAGTTTCAGTTCAGTCACTTCAATTCCAAGAGTTTCAGAGAGTCAGTTCACGGCAAAAGTCCGGGTAGGTCGTGGCCATAGAAGGGACATTACTTTGGTAGCTTTACTTCGCTTTGTACGAATGATGATTGCAACATCATTTTATTTGCAAACTCGAGTATGAAATATTCAGTTTTGAGGCATAAATTTGAAATATGTAGTAATAGGTAAAATATTTTTAAAAAAGTGTAATTCTACGAAACTAATTGAAATAAAAATGGTTATAATTATTTCAGAATATCTTATAAACTCTGTAAAATATTATTGAATGCAGGTAGCTTGTTCCTGTATATTATGTATGTTGTATGCTGTATGTTGTATGTATGTATGTATGTATGCTGTATCCTGTTCATTTACACGAAAATCCGTTTCCTAATCACAAGTGTCCATTGAATTTCTTGGTGTATTAAACAAAACCATTATAATATACAACAAAAATGCTTCCTCTCGCCTCGAAATTTAGGCCTGAGAGTACCTCTAGTGGATAGTATGATGAAATGACGATTATTAAAAATACAATAAAATAGCTCATAATCCAATTAAATGAATGCATGGTGCTGCTGATGGTATTTGTACGTATTGTTGTGTAACACATTGATCTTTTAAGAATTATTTTTCATTGCTTTCTTTTTTAAATAAATTCTTAGTTAAGAACGGGAATTATCGAGCAAGATGGTAGCGACTCGAAAAATCAACACAGTTGAATATTTTTTGTAATCTGCCCAGGATGTTTAAACCTGCGATCATTACTCTTCTTTCCCACATCGCCTTTTCTCGCAGAGCATCGGCGAAGCCCACTTAAACACACGAAACCGGTTACTATTAATACGGTTCCTATCGGCAATCGAACCACGTAATAGGTACCTTTAGCGCAGCAATGTTGCTAATTGTCATTCCGCTTCCTGTGTACCAATCGCTGGTCGCCGGCGAGAGCCGCATTTGCGTGACCCTCAAACACACTTGTGGATCGCTCGCGGTCGCACTTTGAAGATCCAGCACGGCGGTCCCGCCTCCGTTGCCGCACCGCGGTGCGCAATGAGCGGGAACGCGATTCGACCCGCGCATATTTTGCGGTCGCGCGCGTATTTTGTGGCCACGCGTGGAAAGCAGGGTGGGCAGACGCCAGTTGTTGTTTTGGTTTGGTTTAGAGAAATCCGCTTGACGTGACATTGCACTTTTTTTGCTGGTTTATTCGTTTATTTATATATTTATTTATTTATTTTACGTCAAAAAACAGTTGAAACTGCGTATGACGTGCTATGGGGAAAAGTGAATTGTGTGCACATTTTCAAAATTCTGTGATCCCTACACTAAGTCATATACTACTTAAATTTTGAAGGAAAAAAAAAGCTCCCATGTAATAACATCTATTTTCAAGGATAAAAAGTCAATAAATTTTGGCTCTTATCCATGTTGTCCTTCGGAATAATACTTCCTGCTGCGACAACATAGAAACGATAATTTGAATAGTTTGTACGTCTCCTTTGCAGATTACCGGCTGATGTGGCTCAGGGCATCAACTAATGTCATTGCAGCACTTCTGGGTGGGAGGGCCTGGGGTGCGAGTCCCGACCGTGGCAGGGTTTTCGACTTGAGCTAGATAGCCAAGTCGAATTCAGTCGCTGCCTGGGGGAGAATTCTAGGTGATGGCTGTTTTCTCCGATCAATACCAGGCAAATGCCGGAGTAAGGCAAATGCCAGTAACCGGGAGCGGTAGCTCAGTGCATAAACTGATGTCTCTGCAGCGCCTCTGACCGGGGAGGTCCTAGGTTCGAGTCCTGACGGCAGCAGGATTTTCGACACTAGCTTTTCAACTAGGTCGAATTCAGTCGCTGTCTGGAGGAGAATTCTAGCGGCCGGCTGCTCTGATCGGTAGTTTTCCGTGGTTTTTCCAATCAACACCAGGCGAATGCCGGAGCAGTACCCTACCAAACGGGCCACGGACCGCGCGCGATCTGTCCTTCCTCTTCCTTGTCCTATCCTCGCCCTTTACACACACACACACACACACACACACACACACACACACACACACTAACATTCACGACACAACCACATGTTCCGGAAGACCGGTCGGGAGCTTAGAGCTTGTCCCGGCTGGGGCGTTGCCCCGCTGTTGGCAGAGTCCTGGTTAGAGGGAAACCCCACTAGGTCGTAGGTCGGCGCCGGATTTCGCCATCCAGCGGGGGAAGATCACCGCCATCTCCCGCGAAAAAAACATGCACTACACTAACGAGACTAATGACTAAAGCAGTTGACGTGCCCGGAAACACGAAAAAATCAATCAACCGGAGCAGTACCCTAACAAACGGGCCTCGGACCGCGCGCGATCCTTTGTACTTCTTCCTTAGCCTATCCTTACCACCTTACGTGCACACATATCCTCTTCTATGCACTACACTACCACGCATGTTGAGAGCTTAGAGCTTGTCCCGGCTGGGGCGTTGCCGCGATGGCGTGCCCTACACTTACAGGACTAATGACCTTAGCTGTGGACGCACCAATGAATCTATCGCGTGCAATTCGCTGCTCCATACCAAAACACAGTAAGTGAAGAACAATTTTTTTTTTTTTTTTTTTTTTGAGAAAAGTCTCTATAGTTTTCTTTGACGTGAAATGTGCGGATACTGGGAATTATGCTGGAGAAATCATTGAAACTATTAAAGATATTCACAAATACTAACTGATTGACTGCTATCTGTTTGAGTGACTACTATCTGACTCTGTGTGCTCATGTCTGCCATGTCTGTATGACTGGGTTTATGTCCGTGAGTACTTGTGTCTGACTGTCGGATTGTGTCTCGTACTGTGTGACTTAATGTATGTCTGGTTGTCTGTTTTACTGTAGGTCTGCCTGTCTGTGTATGACTGCTTATGTCTGATATTGTACAAGTCTGATTGTAGGTGTCTGTCAAGTCACGCTTCCCACGCATGCGGGCGCGAACGTGTGGCGTAACCGTGTTTAAGATTCCTCCAAGAATCAGCGTCGTCATGGACACCTTCGGCGACGACTCTGAAGTTTCTCCGATCCCCCCCCCTCCCGCCTTCCTCTTCCGTCATAACGCAGTGCACGGCCTTTTCATTCCGTAGAGAACGAGGGAAAGAAATTTCTGTAGAAAAAGCCCCCAGCCAACGCCCCAGTCGCCGGTCAATCACGCCAACCTAATCACCCGATCACCAGGAAGTGGAAACGCGAAGCCACGGGCTGCTGTTTAAAATGTTGCTCAAGAAAAGCGTGTGTTTCTCCCGTAATTGGATTCCAGTGCAAATGCTTCGCAATAAAAAAAAGTGAGATCGGTTGTTAGAATTTGGTTTGTAATTAACCATCAGTAGAAATATGAGAGATTGGCACAGGGTAACAAGTTTCAGAACTATTTCTTACAGTGTTTGTAATCTTAGAAATATATTAGTTATACTAATAAAGTTTAGCTACTTTAGAATCCAACTCGTAGAATGGTAAAACATCTGCAGTCTGTCTCTTTGACTACTATCTATCTCTTTGACTACTATCTGCCTGTTTCACTACTATCTGTGTGACTACTATATGTCTGTCTGACTTGAAGATGCACATATGCATATAGTGTCGTGGAGTTCTGTGAAGTGGTCTGAATGGCGTCGAAGACTGTTGAAACGCATTGCAGTGAAGTGCGACGGTATGCAGTGATATGTGCATCGCAGTGTGGTGTGGTGCTGTCTTGTGCAATATTCAGATTATCATTATATGTTTAATATTATATTGATATTTATTTTGTAAATTACTGCCACCGAATTGTACTTAAATGTTAAATATTGTTAATTGTGAAATATATAGTATCGTAATTAGATATTAACTCCATGCCAAAACACCCACCGTTCATGACGTACATGAAATGTGGAGGCTTATGGCAGGTGAACAAAACGCGTTCTTTGGCGCTAATTCGGCAAGCAACTATGCCAATGAGGCCGTCCAGGAATGGAATTCAGGGGTTTCCACAACCGGTGGTTGGGAGAGCATTACAAAAGTGAATGCTCACGCCCGATACGGGATTCAAACCCATCACTCTTCGAACTCACGAGTTCGGCAGTTGCCTCAGTGAACAACTGAGGTCACTGCAGTGATTTTGACTGGGAGATTCTAGAGTTCTCGTCCCGACCGTGTCGGGTTCTCAACAGCTTGGTGGCTTGGTCGAATTTAGTCGCTGTCTGGAGGAGACGTCTAGATGCGGGAACCGCTAATTGGTAGTTTTCCGTGGTTTCTCCGAACACAATCAGACGAATGCCGGAGCAGTGCCCTATCAAACGGGTCACGGACCGCACGCGATCTTTTCTTCCTCATCCTAGTGCCCTTGAATCCGTCACATTTACTTGCATCAATGTCGCCGCTAGGCAATCGCCCTGGGCCCGAAGATGGGACTGATGGGAAATAATCATTAAACTAGAGGTGCTACAGAATGGCACAGCCTTTCTCGTAGTACATTTTCTAATTTCTTTCGTCATCAAGAACCCAGAAAACGGATTCTGGCTAAACATATGTTAAAGGATATTTTTCTCTTAATTTAGCAACTGGATTTACCAACTTTTTTGTTATTAGAGCCCGGCAATGAATTTTTTCCGCCAAAAACCGCCGTTTTTTTTCGCACAGCATTACATAACTTTCTGTATTCTACGTATATTACTCCGTATATACGTATGTATGTATACAAGAAAGTAGAAATATGCCTAGCGTTTCCGCTTCCAAATGAATTGTGTTAGACGCTGTTCGTTTCCGCGTTCCGCCGCCGTCGGCGCAGGGGTTGGCGGCCAATTGGAGGTGTGGGCGGTAATTGTCCCGCGCGGGAAAAAGCGGAGGCACGGCAGTGGGCACCAGCTCCACTTTCTGTTCGTTAGC
The DNA here is from genome assembly GCA_964035755.1 of Teleogryllus oceanicus. Taxonomy (NCBI): domain Eukaryota; kingdom Metazoa; phylum Arthropoda; class Insecta; order Orthoptera; family Gryllidae; genus Teleogryllus; species Teleogryllus oceanicus. Next base: position 32,548,903 of record CAXIVR010000013.1, read on the forward strand.
GCCCGATCAGGAAGGCACGGTGCGAGCGCTATGGTGACGCCTCTCCTCTGTCGAAGAGGTCCTTAAATCTATTGCGTTAACGTTGTTTTCCGTTTGTTTGGCGTGCGCACGTGTGTGTGTGCGAGCGCGTGTGTGTGCCTGCAAATGATGCGTTCTGGATATTAATAAGGCCGGCTAGATGGTTAAGGGTATTGCCAGGTTTAATGCCACCGGCCTCCCTCGGACCGGGAGGTCCTTCTTCGAGTCTCGACAGTGGTAGAATTTTCGACACAAGCTAGAAAGCCAAGTCGATTTCAGCCGCAGAATGGAGAAGTCTAGCGGCCGGCTGCTCTGATCGGTAGTTTTCCGTGGTCTCTCCGATCAACACACGGTGAATGTCGGAGCAGTACCCTACCAAACGGGCCACGGACCACGCGCGATCTTTCCTTCATGTTCCTCGTCCTATCCTCTCCCCTTCTACTCACACGTACATTCACTTCGCTACCACACGGCAGGGCACAACTCGCGAGCTTTTCCGCCTGCAGCGGAGGCTCTCTGGGGTAGATACCTGGATGGGAAAACCCCCACGTGGTGACATGTAAGTCGGCGCTGGATCCCGTCACCAAGTTCACCGCCACCTCAGGCGATAAAACCTTCACTACACTTACGGACTAACATTGAGCGCCCGGAAAGAATCAATCGGGTAGTAAGACCGGTCTTAACATTCGGTCACTTGTTGATGCATCATTATGAAGTACACTAGTGACGCTCAAGCCCCGTGTAAAAGAATATTCCGCCTCTCTTACAGAAAAGAAGTCTCTCAAAGGAACATTTTGAAGTCGCCCCCTTTGGAAAATATTGTAATGTTCTTTTCTTCAATATTGTGTTTGTTGCGTTTCCCTTCCTACAGGGAACGCATCATATTTACAATATGTTATTAATAGAGTTAGAGTTTTTAAGCAGGAAAAGCCGCAAAATATGCTGAAAAAGCGTACAAAAATCCATAAATTACGTGAGGCGATTTTTCGACTCTCCTCCCCCCTTTGGTGAGTTGTGAGATTTGGCTCTACCTTCTCCCCCACCCCTTCTAATTTCACGTGAGATTTTTCAAAATACATGTTTTTAATGTAAACGTGTTAATTTGTGATTGATTGCATTGGTATTTATTTAACAAACATAATTTGCTTACTTATCTTTAAGACTAGATATGACTAGTATTTAGAATATAGAATATAGAATTACAATGAATATTATTGCACTTCTAAAAACGCTCGATAAGTTTTCTTTAAAATTTTTGTAAAAATACAGGTAATAAGGTTTATCTCATTAATGATAAAAAGTTTGGTATTTTTAGATTCTTTTTCTCAGTATACTGTGCTACTTATTGTATCATTAACATAACCGCGTTAAAAATTATTGTGCAAGTTTTAGCCATATTTTAGTATAGAAATGTGTTTTACTTAAATTGTCTCAGTTTCCTCGCAATTTAGCACTGTTTTTAGCGAAAAAATTACGTGATATCTGCGAGGCTCCCCTCTCCTCCCGTAAGATTAGGTGAGATTCACTCGACCCCATCAACCCTAAAGACCTCACGTAATTTATGGATGGCCCTTAATGTACAAAAATGTTCAAGCTTTCAATAACATGAGATGCATGTAGAGTATATTGCATGTAACAAACTATCACAGTTTATGTTCAATAAACCGGCGCTTACAATAGAATACAGCATATTAAGTAATAAAAATTATGTTCACGTTTTACTGATACCTCATTGCTTGTTATTGTCTTCGATACGGATGCATAACTTATCTGAATCGAAATGGTCGTGGTTATGAGGGAATTATGAAAACAGTTGAATGACGCTGCATGTTATCTAATGGAGGGAATTATGGGTGGGAAATGTGCAAAGACAAACATAGTCAAGTTAATATCTAATTAATCAGAAAATAAGTTAATGTGAATGCTGAAAATTAGATTAAAAATAAAATATTTTTTGTACCACGAGGGTTAACCGTGTTTTCGCTGCTCAATCTTTAGAACCCTTTGAACGCCCTTGGTACATGAATAACAATTTTTGCCAGACACGAATGCAGATATTTGACGTCCGAAACATTGATGCTGTGGTCACATACAGAACGTCCAGGAAGGAAACGACGACACTCTTGACAAATTTAAGCATACTTGTATTTTGTCTAATAAACTTCGATATTTCGAATATCTGAGGTGCAACGAGCTCGTCTGCTTTTTTGTCTTAATTTTTCTTTGTAAACAAATATATTAATCTTTTTTGTAAATAATATACAATCTATGTGTTTCTGGAGTGTTTGCATATTTCTGAAATGCAAATTTTTGCACGGAAAATTTTTCTTCGAACCAACTTTTGGATGCTTATTGCGGTTCAGCTATTCGAAATATCGAAGTACTTCATTAGAAAAACTATGTTTAAAATTGCTTTAAGAGCTTGTTTTCGAAGGTTTATAATTTCCTCCCTGGACAACTTGTATATCGCCTTATCTGCGATGAGAAGTCCCGCCCGCCTCCCCAGACCGCTTTCGCCCGCCCGTGTCTCGGTGCCTGCGTGCTGGGGCTATAAATGACGCTTGACGGCCACCGTCGTCCTACATCCCCCCTCCATCTCTCGCCACCCCTCCGTTCCCGCCCACTCGCATTGTTGCTTGAAATGCACGCGCTCCCACGGCCGAATGCACAAGCTTTCGTCATCCTGTACGACGAGAGAAAAAAAATCCTTTATTTTGCACCATGAAAAGCGGCGTCCCCCAGGGCTCAATTTTAATGACTCGATACATCAGTCTTTCGATTTGATTATTACCAATACATGAAACGCAGAATCTTTCGCCTTATCCGAAAGGAAATCTTTATTTTCCACCATGCAATGTGGAAAGACATGTTTACATTGTATTCTCTGAGTGTATTAAATGTACGAATGCACCTGGCTTGTCATCCTGTTCGACGAGAGAAAAAAATCTTTTAAATTGCACCATAGAAAGAGGCAGGGGTTAAGTCTACACCTCGATATATCGATCTTTCGATTCGATTCTGTTACCAATACATGAAACGCAGGAAGTTTCGTTCTCCTGTCCTGAAGCAAAACCTTACTTCCTAGAATGGAATGTGTGTGTGTGTGTGTGTGTGTGTGTGTGTGTGTGTGTGTGTATATATATATATATATATATATATATATGAATATTAAATCTCATAATTTAATATTGCACGTAATATCTTGTAAATCTCGTGTATAATATTGCACTTGGCTTGCATCATCTTGTTCGATGAGAAAAAAAAATCTTTTCATTTGCACATTGGAAAGTGGCGTTTCCGCAGGACTTAATTTTACGACACGGACGTTCGGTCTTTCCATTCGCTTCTAGTACCAATAGACGAAACGCGGAAGGTTTCGTCATACTTTCCTAAAGCAAATCTTTATCTTCCACCATGCAATGTGGTGTGCCTAAAGACATTTTTACGTTATATTCAACGAGAATAATAAATGTACGAATGCATCTGGATTTCGTCATCCTGTTCGACGAAAGAGAAAAAAAAACATTTAATTAGCAGCATGGAATGTGGCGTCCCCCAGGGACTCGATACTTAGATCTTTCGATTCAACACTTTCGATTTAGTTACCAATACGCCAAACGCGGACAATTTCGTCATCCTTTCCTGAACCAAATCTTTATATTGCACCATGCAATGTGGCGTTTCTCAAACATTTTTACATTCTATTCTACGAGTGTAATAAATATATGAATGGAGCTCGCATTCGTCATCGGGTTTCGTAGAATCTCAATAATCCATAAAAAGTTCAATATAAAGCGTGACCATGCTTGAAAACAGAAGGAATGAAACACTTTCGCCATCAACTTCGCGTTATTCCTGGGTTAGTTGTTTATACATAATTGGTATATTATGCCACGTTTTTAGTGTTATTCTTTATTGCATAAGAATCTGCTTTGAAAAAGAATGATTTTAGGAGTTAGTTTTCAAATTTCTGCGAATGCAATGAAGTAACATTATAAAGGAGTTGCACTATTATCCGCGTACACTATTATCCGCGTCTTAATCCGCACTAGCGTATCCCATGATCCTCAGGTGCCAACTGTTAATTGGCCGGTGGACGGACGTGGCCGCGCCTAGTTATACTTTTTTTCTTCAATGTGGTATCTGTGGGTAGTATCTCCAAGATGGATTTCTGCACGACTTTTTGCGTCTTTCTTGGTCCTGCCGCAAGATGTCGCATGATCGCGACCGATCAGATAGTGCTGTAGATCAAGCGACTCTAGCGACAGTACTGAGAATGACGCAAAAAGTCGTGCCGAATTCTTTCTTTGAGATACTACCCACAGATGCCACGTTAGGAAATACTTGGGTTTTCCTAACGTGGCATCTGTGGGTAGTATCTCCAAGATGGATTTCGGCACGACTTTTTGCGTCTTTCTTGGTCCTGCCGCAAGATGTCGCATGATCGCGACCGATCAGATAGTGCTGTAGATCAAGCGACTCTAGCGACAGTACTGAGAATGACGTTAAAAGTCGTGCCGAATTCCTTTTTTGAGATACTACTCACAGATGCCACGTTTGGATAACCCAAGTATAGCGCTCCACTTTGGCCTGTAGGACTAACCAAACGCCTCTGATGTCGCGAGCACTGTACGGTCATGATCTAAGGAATGGCGCCTTCCAGGTGTAGCGTGAAGCACACGCGTGCCTTTACCGATGCGCCTACTCCATCAGAACGGGCCAGGAACAGATAGAAACAGTCCATGGGCAGGAACGAATGGATGCCATGGGGAGGGTGATGCATGGGGGGGGTAGACAGCTTATCATGTCACACCACAAGATATAGACATTAGAAATAAATACTTAAATCGTATACTCCTATTTTATGAAGTAGCAGCTTGTTCTGGAACGATTATACATTACGTTCTTCAGTAACTTCAATACATGTTGCGGCCTACAATGCATTGTAACACTTATTTACACTTAATTTCTATGGCGATGGGAAATACACCGTTTATATCAGAGTCTCTGTCACTTTCACTGTCCGATGCTATGTCTGTAACACTACCACTCGAGCTACTTGAATTGTCTTAATGAGTTCTTTAATGTCGTTTTCTATCACGACTTCCTTCTTCCAAGAATCTGTAATCATTTCCTTGGTAGTTCAACGACATTTCGCCATTCTGCCGTTGCATTGGTTACTGCCCATTCAGAAGCCTTTCTACTTCAGTTAAGGTAAAAGTTAAAGTAAAACAAAGAGCAAAATACGGGCGCAGTAAAGACAGAAACGCGGGTGGCGGGAGAGGAGATTCGCAGCCCAGTGCTCAAATGTTTCCAGTTCGTCAGTGGCCAATCAGCGATCTGACTGGACACGTTTTCATTCTCTGATGGGAGGCTTTCATGGGCACGGGAGAGGCGTCCTGAGTCATACACATCTGTCAATTACGAACTTAACCGGACCTTAGGGGCTGTCCATAAATTACGTGAGGCGATTTTATCGATTCCCCTTTCTCCCTAGGTGAGATGTAGTGTTTGGTTCGACCCCCTTCCCCCTTCTAATCTCGCGTGAGATTTTTCAAAATATTTTTAGTGTAAATACGTTAATTTGTGATTGATTGCATTAGGATTTATTTAAAAAATATAATTTGCTTAATTATATTTATGACTAGATGTGACTAGTATTTAGAAAATAGAGTGACTGAATTAGAATGAATATTATTGCACTTCTAAAAACGCTGGGTAATTTTTCTTTAAAATTTCTTCAAGAAACAGAGGTTATGAGGTTTATCTCATTAATGATAAAAATTATGGTAATATTTGTTAGATTATCTTTCTCAGTATAGTATGCAACTTATTGTAGCATTCAGCGATAAAAAATATTGTGCAAGATTTCGACATATTTTAATATAGAAACGTGTTTTTCATAAATTATCTCAGTTTTCTTGCAATTTAGGACTGCTTTTAGCGAAAAAATTACGTGATGTTTGCCGAGACTCCCCCTCTCCCCCGCGTAAGATTAGGTGAGATTCACCTACCCCCCCCTCCAAGACCTCACGCAATTTATGGATGGGCCCCTTGGAGTCCATACCTGCTAAAGTAATGGTTGAGCGCGATAGTTCACCGCCTGAGTGTATTACTATCAGTGGCGGATCCGCGGGGCAAGGAGGCCATGGGGACCACGCCCTTTCCCCGAGGCGTAGAGTTTTGTTTTGTTACCTTCTTTTATTTGGCAAAATTGCTTTAAATATTCATGTTATAATTACGTAATTATTTAAAAAATATTTAGTCTCATATAAATTACAAAAAAATTATACAATATAATAACAAATATTTATTATTTAACAAAAGTATATGATGGCTCCCTCCAAAATGATCGCCTGGATTTACTATCAGCACACATCTTCTCCCATCTCACGTGCCAAAGAGTTTCTACAAAGCGGTGTGCTCAGTGCGTTGCGCTGCACTGCGCTGGGTGCTGTCTGCCGGCCGCAATGAGCAACCGACCGTGCTCAATTCTCCCCCTCGCAACTGTCGCTCCCATTGCTAGAGAGAGCAGTGTTTTTTGCTTAGCTCTTGCTGATGAGCGAACTCGATGGTGCACGGGTTGAGAGCAGCGTACGACCACGTGATGAAGACTGCTGGATTGAGTCCCATGTGAGGCATAAATAAATAAAAATAAATAAATAAATAATAATTAATTAAAAATAAATAAATAAATAATTAATTAAAAATAAATAAATAAATAATAATTAATTAAAAATAAATAATAAATAAATAAATACATAAATAAATGTCTTTATGGGTAGCGAGGCTCAGGCCACATGGCATGCTCTTCCGCCTAACGACTTTCAAAATGTGTTATTACATTAGTGCGTAATAAAAGGAGTCAATGAAAAATACGTATACAATTTGGATGAAGGGTTTCTCACACACAGAAGACAGGAGTGAAAGCGAGGGAGGAAGAGTTTGATAGAAAACAAAAAACGTGGATATTATTGATTCATTTCTAGGAAATGTTTACAGTTAAAATATTCCACAAACTAGCATTTTGGAAATTTTTTTAAATTAAGGAAATGTTTACCGTTTAGAATATTTCCAAGACATCAAAACCCGATCCAATATATCTCTCCCGTAAGCCAACGATTCATACTACATTTATTCTTGGAAATGCAACCAAGAAACTATCCCGGCATAGGTGTTTTCATCTAGTGAATATGGGTAGTTTAACTTTCCACATCACCATGCGCCGCATGTGAACATCAAATAAATCATGTACAGGAGAGTCACGGGAATTCGATCTTCGCCAAACCGAGTTTCCGTGCACTCCGAGATGAAAGATAAAAAAACCTGATGTGCGCCAAGTCACGCAAACAAGCGAACTACCAGCGATAACCTAGAGCTGGTCGTGACGGGTTGGCATCACTGCGTTGAAGATCATGTGTGCGGCGATCGGTACCAGTGACTTTCTATCTATTACATTGTTGTGATCGGTTCACGCTCATTTGTTTTGTTCATCGTACTTTGCCTCACTACAGAATGTAAGTTAATATAGTTGTTATATTGTTAATAGTCGTATCTGTAACTTTAATAGAATCTGCCCATTAAATTTGACTTTGTTTTACATTGTAGTTCAAAATTTCGTTATGTATTTACCTTCTTTTCGTGTAATCGGAGTTTTGTGTAATCCGTGGTAGCAACAGCTCCAATTACCTCGGATTATCCCGACTTCTGTACATGTATTATGAAGTGAGCCGGACGAGGCATAACATTGCATGCCAGGAGAGACCTAGGGGGAATTCATAGTCGAGACCTATGTATTACTCGCGCAACTTTTCTTGAACGATGACTTTGTTTCCCCCTCCGTAGAGCAATACATTTGAGGACCAAAAATCGCAGCGATCACTGATGAGAACCAAACACATCTTCATTGTCACGTAGGAAAATATATTTATTGTTGAAACCGAGAACTCCTGGTCATATTTTTGTAAACAATATCTAAAGAAATGGCCAAAGCTGATACCGATTCATCGCAGGAGATTCCTCGAACTCCTGGAAAAAAATAGCATTCAAGTTATTGAGAAAGTCGCCCAGGCATGATTGATATTCCAGAGATTGGCATTGCTTCATAAAATCCAGTGGCCGATATAACTTTACCCGCATTTCTCCAAGCTGTCGCCCAAGAAAAGTTGCGCGATTAATAATAAAGTAATCCTTAAACAATACATGATTGAGTAAAATAAGTGATCACTTGCAGAAATCCATACGGCATAGATGCAGAATGGCTGTGAACGCAGAATGTGCTTCCTTAAGGAATCGAAAACGTGGCAACGTGTCATTTGCACCAGCTTGGTCGTGACTGAGTGACCAGGAAGTGGACACATTATTTTTCGTACTAAGAGCGTGCAATTTGAGTTTTGCGCTTTCGAAATCATTCTTAACAGTACACTTTCAGAAAATTCCCTAAGTTATGTACGTTTTCGTAGTAGGATTTATGAGTTGCGATTGGAAGTGAAAATTTCTGCGAAATCATTGCCTCTTTTTCCATAATGAATGTGAGCGCCACATTAGCATCTACCCTACAGCAGGGATCCCCAACTTTTTTCTTAAATCAACCCCTTTCGAAAGAACGGTTTGCTTCGAGTCCCTATCATATTTCTCTGTAATTGACACCCTACAGAATCTTAACACAAGGACGGCAAGACAGTGCTATAGATCGTTCGCGTCAGCAATTGACTGAATTGATTAATTATAAGTGTTTCTGGTCGAGTCAACAGCTAAGGTCATTAGGCCCGTAAATGTAGTGCACGTTTTTATCGCGGGAAGTGATCTTCCCCCGCTCGATGGCGAGATCCGGCGTTGAACTACACTTCAGCTTGCGGGAGTTTTTTTTAACCAGGTATCTCCCACCAGCGGAACTCTGCCTCAGCCGGGACAAACTTTAAGCTACCGACATGTGTAGCGAAGGACATGAATTACCGACTTGATACTCTGCGTAGCAACATTTTCGTAAATATTTTGGTTTCCAATTATCGGAAACGCTTCCGCTTCGGAGTACCAGAGTTTCAAAACGGTTGTGCAAAGGTTACAAAATGTTGAGTGTTTTTTGACAAGTGCCTTAACATTTTGCAGTGCTGCAGTCCTGTTAGTATTTTCTTGTGAACATTTACATCTAAATTATCTGTCAATACGAAAGAAGAGGGCGAATTTGTAATTAATGTATGTTTTAGAGCTTTCTATCAGAAAATTATTACTTACCAATATTTCTTGTAATCAATGGGATATATAAATAATCAGTAAATTCCGTAATCGTAATTTTCCCTGTAAAATATCATCAACCCCAGCAGGTCGAAATCAAACGAGGTCGAAAAAAATCAGGTCGAAAAAAATCAAGTGGAAATAGCCGGCGGCGCTAGCCGAATGCGTTTACTACGCTCCGTGAAGTCACGAAGGTTAAGCGCATTCGAGACTCGCGGGTTCGTGGTTGGGTGACCGGCTAGGAACCCCGGGATCTAACGGCGTCGAGCCCCTGGCCGAAGGGATAAAAGGCACTGACTGACTGCGACGTGACGAGACTTGACAATTATTAAAAAGTAAAAAGCACATTAATGGAGGATTACTCCCAAGTGTAAAGCGCTCAACGCCCCTTAAGGGGCTTGGAGACGCGTTGCGTCAAGATGTGGACGCAACAAATTAAAAAAAATCATCGCCGAGACCATAGCCGGTAAACAGGAGGCAGAATGAAGAAACGTGCCTCCCTTAAAGGTATAAATCGCTGACTGGAGGTGAATTCTAGCGGCCGGCTCGAAAACAATTCTGTTGTTTTTCGTGGTTTCTCCGATCAACACCAGGCGAATGCTGGCACAGTATCCTAACAAATGGATCGCGCACGATCTTTCCTCTTCCTTGTCCTATCCTCATCTCTTACACCCACACTTACACTAACGTGCACTACACTATCACACTTGCCGAGAGACCGGTCGGGGACTTAGAACTTGTCCCGGCCAGGGCAGTGTCCCGCTGGTGGAAGATACCTCATTGGGGAAAACCCCGCTAGCTGACGGTTGGTCAGCGCTGAAATCTCGCCATCCAGTGTGGGAAGATCACAGCCACCTCCCGAGTGAAGAAAACATGCACTACACTTACGGAAGTAACGACCTCAGCTGTTGCCGCTCCCGGAATAAACAACAATCAATCAGTGGAGTGAGTGGTCACTCATTAGGGAGTAACGGCTGTGTGTAATTACAAGGGAACGGACTTTATTGTAATAAAAAAGCAAAATATGTACAAGTATGTACTTATTTTTTCATAAATATGTAAGAAAAAATAGGTAATATGTGAAATAAATATTCGTTATAATGTTTACAATTCCATTCTTCAAGCGTTTTCCGAGCAGAGTACGTTGCCGATCAGAACTTTATACGGATTCAGAGAGACTGAATGAATGTTTTACATCTACAGAAGCAATTATTCGCTAGTTTCTTCCGGAACATAATACTTTCGTATTATATACAATGTTGTTTACGAGGAGTCGGAGCTCAAGTGAATAGTACCATGTAACCTGTGATAGAAGGGGAAGGGGTAAAGGGAGCATACTCCCACCCGAACTCCAGAAAAGGGAGAAGACAATGATCTATTTTTTTATGGCGTTACGCATGGGGTCTATGAAACAGGAGTAAGCGGTTGAAGTTCCTTCTGCTTCACATACTACATCCGCTCATCGTTGATCCCGACTACGCTGTTTCCAAGAAGCACTGGGGCGGGGGGAGATAAGTTTGGCAATTAATAGCGATTGTCCGGCGTTAATAGAAGCGCATTGCGTATTTTTTAAGTATTTCAGTAACTAAGTTAGTTTTCAAGTAACATATATTTCGAACATCACAAGTGAAATCTTCATTTTTGACATATAAATATATTAAAATGTAACGAAATATGTGGCTATAGATAAAATATGTATTTATACCAGAATATGTAAAAATATGTAAAAAAAAGGTTCCAATTCTTCAGAATGTCGTGGTAAGTGTAAAAAATATTAGTGAATGCAGGTATCTTGTCCCTGTAAAAATATGTATTTACATGAAAATCCGTTCCCTAGTGATTACGAATTAGTTCCTTAATAGCACACTCATTGCAAGTATTCACTAGGAATTCGTACGAGGGTCTCTGTTGCTCTACAGAAGTTGTGAGTGAAAACAAGCAGTGACGAGGTGTGTGTCTGGGCGGCAATTTGCGGACGTTTTAATGCGAAGACTATCACGCTCCACGCGTCTTCATTATCAGCGCTGCTGTGGAACGCGGCAGGGGCACGCGAGAAGAGAAACCTCAGCCTCGCACTATCGAGAGGAAGAGAGTGTTAATTGGAAGATGCGTCGCTCGTCAGTTTCCTGGGTTGTCTCGAGAACAATGCAAATACCATGTCTCTTGGCTGTCCGGGACAAGCCGCGTCGATTTTCTCGTAGCTGACGTTTCGGCCAACATATTGTGGCCTTCCTCAGAGCGTACTGCTGTCAAATGGCTCGCGTGACCGCCTTATAAGGAAGACAAGGGGGTGACCAGGATTGGTCAAGGTATCGGCCACAGTACGCTCTAAAGGAAGGTCACAATATGTTGGCCGAAACGTCAGCTACAAGCAAATCGACACGGCTTGTCCCGGACAGCCAAGAGACATACTCCAGCCGCGGAAGCCTACGTAATCAATGCAAATACCATGTTCGTAAGACGGTTACGCATTCCCCACGATCCGTACTAACAGACAATCAAATTTGTAACATCCTGTTGTCTTTGCGCCTCGGGTGGCTCATTGACAGCGTGCTAGCCTTTCCGTGGTGGGATCCAGGTTTCGATTCCCGGCCGCCGCAGAAATTGAGCTGTAGCTTTCTAATATAACCTTATCCGTTTCTGTACATGTGTGGCAAAAGGAAAATTCAGCCAGGCCAAGTAGGCTAGGTATGGTGATGGGATTGCGTCATGCTCGCCACATATCTCCCATGCCCCCAGGCGTGGTTAATATAAATAATTGTAAGTTAATTGGCTTATGTAATAAGTTAAATCGCGTGGTGTATATAAATCACAAGGAATTAAAACAAATATCTAAGTTACTTTTGCAAATAAAGCGGAGAAAAACTCAGAATTATTTCGGGTTAGACAATTGACAGGGGAAAATAAAAAAAAAATAAAAACATCCTTTAAATAGGCATTGGTGAAATCAGTAGTAGATCTCAGACGTCATCCTCTGGTGGCGCGCAGATAAACTATTGACATTGATGCACTCTTGAATCTGTGATGTAAAGCTTGGCGAAAATGTCTAGAAAAATAATTATTTTGTAAATATGTTAAGGTTTATGGTTATAAATTATAGCCTATAGTACTCTAGACCTTAAAGGAAGCTGACACAAAAGTTTCATCGGTATTAGTTAAGTAGATTCAGAGATTATCGCGCTGTAAGTGAACGCACTTCTGTCTTTATATATTAGTATAGATATAGATATAGACCCAGGCCTGGGAACACCGCTAGTTGACAAAAACCGGATTAATCCGATGTGAATTCTAAAATGCCTAATACATACACACATATCATTGTCTCTCGCAGGGCTCTGTCGCATGTAATTTGTTTGTGAGCTGGTCCTTGTAATGTTTTTTGTAAAGAATTTCCTCTACACACAAAGGAAATAACGTTTTGTACCATTTTATCAGAAAGAAGCAACACAAAAGTATGTTACTACTGGGAAGGGAATTCCATCCTGCCCAGATCCGCATCAGATTCAAGATGAAACGTGTGATAGTGGGGAAAATCTACGCTTTGTTCTGGATTCGAAACACAGCACAACTCTAGCGCAAAGTACTGCTCGCAGCAGCCATTTGCACTTTTACACCACTTAATGATTTCTTTTGGCCGGCAAGGGGTTTTAAACCTAGTTCTACGTAAAACCTACGGGTAACCTGACGTCCGTCTGTCGTTCACGGTTTGACTCCTTCCGGTCCATCGTGTGAGTCAAACAAAATGTCTTCAGTATCGTTCCCATCTTCCAACAATCTCCTTCCAAGTTTTCATGGATTTAAACGCTGTTTTGCGGACATACAAGCTTGGAACGTAGTCTGCAGCAGCAGAAGTATTGATATCCACGGACTCACAAGAAACAATTATGCTGGTGGCCTCGCGAAGATTTCACATATTCACACAGCATTTTTTGCAGCTTCAGGATCCCATTTTCTGCACACTCGACAGTAGCATGTTTACTGTTACAGACCACTAATTAAAGAAAATATACACGGAGAGAAATGTTTAGTTCACGATATTAATTACGTAGTACATCGAACTAAACGGTTTAGTAAATTTTCGTAGAATAAAGTGCTTATTCGCCTTCACGAAATGGCTGTTTCGTCCAACGGACTGTTTAGCAAATTTTACTACACGAATAATTGTATTTACTGTATGAATGCTTACTAAACATGTATTGTACCCTGTACCATAACATTTTTCTCCGTGTACGTTACGTGTTTTTTGATTTTTTGTTCAAGAACGCCATCAGATTTGTTGGAAGTTCACCCATCTGTGTATGAACAGAGATATTATCCGCGCACGTTTTCTTGTGACCTGCTTCGCTAGTTGCGCGAGGAGTGAGGATTTTGGTTAGATGGGTAAAAGAAATTTTATATATTTGCAGTTCGTTTTTTCTTTATTGAAAATATTTCAATTACACGGGAGGGAACATTTCTGGTTATCTGATTTTGTCTACAACACTCGGAGCCATCACTTTATTCTTAATTCAACGAATATTGGGAAAGGAGTGGGGGAAGGTGTTCCGAGGCTCAAGACAACGTGCGCGTATAATTTTGTGCGTGTGTGTGTGTGTGTGTGTGTGTGTGTGTGTGTGTGAAGCGCTGTGCGTCCATTACGCGTGAATGGCCCATTGTAGGGGGTTCCTCAGATCAACTCCCACGCTCCCCGTAGGAAACGGGCCGAGAGCGCCATTGTAGGGCCCCGCTGGGTGCGGGACATCGGCTCGTTAGACGAAGGGTGGGCGGGGCGGGGCGGAAGGAAAGCGTGGGTGACTCCGCGCGCGAACCACTTCCGGGAGCACTTCCGCCCCCCCTCCCCACCCGTCCCGTCACCCCCGCTGATGAATGACCGGGGCAGCTAGCTCAGGACCAGCATTGCTTTTGTCTCGGTAGCGACTGATTCCAGGGTTGGAGTAACGACGGTAGACGAGGTCAAATTGTGCCTTTGGCTGCAGCAGAATTCTAGCTCGAGGATCGATAGTTTTATATGATATTACTCCTAACAATACCATACCCCAAAAAACAGGTCATGAATCGCCCGCGATCGGACCTTCCTCATCCTTGCCATATCCTCACTCCTTACTTACACACACTTATACTAACATGCACCACGCTACCCCACACGCTGGGAGACCGGTCGGGAGCTTAGAGATTGTCTTGACTGGGGCAGTTCCCCGCTGGTGGGAGGTACCGGGTTGGCAGAGAACCCCGCGAGCCGACGCGACGGTAGGTCGGCGCCCGATCTCACCATCCAGCGGAGGAAGATCACCATCATATCCCGATTAAACATGCACTACTTTTACGGGTCTATCGATCTTAGCAGTTGACGCGCCCGGAATCACTTATCAAACCGCGCGCGATATTTCTTACGTCTTCATTGTCCCATCCTCTCCCCTTACAAACCCACTTCCATCGCTTACAATACCACTTGTCGGGAGGTCTGTCGGCCGCTTAGAGCTGGTGCCGGCTGGGGCGGTGCCCCGCGGGGGGAAGTGCTTGGAGGGGAAATCCGACCTGAAAGTAGACCTATAACCAAGGTTTCTTGGCTTTGAGCGTCCTTTGATTGGGAGGTTGCGGATTCGATCCCCGTCAGGTGTTGGAGATTTGCCTCTAGTGATTAACATCTGCAGGTTTTTGGCCGCTGTCTGTATCGAATTCGTAGGCAGACTGCTCTCAGGTTTTCTGGTTTCCGTGTTTGTGTCCATGCGAATGCCTGTGCAGAACTCCAGAATGTCGCAAGATTGTATTGTAGGCAATAATGAGAGTGAGAAAATTGTGACGTACTGTACAAACAATATGAACCAAATGACAATGCAATTGATTGTGAACGTGTTTTTTAAAATATATATTTTTTGTACCTTTTCATTTTTAGGATCTTGTTCAGAGCATATAGCAATATTTAATTTTCGTTAAAACCATTTCTTTCTGTGTAGCTTTATTAGAGAGTTTTTGCAAGGCAGGAAATCAATTGTCTTAGTATGTAAACATAATCGTCAAAAGGACATTACATATCTTCAGAAAAATGACTTTTTGCATGTCGTACAATCGAAAACGTACGTTAAAACTAAGAACTAATTGGAACTAATCCAAAATTTAAGAAACATCTGTGTATCTCTGACTTTATATTTACTTTTATTAGAATGACAAGATAGAGAATACATAATAATACGTGAAATCTCATTGAATCATACGAATATGTAATACTTGTCTATCTCCAAAGAAAACTAAAGCTTCTTAGATAACACCGCTATTTTACTATAACATATTTATATTGTTTATATTAGGAATTGGAAATGTTTAACATTTATAACGTCATATGGATAAATAAAAAATGTTTCGAGACAATCAATATAGCCTCACTATATACATAAACTCCAAATCCTAAAACGATACGTTAGTTTATTCCTGACATGTTAGAATTAACCTAGTTTAAAGTTCCTGCCATATTATATTGGTAGTAAGGATATTGTAGTTTTCATTACTTCCATGCTCATTGTGTGTTAGTGTTGAATTTGTGTTTAGTGGTAGCGGCGAAAACTACGCAAAGTGTAAGTTTGTTGTAGACGACAAAACAGGGAGAATGACGGGACCCGACAATCGAAATCCAGTCATTTGATGCCGGCGCATGCGCAGTACAATTCTTCCCAGAACTGTCGTGTTACCTCTTTCAAATCCACGACCAGCAAAAACTCTATTAACTTAAGTTTCTCCGTACTAATCATGAGCATCCTTTCACGGAAGTTCACTGTGTGAGTTATATATTTCTTTCTTTTGCAGGTAAGTGTCCCCGCCGTGTTTGATGCGAACGGTGTGCTTGAGCAAACTGTGAGTACGAGGTGTTTTTACATTTTGCTGAGAATGCTGCTACAAAAGACAAGTATTGCTGTTGGAATTCAGTAGTGGCGAGAAAGTAATGGTTCCGTTCAGAGGCGCAATCATCATTTTTTTCTGAGAGGGAGGAGGGTACAGGCATAGGCGTCCAGCCAATTTGACGCTTTCTTATAAAGAACTTTTCATTTGTGCTGAAAATAATAGTTATGTCCCCAAGGGCATAAGAAGGGTTCTAATGATGGAGCTGCGACAAAAAGCCCTTGCCGCCCGAGATCATTTAAACCAGTTAAAGCACATGGAACGTAATCTAATTTTTTTACCTTATTTTAATTATTCATATTTACTTATTTACTAATTAACTAGTTGTTAACTTGATTCGGGTTGTCCTTTCATATTTCCCTACCATAGTTTCCTCCATAAGAGAACATAAACTTCTTTCTTTTTTCATGAATGTCTATAGTTTATTAGTTAAAACAAACAGTTCCACTTTAAATTTTAGACATTTAGATGTATTTATTATTGTCTTCTCAGATGTACTTCTTTGTGATTAAATTTTATTTATTATTTGTGTGACGTGACGTTTCGGATAAGCCTTACAGCCATCTTCAGACATCTTTTGTAAAAACTAGAATTAGAATACAATTACGTACTATACTAAAATGTTTACATTATTCACAATATTAAAAAACTCTTAACACAGTGAACGTGCGCACTTCTGCTGCTCCTTCATTTCTGTTAACTGTCATAAGGATTAGCCGAAACGTCACGTCACCCAAAACTACAATGTAAAAAAAAATTAATCACAAAGAAGTACAATAATAAATACATCTAAATGTCTAAAATTTAAAATGGAACTGTTTGTTTTAACTAATAAACTATAGACACTCATAAGAGAACATGTAGCACCATTCAACTATTTTCATATTTCCCTCGTGACGACGATCCTCTCGGTTCAGGTAAGTTATGCAGTGTTCATCAAGCTCCTTATCGAAGGCAATAACAAGCAATAATGTATCAGTAAAAATGTATTTTTACTTGTTAACTTGTAGTTAATATCTATAATTGGTAAATATTAATAATAGGTCATTATTAACTATTTGTATATTAAAGCGCTCATTAGTACAGAAAATTAGTAAAAGCTATATTTTTTAATGTCTGTTGTTGGCTTCGCAGGGGGGTTGAAAGTCTCCCCTCCCGGCGCCCTTGGTTCTGTAGAAGAGGGCACCAAAAGTATCTTCGTGAATTGGAATGCAATCGTAATCAGTTTAATGCAATAGAGAAGTGTATCTAAATACATTGTATCTAAATCCACACATACCTCGAGAAAGGGGATGTTCAAAATTATTCCTATGCTTCATCACTTATCTCTGCACACTTGTGATGTGAATTTTTCTTTAAAAAATATTTTTTTCGATGTGTGTTTTGTTTTCTGGGCTTTGTTTATTGATTTCACTTTCTCCTTATTACATATTGGGTGCATGTGTGTATGGTATTCTATGGCTTACATTATGTAATTTTTTTTATTGATTGGTTATTTTCCCCAAAAAGGTCAATTTGTTTGTTCGATATGACTGTGAAAAATAATATTATTTGTACATTACGTTCTGAACTTGAAGTAATTAGAATCTCTGAGATTCGTACTACATATGATAGAAATGTGTCTATGTCCCTATCAATAATCGGCGCTGTGGGACTGTGCCAATTAAAAACGATTGTTCTACGAGAAAGTCAGGATCACTTTGAAGAGCCACGTTTCTTAAAAGTATTAAATATGTTGTTTTATTACGTTTTACCTGGTGATTTCTTCGGTCCCTCTTGAAAGTTTCCACTAAAAATGTTTCCCTAAAAGTGTGTTCGCGCTGGTCTAAACGAGGCGAATTTTCTTAGTTTGTACGCCCTGACCAACCGTATTTTAAGTATGATAATTTTTCAAACTAAACGTTCGTGTTGTGATAATGTGCCTTTTGAGGAGTTTCCCGGATGAAGAAGGGATACAACGTTGATGTCGATGTTTTGAAAACATTGATGTATTCATAGAATCAACCATTTAGTAAAGACGATATTCTTACGTTTTTGATTGTTTGTGAAACGAAAAGACCCATTATCGCAATTTTCTAAAAGTTGAAATATGAAATAGCTGATACCAATTCTTGTTTCAACGAAGCGAACGCTGTTCATTAGCAGACTATTTCTTGTCCGAGCGATGACCTCGATGATGCCCCGGTATTTCCAACGCCTTTCCTCGTGTATTTCGCTCGAGGAGAGGCGGTCAAGGTATACACAGTAGGCGCTGGGCTTTCCTTTCTCCCCGCACTTTGTAGAGCGAAATGCGGAAGCTCTGGCCCCTTGAGATGACCCAGAGCGTTCAGGTTTCAGGTCTATTAATTTTGTTAGTTATTATAATTTGCAATTTTTGTCGGTTAAATTATAATTGAAAATTAATAAACACTGCTAATGTGGAGCCAGCGGGGGAAGTTGGCGGCCACCTCCCGAGAAAAAAAACATGTATTACACTTACAGGACTAATCTTAGCAGTTGTGCGCCCGGAAACACCAATCAATCAATCAAAAGCTAATGTCGGGTTAATTTCCCCTGCGCGAACTCTGTTAGAAGTCATTAAACCATTTTTAAAATTACCGATGTTTTTGAGCGGTGTATTGTGTATTATTAATAAGGATGATTTAATTTTGAACATAGATGTTTTGCTCTCGATATAGCATATCCATTACGCAGCCTTTTCCACTACCCATTTTTGTCCTGTCTTGAACGTCCTCGCTATTTTTGATCGCTCTGGTCCCGGAAATATGCTCTTTCCTCCCAATTCCGCATTCTGTGGGGTCCTGGACTAGAGCACCGTCTGTTGGCGGCCTTGGAACGCGGGAAGAATGGGCGAGGCGAGGAAGGATTGTGGTCTGTGGCGGCGAAAGCTTAGGTGAAGCGCGCGCCTTTGCGCCACTGACCCACTCACGGCAGAAGCTGTGGGCCTTTGGCGGGCCGATGGCGGGCGAGTGGCGGGCGAGTGGCGGGCGAGTGGCGGGCGAGTGGCGAGCGAGTGGCGGGCGAGTGGCGGGCGAGTGGCGGGCGAGTGGCGGGCGAGTGGCGGGCGAGTGGCGGGCGAGTGGCGGGGGGGCGATCGAGGGGGCGGGCGAGTGGCGGGCGAGTGGCGGGCGAGTGGCGGGCGAGTGGCGGGCGAGTGGCGAACGAGTGGCGGGCGAGTGGCGAGCGAGTGGCGGGCGAGTGGGCGAGCGAGTGGGCGGGCGAGTGGCGGGTGAGTGGCGAGGTGGCGGCGGGCGATTGGCAAGGGGGAGGCGGGGTAATGGCGGGCAATTGGCAAGTGATGGGCGAGTGGCGATAGAGTGGGCGTGTGGGAGGACGAATGTGCAGTCGTGTGGGCGGGCACGTAAGTGGGAGAGTGGAAGGGCGGGAGGGTGGGGGAGTGACGGGCAGGACGCCTAGTGGTAGAGTCTGGCGATGTATCACGGCGCAATTACTCCGGAGGCATCCAAACGTTTGGCGCGCGCGTGTTCCTTGTTTACTTTACGTCGCCAGTGCTAATGGGACGGTACTCTATTCATCAGGTCACCGCCCTCTGTAGCTGAACTGCGAAGAAACACACCAGTGATGATAGGCTGCACAAACTCTCTCGTATTATTTATAACGGTTCACGTAATGCGTATATCTAAGCTTGTATCATTCTAAATCTTGAGCCATCTCTTAGTAAACTCGCGGGACTTAGTACACTTAGTAAACGAAACGGGAGATTTGAACGTGCAATTTTCGAAGATTTTGAATGTTAATATTGTTGACGATAATACAGAGATATCTAAATTATAAAAGAGCCCTGATGAAAGCCGGGTAAATTACTAGAAGGTGGACAATGTCATTAACGACGTAAAGATAAGAACCATCCAAACAACCTCAACTGGTCAATAAACATAAGAAAATTACTCCTAAACTCTTGAAAAAGTTCATATTGACATGCACATACATACGAGCTGATGTTTATACTCACAGAAGTAAGATAGAAGATGCGTAACAATCGAACATACGTACCGGGAGGGGTGGGTCAGCGCATCAACTGATGCCACTGCAGTGCCTCTGCCGGGAGGTCCTAGATTCGAGTATCGACGGTAGCAGGAATTTCGCCACTAGCTAGAGATCGAATTCAGTCACTGCTTGAAGGTGAATTCTACCTGTAGGCTGCTCTCATTGGCAGTTTTCCATGGTTTCTCCGATCAATCTCAGGCGAATGCCGAAGCAGCATCTTAACAAGCGGGCCATGGACCGCGCGCGATCTTTCTTTCCTCTTCTTCGCCCTATTCTCTCATCTTACTCGCACACTTTCACTAACATGCACTACACTACCACACATGCCGATCGAGAGCTTAGAACTGACCCCCATCTCGATCAGGTTTTTCGTCCAGTTTCCCTGATCCATTGAGCAAATGCTGAGATGGCCCCTTGTTTTGCTTCTGGACATAAATGTAACTTCATTTTCTGTGCACGTCTTCTAGAATTCAGTGGGAAATACAATTATTCAAATTATCGTTTCCATGTTGTCGCGGCAGGAAGTAATAAGAGCCAAAATTTATTGCTTATTTATCTTTGACAATAGATTTTATTACATGGGAGTTTTTTTGTTTTTTTTTCTCCCTTTCAAAATTCAAAATTTATTGCTTATTTATCTTTGAAAATAGATTTTATTACATGGGAGTTTTTTTGTTTTTTTTCTCCCTTTCAAAATTCAAAATTTATTGCTTGTTTATCCTTGAACATAGATTTTATTGCATGGGAGTTTTTTTGTTTTTTTTCTCCCTTTCAAAAATTCAAAATTTAAGTAGTATATGAGTAAGTGTAGGGATCACAGAATTTTGAAAATGTGCACACAATTCACTTTTCCCCATAGCACGTCATACGCAGTTTTTAACTGTTTTTCTGACGTAAAATAAATAAAACTTATCCCGGCTGGGGCGGTGCCCCGCTGGTGGGGAAATCCCGTTAGCCGACGGTAGGTCGGCGCCGGATCTTACCATTCAGTGGAGAAAATTCACCATATCCTACGATAGAACATGGATTGCACTTACGAGACCAATGACATTGACGCGCCGGAATCACTAATCAATCGAGCATACGGCGCACTCGTGAAAACGTACGTAGGTACGTCAAAAGGGTTGGACTGAGGCGACCCCGAGTGAGAAAGCTCCCCTTCCCAGGATCGACCGGGGGGTGGTGCGTAAGTCCCAAACAATTTTAAATTCATTTACAAAAGCCCACACAGTTTTACAAAAGTATAAATTTCCATTTCAATGTTGAACGTTTTCACATAGTCCTAAAAGATAGGTGCTTTATGGAACTTAAACACTACTGGTGTTGTGAGAGAACTAGTTCATACATTCGCGTTGCCGATTTGCTAGATTTTTTGCGGGTTGGAAACACTTTTATGGTTTTAACTAGTATTGTTACGAAACAAGACTCATTAATACGAGAAAGTCTGCGTTGTTGGGGCGCGACTAGTTCTTGAGCTTGATTCCGATCGAGAAATGTCGTCCTTGTCTGGCCGGAGAAAGTTTGCATAGTCTCTTTCTGGTGAATAAAGAAGCGGTGTGTCGCGAATTGTAAATTTATGGCCCTGAGCTAGAATCCTACTTTAGTATTATACCGATGACCGCGACGCTGAGATTTATTAATGGAGACTAATTACCGCCAGTGGACCTGAACGCCTTCTGACAAGCGTAATTCATGCGCAACGATATAATTGGTTTTCTTCAACTCTTGTGGATCCGAACGTCGTTATCTCGAAAAAAGAGTACTTTTCCGTTCAGAATTTCTCTTTAAATCGAAAAGTTGGAGATAAATTGATGTTTTGAGACTATACACGGTCTCTAATTCGAATGTTTACGAAGGACAGTTTCGATTTTTCATCATCATTAGTATCGCCACATTTCCGATTAGATATGATGAACACGTATTTGCAATTTTTATATTCATTACGTTTGTTTCGTAATTCCATGACGGATAGGTGTCATTTGGTTTCAATCTAAAATGCGACTTCAAACAGAAGCTCCTATTCAGGTTTTTATTCAGACTTAACGGTAAGAACATAGTTTCATGCATTACTGATATTTATAATTACAGTACGTAATAGAAATCACATTCCTCAGGTGTAATCAGCGAAATATTAGCAGATGACCTTCGAATTGTATAGTTTGAAAGTTCTTGCCAGATCCGTAATATTGTGGAAAATAGTAGGTGGCAACCACTTTCGCTTTAACTCTTCTACCAAATCTTCTTTGGACACTTAACACATGAACATAAAAAGTCGAATGAAGGCTTTATTTAACGTAAAAACCACTGTGTGGTGTGCGGGTGAGAAGTACTAAAAACTTTTTCTTCGGCTAAAGAGTCACTACCTCCGCTCTTGTACTGACAAAATGGAATTATGAATAAATGTGGCAACCAACGTTTGCACAAAATTGTTGAAAAAGTATTCGCGTCTACATAATAGAAACAACTTGCATCAGGAAATAAGCTACAGATTTTTGTTCTAAAAACTTACTGTTCCCCACAGGAAGGCATTGACTCTCTACCGAGTTACTAAATTCCCCACTATCACCCAAACATCTCAAGAAAACTTGCGCAAAATCTGGAGATAAATTTATATCTAAAAGCAAAAGAACGGGCTCTGGCAGCGTTTGCTCCACGGATGATGGGAAACAACGAAAAAGCTGATCAAGATGGAATTCGTAACATCGTGGGATTCCAGAATTTTGCGAGAATTGATTAATTTATTTTTATTTATTTTACGTCAAAAAAGCAGTTAAAAACTGCGTATGACGTGCTATGGGGAAAAGTGAATTGTGTGCACATTTTCAAAATTCTGTGATCCATACACTAAGTCATAACACTTAAAATTGAAAAAAAAAAAAATGGAGTTGGGAAAATGTTACAAATTCGTTTACCTCTAGTAGAAATGTGTTCCGTGACCTCAAACATTTAAGTACCTCTGTTCTAGAGATGCCTAGAAAAGAAAGCTACGAAAACGAATGTCATGTTCAAGATGACGCGCTCGCAGGAAAATCAGTGTCCCCAGTTTATGGCTTAGTGTCAGCTGGCGTGACGGAAACACTCAAGCTCTCTCGCGTGACTCCAGAGTTTTTATATCTGCGACTCAGTAAGCTTAACTCGGCGTGAATCGTGCTGCGTTATTCTGTGGTTCCCCATCTGAATTTCTGGCAATTGAACATAATGGAAGGTTTGAAATAAGAAAGGTTGTTAGTGCCATTTTCATATTCTCGAGAAACATGAGTTTATATATGGTAAACCTATTGGCACATAAAACTCCTGCCATTTATAATCACCCCTTGACACTATCAAGAAATCCGTCAGGACTTCGTTTATTTATGTTATAGGGCTTGATTCATTCATCATTATTCTGGTAAAAGCGTAAATTTAACAGAAATAGCACTTACATATTCTTTCTTTCGTCTTCAATTCGTAACGTTAACTTGAATAGGAGAGAATATCTTGTATTGAAAAGCCCCTAATAGGATATGATTAAGTTTAGAGAATAGGAACAAGTATGTAATTTGAATATGAGCGTTTTCATCGTTTTAAAAATAATATTCCAAGGTTTGATGAAAATAAATCGTGCCGAGTAGTTTTTTTACCCTGCGAATGAGTTTTCGCAACTCAGGGTTAATCTTGCCCTTTTTTTTCTTATTTTGCAAGCACAGATATTAAGATAATAGTTTTTGAAAAACTGGTGAGCGATGTAATTAATGTTCCCCTTATTTTTACTAAATTTAAAAATAGTGTGTACGTACCCCTGATTCTGTACAGCTTTTTACAGGGTATGTGTGCACCCTCGCCGGGCAATAGGAGAAACACGGGGCCCAGGACACACGGTAAAACCACCGCCGAGTTTTGAAAACGATTCGCGGGGAATCCTTTCCTCCCGTATCGCGAAATCGGCTGAGTTTACCTCAAAGCCAGCATTTCCGCTGGCTCTGCAGCGACTCTCTCAGGGAGGTTCCTTGCTTCGAGTCCCAACAGTGGCAAATTTGCGACACAAGCTGTGTAACTGGGTCGAATTCAGCCGCTGTGTGGAGTAGAATTCTAGCGGTCGGCTGCTCTGACCGGTAGTTTTCCGTGAATTCTCCTATCAATACAAATGCCGGAGCAGTACCACAGGCGATTTTTCCTTCCTCTCCTTGCCCTACCGTGTCACGCACACACGCACTGCACTACCACACATGACGGGAGACTAGAGCTAATGTCCCGGCTAGTGCGGTGCCCTTCTGGTGGGAGATACCTGGAGGAGGAATACCCTGTAAACAGACGTGTAGGTCGGCTCCGGATCTCACCAAACAACAGCAGCAGCAGCAGTAGAAGAAGAAGAAGAAGAAGAACAACAACAACATTAACAGCAACAACAACATTAACAACAACAACAACATTAACAACAGCAGCAACATTAACAACAGCAGCAACATTAACAACAGCAGCAACAACATTAACAACAGCAGCAACAACATAACAACAGCAGCAACAACATTAACAACAGCGGCAACAACATTAACAACATTAACAACAACAATGCCACCTCCCGTGTTAAACACATGGACTATTCTTACAGGACTAATGACCTTAGCAGTCGACGCTCCCCAAACCACGAAATAATCAATTTAACAGTCTCCCTAATGTGCGAGTTATTTATAACATAATGCACATTTTGGACTTTAGCCGTAAAATACACCCGGTGGAAGTCACACCATGAAGATACATCGAGCCCTGTTGTAAAACTTTCCTCTCTCCCGGAGTTCACGACTTGTCAAGAGCTGACGTGTTACACTGGTAGTAGATCCTGTGTTGTACCCTTCTCTTCCTAGCTTACGCTGGCGTCAGCCGGATGACAAACGACGCCTTTCGAAAACAACGAAGACTTGTCATTCCGGAAGCAATTCGAGCGGAAAGTCGATCGCAATCGATTACTCGGTAGCCTCTTCCGCATGCCGCGTTAGAAACGTGCGGAATGAAAGAGGTGTCGGAAATGGTAATAGTCACTGACACAACTTGTGAGTGATGCAGTGCTTTAACTGCAGCAGAGTAATGTTCCAGGGGCGGCTAATCTGTGAGCAGATTATTAAGTGAATGTTGCATTACAGTTGTTAAAACCGGGAGCGGTAGCTCAGAGCTTCAACTGATGTCTTCAACTGAGCGCCTTTGACCGGGAGGTCCTAGGTTCGAGTCCTGATGGCGGTAGGATTTTCGACACTAGCTTTTCAGCTAGGTCGAATTCAGTCGCTGTCTGAAGAAGAATTGTAGCAGTCGGCTGCTCTGATCGGTAGTTTTCCGTGGTTTCTCCGATCCACAGCAGGCGAATGCCGGAGCAGTACCCTACCAAACGGGCCACGGACCGCGCGCGATCTTTTCTTCCTCTTCCTTGCCCTATCCTCTCCTCTTACACACACACACTCACACACTCACTTGCACTAACATGCACTACAATACGTTGTATTCCGGGAGACCGGTCGGGAAGTTAGAGCTTGTCCAGGCTGGGACGGTTCCCCGCTGGTGGGAGAGTCCTGGTTAGGGGGAAACACCGCTAGCCGACGGTAGGTCGGCGCCGGATCTCGCTATCCAGCGGGCGAAGATCACCGCCATCTCCCGAGAAAAAAACATGCTCTACACTTACGGGTTTCAACCTAAGCTGTTGACGCGCCGGTAATCACCAACCAACCAATTAACAAATAACGATGAACGTGACAAGAATTATAGAAACTAAAAGCACAATACTGAATATTTTACATCTTTTCGTGAAAATGACCTAATAATCTGGCCAGGATCTTCAGGAGTGTTTTCTTCACGTATAAGAAAATATTCAAATTCAAGTTTAATGTGTGTCTAGTGATCCCAGGGGTTACTGCGCTCCGGCCTTGGCCATTTTTTATTATTCTGGTCGACAAATATTCTTCATTTTATGATAATGACAATAATAACGACAGTTATGAGTATATTATTCCCTTCATTCACGAGAAAAGATGTTAGGTGTCGGTTAAATATACAATCTACTCCTGGTTGCAACCAGCTTCCTAAGGAGCTGATCTAATGATTCTCGGTGCATCTGATATATAAAATAGCAAAATATGTCTGTTCCCAATAACGCAATGTGCGTCCCTATCTTTTCCACGAACTGGGTGTTGGGATCAGTTTTTACATACATTTTGCGGAACAAAATCCGGATCTCCAATATCTTTCGGTATGACTTGTGAATTCACGTTCCACATCCAATTGATCTCGAATTCCAAATATTTTAGATATTTATTTACCGCCTTTTTTACCAAATGATATTTATGTTACTGTTAATATTGTTATAATAACCTTTGCATTATGCACCGCCTTAATTACAGCGTCATTAACATACCCGACTACTCGTGCAGAAAAGATTAATCAGTCAGGGCGCTTTTATGTCGCGTCACAGAAGAACGTTAAAAAGTTTCATTCACGTGAAACCGTCCTTACGTTTCCCTTCTGGTGGAATGAAACAAACAGACATCTGGGTCATTTCCTTATAAATTCTTCTACAGAAAGAAATGAAAATTTTCTTTTCTTTTCGTTCCTTTTGTTTAGGCTCACGTATTTAGGAGCAGGAAACCCGATTTCTGTCCCCGAGACACAATTGCCACAGTCTCGTTGTGTTTATTCGTGACGCGATTTTACGGGGCCACTACTTCCCTCCTCAGAGGACCGGCCGAAATGACTCAGGGCATCAAATGATGTCGTTATAGTACCTCTGACTGGTAGGTACTAGGGATCGCGTCCCTACGATGGCGGGATTTACGACACTAGATAGATAGGTAGGATTCTGCTAGCAGGAGAATTTTAGCGGCCGGCTGCAGTGATCGGTAGTTTTTCCGTTGTTTCTCCGATCAACACCAAGCGAATGCCGGAGCATTATCTTAAGGGAAAGGCGACGGAGCGCGCGCAATCTTTCCTTCCTCTTCCTTGTGTTATCCTCACGCCTTAAACGCACACTAATATGCTCTACACTTTCACCCTTGTCGGGGCCAGTCGGGCGCATAGAGCTTGCCCCGGCTGGGGTGGTGCCTCGCTGGTGGGAGATACCGGGTTTGAAAATACCCCCGAATGCCATAAGTCGGCGCCGGATGTCGGGGGAAGATTGACGCCACTTTCCGCGATAAAACATGCTCTACATGTTCGGGACTAATGATCTTAGCAGTTGACGCGCCCGGAAACAGCAATCAATCAATCAAAAAACTTAAGCGTTGGGATCATTGACTTCAGCAACTGGTCCGCACCTCGGCATGGCCGTGCGTAGCTTAGGGCCTCGTGGGAAGAGGGTGGCCGTGTCTCTCTGTACACGTGGTGCAGACTAGAGATGGGCTTAACAGCTTTTCTTCAATAGCTGTTATCACAACATCAGCTGACTCGTAATAGCTGTTATTAATAACAGTTGAAAAATAACAGGTCCATGACCAGCAACCTAACATAGCCGATTGCTAAGAGTTAAAACATGCGTAGCGACTGCTAAGAGTTAAAGCAGTCGTAGTGACTGCTAAGAGTTAAACCATGCAAAACGAATAACGTTGGTAGCACCGCAAAGCTTGTGCAGCTACTTTACGGCGCTTCCTTGCACTACTTTCCCTAACATGTTTGGACAGAGAAGCAGCTGATATGAACTAGTCTGGATGAACTGCCAAGGATGAATAGTAATTCATACAATGTGTAGCGAATGTGTATAGAATGTAGAATATTACTAAAATGAAAGTGATTCGGGTTCAGATTGCAAATATTCTTTCAAATATGCAACTTGTGCATCGTGAAGTGACGAGTGCCAAAAATAATGAGGAGAAACAATGTTTATGCTTACCTAATGACTGTCCTGCTAATGACTGTCCAATATCAAGTATTATAATGTGAGTTATTTGACCGTAACTCATTTTATTTTATTAGACCTAGGGAAAATTAGTTGATTTCACATAAGCAGCAATGGGACAGAAATAAGTTAACATATTGGATGGAATTCATTTAAAGGACAAACATCTTGTTGTAGTGTATACAATAAAATATAAAAATATTGTGGCACATGGTGTGTAATAATGACGAATTATGTATCAATGAATCTATAATTTGAACACTGGTAAACCATGATTGATTAGCTGTAGTGAAGCTGTTATCGTACAAAATGGTTGCCACAAAAGCTAGTAATAGTTCGGATGAGGCCCAGTGGGTTGCAGTTCTATGCATTTCAACCGATAACAGCCAATAACAGGATAAAGGAAATAACTGTTATTTCGCGTAACAGTTACGAAACGTTAACGGTTAAGAAATAACAGTTTAGCTGTTAAGGGCACATCCCTAGTGCAGACACGTGGTGCACGCTATGTCCACGCCGGGGCGGACAGGCGTCGCGGCCGCGTGTGGCAAAGCGGAGCAGAGCAATGGGGAGCAGGGGTGGGGGTGCGGGCGCGAACGGAGAAAGTGCGGCGGGAGGAAAGTACTGCAGCTGCCGGAGCAAGGTGGCATCGGAGGTAGTGGAGAGAAGGCTGCGGAGTTAGCGGTTAGTTAGGTGGCTGTGGCTGTGGCGGTAGCGATGGCTGTTGCATTGGCTGTGACTTGTTACGACTAGCTTCGTGTGCTGCATCATAAAATTCATCCCTCTTGCGTGGTCTATTGTGGAGTGCCTTCTTTTTCTGCGTGGAAGCGATTTTCAATGTAAAATAGATGAGGCTGCCTCCTGAATGAATCAAACTATTTTTGTGTTGCTAATATTGTTATCATTCACGAATAGAATTTTTTTTAACAGAATAACAAAAAAGTAGCAAAGTAACCCATTTTAGGTAATTAATTTGTTATAACAAAACGTATTATCTTCTAAATTAACATTATTAAAATCTGCAACATTGATAGAAGAAAATAAATATTTTTCGTAATAATGTTCTGTTATCTGTAGAACGCTACCAAAACACGAGAACATAAAGCTACTCTCAACAGTTGACTTTTGTTACGAAAGTATTGTTCACAGTGCATTAAAAAACAATCGAAATGGTTAAAGCTAATGATAGCGTAAGAGTACACACATTGAGTTAAAATGATTGTATTTCTTATTTTAATGATTTAGAAATTTAATTTTTTTATGTTTGTAAAAGAAGGTAGCAGTACGAAAAGAAATGAATGACACACGACCGATATCACAAATAATGGTCTTGGTTATAAATCTCACCATCACATCGATTTACAAACTGCAGCCGCGTACGTAATTTGCCCTTTAACGGCCTATCGACGTTATCAGAAACTGAAACTCCATGGACCATGCACTTGTCATGACTCCGCGGCACGGATACTCGCTGTGCCTCTTCCCCACGCGATGAAGCAAGAGCTTCACCTGACGTAGTGAGAGCCACTGGCGCCAAATTCCCAGCCTTACAATGCACGAGGGAGTCGACTCTGGGTTGAAACGAACCAGATAAAGCCCAGATGCGAGACGGGGAAAGAAATATTTACAGCAACGCGTTTTTGAAACGAGTCGACGACTCTAGCGGCAGTGTAAAGTGTAGATTATGCGATAGCGGTTGTTGTTTCATGTAGAGTTTCTAAGGCGTCATGCTTGATGCTTAGAAGTAGGACAGTTAGATGTTGGTTTTCGCGTGACCTTTCCTAAGAAATAAATTTCGTTTTTCCTTGTGTGTATCGAAACGAAGTAGGTTTTCTCTCGGATGATACTTATCAGTATGCCTGCCGTTTGGTTCCATTGTAAGCGCAGTCTTCTGAACGTTTTTTAAGGAAGAACTCGTGTAGAAACTGCTACGCAAAAACGATGTATATGTTAGGAAAATAAGCTCGAGAAGCATATGCGCGCACGTGTATTTCCTATGTATTTCACGTATTGGGAATAGAAGTGCCATCTGTGCAAGTTTTCTAGAGTTCCAGAATATCTAACCCCCCCTCTTATTCTGTACTTATTTGAAATATGAATAAATATTGCAACGAGTGTTTTTGGCAAAAATGACAAGCAAAATTTGACTGTCGTGGTATACAAACTTTATGCAGCAGAAATAATGTTACTGATTTTTGCACTTATCTCTTATCGTGCATGGAGTACATGGAGCATATTTCATTTGTTGGTATTGTTCACGAAATAAATACCCTTTAACATCTCACAGAACTCGAGAAAATGTGCCCAGCTACATTTATTTTCAGAAGCAAAGCAATATTTCATCTCAGTAAATCGAGGGAAACTGCACGAAAACTGTTCAAGATAGGGGAGGGGGAACTGTTCAAGGAGGGGGCATTGACTCAGAATCTGAAGTACAATACGTGTTACCGGTTACGCGTTATGTTTACTCCTTTTGAAATATATATATATATATATATATATATATATATATATATATATATATATATATATATATTGTAGCTAAGACAATATTACTTTAAAATAATTATTCTCGTTTTTGACGTTCAGTGTAGTTTCTAGTCATGTAGTTAGTTGTATCTCGTTTTTAAAGCTTCGCTTTCCAATCGTGCAGCCCAGTTTGACCCATAGCTTGGCCATTGGCAGCGTTCGAGATGCTGCAGTATTCGGCGACTGACATTTTGAAAGTAGGGATAGTCCGGAAGGGAAAATGTCCAGCTCTCCATAGTTCGTCGGTGAAGGTGCTACTGCAGCAATTGCCTGAAATAATCGAGAGGAAGTCGCGTGCTGTGATTAGCTCAGAGTCAGCATTGCTGCTCTCGCTGCTGCTATTCTGATTGGGAGGTTCTAGGGTTCGGGTCCCGACTGTGGCGGATTTTCGACACCAGCTACATAGTTGGTCGAATTCAGCCGCTGTCTGGAGGAGAATTCTATCGTATATTGATTCAGTGGTGAGTTGTAGTTGACATTTACATAATTGAAATGATTGAAGTCGTTGTCATTGTCAACAATAGTATTTATGTCAATAATAGCAGCTTTCGATGGCTTAGCCATCATCATCGGTTTTCTGCTGTCTGGGGTCATAAAAACGACGACGCCTTCAATCATTTCAAGAATTCTATCGGTAATTTTTCCTGGTTCCTGCGATGAATCAAGCCCCTCTGAGCCACGCCGACTGTCAGACAGACTTGTATCACATTCCGTGTTGTACTCGTGTCTCAGTGCCCTTGATTTGTCGAGTAATTAAACAATAACTACAGGTATGCTCGTGTATTATTACTTTTTACATTCATTAAGTTAAAAGCCCCCGGATTCTCACGCGTTTGGTAGAACGCGTCTTGTTGTTAACGACATGTTGCAAGTGGCAGATACGAGGGATCGCGATTAAATCTGAATGAGAGTGCGTTTGCGTGTGTAAGGAAACTTCTAGTGCCAGGCGTATAACGCAAAATTCTCAAGAATTTTTTTATTTTGATTCAACTGACCATTCAATGTGAAATTGTTTGCCGTGAGTTGAAGTAGGAAAGAAAAAAAATATGAAATTCACAATTAAATTATAATTGCATGTAATTGCTGTTTTGTTGTGAATTTCGTGAACATGTGTTTTATCTGAAGTTTACCTTGATGTGTACTTGTACAGTATCTTAAGGGGACCTTTGTTGCACTGTAAAATAGGACTCAAACGAGTACTTCCATTGGAGAAAAACAACCGGTGGAATTCTGTGAAAGTAATATCTGGATTTCGGTGTTAATGAAAAAATTGGGAAGTTTTTTTTAATACTATTGTATTTAAGCTTGAGCATTGTCGGTTGCAATATTTGCTCATAAAAATGTTAATAAAATATTTCATGGTTTCATTAGTTTTCAAGCAGTATTAATTTTCGACACTAACATTCTTAATTATTTTTTTCTCTATAGTAAAATGAGAAGGTAATTGATTAATTTCATTAAGTCATGAATAAGTCTGTCTGAAAATTGTGACGATACCTGAATGGAAAGAACATGGAAATTAGAAACGTCTTGCTTTGGATAAACATTAAGAAGAAACTGTCTCTAAAAATTGATTGTGGAGGTTGGAGGAGAAGAAGAAAAAGAAGAAGAATAAATTGGTTCATGGCATCCATAATGAATTACAGATATTAAAAAGTGAGATATCTTTTATCTCTTATCTCTTTTCTTTAATCCAAGTGAGATGTAGTATACACAAAACATAAGTGAGTGGAGATTAGTTTCAGCTGTGTCCTTAACCAGGTCACGCGTACTGAGATGATGATGATGGGTAGGTCAATGACTCCCATCTCGATCAGGTTTTTCGTCCAGTTTCCCTGATCCATTGAGCAAATGCTGAGATGGCTCCTTGTTTTGTTTCTGGACATAAATGTAACTTCATTTACTGTGCACGTCTTCTAGAATTCATGGGAAATAATATTAATCTTTATTTTAAAAAACAAAATTTATTGCTTTTTATTTGAAAATAGATTTTTACATGGGGTTTTTTTTTTTTTTTTCAAAATTCAAAATTTATTGCTTTTATCTGAAAATAGATTTTATACATGGGAGTTTTTTTTTTCCAAAATTTTTTACATGGGAGTTTTTGTTTTTTTTCTCCCTTTCAAAAATTCAAAATTTAAGTAGTATATGACTTAGTGTAGGGATCACAGAATTTTGAAAATGTGCACAAAATTTCACTTTTCCCCATAGCACGTCATACGCAGTTTTTAACTGTTTTTTTTGACGTAAAATAAATAAATAAAAAAGATAGGGTTCCTCCGTCTCTGGGTTACTTTGTGTATCTAGGTCCGCGTCGCCTAACGCCGTTTCCGATCCAGCGCTCTCGCTGCGACACCATTTCTCTATTGACCTTAGTAAAATCGGGGCGAATACTAGTGAAATGAGCTCGCTTTTCTCGCGACTCTCTCGATTGTGCAAGCGACCTCCCGGAGCTTCACGGCGTACTCGCGTCGTCAACCTGAGTCCTCGGCGAGGAGGCGGCTTGCTGCCGACCCTTGGGTGGGATTGGGTACATTAGCCATCATTTATTTATTTATTTATTTTACGTCAAAAAAACAGTTAAAAACTGCGTATGACGTGCTATGGGGAGAAGTGAATTGTGTGCACATTTTCAAAATTCTGTGATCCCTACTCTAAGTCATATACTACTTCATGTTAGAAGATTGTAAAATAAATTTGTATTCACGATTTATGCAAAAATTATTGACCTCGCGGGGCAATATATGGAGGTAAATAACAGAGAAGGAAAGGATGTGAAACGTGGAAGATAATTACAAAAACAATTGTGATAATGAGAAATTCCAGCTATCGGGGGGATTCGACTAATATCTTTGACCCCGGTGAATAAGCTGATGAGTCAAAAAAACGTATTTTTACAGGTGAGCAAAAAACACTTTAAACTAATGCTGCAATCGGGGATTAATGATATTCAAACAAAACCTACACACAAACAGTTGCGTTTGAATATTACCTTTGTTTGAATTTCATTAATCCGTGATTTACTTCAGTTAAGAGTTTTTTTTTTTTTTTTTTTTTGCTCTCCTGTAAAATTAAGTTTTTTTGACTTATCAGCTTATTCACCGGGAGCAAAGATATATTGAGAAGTTAAAAGTATCAACTCGCGAAATACTGTCTGAGGCACGTGCCTAGAGCTAACGTTTTGGAGGGGATGGAAAATTTTCGGTGTAATTGAAAAACAATTAGGTAATGTTCATTGAATGTTAAATTCGCCAGAGAATTTGCTCCAGATTCTTCGAACAACTGGCCGCCGAGAGATCAGTCGGAGTCTTAGAGCTTGTTCCGC
Source organism: Teleogryllus oceanicus (assembly GCA_964035755.1). NCBI lineage: Eukaryota > Metazoa > Arthropoda > Insecta > Orthoptera > Gryllidae > Teleogryllus > Teleogryllus oceanicus. Next base: position 32,582,757 of record CAXIVR010000013.1, read on the forward strand.
AGGTAGAGATAAAAAGAGGTAGAAATTCAATAAGCTAATGTGTAGTTGGGCACCGGACCTCACGTTACATTTGGGGAGTAACATCCCTCCTGTCCCGAGGAAAAAAACGTGCACTACACCTACGGGACTAAAGTACCCAAATGACTGAAGTAGTCGCGCCTTACATCAATATTCTCACGTATTACTTACATTTTTATAACAATTGCAAAGTTATTTCTTGATATGGTCTTAATGCCAGCAACTTTTTGGTAATGTCAAAATGATCACGTCGTAGCACGATACGTGTATAACTCGCTCTGCAAGTGATCTTAAATTGTTCACACCAAATGCATATACGAGCACTACACTTAATGGATTAATGACATAAGTAGTTCACACGCCGGGAAACAACTTATCCAAACATTTTTGTTGTAACAATCACTTAGATTCTTCTTTATTCGGTCATAATTAGGGGACGGATTTTGATGGCCTTAAACGTCGCCAAAAATGATTATTACACTGATCGCTTATTACTAGTATTATTATATCAAGAGCAAAGTTAGAACTTTACATGACTATAATGACCGCATGTTATTGGTTCGGTCATAACAACCACTATGCGCTCATAGAGCTCATATTGTTTGTGCACCTACATCGTTCTCACCGCATGCGTAGTATAACTTCGTATATTACACTTTCAAGACTAAGCGTTTGTCGCGTCCGGCAACTACACACTTGTTGCATTCAATCTCATTACGATCGCATATTAGGTACTTTGTGCGGTCATAACGACCACGACACGCTCGTATAATCTGTATATGAGCCACTTATTTTCAATATATTTACACGATTTACACTAAAACAGGATAATATTACCGGTTTTAGTGCACCGGCTTCTTACCGGATAATATTTTTAAATTGAACTTGCAATAAAAACTAGCAGAATCGAAAAGTTTAAAGAAAAAATTGTAACAGTTTTTGGAAAGTAAAAAAATAACAAACAAAAAAACCCACTAGTGGTGCTACATCAGCAAATTTCACTCGCATTATTTCTAAGTTAGCAATTTTCGAAAATTCAGAGTTCCAACGAAAACGAGACGCCCGCCTTTCTTTAAAGCATCCCTTCTTCCAACCGTGGAAAAATGTAATGAAAAATTTGGAGCGGATTTTGAGAAAAGATGTAAACATTTTTTTAAATTTCCTATATTTTGCGCCAAATTGCACAGAAACCACTCACATTTTCGAAAAATTGAACATGAACTAATTCAAAGATCCGCCTTTAATGAACAGATTTCATCAAGGAAAAAATCCTTATCTTCAGTATTTTAGTCGTAGGAAGACACTCAAAAAAATTTCAGAAATTTTCAGAGAATTTCAACGAACATGACACTCCTAAGCGTCCTTGACGCTTTTCGAGGACTAGGTTTGATAAGAAATGTTGTGCTATTTTTGAGAAAAAATTGGAAATGGTTGTGCCGTCAATCGATTTTTCGGCATCAAGGACCCACAAAAAATAGATTATGGCTTTACCACGTGATATAGGATTTTTTTTTTTAATTTTACAACTGGATTTATCAACTTTTTCTTTACCAGAGTCCGGCAATAGGAGTGTTCCTGCTGAAAATTCACCGTTTTCTGGCGCCCTATATATATCTTTCTCACGAAGTACCTTCGTAAGGGCGAGAAAGTAAAATGTGTCTTTGTTTCATTATTTTCCTTTAAAAAAATTATCAGTTTAGCCATTCAACGTTTTTCTCCTCTAATCTAAAGATACTTTAGTTTTCCTCTTCTAATCTAATGAGACTTTAAATTTTCTCCTCTAATCTAAGGATACATTAGTTTTTCTCCTCCAATCTAAAGAGACTTTAGTTTTCTCCTCCAATCTAAAGAGACTTTAGTTTTCTCCTCCAATCTAAAGAGACTTTAGTTTTTCTCGTCTAATCTGAAGAGCCTGATCTTGAAGAAACCCGGGTTCCGGGTCTCCCGGGTCTTGGCGAAACAAGAGAACTGGTATTGCAAGTGCACCTACCTCGTCCTCTCCACCGGCCGGCGTGCCTCCTCGCAGCGGGGCCGCCACCAGCGCCGCAGCTTCGGGCGGGGCGGCGGCGTCCGCGATCTCTTCCTTCTCTTGGCTGTCACTTGGCGGCGGGGCGGCGCCCAGCACACCCTTGCCGGTCGCCACCACCACCACCAGTAGCACCACCAGCGCGCTCACTCGCGCCATGGCGCACCCGCCGCCGCACCAACGCACCGTCCGCGGTTCTCGGACTCAGTAGGACACGTGCCGAGAGAAGCGGGGCTGTTGTGGATTGCAGGGGGCCCAGCCAGTCTTTTCGCTGCGGTTCTGTGTGTCGCTACCCGAGGACGGACTCGCGAAGTTCACATGCCGGAGCGCACCACGGCGGAGGTACCAGAAACTCGCGTGATGGCCGACGTGTGTGGCCAGCTGCAGACGAAAGTTCTACGAATCTTGTCAGCGAATCACTGGGTCTTGTAGGTCGATCGAATGCGTACGTACGTTCTTGTCAGGGTGGGGTAAAAACGACTACACGGGCGCCGAAAGAATCACCCCTCAGAACCAGTTGTGTCTACGAATCACCAGGCGTACGTTGTGCTGCAGGAAGATGATGCCCAGAGCTCGGTGTTCGAATCGGCGCGTTGAACCGAAAGGGTGCACCGTGCGGACAGTTGACTGCCGTGGCCTGTTCACGGTCCTTCTTGTTTTTCTTCTTTTCAGAGAGTTCGACGTAGCAAACCTCAAGCTGAGCCTGGCGAAAGTCTCACCAGTTCCCACAAATCCCGTGTAAGAAGTTCGCAATCTTTACGACGTCCACGCCGTGCTGCAGGAAGGTTTGTTGCTTCTCGCTACACCCAACTCTACGCGACTCCGAATCACAGCGACGTATCGAGACGTTTCGAGTCTTCCACTCTGGATCACTGAATCTACGATGTCGGGTTTCACGAAGGCTGGTTGAGTGGCCACTCTTCTCCTTGTGGGGACGTTGCTCCGCTTGCCACGGACTAGGCCTCCGTGAGGCTAGACACCATCGGACTGTTTGGTGTAGTTCCACGATTGATGGATTACTCCCCCAGCGTTGCTGCCTCGTAAAGCTGGACCGCACGATTGATAGCAACGCAGACACCCGCGTTGCTGTCTGGTGTAGCTAGAGCGCACGACGGACGGCGATGCAGTTCCCCGCGTGGCTGGCTCGGGAGAGGCGTGGCGGCGGGAGCGCGGCGTCGCCGCTGACTGACGCGGAGGCTGCCAGGTGAAAGCGCTCTTTCTCTCTCTCTCCCTACTCGCCGGGAAGAGTGCGGGTGGTGGGGACGAGGAGAAAGAGAAAGAAAGAGGGCGTGCCGTGGAGTGGGGGAGTTCACGGTCAAGGTCGGTGGAGGCCCCTGTACGCCGGCGAAGCTCCGTTACTCTGAGTTTGTTGTAGGTACTACGCACGTTGCATTACACACACTCATACGTGTGTATGTATGTACACACTGATGTGTGTCTATTTGTGTGTGTATATATATATATATATATATATATATATATATATATATATACATACACACACAATTAGCTTTTCTATTGAGCAATCCTGTTCTCCAAAATATATATCTGAATAGGATTAAGACCGTATATTAATTACGAATTCCTTTTTCCAGGAAATTTATTATTAGTCTTTTGCTCTTCACTAAATTTAAATGAACTTGGAATGTATATAATCGCAACCAAGCAACAGAATGCAAGTACGAATCAATGATTTTTTATAACCGGCTTGATCAATTGGTCTTATGGTTAGATCTGGAAATGTCAAAGTATTTTTCAATAATGGCAATCATTTTGTATGCTACATCCCATTGAATATTAACATTGTTTTGATTTTAATAAAACTAGCTTCCTTCACATGGACATGCATTGTAAAAAGGCTCATTAAAGAAGTGCTAAATATTAAGGAATGTAAGGATTCATGATAGGTCAGTGGAAGTTCTCAAAATTATCTGCTGGCGAAAGTTTCCGTGAATTTCGAATTCATCGCGTCTACAACAGGAGCAACGCCATTAACCAAATTTCGTGGTACATACAATTGCACTTGAAATCTTTTTCATCGGGCGTAGTAGGCTTATCTGCACACATCACCATTTATCAACCATTACCACACTTTAAACCCCAATATTCTAAAACACTATCAACATTTGGCTCATGTGTTCTCTGAAGAGGGTGACCATGATTCCATAAACACCCTATAGATATAAAATCAAAAGAAGTATAAAGACACCGGGAGCGGTAGCTCAGTGCATCAACTGATGTCACTGCAGCGCCTCTGACCGGGAGGTCCTAGGTTCGAGTCCTGACGACGGTAGGATTTTCGACACTAGCTTTTCAGCCAGGTCGAATTCAGTCGCTGCCTGGAGGAGAATTCTAGTGGCCGGCTGCTCTGATCGGTAGTTTTCCCTGGTATCTCCGATCAACACCAGGCGAATGCTGGAGCAGTACCCTACCAAATGGGCCACGGACCGCGCGCTTTCTCTTCCTTGTCCTATCATCTCCCTTTACACACACACTTACTCTAACATGCACTACACTACCACATATTCCGGGAGACCGGTCGGGAGCTTAGAGCTTGTCCCGGCTGGGGCGGTGCCCCCGCTGGTGGGAGAGTCCTGGTTAGGGGGAAACCTCACTAGCCGATGGTAGGTCGGCGCCGGATCTCGCTATCCAGCGGGGGAAGACCTCCGCCATCTCTTGAGAAAAAAACATGCACTACACTAACGGGACTAATGACCGAAGCAGTTGACGCGCCCAGAAACACGAAAAAACCAAACCAACCAAGTATAAAGACAAAAACGATGGCAAAGAAAAACATGAAAAAAACTCTCAAGGCTAAATCCGTTTATGGACAGATTAACCATTAAAATAAGAGGATTTGTAATGTATGTGCTACAATAGTTAATAAATTGGTACATATATAGCTTATGTCTACATCAATGAATTCTAACTTTTCTTTATGATTAGCATTTGTTTAATGAGTATTTTTTTAATGTATTTAAATGCACAAAAATGCAGGAATGCACAAAATTTGATAAAGATCAAGAAAGCTGGTTTTACTAGCGTCAAAACCTACTCCATTTTCAATGGCTTGTTGACAAACTAAGCCCAGAAGGATGTGTTTAGTTTTGATATCATATAAATGATGCTTAATTATTTTTTTAATAATTGAGAAGTTTACCAATATCTACCATGACACTTCGCTGGCCTGGCATTACGTTGATGGCAATTATTATTGTCTACGGTCGGAACATTTTGTTTCAGCTTATTAAAAAGTACTCTACCCAAATTATTGACATTATCTTGACATTTTCAGATCTAACCGTGCGAGCAATCGATTAAGACAGACCTTTCATGTAAATAATTGATTTGTATTTGCATTGTGTTGCTTGTTTGGAACTAATTACATTCAGAGTTGTTTTAGATTTGGTGGAGAAAAAGAAATTATTAATTAATATATAGAGAAAGGAATTCTTAATCAATACGTTCGTAACTGTTAAGACTTTTCTTGTGGAAAATAGGATTGCTCAATTGTAAGACTCCGAATTCGAGAGTAAGGGCTGTGTTGACTTTTTTTTTTTTTTTTCCTATGGATAATTTAATTTATATTTTAGGTATGTATCTGGTCCGATGTGTTTCCTTCTTGAGACATAATGATAATAAAATAAGAATAGTTCACTCGCAACTGTCCGGTTCAGGAATCGGTGTTAGATTCGTCACATTCTGCGTCTGCGTATGAGGTAATAGTTACGTTTACAAAGGCCATGACTGTGTATGCATGCATATTACAACAGAAGATGGATATCTTATTCACAGTGAGGTCTGTGCGGTTTTAAATACGAGTTATGCGAATCTCTATGAAGCTTTGCTACAGAATTTTCGCATACAGTACGTCTGAACAATTACAGCGTGTGATCCGCCTAACGGTGTATATTTTACTGAAAACAATGTTTCTGTGGCATCGGTTGAAAAAGGTGCACCCAAGTCCGTATTTGGTTTAATTTAAGCAAATATATTGAAACGAAAAGAAAATTCATTTATCCTGAAATAGTACTGGCTAATTATATTCGGGTCAAAAGCAATAGGGGTTGAAAGACTTCGAAAAAATTTGAAATTCTTGGGTTTACAAAACGGTCACCTCTGTGACTTTTGTCTCAGGTACCATCAAATTTTGGCGGGTTTCCACTAGTTATAGCTTAAATCGTGATTTCAATTACATTTTCAAATCGCAGACGTTGGTAGTGGCTACTTCTTCAAGCACAAAACTTGAAGGAAAAAAACCAATTGGAGACATTCCATTTGCTGCTTTGAACTACTTGCAGAACTCGTTGAATTTACGCCTTCTATTGGCGAAATGTAAAACAAAGATCATGTTTTGTTTTCCCTTTCCTTTCGGTTACACATTAGAATAAGGTGAAAACATTTTATTAATTTGTGCATCGCGCTGCAATGTGTTACATGATTCTTTTTGGGCTTTTTGGCTGAGGACACCAGCGGCGTGGTGTGGCTAGGCGGGGCGTGGTGGGGCGGAGCGGGGTCGGGTCTGTGGAGTTGTAGCGTGACCGAACGTGGTGGAGCATGGCGGCGCGTGGCGTGGAATTCTGTGGCGGGGCGGAGCGTAGAATGTGGAGTATAGAACGATTTTCCTAAGGATGAGTCAAAGTGACAGCTACTGCTGGCAACATAACTGAAGGTTTTGTGGTCGTCGTGCCCTTGAGCCCATTAGACTCCCTTCCCGCATTCGTTCGTTTGCTGTTGGCTAACTTGTAAATGGCTTCGACACTTCCTTTTGTGATGTACTCGTCCGACAAAAATATAGTGCGCTTTGAGAAATAATTCAAATTAGGAAGTGCAGTGTAATGTTCTCTTCTGTAAAAATTATTTTTTTCTATTAACATTACATTGAATTTACTTTTTGTGATATATATATATATATATATATATATATATATATATATATATATATATAATGTTTATTTTAAAACGGAGATGCGTACTGGTTAACGTGTTTCCGTCTGTTGTGCTGTTGTGTGGCGAGCTGTGATTGAGAGATTTCTATTTACATTCGTAGCAGTTTTCTTTTACTGATTGTGAGAGCATGTTAAGAGATTTTCCACTTACGTAATTAAATTTAAATATTTCTCGGACTCGCGTACGTGCATAGACCTCAGCGAAACTCTTAGATATCTGCAAAGGGATGTTTTCACAGGAGCCATAACCGAACACTTTACGAACAGGCGTGGCCGAACAGCTGTCGCGGCGGAGGGATACTTCTCTGAATTACATGTGATGTTCTCTTGTTCCGCGAACTGTCACTTTGGCTCATCCTTAGGAAAATCGTTTTATTGTTGTGGCAGAGCGTGTTGTGATGTTATGGGGCGTGGCGTGGTGTTCGCTTGGCGCAGTGGGGCCACGGAAGAAAGAAGATACAGTCGACTCCGGTTATAGCGAACTTCTGGGGACTAGCATTTTTAGTTCACTATATCCGATGTTCACTGTATCCCATGATGCCAAAATTAAATATAATTTCTCCATTAATTTTAATATTATTAATATAGAGATATAGTGAAATACACTAACAGCACGAACTGAAAATTTCGATGCATTTATTTGTCCTTAAAAATTAATTATTTTCAGTTGTTTGCTTCGTACATTTTTCATTAGTAATTTATCTGGATACCTCTCCAAAGTTCGTGATTTCCCCATACTTGATTCTGCATTGTCTTCAATGTCTAAGTATCGTAATGCAGTTGTGACACCCCTCAATGCTTCTTGTACTGTTGGAATACCATCCTGCTATCCGAAGCCTCTTTTACTCGCCTGTAATTTTCAGGACGTTGTGTTTCCTACTTTCACTATAGCCGAGGTTTATGTTCACTATAACCGAATCTTCTTATTCTTATTTGTAATGTAAGTGAAACGGGATCAGTAACTTACGTTCATTATAACCGAGGGCTCTGATCGGTGGTTTTCCGTGGTTTCCGTGGTCTCCGGTCAACACCAGGCGAATGCTGGAGCAGTACCTTACCAAACGGGCCACGGACCGCGCGCGATCTTTCCTTCCTCATCCTTGTCCTATCCTCTCCCCTCACGCACACACACTTACACTAACATGCACTACACTACCACATATTCCGGGAGACCGGTCGGGAGCTTATAGCTTGTCCCGGCTGGGACGGTGCCCCGCTGGTGGGAGAGTCCTGGTTAGGGGGAAACCCCACTAGCCGACGGTAGGTCGGCGCCGGATCTCGCCATCCAGCGGGGGAAGATCACCGCCATCTCCCGAGAAAGAACATGCAGTACACTCACGGGACTAATGACCAAAGCAGTTGTCGCGCCCGGAAGCACGAATAAATCAATCAATATAACCGAGAGTTCACTATATCAGCGCTCATTATAACCCGAGTCGACTGTACTATTCCGCACTACGGCGGGGCGAGGTGGGCTGGGTTGGGTTGGGTTGGGTTGTTGTGGGCGGGGCTGGATGGTGGTAGAAGTTGGATTGGGCGGGAGTCGCGTGATCGGCGCGGGCGGGGGGGGGCGGCCGGGGGCTTTCGCTGGCCGCAGGCGCGTGGCCGATCGGCCGGAGCAGCAGCAGTAGGCGGCCGATGGTTTCTGGGGAGGGGAAGAGGGGACTGGACCGGAAAGCGGGCGCCGCCGGCGGACAGCGCCGCCCGGCCCGCCGACGTGAAATTTGTCCCCCTGCCCCACTTACATGCACGGCGCGCCTCCCGTCCTTCCGTCGCTTGCCGGCTCGCTCATTCCCTTTCATTGGCGCGCTCTCGCCCCGCCCCTTTCCTTCTCTCCCTTCTCTCCTTCTCCTCTCCGTCTCCTCTCCCCTTTTCCTTTCCTCCCTTCTTTCTCCTTCCCCTTTCCCCTCTCTCCTCTCTCTCTCTCTCTCTCTTCTCTCTCCCTCTTATTTTTCTCCGTTCCTCATTCATCTCTCTTCGTTTTTTCTTTCTTCTCCCTCTTTTTCACCCTCCTATTTCATCTTCTCTCTCTTTCCTCATCTCCGTCTCCCCTTATTTTTCTTCCTTTTTTTTTCCCCTCCTTTTTCTCCCGTCTCTCTTCCTCCCCCTTCTCCTGCATTCCTCCCTCTTCTCCCTTTCCTTTTCTCTATTTCCCTTATTTTTCCTTATTTCTTTAGCTTAGGCCATAGACTAAAGAGGTCTTTACTCTATGCTTAGACCTGTCCGACTCAGACCAACAGCCCAGCGTAGCAACGTGCACGCGCCGGAGGTTGTGCTTTCCTCACAAATCAAGCCCAATTCCACCACGTAGACTTAATTTACAGGATACGTGGATTTAGCACATAGGTAGCAACCCTGGTTTCTTAGAGAATGACCTCTCCTTTCGTTCATTGACATTGAAATCTTAGAGTCACATTGTTTTCTGATATTTTTTTTTCTTCCTCCATCCCTTGTGTTTATCTCTTAAATTTTGTTTGTGACTTGTAGTTTTTCTCCCTCTACTGAATTATAGAGAGGACAAGAATTGGAATCACCTCAACACAACGAAATCAAATTTTCGGTCGCAAAAGCAGTATTTAAGGGTGTTTGGTGGTGTAACTTTGTGCACGCCTCAAGACTGATGTACGTTATAGCTCGTCCAAAGATGGTCAAGATTGGTTCAAGTGACAAGAAGGTACTCGCAATTTTGTTTCCTGAATTCGGAATGGATGGATGTGTCACGCAAAATTCGGGTCATGTTTCAAGCTTTTAAACTCAAACCTGGTTAAACTGTCGTGAGACTAGAAAGATCTAGCTCTGTCAGTCCAGAGATCATTAAGATATTTTGATTTGGAGGAAGTATGTTACGTGAACTCCCCTGGGTTATTTTTAAAATTTTCTGAAAAATGTCTGGAAAAACAAAATTAGTTCTTTACTTTTTCTTGCTCGAATAGAGGAAAGTGCACTTATAAATTTGGTGTATTTTCGATTTTCATTAGAACTTCTGAAATTTTGGAACGTAGAACAAGTTTATATATTTTTCCAATTACTCCTACACCTCCAAATTCGCCAGAAATTTCTTTCTCAATGCAATTTATTCCTTAATTAACCCTTAAATGAAACCGTATATATTTAAAAAAGAGTTATTATTGAGAAATAACTGTAAGTGGAGGAAACAGTTTTGGGACTCCGAGCATTACGAATGGTTTTACATTTAAAAGTAAAGTAACGTCAGTTATTGTGTATTGTTTGATGTCAGAAAAAGTAGCCAATCATTTCCATCAGCATCACAAAATATATTATAATATTCAGCTGAAATTCGGCTTTGGTATTTTGGTAGTTCCTCGTGAATGACTGTACTTATTGTTAACATTCAAATATGTCAAATTTGATCATTAACATAGTAGTGGTTTCCCCCTAATAAGTAAGTCTGTCGAAACGTGTATTTTCATTTCGCACAGAAAGTGCTTAAAGAGAAATTAAAATGAAAACGATGTTCATGACTAATTATTTTAATTACTGAAAATTCACAAAGCCATTATTACGTTCGTATTCTATTTTATAATTCTTTTGAGAAATACCAATGCGTAGTTATCATAAGGTGGAGAAATTTATTTTATCAGTCCAGATTTATTGTTTTTAAATTGTATTGACCAAAATTAGTTTGTGTCAATGATGTCGATGAAATTATCATATCTCAACAATCAGAAGAGATCAAAACTGAAATACGTTTGTTCCTAATCTTTTAATATAACCGGTTTTGGTGTGCAGGTTCGTACACATTCCAAGAGGAAGAGAAAGTTGTAGTTACGGTCGTGTTTCATAAAAAAAACATTCCGAGTTCCCAAATGTACTTTCTTCGTGTTCAATACAAGATGTATGTTACTTGTCACAGCCGGACGTTGCAATATGTTGATGGCGTTTTTGTTAGTGCAGTCGACTCCGGTTATAGCGAACTCGGATATAGTGAACCCTCGGTTATAGTGAACTTAAGTCACTCATTCACTTTCACTTACAATTCACATAAGCATAAGAAGATTCGGTTATAGTGAACCTGAACCTCGGTTATAGTGAACTCAGGAAATAAATCCTGGAAATAATTGAATTTTTCATATAATTAGGCGAGTAAAAACGGTCTTCGGAGAGTGGAACGATGTTCCAACAGTGCATGAAGCATAGACGGCCGTCAAGACTGCATTACGATACTTAGACACATACGACAATGCAGAATCAAGTTCGGAGAGAGTACGAACCCTGGAGAAGGAGCTACAGAAATTATTTAGTGAAAAATGTATGAAGCAAACAATTGAAAATCATTAATTTTTAGGTCAAATAAATATATTGAAAGTTTCAGTTCGTGCTGTTAAGATATTTTACTGTACCTCTGTATTAATGAAATCAATCATTGTGGAGAAATTGTATTTAATTTTGACATCATCGGATATAGTGAACCTCTGATACAGTGAAGCAAATATGTTAGTCCCCAGAAGTTCACTATAACCGGAGTCAACTGTATTATCCAAAGAGGATACTCCTTATACTTCTGAGAATAAGAAGCAAGCTTAGTTGATACTATACTGAGGTCTAAAGCAGCAAAAATTCTTGTGAACAAAATTGTTTCAAAAGCGCAGCGGGCCCAATGCTCAAAAACACATACAATGCTCTCTAATTACAATGCAAACAGTTATACAATTTAACAAAACAGATCAAGAATACTGCAGTGACGTAGTACACTTTTAGTGTACTAAGTGACGTAGTAGTTGGAAGCTGGCTCTCGTCGTACCTATTTTTAAAAGTGGCGACAAGACATTACTTAGTAACTATAGACCGGTAAGTCTTACATCAGTCGTATGCAAGCTTATGGAACATCTAATTTCTAGCTATATCAGGAAAGAATGGGAGGACAAGCAATGGCTTTATCACGGTCAACACGGTTTCAGGAATGGTTTTTCGTGCGAAAGTCAGCTAGTCTCACTTTTACAGGACCTAGCCGACGTAGTTGATGAAGGTGGTAGGGTCGACGCGATTGTAATTGATTTTGCCAAAGCTTTTGATGTTGTTCCACACGATCGTCTTGTAAAGAAATTAATAGATTCGGGTTTAGACACTAGAGTGGTAGCGTGGATAAACGAACTACTTCGTGACAGGACACAAAAGGTCCGAATCGGAAATTACTTGTCAACTTCGTGAAACGTCAGTCAGGAATTCCACAAGGGAGTGTCATCGGCCCACTCATGTTTCTTGCCTTCGTAAATGATTTACCGACAAGTTTAGTTTCTAATGTACGACTCTTTGCAGATGACTGCGTAATTTATAGAATTGTTAACTCGGAGGAGGACGAGAATATTTTGCAGCGAGACTTGGAGAAATTACATATCTGGGCGGATACAAACGGCATGGAAATAAATAGTTCAAAACAAATCCATCACGTTTGGTAGGGTCAAGTTACAATGAAACCGCGTATAAATTGAATAATAATGTTATACCTCGAGTCACGTCTTGCAAATATTTAGGAGTTCAGCTAGACAGTAAATTGACATGGAAAATCAAGTAAATTTCGTTGTAGGAAAGCATGGAAATCTTTGCATTTTATTATCGGATTCTAAAAAGAGTTCAGTGAGTGCCAAAGAACTGGCATATATATCATTAGTGACCCATATTAGAATATGGCGCGATATGTTGGGACCCATACAGACTTTGCAGCAAAGAAATCTAGAAAAGGTTCAGCGTAGAGCTTCAAAATTTGCTTTCAGGGTACCAGGAATAAAGTATGAGAGTCACTCGAAACAAGGAGAATGAAATCGCGTCTCATGCTATGTATAAAGCGTACACAGGATTTCGACCGTGGAAAGAAATTCAAAGTCGATTAGAAACCTACATATTTCGGCAGAGCGGATCACATGCACAAAATTCAGACAAGAATTCAGAAAACGGACGTTGGAAATATTCATTCATGAATCGAACTATTAGAGACTGGAATGGCTTGCCTGTGACAATCTTTGATCCCTTTCCTCATGATGTCAGCAAATTTAAAAATAAATTAAATTCCTAGATGTTTATATGTGTCTTATTATTTCCTATGTAAAGTATGTTATATTATAACTATTATTATTATTATTATTACTATTACTATTTCTATTATTATTATTATTATTATTATTATTATTATTATTATGACTTACTGCACTTCTCCACGGGGAAACATTCACCTGCCACAGATGTCATTGTGGCTAGGCTCACTCGTACGGCTCAGAGCAAGTAACGAGCAAGATCTTCATTTCTTTCCAGGACCTCTAACACTACATATCAGACACATCAGTGACAGTTTTCTGACAATGTGACAGGTGTCTAGAATGACTGATTTTGTACTGTTCCTAGTATATGCTTTATATTCAATTCTTGCAGATGTTTGATGAGGATTTTGGTATTATTCCGGTTGTAGAAATTGTCAGGGGACGGATCTGAACCTTTTTTATTTTCCAAATCTTCTTTATCTCATCTGCTAGCTCTTGGTATTTGTGGACTTTGTTCGTGTACGCGGAGTGGAGATTATGTGACAGTGGTACCGTAATATCGATGATGATGACTTCCTTCTTGGTTTTATTTAGCACTATAATGTCTGGTCTATTTGCGGTGATGGTCTTATCTGTTCTAATCTCCCTATCCCAATACATCTTCATGGATTCATTTTCCATGACGGTGGGAGGTTGGTACTGATAGTATGGTACGTTTTCCACACTAAGATGTTCTTTAACAGCCAGAGATTGGTGAACGATTTTTGCAAAGTTGTTATGTCGTCGCAGGTATTCCGTTCCAGCAAGAATTTTACATGCCCCAATTATGTGCTCAATTGTTTCGTCTCCGTTGAGCATAACCTACATTTATCGTTCAGTGTTTCTTTCAATATATATTTTCTGTAATTTCGAGTGCTAATGACTCTGTCCTGAATGGCCATCATGAATCCAGCTGTTTCTCCATACAAGTTACCTGCAGTTAACCAAAGATGCGAAAATGTGCTGTCAACATTTGTATCCTCAAGCTGATGGGATACGAACCGTGTAAAGATTTCTGCTTCCATGACAGTATTTTTTCTTCCAAAGATTGCCAGGTATTTTCCAGATCTTGGTTTTGGTTTTGCAGTTTTAATGGTGTTATATTTACGTCTGCGGAGCACAATATCTCATACATGTGTTTATCCTGCTTAGAATGGAAGTATTCCCTTAGGTCTTGAATTTGCTTGCAGTGTAATTGCAGGACACTCGTGATACCCATTCCTCCCTTGCATGGAGGTAGCGTTACCCTTTCAATTGCTGATTTGGGATGCCTCATTCTGTGCTTGGTTATCTTGACTCTGATTTGTCTTTCAATATTTTCCAAATCTGTCTTGGACCATTTCACCACTCCAAAAGTGTAACCCAAAACAGGGATGGCGAATGTATTGATTGCTTTGACTTTATTCCGCCTATGAAGATGCGTTTTAAGAACTGTTTCTACCCTTCTCATTACTTCGGTCGAAGTTTTCTCTTTAATAAGAGTGTCATTGATACCTCGCAATTGTTGGAATCCAGGTACTTGTACAGCTCTTCGGCTGTCAGGTCTTCGATGACACCTTTCCCTGTGTCAAAGCCAGTAGTTTGGGTTATTTTCCCTTTTGTAAGGTGTAGTGATTTGCACTTACTAAGGCCAAATGACATATGTATGTCGTTACTGAACTTTGTTGTTATATCCAGCATTTTGTGCAATTGTGTGGGAGAGTTGGCATACATTTTCATATCATCTATGTAGAGTAAATGGCTTATTGTATGGGAACCTTTAGATGATTTAATTTTGAAACCATACTTCGTTTCATTAAGAGCTCGACTTAATGGATTGAGGGCCATACAGAACCAGAGTGGACTGAATGAGTCACCTTGAAAGATACCCCTTTTAATTTGTATTGTCCTTGATTTCAGCTTTACTCGGGGTTGCCAGTTGCAGTACTGTGGTCCATTTTTCATGGTTTCTTGAAAAAACTGTATTAGTGTTGTATCTACCCTATACATTTGCATAATCTCTATAAGGTAGAGTGCGAACAGAATCAAATGCCTTTGATAATCAATATAGGTGAAACTAAGATTCCTGTTTCCTTCGTAGATTGATGAGTGATTACAGAGTCAATTATCACTTGCTCCTTACAACCTTTGAATGTCTGTAACAACCTTTTGCTCTTCTGTCATAATGTTGCACTTTTCGAGGTGTTCATTAATCTTGTCAGTGATTATCTTTGTCAAGCATTTGTAGAAGACAGATAAGCACGTGATTGGCCTGTAGTTAGCAGGATTGGTAGTTTCTTCGGTTTTGGGGAGTAGCAGAGTTTTACCGGTAGTTAAGAATGCTGGTGCAGTGTCTGGTTGATGCAGTAAGCTATTATAGCACTCTGCCAGCTTCTCATGCACACTGGTGAAGTACTTAAGCCAAAAGACATGTATCCCATCTGGCCCTGGAGATTTCAGTTGCTCATCCGACAAATTGCTTCTTAATTTCCTCAGTAGAAATGTTAGTAGAGAGCATTTCCGACAGGTTTTGCGATCTGCGTTTTCCTCAAGGAGAACCGAGTGGTTGTATTGTGTATTTTGCCATTTTCCCATATGTCCGACCAAAAGTTTGTAATAGATTCAAGGGCAGGTGTTCCTTTAGAGAAGGAGACCGATTTTTGAGATAAGCCTCTGTAAAATTTTCGTTCTTCCCAAAATTTTTTGTTTTGTTGTTTTCGCTTCAGAGATGTCATGTATCTGCGTAGTCTGTGGCAATATACATTCAACTTCTGAGTATAGTTATCAATTATTTCTAAGAGATCATTGTCTTTAAGATGGTCTAGACTTCTTGGCTTTATTATAATTGAAACTTTTCTCTTCAAAGCTTTTGTCCGTATTCCCCTTCGATACTGTGTCAATCGTCCCAGTTTTGCCGGATATCCCTATCCGCTTTTCTATCCGTCTTTTCCAGGCAGGTTGCGGTTATCTTTTCTTTGTCTTTGCTCATTCCAATTGTTAGTCGGTCTCCTCGGTGGATTTGCTATTGTGTGAGCACTGCAGTATATAAGGTGATACACATCAGTTATATCATTACATTCTGGGATTAGATCAGGTAGAACATTTTCATTGAGATAATTCAGCTGTTGCCAGAAGATATGTGAAAATTTAGGTTTGGGGATATTTTGGCGCACTAAGGGGTCTAGCCCGAGAAACTGAATGAGATTGGTTTTCAGTTTCTGTTTCAGCTCATGCATACTTGTATTGTTTCTCCTCCCAGGTTTGATGGCGTCTCAGCTGACAACGTTGGTTGCTCAGTAAGTCTTTCGTTTAATTCCAGGTTTTGCTGTGCAAGGGTGTTAGTTCCTCTTAAAGGACGCGGTGGGTCGCTACTTGTAAGACACAGTTCGGTTAGCACTGAGTTTTAATATCAGCTATTTCAAGGGTGATAGGAGATTTAATCGGATGATTGCATTTCGGCGGTCTGCTAAATGTCGATACATTTCTTGCCTGTATGCTGTGGTGTCGGTACCTGCCTTTGTACTTCGCATATAGCAACGAATAACATCCCTATTCATTTCCGATGTCCATTGTATACGTTGCCGTATGCGTCCCGCTGCAGTGGTTGTCGGTTGAGATACCGGCAAAACACTTTCAGCAGGTGAGACTTGCAGCATTTGGTCGTCTCTTGTAATTTCGGCTGTTTCTTCTTCGGGTGTCCCGACCAGGACCCGCCGACTCAGTACCTGGTCACCACCGGTTCGCTCGCTGTCACCCCCAGCGGTGGCTCCAGAGGTGCCCCGACGCTCCTCGGGTAGCGGCACTTGTTCCGAGGCTTTCTTCTTTTGTCTAGTCTCCATGATTCATGGGTGTCTGGTTTTGGTCCGCGAGTGGTATTTCATTTCCCACTTACCTCCGGCGTAGCCGGTTGGAGCATTCCCGATCCGCCACCTGGGGACGCGTCCGATAGGAGACCAGACAACTCCCACGGATTATTATTATTATTATTATTATCAAAATCACATTAAAACGTGATTGGCAAAGTGATTGGCAGTATGGTGAGGTGAGACGAGGCGAGGTGTTGGGAAAGTCAAAATCACTTAAAAAAGTGAAGTGAAGTGAAGTGAAGTGAAGTGGAGTGGAGTGCCATGGAAGCTTGCACGGTGAAATGTTCATGTTAATTTGTAAAGTGTGTAAAATTTGTAACATTTTGTATAGTTAAGTTCTGTAATGTTTAGTTAGTGTATTCTGCCACCAAGTTCTGGAACTTATTTGCAGAATTAGTAATAAATCTATAAATCTATACACTAAATGTATGCATGCAGAGTAGGAGAGTTCTTTACACCCCAAGAAAAACAAAAACTCTCTCTTCCATATCACGTGAATGACCAATGTTTAACATCGGGCGGCCTCTTCCGTGTAGCCTTGCTATCGCTTGACGTCAGCTGTGTTCTAAGATGGGACGCACTGAATAAGAAAATTCAATCGGTACGCACAATAATAGGCGGCATTACACAGTAAACTATTTTATTTTTCAGTCAGAATAAAATATTCCCCTGATTATTTTGAAGTAAGGAGCCCATGATCCTCCAAGACTGTTGAAAGAGTTGCTGTCTTGGGGAAGTAATTGGGGAAGTATTGTTCTAGATGGAACTCCTCGGGTAATATTGTGGCTCTGCTTAGATTATTATCAAAAAGAAATTGAACCACTTTCAGGAGTCGTTACAACCTGGGATGGGAACACGAACTCAGTGGCTTAGCTGGAGTCTCGGAGACCCGTCTGCAGAAAGTCGAAGTGAGGCCTTAAACTGCAATTATCAAACTTGAAATGAGGAGTTTTATTGCTATTAACGTCATTAGGGCAATATAGAACTTTTAGCTCACGCGGTTGAAGTTCATAAAACAAGATTTACAACCAACAAAGTCCGTTAGTCCTGATGTGTGGGGGATGTGGAATTGTCAATACTTTTCGTAGTTACACATTATTCTTGTCAGCTGTTCTTGGAAGTCTCGATTCAAAGCACTTCAAATCTTCAGATGAAGTACGCAGAAAAACTATGAAGATAGTCGATCTAACAACAATCGGTTGCTGAATCAATTAGAATGATTCCTATCCTAATACCGAGTACCAGATTCATCCTTGAGACCAGGTATCGCTTCAGATATCGGACTCTCTCAAAATTTAAAGAAACTGGTGGTACAGGCTGATCAACTCATCGTCTAGAATTGTCAGGAAATTGCGAAATATGACCAAAGATGAAAAGTAGTTCAAAACTCGTCCTATGGATAATTCTTGAGATTTTTCCGTGCTTTCATAAATTGTAAAGCGTATAAAAGCATTTTGGAAATGAGACATAAAGATCATGATTGATGTAATACTAATAAATAAATAACAGTTTTCGCACTAATGTACTGTGATATCGACATAACACTACCAGGGATCGAAAGCCACCCATAACTTTTAGGAAAACAAATCACGATGTCGGAACAAATGAGTTGTCCCTGAAGATTGTGCACGAATACGCCTTTTCAACGCTTTTTTGGTTTTTGTTTGCTTGTTTGTTTAAATAGATAGAATTACGAAAAGTATTGAACCACACACGGCTTATTCCACAAATATCGGATCTGGTTATAAACCTCTGTTATCGATTTACAAACTTCGTACGAGTCCGTTATTTGCTCCAATTCGGCCTAACGACGTTCGTAACTATAACAGAACAAAAAACGAACAATGTAACAAAGAACGAGTGAAAGATGTTCGGAGTGCAATTTGCAGAGAAATTCAGCACTCAATCGCAAGTGAGAGGGCTGGCACCTTACCAGGAGGTTACGCACCAATTTGGCAAACAGCGACGAGGACTTGCAGGTGAAAGTCCTTTGGGGGCGACCCTGACCGTGGTGGGCCTCGCCCGGGGCAATGCTCGCCCGCGCTTTCGCTGTCGCCGCCCCGCCCCGCCCCCGCCAGGCGGCGACCCGTCGAGTAGGGGCCACAAGACAGGACCTTGCGGCGTGCCATCAAATGGTGGCCGCCTTGTCGATATGCGGCCGGTGGCGGTGAAAGCTAACTTGACATCCCGACACTAGAAACATAAGTGAGGTCGAACTTAACCGGTGTCTGGAGGAGAATGGTGGCGACCGGCCGCTCTGATCGATAGTTTTCCGTGGTTTCTTCGATCAACGCCCCAACGCAAAGTGAATGACCGAGCAGTGCCCTAACAAAGGGGCTACGGACCGCGGGCGATCTTTCAATCCTCTTCTTGGTCCCATCAACACCCACTTACACTAACATGCACCACACTACCACACATGCCGGGAGCTTAGAACTTGTTCCGGCTGAGGTGGTGCCCCACTGGGGAGATACCTGGAGATAGAAAACTCACCAACCAATGTGTATTTCGGCGTCGGAACGTTTCAGTTGGAGATGTAGTGCATGTTAAAACAACTCCCGGTTTATAACCATAGTAGTTTACGCCCCAGAAAATTTTAAATATTCATTCTAGCAAACAATCAGTGATAGTGGCGAGTAATGATAACTGGAATTTTGATAACTCGAAGGAGACACCGGGAGCGGTAGGTCAGTGCATCAATTAATGTCACTGCAGCGCCTCTGACCGGGAGGTCCTAGGTTCGAGTCGTGACGGAGGCAGGATTTTCGACACTAGATTTTCAGCTACGTCGATTTCAGTCGCTGTCGGGACGAGAATTCTAGCGGCCGGCTGCTCTGATCGGTAGTTTTCCGTGGTTTCTCCGATCAACACCAGGCAAATGCCGGAGCAGTACCCTACCAAACGGACCGTGCGTGACCTTTCCTTATTCTTCCTTACCCCATCCTCACCCTTACTTACACATGCACACTTACAATACACTACTACACATGCCGGTCGCTAG
Source organism: Teleogryllus oceanicus (assembly GCA_964035755.1). NCBI lineage: Eukaryota > Metazoa > Arthropoda > Insecta > Orthoptera > Gryllidae > Teleogryllus > Teleogryllus oceanicus. Next base: position 32,602,628 of record CAXIVR010000013.1, read on the forward strand.
AATTCTCTTCCAGACAGCGATTGAATTCGACCTACCTGACAAACTGTCGAAAATCCTACCATCGTGGGGACTAGGATAAACCTAGGACCTCCCGGACAGGGACTCTGCAGTGAGATCAGTTGATACCCTGAGCCACCCCTCCCGGTATGTTCAAGGAGTTGCTATAGGATATGCATGGGGTTTCTCTCCTCAACGCCTGCAGTCCCGTTTCGCGAGAGACGTCGAAACCCGCGCTTGAGCGCTGAAGTAGGGCAATTCGCTTTTGAACGCATCTCTAACACCGATAACTGCAAGTTTTCCAATCATCGCATCCTCCGAATTCCCGTAACCTTCAGTGATTATCTCCGTCCTGGTATATTCCTCATTCCAATCTAAATATTTTATATAATTGTTACCTTCCCCGTCACCGTGTCGGATGCAACCGGGCGTAAACCGGAAGACTTGTGTTCGAATCTCGGTCGGGGCGACCAATTCTTTGAACTAATTTAATTACTTTTTAGTTGCTTTAATTTTAAGAAATACGAATTAATTAATATGAATAGAAATAATAATAATAATAATAATAATAATAATAATAAAATGAACAACAAATGCAGTTTTTTATGTGCACACAAATTCGAACTCAAAAGTGAACAAAAACAGAATTTTCGAAACCATCAAGCATTTTTTTCCATGAACTTAAGTTTTAATTAATAAGTTGTACAGAATAATTGCGTATTGTTTTGCACGTTTATAACTGTCACATTTTACAGCCAAACTTGATGAAAATAATTTTTATACGATCACATTTTATGGGTTATGAATGTAGCAGACATTATGTGAGTTCCTGTTAGAAAATTAAAACATTATGTTCATTTACAAAATCATGACCTAATAGGAGTGAATTCATGTTATATCACAAACTTGACGTTCGGCTCGAGTTTAGAGCCGTCTTCAATATCTACAGTGTGTTATAAGAGTCTGGTATATATTTGATAATAAACAAAATTATAACTCAAATTAACAATAAAATACATATTATATGGCGACAAACTTGATCAAAAACACAAGCTTACATGCAACAGGTGAAAAGAAACTTCACAACTGCTAAGTGCAAATTTCTCTGTCTCAGAGACCGGCTCATATTTTCGTCTGTGACTGCACAGTGGGCGAAAAAGTGCCCGATCACGTTTTGAATGGAGATCAGTGGTGATCAGACCATGCTGGCCTGCTACTGCATCTGTGCTGACGCCACCGCTCGGTCTGGTTCGGCGAGTGGCGGAATCGGCTCCGGTTTCGATTTTACGTGGACCGGTGGCCTTCGTTTTCGCAGGTTTCACTTGCAGAGTTTGGGGCGCCGGTGAGACAACCAACTTGACGTTGTCTGATGGTGCCCACCTTTTCATAGACTTTTATTTTTCGAAGGAAGCAGTCAAATTCCAGTTCTGGTGTAAAAAGAAACTTGTATTTGGAGTTGAAGGCGCACGCACGCACACACGCACACACACACACACACACACACGCACGCACGCGCGCGTCGAGAGCTTAGAGCTTGTTCCGACTGAAGGGGGCGCTAGGGGAGATACCTGTATGAGGGAAATCACGCACGTCGACGACTAGGTTGGTGCCGAATTTGACGTTCCAGTTGCAGAGGAATGGCATCACTTCCCACTTCCCCACGTGACATACACTACACTTAAAAGACGAATGTCCAAAGTTGTTGATGCGCTCGAAAATACTCTTTGGGAGATGTAGGACTATACATACGCCTGCATCGGTGACGCACGTCATCAGCTGATGTCACTGCAGTGCCTCTGAGCGGGGGATCCTAAGATTCCAGTCCCGACGGTGCCAAGATTTTCGATGCTAACATAGCAGGTCGCCTTTGGGGATTCTAGCGGCCGGAAACTCTGATCGTCAGTTTTCTGTAGTTTTTCCTATCGGTACCAGGAGAATGCCGAAGCAGTACACCAACTATACAGATCGTGCGACCGGGAGCGGTAGCTCAGTGTATCAACTGATGTCACGGCAGTGCCTCTGACCGGGAGGTCTGAGGTTCGAGTCCTGATGGCGGCAGGATTTTCGACACCAGCTTTTCAGCTAGGGGGAATTCATTCGCTGTCTGGAGGAGAATTCTAGCGATCGGCTGCTCTGATCGGTAGTTTTCCGTGGTTTCTCCAAACAACACCAGGGGAATGCCGGAGCAGTACACTACCAAACGGGCCACGGACCGCGCGCAATCTGTCCTTCCTCTTTCTTGTCCTATCGTCTCCCTTACACACATTTACAGTAACATGCACTACACTTCCACATATTCGGGAGGCCGGTCGGGAGCTTAGAGCTTGTCCCGGCTGGGGCGGTGCCCTGCTGGTGGGAGAGTCCTGATTAAGGGGAAACCCCACTAGCTGACGGTAGGTCGGCGCCGAATCTTGCCATCCAGCGGGGAAAAATCACCGCCATCTCCCGAGAGAGAGAGAGAGACATGCACTACACTAACGGGACTAATGACCAAAACAGTTGACGTGCCCGGAAACACGAAAAAATCAAATCAAATCGGATCATGCGCGATCTTTCCTTTCACTTCCTTGCCCTATCCTCACAACTTGCGTATCCTCTGGCGTGTATTACACTACCACGCATGCCGGGAGGCCAATCTAGAGCTTACCTCGCAGGTGGGAGATATCTTGAGGAGGGAAATCTCCGGAAGTCGACTTTTAGGTCGGCACCGGATCTCACCACCCAGCCGGAGAACGCCGCCACCTCCCGTGACAAAATATGTACTGCACTTACGGGACCAATGACCATTTTTAATAGGCGCGCAGTAGGGAGCCTGGAGCTTATACCGGCTGTGACGTTTCGCTGCTGGTGGGAGATGCCAGGTTGGAAAAAACTCCGCTAGCCGACGTGTATGTCGCTCCAGATATCCGGCTGGGGATGTTTACCGCCACCTCTCGAGAAAAATCATGCACTACATTTACGGGACTAACGACTTTAATCATTAACTCGCCAGGAAACGCGATATAATCAATGAAACGTTCAGTCGATTGTTGTCCGCTAAGCAGCGCTCCTCACTCTCTGCATCGTATTAAGGCTCCCACAGACCGGCGCGGTAGATCCGCAGCGGGTGCGGCTCGGAAAATTCTGAGCTAGACGCGGCCGCGGAATTCGGGGGACCGTTCACACCGGAACTTCAGTTATGAGTCAGCGTTTGGTGACGGTTGGCAAGGTCGCTCGACCCAGAGGGGAGCGAAGACTCCCGAACACGGGCGGACTTCCACGAAACTCGAGCTGCAGCGGAAGAAACGCGTCTGACTGCGTTACAAATTTCGCCGCCGATTAAACGCTGCCAATCCGTTGCCGAGACGCTCGCCTGCCGCGCAGGTCTGAACGTGCTCATAAGGTAACACGTGAAGCGAAACTTCCGCTGCGGCCAATCCGCGTAGGCTGCGGATCATCCGTGTCGGTCTGTGGGAGCCTTCATAGGTGAAGACGCGGGTGGCGGCGGGCGTGTACGGATGGAGACTTTCGCCCGCCGCGCCTGGGGCGAGTGGGGGGGGGGGCAGGTCGCGGGTGCGTCATCGCCCGATGGGTGATCGCCCCGGTGAAAGGCGCACCGCGACCCTGACCCTGAACTCGCCCCCACCCCCTCCTTCAACGCCCTCCTTCCCCCGTCATAAGTTACCAGAACGTCGTGAGCTACGAACTTCCTCGTCCTAATGCTTGGGTGTTTGTAACCTGGCGCGTGTGGCCCTGTCTTCATTATGGGATATGGCACGGGTTTTTGCGTCTTTATTGGTCGTGCCGCTAGATGTCGCATGATCGCGACCGTATCAAGCAGTGCTGCTGATCAAGCGATATGTAGCGGCACGACCGAGAAAGATGCAAAAAGCCGTGCCATATTTCATAATGAAGAAAAGGCCCTCACGCGTCATTTTATAAAAACCGAAGTATAAGCACTCGTTGGTGGGAAGACTGATTGATTAATTGATTGATTAATTGCGTCAACTACTGAGGTCATATGTCCCGTAGGTGTAATACATGTTTTTCATCGGAGGTGTCAGTGATCTTCCCCCCACTGGATGGCGAGATCCGGTGCCGACCTACCGTCGACTAGCGGGGTTATCACTAATCAGGTGTCTCCCACCAGTGGGACATCGCCCCAGTTGGGACAAGTTCTTAGTCCCCGATCGGTCTCCCGGCTTGTGTGGTAGTGTAGAGCATGTTAGTGTGTGTGTGTGTGCGTGCGTGCGTGCGTGCGGGAAGGGTGAGGGAAGGGTGAGACAGGAAAGATCGCGCCCGGTCCGTGACCCGTTTGTGACGGTACTGCTCCGTCATTAGCCTGATGTTGATCGGAGAAATCACAGAAAACCACCGATCAGAGCACACGGCCGCTAGAATTCTCCTTCAGACAGCGACTGAATTCGACCTAAGTGAAAAGCTAGTGTCGAAAATCCTGCCGCCGTGAGGACTCGAACCTAGGACCTCCCGGTCAGAGGCACTGCAGTGACATCAGTTGATGCACTGAGCCACATCTCCCGTTAGAAGACGGGCGGGGAAGGCGATGACGATTTATTTCTTTTCATTTTATTTATTCTACGTCAAAAACAGTTGAAAGCTGTGTGTGACGTGCTATAGGGAGAAGTGAATTCTGTGCATTTTTTCATAATTCTGTGATCTGTACCCTAAGCCATAAACTACTTAAATTTTGAATACAGAGCGTTTTTTGCAAGGTTTGTTAACAAAATGTTAGCTCCGATGTAATAAATCTATCTTCAAGCGTAAATCAGCTATAAATTTGGGCTCTTATCCTTCATCATGTCCTTCGTGACACAATAATACTTATTGCCGTGACAACATGGAGAACGATAATTTGAATAACTATATTTCCCACTGAATTTTGAACCCAGCCGGGACAAGCCCTAAGCTCCCGACCTGTCTCCCGGAATATGTGGTAGTGTAGTGCATGTTAGTGTGTGTGTGTGTGTGTGTGTGTGTGTGAGGGAGAGGATAGGACAAGGAAGAGGAAGGAGAGATCGCGCGCGGTCCGTGGCCCGTTTGGTAGGGTACTGCTCCGGCATTCGCCTGGTGTTGATCGGAGAAACCACGGAAAACTACCGATCAGAGCAGCCTGCCAATAGAATTGTCCTCCAGACAGCGACTGAATTCGACTTAGCTGAAAAGCTAGTGCCGAAAATCCTGCCGCCGTCCGGACTTGAATCTAGGACCTCCCGGTCAGAGGCGCTGCAGTGACATCAGTTGTTGCACTGAGCTACCGCTCCCGGTACGTTCCTCATCTTTTATCCTCTCCTCTTCGTTTACACACACACACACACACACACTTATGCGCACTCTCTTTCGACCATACATGGTGCAGCTTATATCTAGTTCGGCTGCAGTAGTGTCCTCTCAGGAGATACCTGGAACGGAAAACCCAAGCTGACTGGCAGGTCGGCCCCCGATCCAGCGAAGGAAGAACACCGGCACCTCACGGAATATAACGCGCACCACACTTACGGGACTACGGCTTTAGCAATAAGCAGGCTGCGAGATACAAAATAATCAATCAGTAATTGGATAGGTTGTATGCAGGGCTGGATTAATATCTTAAGGGACTCTAAATATGACATATCAATGGAGCTAATTAGATAATTGAAATATACTTCAAAATATACCATTGTAGCCGAAGAAATTATATATATTTTCAATAGTTTTGGGCGTTATTCAGTTTTTCTGTCCATATATTAAATCCGAGTTTGTCATACATTTTTTTCTGATCCCTTAGGATGATTTTTACAACATTTAATAACGAATCTAGAAATTGTGATGTAGAAAATTGTATTTTCCTTGTGCATATAAAGTCATATGTACGCCTTTTTTAGTAACAGTTCTCATTTTGTAAAACTTTTGCCATGAATGCATACCTTTGACATATTTGTAAGGATTGGAATATAATCTTAAAAGAAAAAGATTAAAATGTGCCTCACATGCCATTATTTCAAATGATATTGGCCCAATGAATCAATACAGTTACATTACAAAATTTATATTTGAAATGTGGGCCAACAGCGTTGCACACTAGTCGGCAGCGGTTGCAATTTGGCAAAATGCTCCTAAAACCGCCAAAGATGCCTTTCGACATGAATATCGTTGTCGTCATCAATCACACTTATCCGTTTGAACACTTACTCACTATGGTTCAATAGTTGTGTGAGATTCAACCTATCGAAAGTAAAGTGTTTTAACAGCACGTGTTTCCAAAGTTTTGTTTCTGATTTTATAGACAAATTCTTTACTCTGACAAGAAAATAGTTTATAACCCATATGAAATTGAACATCATCTTGCAACATCGAAAAGTAAGATCTGTACTCCAATTTGTTCAGGAATAAATTTTGTGTTTGTTGTATGACAATCAACTAAAGAAGTTGTTTTTTTTTCTTTAAATATACCTTTATCAAGTTTTTTTTTGTTAAATTTTTAAGATCATATTTATACCAAGTTTTTGGTCATAATTGCTTGCATATTTACCTGATTATGTATTAGTTATTAAAGTCTGAACCCTAATTATGACAGCTTGCGGACAAACACGATTTTGTATCTTTGATGTATGAATTTTTACTTCTCGCGCTTAACAAAAAACGTCTTAAAAAGAGAAAATTATGTAATGCTGCGTGAAAAAACCGCGAATTTTCTGCACACTCTTAATACATGGCCCTGGTAATGATAAAGTGCATAAATCCAGTTGCTAAATTTAGAAAAAAATCTTCTAACTGGTGATGTAGTCAGAAGCCATATTTTGTGGGTCCTTGATATCGAAAAATCGATTTGAAAATAGATTTTATTACCTTGAAAATAGATTTTATTACATGGGGGTTTTTTGTTTTTGTTTTCTCCCTTTCAAAATTCAAAATTTATTGCTTATTTATTTTTGAAAATAGATTTTACTACATGGGAGTTTTTGTTTTTTTTTCTCCCTTTCAAAATTCAAAATTTATTGCTTATTTATTTTTGAAAATAGATTTTACTACATGGGAGTTTTTGTTTTTTTTCTCCCTTTCAAAATTCAAAATTTAAGTAGTATATGACTTGGTGTAGGGATCACAGAATTTTGAAAATGTGCACACAATTCACTTTTCCCCATAGCACGTCATACGCAGTTTTTAACTGTTTTTTGACGTAAAATAAATAAATAAATAAATAAATAGATAAATAAATAGATTTGACGGCAAAACGTCTGTAGGTCCGTCGGTCTGTGAACAAACTAGCGGCTAAACCGTTTAGCCGATTTTCTCCAAAATTGATAGTTTCCAATTGATGTGGCTGATGTCGCGGCCCCTTGAATTTGAAACCGATATTTTAATTTTGGAGGGTACTTTACGTGAAGCCCCTTGAACATTTTCAAATTAAAAAAAAAGGTTCAGTGATTTTGATTAAAGTGTCTTGTTGAATGGTCTGAAGGACGTTTAACAGAATGTCGGAGGTATCATGAACGTTGAAAACCCTAATTTTTGAAAATTGAAAAAATTCAAAAATTCTTAGGCGTCTTCATACAATTACGATTATGAAGATAGGTGGGAGAATGGTGGGAAGTGGAAGACCACCAAGACCGGTGGAGCCCACCATTCTACAAGATGGCAGTCACTCTAGTGGCTAATCTCTGGATTATTACCTGTTTTATTGTAAATGTTTAGGTGGGATTCACGTTCCTTGAGCAGTACGTTTTTTAAATTTTTTCATTGTACTATTTATATAACTTCTTTTGTCAATTTTATTCTTTATATTATAGTTCTTCTTTATGTAAATCTCTCAATTTTTTCCTTTTTGTTAGAGACCCACTAGGGATGGGAAAATATTGTTCTCGAGTTACTTTGGGAAGGAAATAAATATATAAATTATATATTATTTATTTTTATTGTTGTGGTTGATTATCTCCATATCTATAATGGATTACCACAAGAACTCGGCTACCACCACAGAATTTATTTAATTTTCGCTTGAAACTATTTAATTCCATTACTAATAGCGAGAACGTATATGCTAGCACCACTAGTTTATTCTTATTAGTCGGATGGAAGATTTATGAATCCGCTTTATGATGATCGATGTCGCTACATAAATGCCAAATATTAGGAAAGTGCATTTTGTACAATTTTTTTTCGATATATTCTGTTCACTGTTTTGATAAAACAAATATGAAATCAGGTGGGATGATTTAAATCTACTATCGAATTAAAAGAAATGTATTTATTTCTGTACTAAAATAATGTTAAATATGTTTACAATTTAATGAACGAGTGTATTTCATGCATTAAAAAAACTGGTGCCCTGTGCAATGAGCACACGCACGTGCTTAGTTTGCTTATGCATTAATTCACCCTTGGATGTTTGAAAAGGTTGTTTGAATGTGAAAACATTTGAGATCCGATCAGTTGTCCGACATCGCTAAGGCAGTAGTGTCGTAGCGATCTCGGACTGCAGGGTCACGGGTTGGAGTCCCGCCTCGGGCATGGTTGTATTTGTGTTCGTCCTTTCACGCCTTATCATCACCATTTCGTTTTATCTTCACAGTTAGCTCCAATAGTGGTAGCTAATGGCCTAGATGTTGATGCGACCTTAAATAACAAAAAAAAAAAAAAAATTAAGATGCATTGATGTCCTCTCTTTATTCCCTTCCAAAGTACATGAATCAACACACATCAGCGGGCAAGCATATAAGAAGAAAGCGTTGAAGCGCGTGGCTGTCATTGCTGGCAGCCTCGGTTGTTGTAGTGGCGTGGGTTCTGAATGGGGCTCATGTTAGCCTGGGGCAGCAGGGCGTGCACCGCGTCGATGGTCTGCCGGCTCGGGGCTGGCGCTCTGTTGAATATTCCAGTCCACTGGTAGCGCTCGCTGAAAATGGGCACGCAGGACACCAGCACCATGGAGGAGAGGCTCTTGGAATAAACCACTACGTGGGTGTAGTAGTTGAGGTCTGTGAACAATAGTAATTTACATTAGAAGAGAAGGAGGGAAAAAAAAAACAAAACAAGAACCTCGATGAGGTTTTGTCCAGTTACATTGATCCATTGAGCAAATGCTGAGATGGCCCCCTTGCTTTGCTTCTGGACGTAAATGTAGCTTCACTAAGCCCACGTTTTTTGAGCTCTCCTTTTGCTAGTAATGCTAGGATTAGAGCCGAGTGTGTGTTACTATTTTGTTAGTAATACCAAAAAAAATTGCAGTTTTTGCAATGCAAACACGTTTTCTATAACTCGGGAGGAAAAATGTCAAGTTTTCTAAAGTTGCTAACTTCGCTTTTTTTAAAAAAAAAATTATTCAACATTTAACTATTCTTAGTTATAATGTTGGGAAGAGATTCTGGGTCTTAAGAAAACGGGCGCTGATGTTGCTTCTCACCCATACGTCACATGCAGTTTTTACTGTTTTTTTTAATCATAAATCAAATAAAATAAATCAAGACAAGAAAATGGATGTCTCCATGGCTAGATGAGAGAGTTGACGGTCGAGGCGATAGCTAAGTCTAGGAATTACGTCGTGTCACCTTTGCCGTATGAATTACAATGTTTTATTCGAGATCTCGGTTTTATCAAAATTTGATGGTGTGTTGTACAAATCTAATTGGACGATCACGAGAACATACTACGTACTTTTCCGTTCCAGATTGGGACGTATTTTTTTCGAATAGTTACACTTTTAGTTCTGGTTCGGTGTATTTTCAGTTCTGGTACAGGAAGTTCTTTTGGAACTTTTCAGGTTGGTGTTGAAACAATTTGTACTTGCATGTCGGAATACTGTGTAAGTATGTGTCGCTTTCGAGATAGACCCGAACAATGGCGTAACTTAATTTGATGTCACCCGGAGCAAAACTCATGGTCCCGCCGCCCTAAATTGAATATGAAAATATCTATGTCTGAATAGTTTATACATTATTTAATAAAAATACAAGTATATTTGCACGATATTAAAGGTAATTTGTAGATTATTTATCAAGATTAACGATAAGATAAAATATCGCCGAAATCGAGACTCTCGGACCACTGAAGAACTGGGACTCACTGCTTATAGTTTCGCGTTACATTGTTTCTTTGCTTTGTAAGTATATATGATTTAATTGTATAACAAATTAATTTGTGTATATATATACATACATATATATATATATACATATATATATATATATATATATATATATATATATATATACATACATACATACATACATACATACATACATATGCCACTGGACTCGAATAGACAATTTTAAGAACCTTTGAGGTATATCACGTCTCTGTCGGATAGAGGAAACCGCTGCTTAGGCGGTCGTACATCTATATCCCCCGTCCCTCCGACTGGTACTGGTACATTGCCCCAGGTGCGGTACTTGTGTGATACCTGATGCATTGCCCTTCCCGTAAGTTGCCTGATTCCCAATCGTCACATCCATGCAGCCAGACTCCTGTTCACATTGGTGTCTAGTCGTACCTTCACAAAAAGACGGGGCTGTATGCGTCTTCTAACGAATAAGAACGTAGAAAATGTTTGTACGAAAGCTTAACCATAACACAGAAAATGCTGTTGATTCTTGGCTGTTCGGGATGAGCCGCGTGCCAGTCGATGGAGCTGACGTTTCGGCCGTCGTGTTGAAGAAGGCCATCCTTTAGAGCTATACAGTTTACAGCTCTGAAGAAGCCTCTAGAACTTCAGCAGTGTAGCACTGAAGAAGGCCACAAGATGGCCGAGACGTCAGCTGCATCGACTGAGACGCGGCTCATCCCGAACAACCAAATATCAATTGACTCCGGCTGCGGAAGCCTACGACTCCACTGCAGAAAATAATAATAATAATAATAATAATAATGATAATAATAATAATAATAATAATAATAATAATAATAATAATAATAATAATAATAATAATAATAATAATAAACTAGAAATTAATGACGAATGCAGAGTATGTCATCGATCATCAGAGACAATAGACCATCTCATCACTGGGTGCACAAACCTCGCCAACACGGAGTACCTACATCGGCACAACCTAACTGCAAATATTGTACACCAAGCACTGGCAACCAAACACGCTCTACTGGAAGAAGAGGAAATCATCCCTCATTATAAATACAAAGCCAAATCCGTCATAGAAAGTAAACAGTTCAAAATGTATTACGACCTTCCAATACATACTGATAAAACGATCCCGGCAAATAAACCAGACATTCTACTACGTAACATACAGGAAAAGAAAGCATTCATTATTGATGTTACACACCCTGCAGATCACAACATCAATAAGGCAGAAACAGAAAAAATCTCAAACTACATTCCCCTATCAATAGAATATAAAGAAATATACAAACTGAGTCTGTTGAAATTATACCAATTGTAATAACAGCTACAGGTCTGATTAACAAAAATCTAAAGAATTATTTAGAAAAAATAGGTCTTCATCCTCATAAAATTATCCCAAAAGCTCAAAAGTCAGTCATTCTTGAAACCTGCCGGATTGTTCGCACAGTCCTCAATATGCAAAGCTAGGAATGTGGTATGCCTAGAGGCCCCTCAAACCATGAACCCCGGGTGAGAAACCCCCGAAAAAAAAAATGAAATAATAATAATAATAATAATAATAATAATAATAATAATAAAAGGTAAATAAAAATAATAAAAGGTTATTGAATGGTGGGATTCCGCACCGATTGACGGCCTTAGCCCTTAACGCTGAGGTCACTGAGCATTTGTCCCTGCAAAGCATTCTGCAAGAGGCGGTCGCGTCGACCGAGCTCACGTTTTCACGATCTTGCTGAGGGCAGAGGCATATTTCGAGAGCAACCAATGCTCAAGCATGGGACCGGTCGTACAGACCACAAAAGAGTCGGACCTAATTATGTTTTCAACGCGCGTAGTCAGCGACAAACGCCTTCTGATATCCGAACGCCTTAAAGCAGTCATGTCGAGATCGCGGGCAAGGTAACAAGTTTCCTAGAGCTCGCGAACACTGCGTCCAGAGAAATTGGCGCGAGATTTAAAAGTAAGGGTTGTACAAATTCCTGCGAAGTGGCGGTACGTCACTGGCTACCTGGCCCATGGTAGTCTTTGGGACTAGTTACTTGACGGTTATTGTCAGAAATTTAGCTATAATAATTCTCATTTCTCTTTAAGACAAAGAAATAATCAATTAAAAATGAAATAATACATCAGTCCGATTCCAAATTCTCAATTCAGAGTAAAATTTAATCAAAATAATTTTCATTTTGTAATCCTGTGTACCTAGGAGTGATATAAAAGCATAAAGTTTCTATGTTCAGTGTAGTAGGTTTTACAGACAAATATTCTTGTCTGTTTAAAGCCCAGTCCGTCTGTAAGCGATAATAGTATCTTATAGATAGTATGCTAAATACAATTAATAACTGAATGATTTCATATCACAACACAAAACGAAAACAAAAGAATTCGCCATTCAAACATAGCATTTAGCAAAGATATTTATATAAGGGAGACTTAAGTAAGAAAGAAACTTCAAATAGTAATAATTAATGAAGACTATACATATAATACAATTCTCGGTTATTTGATGGAATAGATCTGGCAAACATATTTTCATCTGAAGCCCGCTCTTCGCCGCCTCGCGCCGCTTCAGCTTGCGGGTGTACATCCCTTTCGGATTTGGAGGGGAAATAGTGCGTTGTCAGGGGAAGTTGCACGTGCCCGGCGCCGGGCTCCCCAGGCGGGCAAGTAGCTCGTGCGGGCGCGGTGTGACGTGTCTGATGTAGAGAGTCGCTGGTAGCTCTGAGGATAATAAGGGGAAATGAGTGCTGAGACAGGGGAAGTTGCCCGTGCCCGTACGAGCGCCGGGCTCCCCAGGCGGGCAAGTAGCTCATGCGGGCGCGCCGTTTCACACGCCTGCCTTAAAGTTTTGAAGTGAAGTGATGGACGGTGGAAATGTGTTTACGAGAATTTGGTGGAAGCCTCATTCATGAGCAATCGCAAGAAATGTGAGACTTCTCGTGCATTTCAAATTTTAAAATGTATCCCTCCCTGGTGGAAATACCTGGAGGAGGAAATCCCTGCTAGCCGAAGTGTAGGTCACGTTCCAGCGGGAAAGGAACTTCCGGGTCAGTGACCCCCCATCTCGATCGGGTTTTTGTCCAGTTTCCCTGATCCATTGAGCAAATGCTGAGATGACCCCTTGATTTGCTTCTGGACGTAAATGTAGCTTCACTATGCGTACGTTTTGTTGAACTTTCCTTTTGCTTGTAGTGGTAGTAGAGCTTAGGGTGAGTTTCTATTTTGTTAACAATACAGAAAAATAAAATCTGTTTGTTCCTTTACCGTTAAAAATACGTTTTCTATAATTTTGCAACAAAAATATCTAGTTTTTGAAATGTTAATCCCTCGCTTTTTTAAAAAAATTGTTGTTGTTATTATTATTATTATTATTATTATTTTCTTTCTTTCAACTATTAATAGTTAAATTGTTGGGAAGGGACTCTTGAAACTCAAGAAAGCGTGCGCAGATGATTTTCTCCCCCATACGTCACATACAGTTTTTGACTGTTTTTTGACTAAAATAAATAAACTTTCTGGGATATAACATGCACTACACTCACTGGCCTAGTGACCGTATTAGTTGATGCGCCCGGAAAGGCAAAATATCAGTCGCCGTCAAGGAATGTAAGCGGAAAGACGTACCTCTCTCGAACCAAGTGGATGCGGAAGACGCGTCCAGGGTTGTGTTGGAGTAGTACCGCTCCTCTCCCACTTGCTGCTCGAATCCCGCTTTCATGGTGTTGCTCAGCTCGATCCCGAAACACACGTCCCGAGCGATGCCTGCTGACTGGCTGGCCTCCACCAGGTACCATGTGCCTGAAATCTGCCGACGGGAAGGAATCCTTATAAAAGACATTTCTGCGGATAATGTATTTAGCGAACTATATTAAAATACTTCAACGTGTGTGTGTGTGTGTGTGTGTGTGTGTGTGTGTGTGTGTGTGTGTTTTGCAGTATGTGCGTGTGGTTTTGTTTCGTTGTGCGTTGTATCATTTTTGTTAAATGGCAAAGAATTTCCTTAAATATGACAAATAGAGTGAATATCTACGAATACAATAAATGGAAGTTTTGACACATGACTTATCACATTTTGCTCGTTATGTATTATACATATTTTATCGCTTCAGAAAAATTAAGCTTAGCAATATTATTTAGTAGGTATTATGACGCGTTTATTTGTTTAGAAATGCTATGTTTCTTAAATAAATACCTCGGTGTAAATAAAACAGGATAATTAATTTGAAACCAGAGACAATTTTTCATACATATGAAAGTGAAGAAAAGTTCTTAAAACAGTTGATAGAAAGAGTGAAATTTCGAGCACTGTCATTTTATTTTTATCTTATTTGTTTATGGTACTAATTTTAGGTGAGTGAGGAAAGGAGAGTCTATTCAATATTTAAATAGACTGAAAATATTGAATAGAAAAAATGAGAATCTATTCAATATATTGCCCATAAACTGTTATTGCACTCTAATGAAAGGGTTGATGATTATTCCTCCAGCTTATTTTTAACTAAGATTTATTAGGGAGTTTTTGCACGCCTTGGCGGTTTGTGCACAGATTCACAAAAGTGATGCAAAACTTAAACTCCGCATTCCCAGAAGATCGATTGTACAGTCGATAGCTTCAACGTTCGAGGGTGCATAAGCTCCCTATATAATGGCGACAGCCATTGTGTTATTTCGTATTACCTATGTTTCATTTCGTATTACCTAAGTCATATTTTATTTTCTTCTTTGAGATAACGAATTAACACCTTGAATTAATGAATTATTCTTACATTCTTATTTTTCCGTAACGGAATTCAGTGTGTTCTGAGCCGTCGGGAAGATGAAAGGGTATGTAAAAATCATGCAAATTCGCAATTTCGTTATTCCAGGTCATAGAGACTGCGTGTATCCGTTTTTGATGTGTTACGTGATGTGTGTCGGGCATAACAATGAGGGATGACACATCTACTCCTGACGGTACTAATTACTTTAATCTCGATCAGGTTGTATCTTCTCTACGTGTTAGATTCTGCTCGTCATGTCGGATGTGTTTACACATTCAGATACCGCGGAATCCTGTTTGCAGGTTTTTTGCGGTTTTCCGTCCTAACTTGTTTTTTTCGTTGCGGAGTAATGTTGTGAAGATGTGCGGTAAAATATTTGGGAAGCAACTTCCTTGGGCGGTTTCGCTTATCGCGTTGACTCCTGCGAGAATTTTGCCATTGGCTGTGACCTTGCGGTTGCTCCTGCCTTTACTATCACTTGACCGTTGTTATCACCAGGGCAGTGACATTTAAAAAATAACTAGGCGTGTTGTAGCATTTCTAGTCGTAAAGCAATGCAGTGCGATCTCGTCATTTTGCTTCTGAATTCTGATAGGAAACAAAAATTTGTATTTTGTGGTTGTTTCGACGAATGTGATTGTAATTACTAGGGAGAGGGTTTTTATGCCCTAAAAAATCTTGAAATATGCTTTTAAAAATATGCATTTATGACGTAAAAGTTCTGAAAGATGCATATTAATATGCGATAAAAATTAGTAATATTCATTTCCTGTATAAACCTTTCATGATGAAATTCAGAAGAACCGTGCTTGGAATGAAGATATATTTTTCTGCAAACAAAGTATAATTCACCTTACGGAAGTATATTGTAGATCTTGTTTCATTTTTCTGCCTGGTTAAAAAAATATGATAGCAAAAAGTATCCTACATTTAATAAGTATTTTATTATCTGTATGAAAGAAAAAGAAAAACCACAAACCGTGTGAAGCTTCTTCTAATCATGAACGCCCACAAACAACTAAGGTCGTATGAAAAGATGACATATTTTAAAGATACACGTCCAAGCCTCTATTTTAACAAAATATGCTACTACAATTACTTAAATATGCAGTAACTGGAAAAATTTAATCTACATACCCTCCAGTTCTATCCAAATGTCAAGCAATTTCACTTAGCTATGCCCTGAAGCAACGGAAAAAATGCAAAATCATAGAAATCTGCTCCATAGTAATTACGAAATTTCTTGAGCAGAAGTAAGTGAATGAGAAGAAAAGAAATCAAGATATCAGTTAATTCGATAAATTGGACTTCCAGTTATGGCGGGTCCACATAGAATTAGAAAAAACTATCTTTTGATGTTCATTATCCAGAAATGCGACCTAAACGAAACAAGACATCCACGTTTTGTGATTTTGTTGTTTGTAAAATTTTACTGTGGATTATGATTGATCTAAGAGATAACAAAGCATGAGTGGCTTTAAGCCTTAAAATTTAATGATTGAATTGAATGATATGAATTCACTTTAAAATGACTTTAAACCTTAAAAGTAAGGCCTTAAAATGTAGGGAAAACAGTTTAAAGTAAGTTGAAAAGTTAAATACGAATTTTATCTGCATTGCTACGCTACTTGCATATCTACAAGTGAAGATTGGTTGTAATCACATCTAAAATATAATGTAGTAGAGTTACTCAATTCTAGTTAATGTTATATAATGTTTAAGAAAATAACCGTGTTGAATTACTTGTCCTTTCGTTAATATTGTTTTTTGTATGCGCCCTGCGAGGCAATGCTTACGTGTTAATGGTGTCTTGATGTGTACAAACGTTAGTGATATATACCATTTATTACGTTTCATACACAAAATGCAATAACGAAAGGGATTGTGGTATGAAATCCCTTTTTAAAAACAATTTAATGCATCGAACAAGGCCATTTACAAACACTTAAAAACTTACACAAATTTTACAAAACAATATTCAGAATTGTTGCTTGCCACTGATCAATGCAATAACAACGCGATACAAATTCTACAAGCGATTGAAAGTTAAGTAAAATTGATCCAATCATGCTTGGGTGATTATAATTTCGTACGACGTGAGTAACGAATTTCTGTAGAGTGGTTCATGACCAATAATGATTATAAATGTCCATTTATGGCCTTACAAACTGCATTAGTTTTTGTTTAGAATATTCGGTTATAGTGAACCTGAACCGCGGCTAAAGTAAACAAAGGAAATAAATCCTGGAAATTAATTGGATGTTGCATATGATTAGGCGAGTAAAAGGGCCATCGGAGAGTGGAACGGTGTTCCAGCAGTGCAAGAGGCATTGAAAGGTGTCAAGACTCCATTTCGATACTTAAAAGACAGAGGACAGTGCAGAATAAAGTATGGTGAGAACACGAACTCTGGAGAAAGATCCAATGAAAAATGTACGAAGCACACAATTGAAAATAATTGATTTGTAACGTCAAATATATTGAAATTTTCTGTTCGTTCTGATTGATTGGGTGAATTTTTCGTGTTTCCGGGCACGTCAACTGCTTTGGTCATTGGTCCCGTTAGTGTAGTGCATGTTTTTCCTCGGGAGATGGTGGTGATCTTCCCCCGCTGGATGGCGAGATTGGCACCGACCTACCGTCGGCTAGTGGGGTTCTTCCCTAACCAGGACTCTCCCACCAGCGGGGCACCGCCCCAGCCGGGACAAGCTCTAAGCTCCCGACCGGCCTCCCAGGATTATGTGGTAGCGTAGTGTATGTTAGTGTAAGTGGAGAGGATAGGACAAGGAATAGGAAGGAAAGATCGCGCGCGGTCCGTGGCCCGTTTGTTAGGGTACTGCTCCAGCATTCGCCTGGTGTTGATCGGAGAAACCACGGAAAACTACCGATCAGAGCTGCCGGCCGCTAGAAGTCTCCTCCAGACAGCGACTTAGCTGTCGCGTTCGACCTAACTTAGCGACCTAGCTCAGCTTAGCGTGCGACCTAGCTGAGAAGCTAGTGTCGAAAATCCTGGCGCCGTCAGGACTGGAAGCTAGGACCTCCCGGTCAGAGGCGCTGCAGTGACATCAGTTGATGCACTGAGCTACCGCTCCCGGTCGTTCGTTCTGTTAACGTATATTTTGTACCTCTATATACCTCTATTATGAACCCCTGTATTAATAAAATCGATCATTGTGTGAAAATTCTATTTAATTTTGACATCATCGAATATAGTGAACCTCTTAATTAGTAAACCCTAGTTAGTCCCTAGAAGTTCACCGTAATCGGAGTCGACTGTAGTTGTCCTCGTGCAAACGGCTTCGCCGTAGGAAAGAGATGAGAGGGCCGTGCATGATCTGGGTGAGAAATTCGGGCCAGGACCGGCGAGTTCCCAGCGGACCGCAGGCGGGTGAGATGTCTTGGTGGATGTGTGGCTGCTGGTACCGCCCGCCAACCAGGTCACCACGGCGACTGGTAGAGGGAGTTTACGCAGCGGAGAAAGTGTCCGGGCCGCGTTCACGGCAGGAAAGGGAAAATCCACCCAGGCATGCCGGTTTTTTAAGAGGGTCCTCCTATACACTTTCGGGATGAGCGAAGTTTTTAACTGCCCGAAGTTTTTAACCCTAATCCAAACTGTATCACCTAAGCTGGGTTTTATCTGTTCGGGGTTCTTTTTCGGTTGTTTAATCATTATCCAAATTATATCACATTGGCTGTTTCATCTGTGCGGGTTTGTGCTTTTTCAACTGAAGGCCAGGGCTCAGTTTTTACCTATCCGGGTTTGTGCGCCGTGTGTATAACCAAACCAAAATATCTCACATAGACACAGTTTTTACTTCTCCGGGTTTGTGGACCGTGTGCTTAACCGTATGGCAAAGTCTATCGCATAGAAACAGTTTTACTTGTTCGGCTTTGTTTGCGGCTTGAGTTTAACCTTAGCCGGAGACGTTCAGGGTATGGTCAAGGACAAACGCATTTCATGAACAAAATTACGAAAGGACGGGTTTTGTTCATGTCATTTATCCCGAGATTTGTGACCACTGACTTTCTTGTTTATATGCACGAGTAAAACTGTCATGTATACCGTTCGCCATTAGCATGGTTTTTCTGTACTTTCTCTATCTCTATTCCTGTTGATGGGAAATAATTTTTTATCACTTTTCTTTACAGTAATGATGTATTAACGAACAGTTCACACTCGAACAAATTGAAGAACATGCTCTTTCTCGCAAATATTTTAGTTTCGGATAACG
Organism: Teleogryllus oceanicus; assembly: GCA_964035755.1. Classification (NCBI taxonomy): domain Eukaryota; kingdom Metazoa; phylum Arthropoda; class Insecta; order Orthoptera; family Gryllidae; genus Teleogryllus; species Teleogryllus oceanicus. Next base: position 32,621,665 of record CAXIVR010000013.1, read on the forward strand.
AACACACTACATTACAGAACAAATTAAATTATATTTATTTGTCGATTTTCTACGGAATTCTCTTGCAACCAACATAAATATCACAATAATGAATTAGTAAATAAAACATTTATTGAATATGAATTAATGTTCAATTACTAGGGTTTGGAAGCGTAAGACTTATGTTTATGAAAACGTTGATATAAGCATGTATTTTAGAACCTAAAGTTTGTGAGATTATGACAAAAACACAAACATAAAATATTTTTCCGTAATTGTGAAGTATTATTGATTGGAAGAAAAACACAGTATAAAACAATTTTTGTTGCCAACAATTGTGAATTTCGAGATGTGTGTGTGACCTCAATGACAAGCCATACCTTTCAAATCGAGTTAAAATATGAGAAAAACATGAATAAAGAATTACACTACTCGCTAATTGAAACGGTGGTTTTGCTAGTTTGACTCGAGCATTTCCCACAACTAGCTCTGCGAAAATCAATTCGACACGTGGTTAATAAATGTGTGCGTGTTTGAAATCGGTTGTAATTCATATAAAAAAATAAGCGTAACAAATACGTTACTTCCTTACGCATATAACAAAACATTTTGTTAGATTCTCCCATATAAAAATTCACGACCACTGACATTTTGAAATAGTTGGCTTTTTCGCAAACATATCGCTACGAAAGTTAATATTTCGACGAATATCGTAAAGTACGTGTTCATTGTGAGCTTGAACTTAGAATTCGGTTTTCAATTGCAGCTTTCGGAAATGGTGCAAAGTACCGAGAACTGACACTTTGATCTCTTCGGATTCTCAAGGCAACTTTCGTTGCCACTGAAGGGACTCTGACCTGGAGGTCCTAGGGTTGAAGTCCGACAGTATCGGATTTGCAACAGTAGCTTGAGAGCTATGCCGAATTCAGCTACTGGCTGTAGGAGAATTCTAACGCCGTGGTTTCTCTGATCAGTGGTAGGTGAATGCAGGAGGTGTTTGTAACAAATGAGTCACGCGTTCTTTTCTTCCTCAGTCACGTCTTCTTCTCTCCTCTTACACACCATCTTACATGTTCTACATTATCGGGAGCTTCGAGTTTGTTCCGGCTACGTTAACGCTCGCGATGTTAGCTTTTTCGAGAAATTCCCTCACAATAGACAAATTGAATTTTTCCGACGACAGTGCGCTCGAGCGGTAGCGGTCCACAAAAATCCAGTGATAGAAGTTGAAACGTGAATTACAAAAACTAAATTTTCTCAAAAACGGCTTCAACTTTTTTAATATACTTTTGGTAGAAATAGTGCGGAATGCACTCTATAAGATGACAAACACCATATTGCTCTATTCTTTCTTATTACAAAAGCGTTAATTTTTTTGACATGTATCTCCTGTCGTTAATATTTACATTAGCAGCAATATATTCTCATTGTTGTATTTATGAGTACATGTGCTTTAAATAATGACATATAAAGTTTCTCGAAATCTCAACAGTTTTCTGTTAAAATGAATTCAGAATTCCGCATTTTCAGAAACGCTCAAACGCCATTTTGCCAAAAATGGCTCCAAATTTTTCCTTCAATTTTTTTCAACATGTGGTGCTAATTGCACTGTTTAATATGATATAAAGTTCATTTTACTGTGTTGTTTTGTGTTTTCAAAAATTAGACAAATGTATTTTTTTGAAATATCTCTTACGCCGTTAATATGCACATTTCCAGCGATTTGTAAACACTGTTACATTTGTGAGTGAAATTGCCTCAAATGACTTTAAATAAAGTTTTTCGAAAACTCAAAATATTACCGCGAAAAATAGCTTCAAATTTCGTATTTGCAGTAACGCGTAAATCCCATTTCCATAAAAATGGCTTCAAATTTTTCAATGAAAATTGCTATTTAGGACGAGGTTTTACTCTTCTTTAACATTCTTAATGTACTATTATACTATTAGGAAACCAAAAAATTGCGATAATGACAAAAACATGTACAGGCGGCGATAGATGGAAGCTGGAAAGAGGATAGGGCAAGAGTAATGCCGGTCCACACCGAGGAAAATTTCCATTCGTGGATTCACTCATTGTGGTTTTTCTTTCTACGCACAGATGCGCTCAAATACACTGGAACATATATGCGGAATGCAACTGCGGTCACCGGACAACGTACATCTTTTGCCACAAGATATCGCCTCAAACTTTGCTTGTTTGTCCCATTCTTCGATTAAACACTTGTAATTAAACATTTGTAAACACTCACTCTGTTTTGGTTTCATGACAGCATATCGACAACTGACGATTACAATGAATCTTTTCACTTTGTGATGCAAGGCAATTTTAAAATATTCTGAATTGTGGTGTGGCTCAGCAACTAGTAAACCACAAAGTGTTGAATACACCACAGGTGTTACGTGATGTTTTGCCCTGATGGCGATCTCCATGTCCTCGGATCCGAGGCCCTCGATATTGGAAGCCGCCCTCGGGTTAAACACGTCCACTTACCGCCCGCAATACAGAACTATTTTAGACGGCCATTAGTAAAGGCAGTTCTTTCAGAGAATGCAAAACGTGCTAAGTTGAGTTTTTAGCACGTGTTAAAAGTGAGATAACGTGCAAGTGTTCAGATGAATCTGTGAATGCAAAAAAGAAGAAAAAATTCGACTGATCTCTTATCTCAGCTCCTCTATATCAGCTACAACTAATCTTAATCTATCATTAATTGACTTGTATACATGAATTAAAATAAATTGAAAGTCGATAAGGCTATCTGAAAATAGTGTATGACACGTGGTAAATGGGATTGTATTTTGTTTCTAGGATTGTGTCACTCAGCCTGTCGGCCTCCTGTCACAACCATTCCTACTCGCAGTAAAAAACATCACTTTTATCACTATCATAAGTAACTATTCTTACAATAATGTTGTTCTTTTTAACCTAGTTCATCCTACATTCAGCGCGTTTTTACACCAACATTGAACCGTTTTATTCACCAAACATTCGTGCCATAAGTGCGAGTTTCTACGGTTGACTAAGGAAGCACTGCAGATGAACCTCGTCGTTCAGACTTTCTGTCCCAAGTTTTGCTAAGTGTGTTATTTTGTTGTTGTTGTTGTTTTGTCAGTTAAATCTTCATTAAAAAATAATAACCACGGGCACTGTCAAAATAAATTATCCCCCGCGTGAAGATAAAGAAGTTCCTAGCCCACTTTTAAAAATTTGGGTTTTTTTGGGGCGGTGTAATGATAGGAGATTTTGCACAGCACAGCGTACACAAATCGACTGCAATCTCGATCCAAATGGATAAAAGTGATGCGAAACTCGAACTGCACATGTGCAGAAGGTCGATAGTGCTGTCGATTGCTGTATTGTCGATATCGCATCCTTAGACTAAACGAACCATTGTGGAAATGCAGATAAGTGTTGTTGACGTAAATTTAAATGGTGAAATATATCTGGCCTTCTTCGTCAACTTACTAGATTTATTCAGAGAGACATCTTTCGACGGCTTTGCTGTCATCATCAATAATGTAAATCATCTACAAAATAAGGTGTGTTTATTTTGTATTTTATTAATATTATTTATAGACATTGTGACGGCAAAGCCGCCAAAAGCCGGCTCTGAATAAATCTAGTAAGTCGATGAAGATAACTTCAGTTATGTTACATAATGCCATGAAATGAATGCTATTCTAAACAACCTGTAACAAGTATTGTACTTCAGCTTCTGGGTCAATAACCCCATCTTGATCAGTTTTTTCGTCCAGTTTCCCTGATCCTTTAAGCAAAAGTTGAGATGGGCCATTGTTTTGCTTCTGTACAGAAATGTAACTTCGTTATCTGTGCATGTCTTGTAGAGTTCAGCGTGAAACATAGTTTTCAAATTATCGTTCTAAATGATGTCGCGGCAGTAAATATATTCCTTCACGAAGGACATGAGGGACAAGAGCCCAAATCGACAGCTGATATGCCCTTGCAAAGATGTTTTAATACTTCAGAGCGAATATTTCGTTAACTATCCTTGCCACAAACGTTCATTTCTTCCTGTATTCAGAATTCAACTTATACGAGAGAGTAGGGATCCTTGAATTAAGAAACCATATACCAGAATACACTTCTCATCGTAGCAGGTTATACAGAGTTTCTGTTTTTAAACGTAAAATAAAATTTAAAAAATAAAAATATAGTAATGAACGAAACGAGAGTATATAGAGGAGGATAATTACACAAGTTATTGTTTAAAAAAACGAGCGACGATAGGAGCTAGTTTTCTTATATATCACGAGAGCAATTATACCCCTTTACACTCGTGTTACGTTCAATATTTTTTTCATTTCCATTTAAGAATAATTTAAATTCTGAAAGTTAAAGCACATCTTTACAATTCGAGGCATATATTAGATGACGTCATATTGCTTCTGGGAAATATCTATTTTAGTGCGCATTGTATACTCCGGTTTAGTGAACTCGGATATAGTGAACTTAAGTCATTGGTCCCGTTTCACTTACATTACTAATAAGCGTAAGATTCGGTTAAAGTGAACCTGATCCTCGGCTAAAGTGAACGAAGGAAGGAAATGAATTGAATCTCGTATGTTGAAAGAGCCTTCGGGGAGTGGGATGGTGTTCCAATAGTGCAAGAGGAATTGAAAGATGCCCAGACTGCATTACCATACTTAGAGGCAGAGAACCATGCAGAATCACGAATGGAGTGAGCACGAACTCTCGAGAAGGGCTTCATGAAAAACGTGCCATGCACACATTCGAAAATAATTTATTAATTAACGACGAATAAATATATTGAAATTTTCAATTCGTGCCGTTTATGTAGTTTGCCGTTTCTCTATATTAATAAAATTAATCATTGTGGAGAAATTCCATTTAATTTTGACACCATCGGATATAGCGAACCTCGGATATTGTGAACCCAACATGTTGCTCCCCAGAAGTTCACTATAACCGGAGTTGACTTAAATATATAAAAAATAAATAAATATATTGTATAATAAATAATTAATAAACAATAAATGAATAATAAATACACAATAAATAAATAATAATTAACTATACATTTTATTTATTTATTTATTTGCTTAACTAATGGAAAAAATGAATACACCCCCTACCTGCCCCCACGTGACGTTGGGGGCCCCCCCCCCCCCCCCCCCGCCACCAGCAGAGCGGACAGCACCAACGCGTGCGGGCGCTTCGCTGCGGCCATGGCGACTCGCGGGCGGGAGGTTGCGCGCGCCCTGCCTTGGCCTCGGCTGATAACAGCACGCGCGCCCCCTTCTCTCGGTCACGTGATTGGCTGATGGCGACTACTCGTGCTGTGCTCTGTGCGCTGGTTGGCGGACCTGGGAAAAGATAGATACAATTGCGTTTGAAGTTGGTTTTGCGGGCGGAGTCTCACGTTTACTATGGTATGCCAGGTTTCTCCATCTCTGTTTCACGTGTTCACTACTTGCTCTGTGTTACTCGTTGGCGGACCTGGGGAAAGATTGATATTGTGTTTGAACTTAGTTTTGCGGGCGGAGTCTCACATTTGTCTGAGCATACCGTATTTTCTACTACGTATTTTCTATGAAGATGGATTTATAAAAAACTGTTTACGGTTTTTACTTTTCGATTGTATGTGATGTGTTACTAGTCTCTGTTTCTCGTGATGTTGACTATGCACTGTGTTCGGTGTGCTCGTTGGCGAACCTGGGGAGCGATAGAACTGTCTTTGAAGTTAGTTTTGCGGTTGGAGTCTCACATTTATCGTATCGTCCCGTATTTTCTACGTCTGAATGATACGTAGATATTTTTAAACTGTTGGTTTACTGTTTTACTTTACTATGGTATGCCATGTGTTTGCCCTTCTGTTTCTTCTGATGTTGACTAAATGCTCACCGGTAGCGGTAGCTCAGTGCATCAAGTGATGTCACTGCAGCGCCTCTGACCGGGAGGTCCTAGGTTCGAGTCCTGACGGCGGCAGGATTTTTTGACACTAGCTTTTCAGCTAGGTCGAATTCAGTCGCTGTCTGTAGTAGAATTCTAGCGGCCGACTGCTTTGATCGGTAGTTTTCCGTGTTTTCTCCAATCGACACCGGGTGAATGCCGGAGCAGTACCCTCACAAACGTGCCACGAACCGCGCGCGATCTTTCCTACTCTCTACCTCTTCCTTGTCCTATCTTCTTCCCTTATACACACTTACACTAGCATTTACTACACTACCACACATGCCGGGAGACCGGTTCGGGAGGTTAGAGCTTGTCCCAACTGGGGCGGTGCTCGTCTGATGGGAGATATCTGGTTGGAGAAAATCCCGCTAGACGACGGTAGGTCGGCGCCGGATCTGGCCATTCAGCGGGGAAAGAACACTGCCACCTCCCGAAAAAACATGCACTACACTTACGGAATTGATGACCTTATTAGTTAACTCGCCCGGAATCGCCAACAATCGACTGGGACGATGCACCGCTGGGGGAGATAATATTAAGCGTGTAATATATATTTTCCTTCATGATTCGCTTATCCTCCGTCACTTGTGTCTCCTTGTAATTGATAAAAATCTAATACACCCTTCTGAATACAAACTATTCTTATTTAACGTTATTACCTAGCACAGAGGTACACCCGTGTAATTCAATCAACTCGTGTAGAATATAAAGGTGTTAGTTTAATTTCACGTACAGTTGCAGATTCTGCATGCTCTGAACAGGTGGGGTAGAATCGAACTAGCAAAAATGTAAAAAAAATCTCAAAATGATCTCATCCTGTTGAATACGGTGTGAGGAACGTTTTTTGAAGCCTCGACCTCAAAATTTTAGTTTTTAAGGCTCTATGACGCTTTGATTACGAGTTATTTTACGATGTAGATACAAAAATCCGGCCGAGTGTTGAGGGTTGAATTTGACATGAATATTAAATTGCGATTTTTAAAATAAATCTTTCATATTTTTATAGTCCAAGTGCAATTCGTCACGTCTTCGTGAAATTCTCTTTCTTTAGAAACCTCATTTATAAGGATTGGTTGCATGTAAGAGCCGCTAAAGGTATGTGTACTACTGAAATAATATAGGGGGCGATCAATAAATACTTCCAAAATATTTAAATGTAACTATTTAGAACGATACATTTATTATTCTAATAGTCTACTTTATCCATGTTTCGCAAAAATTGAATATAATATTATAAATAAATGTGGATTATGATAAATTATACTCATGGGTAACCCCATGTTGTATAGTAAATTTGTGTGACAAAAAAATAAGTATATACAGAGTTCAGTTGTCGCACCTTGTTATTAATTGACAGGATAGCAGGTTTACCTCAGCCGCGTCCAAAGTTCTTGCACTCCTGTTAGAGAGCTTTTGCAAGATGGGGAATCCGTTGTCGTAGTACGTAAACATGATCGTCAATAAGAAACAACGTATCTTCTGAAAAATGAGTTTTTGCATGTTGTACAATCGAAAACAGATTAAAACTCGGAACTAACTGGAAATGAATACCTCTAACAGAATCAAAAAGCTTTTATTGAACATTGTGTATCTCTGAATCTATTTTTGCTTTTATAAACATTGCAAGATAGTAAAACACAATAGGCCCCTAGTACATGAAATCTGATTGTATCATTGCAATATGTGCATCATGTGTTTATCTCCGAAGAAAACTATAGCTTCCTAGATAGTTATAGAATATAACCCTGATATTTTGCTGTAACATTTATTTTATTTATGTCAGAAATGGGAAATGTATGGCAATTATAACGCCCTATGGATAAATAATTAATTTTTCGTGACAAAGTAGCCTCAATATATACATAACCTCCAACTCCTAAACAATTACGTTAGTTTATTCCTAACATATTAGATTTAACTCGAGAAAAAAATTCGCCATTAAGTTTCTGCCGTATTATATTGGTACTTTGGATATTGTATTTTTCATTATTCCCAAGGTTATTGTGTTTTAGTATTGAATTCGTGTTAAGATGTGGTGGCGAAAACTACGTTAAGTGTAATTTACGAACACATTTCTGGTAGACGGCAAAACAGGGAAAATGTCGAGACCCGTCGGATTCGGTGGTATACCGGATACGGTGGTCAGCGTACCGGACTGTTGTACCCGAGTTTGCGGGTTCAAACCCGATCGAAGCCGTGGATTTTTAAGGGCGAAAAAATCCTTCGTACGCCTTCCTTCAGAGGGGAAGTAAAGCCGGCTGTCCCATGTTAGTAGATTGACTACATGTAAAAGATCCTCAAGCCTAAAAGAAGCCTCTGAACAAAATTGAGATCCGCCTGTTTCATCGCCCAAGATAATACCTCCTTTCTCCGCTAGGTGGTGAAAGGAGCGTAGCGAAATTTGCGTGGTTAGACGGAAGAGCGGGCCTGATGGCCCGAGTCTCACCACGTAAAATTAACTAACCCGTCAATCGAAATCCCGTCATTTGTTACGGACGCATGTGCAATACAGTTCGGCCCAGAATTGTCGTGTTACTTCTTTCCAATCAACGACTTGCGAAAACTCTCTATTAGTTCAAGTGAAGTGCGACATTGCATTCAGGACTTAATAGTTTTCGTCTCACTGTTTTGTCGCTGGTCAGAGCCTAACCTCACGTTTCATTTGCAGATAAGTTTCCTCTCCCGACCGCTCGTCCGTCAGAACTGGTCTTTGTCCTGCGATACGTACTAAGTACAGTCCGTTCGAAGTCCGAACAAACGCTTCGTAGGCTGAGATTGTCGTTCCGATCTTTTAATTATTAACTGGACTTGCCTTTGGTAGTTTAGTCTTCATTTGTCCTCGGACGTTTAAGGCAAAATTCTTGTGTAGTTATTCTTGGGGGTAGAAATAATTACAATTATTTACGAATAATGAAAAATCGGGGATTTTCAAAACATTTAGATGTCACAAAAATAGTGATTGCTTCTCATCGGTAACTAATGCAGTTTTGCGTAGCACTAACATACATAAGAATTTTTAGTAAGTAACTTCAAATATTTTTAAATTGTCTTGCGTGTAGAAACACAGTGGTGTGCGATAGCACAGACCAATTTAAGTAAAATATGAAAGGATAATCATCACAAATTGTTACCAACTATTCCATGCTTTTGATTAACGTTTCAAGAGGCTGCAAGAGAAATTTAAATTCTTCATAAAGTACGGTTACTTTTCATTCTTCAGAATGATGTTAAAGCCAAGAAAGGCTAGAATCGTTCGACAGAATCGACGATATCGGTAGTCGATTCGCGTATTCCGTATATTGCGGTTTGCTGTTTGACGACTAAGCCAGCGGTATCTTCTTTAGCAGCAAGTAAAAACGTTGGTAAAGTTATCTATGTGGAGTTGTGTGTGCATGTCTCACCCGTGTAATCTCTTCGCTGTGGGCTGGCAGTGCAAGGAAGAGGATGTGGTCCGTCAGTACTATCACCAGAGCCACCAGGTTCCAAGCGATGTTGCATGGCATCTGCTGCCCTCATTATTAACGACAGTTATTGCCTCATCTTCAACCTCCGCATTATTTATATTTATTGTTGTATGATAATTCTTAGGTCTCCTATGTGACGGCATTCTCTTCACATCTCTACCTGAGCTCTCAGGATTTGTATTATTATTATTATTATTATTATTATTATTATTATTATTATTATTATTATTATTTAATTCGATTATCGACCGTGTAGTACCACGCTACACGTTATTCTTCGAGGTCGAGTCATATTTATCCCGGAGAGATTAACGTGTTTTTATTTACTCTGAGGATCAGCCTTTTCGACTGTATCCATTGATAAGGTGGTTAACCTTGAGGTATGAATTATGAGGTGATAGGAGGGTGATGTTGACCAGGGATGAAGAGACAATTACAAATACGTCCATGCCTTTGCCTGATTCGAACCTGCAGCCTTCTCAGCGTAGACGACGCCTGCCGCAAACGTCTGCGCCACGGAGCTGCTATTATTATTTCCAGCGAACAGTATTTCCCCTCTCTTATCCTATCGCAAGCTGACGCATATAATCTAATTTGTGTTTCATTTTAAAGTGCAATGAATTACATTCCTTAGATTTCTTTAATTAAGGACAATCCGTTCAATATTGCTCCTTGAATGAAGATTCCAAGTGTTTATTCCATAATTTCAATTTTACTTTACGCATGGTTGCAGATTTTAAATTTAAATTAAACTTCGGGTGAACTTATGCATACTTTACAAAATCCAAAATCAAAATTTATAAAATCATTTATAAAAATCCGTGAATTTAATGGGTTATTTTGCCAAAAAATCTTTTAAAATCTTTACGACGTTTTTCTACTAAGTGCTGTTTCTAATTATTCAAACGTAATATTAAGTTCATGTAGTTTAATATCATTTAAGTTCATTTTAGAGTTCCAAAGATCATCCTTGCTGCGCTGTCTGTTTGACAACTCTGGAAGTTGCCAAACATAACGCAATGTTTTCGGCGACTTCCTACGACGACATTGAACATAGAGATTTTTTCCCTTAATAAAATATGTTCAAGGGCAGATCTTTAAATAAGGTGATGTACATTATTTCGAAAATTTTGATAGTTTCGGCGTAATTTGTCGTTAGATATAAGAAATTCAAAAAGGTATTTTTTTCAAAAAAATTCTTTAATATTTTTTTCTCTGATTGGCCCAAAGACACTTAAAAATGGCATATTGTGTCATTCTGGGCAAACTCTCTGTATTTTCGAAAATTGCAAAACTTAATAAGGTGAAACTACAACATTGTTAGTGATTTTTTCTGAATAAGTCTAAAAAGCTAGATCTCTCAATAAGGTGATGTACGTTTTTCATGGGGCGGGGGGGGGGCAGTAATAGTTTTCACGTAAAGGTGATTTATAAAAGAAATCTCAGTAATTACTCCAATTTTTTGCTGAACCTTTTCGTCGTAGCCTCGATAGTGTAGTACATGTTTTTATCTTGGTATGTGGCGATGTTTCTACCCCGCTGGATGGTGAAATCTGCAACGATCTACACGTCGGTTTCCCGATTTTTTTGCATTCAGATATCTCCCTCCGCTGGGGCACCGCCCCGGCCGAGAAGACCTCAAGATAAGTTCCCGACGTGTGGTAATGTAGGAATGTGTGTAAGGGGAGAGGATAGGAAAAGGAAGGAAATATCGCGCTCGGACCGTCGCCCATTTGCTATGGTACTGCTCCGGCATTCCTCTGGAATTGATCTTAGACGCCACTGAAAATTATCGATGAGAGGAGCTGGATGCTATCCTGCCACCGTCGCGTCGGGAGGAACCTCCCTTTAAGAGGCGCTGCATCAGTTAATGTCGTGAGCCATCTGAGGCATTTCCTCGGAGAGCAAAGGACTCTTAAATGACGCAGTTCTTATTGTCTTTGAATGCTGAACATTCTAAAATCCCGGTAGCTACAAATAATACGAGAACGTTTCTGTTATTCTATGTATGTATTTGGCGTTATTGGGGAGGTAGTCCGACTTCCCTGGCCATCTACCGGTGTCCCCCTTGCCTGGGCCTAGTTAAATTCCCATGCTTGGGGGTAAGAGCGATGAAGCGAACAGAACGTATTCTCTTCACCGTAACTAGCAAGATCCACCTGCTTGAACTTTTCTTCGTCACACAGCTGCAGATACTGGGACGATTTTAAAGGAAAGCTACAACTCTATTTTTGCCTCGTCCGGGAATCACACCCGGGGACCACTTTATTTATTTTTTTATTTATTTAACAGAGCGAGCTGATTATACAACGCTCAGCCATATGGCTGAGCGCTTTTCAGTTGTTCGGAGCGAGCATTTTCAGACGAAAATATGCGAAGGGCTACGGCCACCTCCCATCAAACATATATTGAAGTAGTGCGAATGATAAAATGGAGGAATACATATTGTTGACTTTTTATGGGAGGACTATTTATTTCATTATCTTATAATCAGCCAGTTCCCGGAGGAAGATGTGGAAGGGGAGTCGGTTGCGGAGACGAGTTTCTACGGGATGCTCTTTACCTATGTTGTAGTGGGAAGCACCGGTAACTGAGGGTAGATTTTGGAAGAATGATGCGGAAAGTTTAATGATGTATGTTAGGACGGGCTCTATGGCTACGTCTTTGTGAAGGTTAGCGTTGCTTATAAACCAAGGTGCGTTAACTGTAGTTCTGAGGAACCTATTTTGGAATATTTGGATTTTGTTGATGGTTGTAGGGGCGGCATTGCACCAGACTGGACAAGCGTACGTAAGTAATGGTCGTAAAATGGCTTTATATACAAAGAGAGCAGAATGGAGCTTTAATGATGAGTGTCGGTTGATTACTGGTCGAAGAAACCCTGGGACCTCAGCACGGGAAGCTAGCACGCTGCCCATGAGCCATTCCAGAGGCTACTGCACCTGTGATTATTCCGTGTGTTGTTCGCAGGTGGGCGGTGTCGACGGTGATGACGCGTCACAACCAGATCCCGTCGCGCGGGGGCGGCGGGGCGCCCGTGTCGGCGCTCATCCCGCTGTGGGACCTCGGCAACCACGCCGACGACGGGGTGAGTCGTCAGCAGCAGCTGCAGATGGCGCGCTGGCATGGCGCAAGGTTGGCCGCTCTTGTCTCAAGCACGGTCTGTTTTTGAATTTTGTGCCTGAAGACCCTTAGTGAGATCGGCAGCAATTCTCGAAAAGTATTGGTTAAAGAGATTAGCCACTGTTGCCGGATCGTTCACATTTATATCGTTATATTTTAAAACAACATTCTCTACGGGTTTTCTAGTTGATTTGGTAGTATTTTTTATTATATTCCACATTGCTTTTGTTTTATTATTTGAGTTCAAAATATCCTGATCGTTTTTCTTTATTTTAGCCTGCCTAATGACTTTTCGTAACAATGTTTTGTATTTTTTAAAGTAGATAAGGAAATCTTGAGATACGTCATGACGTTTAGAAATAAAGTAGAGAGTACGTTTATTTTTACACGATGTTCTAATTCCTTTTGTGATCCAAGTATTACTTTTTCGTGAAATGTTTAATTTTCTCTTTTTAATAGGAACGCATGCGTTAAAGAGAAATGAAAGCTTTGAGAAAAATAAAAATACACGGTATACACGGTAGAGTTTTCGTGCAGATTCTCATACAGTTTCTACACAGAAACTTCAAGATCCCAAACTAGACGTACAAAAGCCAAAAGTCGCGCATACGTTTTCTGCACGAATCGTCGCAGGCTGCCGCTAGGGGATATAAGGACAAACAACTGAATTGCGCCGTCCGAGTACTGTCAATGGTGGTATTTCTGTGTGTGCGTTCGGGTTATGATCTTTATTTGGTATTAATTAACCGTGACGAGCATAGAGAATAAAAATAGGAAGTCCAGAATTGGGAAAAAGGAAATTTATTACAATATATCACTTCACACAATCGCACTTTGACACACCTGTCAAAGATTTGACACACCTGAGAGCGTAGGCTTCCGCGGCCGGAGTCATGATTACCTTGGTTATCCAGGAGTACGCCCTGAGTACTACACCCTGAGGAAGGTCGCAGAATGGCGACCGAAACGTTGGCACCTGTGCCCTGGACGCGGCGTCTCCCGGATAACCAAGGTAATCATTTGACGCACCTGTCTACAACTATGAAGATGAAGGAAAGATCCAGAAAATTGCAATGGCCGATCCCCTTTAGTGAATCATTATGCCGCTAGGGGCGCTTAAATCAAACTGTAGGCTTTCTGCATGAAAAATAGGAACATGTTCATATAGAAAACGTGCAATCTGGACTACACGTTTTCTGTACGTCCAAGCTGCACGAAAACCGTTCCGTGTATACCGGACTTCAAAGATTTTTCAGATATAATGTCTAGGGAGTGGATTACTACGATTTTGCTTATTCGTTGCTTCAGTGTTTAACTAATTGAAATTTCTTGACGTTTGGATAGAATTGGAGGATATGTAGATAAATATGTTAGAGAGTATTTGTGCATATTTGGCCATTTTTCCTTTGGTTTAAAACGTTTCCACTTTTTTATTCATTTTGAAAAACTTGTTTACTGTTTTTTTTTTTTCTGTAGATAATAAAATACTTATGAAATTTCTGTATGAAAATGTATGAAATTTCTTCATATTATATTTTCTTTAAACCAGGCAGAAGAATTGCAACAAGACATACAATGTACTTCACTAAGGTGAATATTTACTTTAATTATTTCTCCGGCGAAGAAATTATATTTTGTTTGCACAAAAATATGTATTTTCCTTCTGTTGGGGGAACCACATCCCTCCGTGGGTGGTAAATTGTTAAAACCATCAGGATACTCTTCTTCTGTACTCACAATTTTCGAATCTAGAACCTCCCGATCTTCGGAACATTGCTTGCGGTCTTCTTGTTCCGTCATGTTACAGTCCCCTGTAGAATGTGGAGCGCGTGTTTGGCGACAGGAAGTGTGTGGCAGAACACGCGTCTTCCGGAAGCGCGCTCTACCGCAGCTACTTTCTGCTTCCGTTGTCGTTCTGCCTGGCTCTTCTCTCAATACCGTCGCTTCGATTCGCTTTCGCTTGCAGTCACAGGCAATCGAGGCGTGAAACGTGGACAATCAACGGACACCGGTCACCCAAATACAACTAGCCTTGTTGAAACAAACTTCCTGATTATTTCCGGCTGCGTTTGCTCTGTGGAAACCCGTTGTGTTAATAGCATCGTGGCAGGTAGTGATTCTCCAGTCCAAGTTCCTGTGGAGCCGGATTTTCAATTCTAGACACATTGCCGAAATAAAGCGGGAGCGGTAGCTCAGTGCATGAACTGATGTCACTACAGCGCCTCTGACCGGGAGGTTCTAGGTTCGAGTCCTGACGGCGGCAGGATTTTCGACACTAGCTTTTCAGCTAGGTCGAATTCAGTCGCTGTCTGGAGGAGAATTCTAGCGGCCGGCTGCTCTGATCGGTAGTTTTCCGTGGTTTCTCCGATCAACACCAGGTGAATGTCGGAGCAGTACCCTACGAAACGGGCCCAGGACCGCGCGCGATCTGTCCTTCCCAGTCCTTGTTCTATCATCTCCCCTTACACACACACACACACACACTTACACTTACACTAACATGCCAACTACATTACCACATATTTCGGGAGACCGGTCGGGAGCTTAGAGCTTGTGCCGGCTGGGGCGGTGCCCCGCTGGTGGGAGAGTCCTGGTTAGGGGGAAACCCCACTAGCCGACGGTAGGTCGGCGCCGGATCTCGCCATCCAGCGGGGGAAGATCACCGCCATCTCCCGAGAAAAGAACATGCACTACACTAACGGGACTAATGACCAAAGCAGTTGACACGCCCGGAAACATGAAAAATCAATCAATCAAGAAGGAAAATTCGATTCGAATATTACATGTCGTCGAGTCCGTCTTAAAAACAGGTAACGCTGATGAACTACCACGCGTGACGTGAAATCACGTGTCTCAGAGGGGACTTGACTTTGAAATGTGAGCGAAACGGATGCAACAAAGAGAGAACTTCCTTTTTCATGGTTTAAAGGTGGATGCTAAAGGGTTCTCAGAATGGTTTTGAAAGTGGTTCGAATGGTAATTGATAAATTATGTAGTCGCAGAGATTCCATTGTGCCAACTAATACTCAATAATACTAATCTTCAAAATGTCAGTAAATATTATAAGCGGTTTAATCTAATTAAGATTAAAGTACCAGACGAATGCATTGTGCGTAAAAAATACGAGAAACTGTAATGCTACATTTAGGTTTCATGTACAATGCATTAATCCACAGTAGATTTAATGACATTTCTGATAGTGAATTTTCGAAGTTTTTTCTGCACAAATGCATTTATATTTCATAACTTTTAGTGCATATAATTCCGGCCCGTACTTATAAGATCGGTAGTTGCACCCGTAAGCAATATTTGCTCACTCTCTCACAGGAATGAGGGAGAAAGCAGAAAAAACAGTTGTTCATCGTGAATGCAGTGGAATGACGATAATCTGAATGAAGCATTTAGTTTGAATAGCTAGACCAGACTCTGGCCGCCATACTGAATGGAGAGCGTGAAGTGTCGAGAAACATTTTGAAAGTGGCCCAAAATCTGTGTCATTTTCAACGGTAAGCAACCAAAAATAACACGATGAATGTAGCAAAGATGAAATATTTAAAAGAAATGCTTCATATATGTTTCACTAACTAGTAACAGGGTATCTGTCTCTATCAGAGTACCTGTAACTAGTAACAGGGTATCTATCAGGGTAATTTTGGTATCTGTCTGCATTTAACATTCCCGTTAATATTGTGACGCAAACTGGTTCCTGAAGCTCATTGGCTGAAGTCGGACACCATTTGCAAGAGCCCCGCTGTTACCACATATTCCGGACCGGTAGCGGTAGCTCAGTGCATCAACTAATGTCATTGCAGCGCCTCTGACCGGGAGGTCCTAGGTTCGAGTTCTGACGGCAGCAGGATTTTCGACACTAGTTTTTCAGCTAGGTCGAATTCAGTCGCTGTCTGGATGAGAATTCTAGCGGCCGGCTGCTCTGATCGGTAGTTTTCCGTGGTTTCTCCGATCAACACCAGGCGAATGCCGGGGCAGTACCCTACCAAACGGGCCACGGACCGCGCGCGATCTGTCCTTCCTCTGTCCTATTCGCTCCCCTTACACACACACTTACACTAACATGCACTACACTACCACATATCCCGGGAGACCGGTCGGGAGCTTAGAGCTTGTGCCGGCTGGGGCGGTGCCCCGCTGGTGGGAGAGTCCTGGTTAGGGGGAAACCCCACTAGCCGACGGTAGGACGACGCCGGATCTCGCCATCCAGCGGGGGGAAGATCCCCGCCATCTCCCGAGAAACAAACATGCACTACACTAATGGGACTAATGACCAAAGCAGTCGACGCGCCCGGAAACACGAAAAACCCAAACCAAAACCAAACCACATATTCCGCACGGAGTGGTAATCCGAAGCCCGGCGCCCTGAGGAGGACAGCCAGCGACCGCGTTCACCGCAGTGGTTCGCGTCGCCTCCGGAGAGAGGTGTGAGAAGTTATCTTCTCTTCCTGAGACCTGTTGACCGAGCATCCTGGCCGTGCGGTGGGGAGATTGTCGCGTGTTTGTGGCCACTTCCGGTGTTTGTGGCCGCCGCCGCCGCCGCTGTCTCCGCTGTCGCTGCCACTTCCGCGCTCACGTCGCTACCCGGCCGGTCTCGGACGCTTCAGTCACTACTACCACTACCACTACGTCCGTCGCCACACCCTGAACCAAATGTTTAAACATCTGGCTACGGTTCACGTGCGATCCTTCTTTAACCCGGGAGCGTCCGTAATAGATCTGTGAGATCCAAGCCACTGCAATCTTGTTCCTGAATTATTATATAAATAATGAAGTGCGCACGAAAGTGCATAAAATATAATTAAGGTTCTTTGCTGTATTCTGTCACTGGTTTAGTTCTTTTCTTGCATCTTTGAATATGATATCGTTCACACTGTTCACCACACAGGGAGCATACGCAGTCTTCTTTTACTTCGTGATGATGTGAGGTTGCGCAGATTTTGTGATGGAACCCATGAGTCGCCAGTCTTGTGATCACGTGTCTCACTTCCTGATTTGTTTCCGTCCATTTTCTTTCCGTCATGGCATCTGTTGAGTAGAATTCTGGTCATATTTCTCTTCTCTTCTTTATTCTTTCTTCTAGCACTCGTGTGCTTTGCATGGTGGATGGTAGTAGTAATTGGTATCTTAAGTCCTCCATGTAGAATGGTTCTCTGGTCAGTTCATATACTAATCTTGATTGTGTGTTCATTGGAAGACACATGGCTCTCTTCAGGACTCTTGCCTTCGTTTTCTCTATGGACCTTAGATCAGCCATTGAGAGTTTTTCCCATATTAATTGTATTCTGTATGTCATAATTGGGCTAATGACTGCATGAAATATTTTGATTGCTGATTCTAGTGACAGTTTGTGGATATTTTTTATTGAGTACCTGGCTCTAATCGCCCTTGCTGCTTTTTCTCTAATATGAATTTTGAATGAGCTGCCTGTTGTCTGAAGTGTTATTCCTAAGTATCAGTAATATTGAGCTATTTCTAGAATGTTCCTGAATTATTGCGACGCATTAATGGTGTGATATTTCATATATTCCTCCATTGTAGTTTTCTGAGAACGCTTGGCCTTCTGCTTTTATCCTTTCGTTGAGTCATTTCCCGTGAGCATGTTGAAACTTGGCGGCTGCTCTGATCGGTAGTTTTCCGTGGTTTCTCCGATCAACACCAGGCGAACGCCGGAGCAGTACCCTACTAAACGGGCCACGGACCGCGCGCGATCTGTCCTTTTTCATACTTGCCCTATCCTCTCCACTTACACACACACTTACAATAACATGCTCTACACTACCACTTATTCCGGGAGACCGGTCGGGAGCTTAGAGCTTGTCCCGGCTGGGGCGGTGCCCCGCTGGTGGGAGAGTCCTGGTTAGGGGGAAACCCCACTAGCCGACGGTAGGTCGGCGCCAAATCTCGCCATCCAGCGGGGGAAGATCACCGCCATCTCCCGAGAAAAACATGCACTACACTAACGGGACTAATGACCGAAGCAGTTGATGCGCCCGGAAACACGAAAAATCAATCAATCAATCAATCAATCATGTTGAAACTTGATCGCTGCACTGAGCTATATCTGTCAGATACCTTGCCTGCGTTGGCACCAGTGCGTTGTGAGCCCCTGGTCTAAGCGGTACCTATCATGACATTATGTTCAGCAGTGTCTATGGCAAGTGCTCATTCGGAAAATGTAATAGATCTGTCATATTGATCGCAAGGAGAAAGATGATGTGAGCAGTGCCTGACTTTGACAGACTAGGGCGCACACAAGTCATTCTCACCGCGATATTGCTTTAATAAATAAACGATATTTTTGTATTCATTTTATTTGTATATTAATGGAAATATATTTGAATAATTAACACTTTTTTTGTTACAAATGTAAAAAGAAATATTTTTGTAAAAACATTCGAAAGTTCTCCTTATGAGATTTTGAATCCGCTAAAATTCGTTCGCCCCCCAAAAATTGTGCCCCTCCTCCCCTCCCCCGGCTGCAGCCTACTCAGCCTGTTCGGTAGCCTGTCACTGGATGTGAGGGAAGTGAGAAGATTGGGGCAAAACCAGACCTCGGAATTTTAGACACAAAAAAGTGAAGATTTAGCTACCAGAAGTAGGTAACAAAATTATAAAATTAAGCTCTACTAGGCAAGAAAAGTGACGTTTTAGGCACTTAAAATTGGTTAAAAATTGTTAAATCAGTCAATTAAAAACAATAGACATGAGAATTATGTTCCTGGCATCTAAAACTGATTACAAAAGGCTTAAATTAGGCACACTTTATTTTTCAGGAACGTCAATTTTTACATTTATGAAAGCGTATTATTTTATTCACTTTCAGTTCATTCATTCTTTTACACTTTTCATCCTCACCCTGTCAATAGCGTACCTACACCGGCAATGAGTGTAATTGTCTAAGAAGTGCGTGCTGCTCCTTCACGATCTTGAAATATTCTCTGTATATCGACTTGCAGATCTCCTTATGTTCGATGTGTTGGGTTAGAGATTTCGGTGTGTTGACGATTGTATATTGGATCGTGGAATATTCGCGTTTCGGGAAATTCTGAATATTATTTGCGTTTCGGTATTACAAATTTAAAAAAGGAGTAAATAAAACACATAATTCTTCAAAATTACTTGTTTTAGGCATTTTTAGGCAAAAATATTAAAATAGGCATCAACCGCCCTTTTATGACATTTTAGGCACTGTTAGATGCTTTCAGTTAATCTAGTGTTTGATGATACGTAAACATCAGCACTTATTTTTTCTCAAATCCCTAAAGGACCTCAATAGGCATTTGTCTTAAAATCCGAGGTCTAGTTGCTGGGATGTAAGAAGAAAGGTGTCAATATAAATCTAAGTTTGGGATTCTTGAATTCCTGATTCTCTTGAACTATGGGGTCTATTAGGAAGAGGAAGTGTAGTTTTTGTTTTTAAATTTTGAAAACATGAAGGATATTTTTGAACCGTCTACTTATAATTCTGTCTTTACCTTTGTGACTGGTCGTTGAGTAAGGTGAATCGGTGCTTTGTGAGACGAGTAAGATTTGAGGTCATCCTCTTCTTCTTTCTAATATTTCCAGTTTTTTTTTCACATATGTTATCGATCTGGTTTTTATTATTATTATTATTATTATTATTATTATTATTATTATTATTGAAGCGAAAGCCGCGCTCGCTCCCCACAAAGACATTTTGTCCACTGTCAATCCACGTACAAATAGGTCGACCGGAATTCGAAGCCTGGAAAGCTAAGCGCTTGCTGCTACTCCACAGCCTACCTGTCTACCGCCTTGCTTCGCTCTGTGTGCTCATGTCAGGAAAACTTGATTGATATTTGCAAATCAATTGCTGCGGACATTAATCCCGTTAGTGTAGTAAATGCTTCTATGCCTCAAGGTGGCGGTGTTCCTCCCTTGCTGGATGTTGACATTCGGTACCAACGTACTACTACGAGGTTGGACATTAATCCCGTTAGTGTAGTGAATGTTTCTATGCCTGGAGGTGGCAATGTTCCTCCCTTACTGGATGTTGACATCCGGTACCGACGTACTACTACAAGGTCGGACATTAATCCCGTTTGTGTAGTGAATGTTTCTATGCCTGGAGATGGCAATGTTCCTCCCTTACTGGATGTTGACATCCGGTACCGACGTACTACTACAAGGTCGGACATTAATCCCGTTAGTGTAGTGAATGTTTCTATGCCTGGAGGTGGCAATGTTCCTCCCTTGCTGGATGTTGACATCCGGCACCGACCTACTACAAGATCGGCTTGCCGGACAATTCTCCTCCCAGGATCCCCTCAGCAGGATATCGCTCCAATATGCACAGGTTCTAAGCTCCCGGCATGTGTTGTACCGTAGACTAAAGACTTATTTTCTCTATGGTTTTGCTGTCGTTCACGTGAGTGTGTGTAAGTGAAGAGAATGCGATAAGGAAGTAAATGGAAAGATCGCGTGCGGTCCGTGGCCCGTTTGTGGGGGTACTGCTCCAACTTTCGAGTGGTATTGATTGGAGAAAGCACGGAAAACTGCCGATCAGAGCAGCCGATCTCTAGAAATCTGCAGAAACCGGCTAAATCCGAAGTAGCTGAATGACTAGTGCCGAAAATCCTCCACAGTTGAACCCTACGACGTATCGTTGCGTTGTCAGTGGCCTGGCTGGCTCTGAGTTAAACTGAGGTGGCGGAAATACGGATAGTTTCCAGATAGAGTATCGCATTACTTTGCGCTCATTTCACCGATTCCTTAATTTTGTATCGAGGTTTTACAAGAGATTGAAATGTTTGGTAGTGGTTTTTGTTTGCAACCACCGATCTACCGAAACTCTCCATTATGTCCAGTTATCATTTTTATCCGTTTGTTTTCCTTCCTGTCAAATTGGTTTCTTCTTAGTGTAATTTCTGTACACACAGAGAAGCGTAGCCTGAACGGCCGCCTCCATGTCAGATCCTCTCACCCGATAGCTAAGCCAGGCCTCATAAAGAAGTTGATGAGAAATGGGAAGTTTTGCTCTCAAGTAGTGTATGGCTAAATTAGGGATCACAGAATTTTGAAAACGTGCACACAATTCACTTTCCCATAGCACGTCACACACAGTTTTTAACTGTTTTTGAAGTAAAGTAAATAAATAAATAAAATGATGACTGAAAACATTATGGAGTGTTTTCAATACATTTATATTTGTTTGGGATAGAATGGATATTGAACAATATACAATACCGCACCTTTGAAACTCTCGTGACATCCGGAATCATAAAATGATGGACTCGGGGAAATGATCGCAAAGGGAGTCGTAACTCGATCCAGGTGGGCTACATCCTGACTGAGAGCCACTCAGAGCGAGGCGGAGTAGAGTAGGCAGGGGTCTGTCGCGTAGCAGCCAGGCTGCTCGCTAGCTTCCTAGGATTCGAACCCCGTGTAATTGTCGGTGGACAAGGTGTCTGCGGAAGGTTTCGTGGGTGTTTTCCGTTTCCCGTGCCTCTCAAACCTAATTACTCTACAGTTGCCTCCAGAGGAGGGGAGGGGCAGCTGAGGCAACTTGTTTCGCAGGCTCTCTCAGCCCACTGTGCTTCCGAATGCGCTGCGGCCGCTCCAAATGCGGGCGCCGGAGAAAGTGTTGCACAGGGCCATCGCTTCCTCCCAGCGGCAATGCCCCCGCCCCCGCCTCCATCGTCGCCGTCGCCTCTCCCACCGCCTCGGCCGCTGCCACCGCAATTGCCGTCCGCCCTCCCGCCGCCCCCGCCTCCACCGCCGCCTCCACCGCCCCGCCTCCACCGCCCCCGCCTCCACCCCCCCCCCCCCCCCCCCCCCCCCCCCCCCCCCCCCCCCGCCTCCACCGCCCCCGCCTCCACCGCTCCCGTTGCTTCTGCAACTGCCTCCACCCTCCTCCTCCATCGCCGCCATCACCTGCTCAGCCGTCGCCATCCATTGGCTCCGTCGCCGCTGCCTCCGCAACTTCCGCCACCGCCGCGTGCTCTTCCGGGCGCATTGTCCACGCGTTCCCAAGGGCGGAGTGCGCATGCGCGGGAAGCGGTCAGCGCCGCTGCGGATTCTTCCTTCCCTGGACGTACCTTCCCATTGGCGGGCGCCAGAAAACCCTGAAATCCCCCCCCCTTTCGCAGCTTTACTAAATAAAATTATTTACTTCCGTATGTGTTTTCCATTTTAGAGTCGGATTAATCTGACTTTTACCAACTAGCTGCGTTCTCAGACCCGGGCCCTGTTTTTATTATTAGCTCGTTACGGTGTACAGACAAAGTTATGTAAAGCTGCGCGAAAAAACGAGTTTTCGGAAGAAAAACTTATTACAGGGACCTGGCAACGAGAAAGTGTATAAATCCAGTTGCTTTTGCAAAAATAAAAAAAAAATTAAAAAACTCTTATCACATGGTGTAGTCAGAGTCCTTGTTTTGTGGGTACTTGATCACGAAAAATTGATTGACGGCGAAACGTGTCTGCATGTCTCTCCGTCTGTGAACAACGATGTTCTCCAAAATTGATATTCCCCAATCAGTCTGGCTGATGCCGTGGTCCCTTGAATTTGAAACCGAAATTTTCATTCTGAGGGATCCTTTACATGAAGCCTCTGAGACATTTTCCAAATTTAAAAAAAACAACTCCTTCATCGTTTCTGATTAAATTTTCTAGTCGGACAGTGTGAAGGACTTTTAAGAGAATGGTGCAGGTCTCATTTTCGTTGCATCCTCTGATTTTTCGAAAATTACAAAAGATAATTTTTTCGGAGTCTTCCTACAACTAAAATATTAAAGATGAGGTTTTTTTTCCCTTAATGAAATCTTTTCTTTAAAGGTGAGATTTGAAATAAGATCATGTACAATTTTTCGAAAATTTGAGTTCTCTCCGCGTAATCTGTGGGGAAGATATGGGCGACAAAGTTCGTGCTGTTTTAGCACCACTACTTTATTATTCATACCTGGAGGTAGGCAGTGTAACGTCCACGTTACCTTGCCTTAATAACTTGCCGTTAAAAAATTTATATATCCATACAACATCACTTGATTATGTTGTATCTTTATCATATTGTTTATTATGTTGTATGACGTTCTTCACTTTTCATGTAACACATGAGATAGATTTTTTTTTTTTTTAAGAACAATTTATTTAACCTTTCAAAGGATACATACAATTCCTAATTCCAATTTTGTATCAACATCTTTTTTTCGTATCTCAATCTCTGTCAACAACTTTTCGTTCTCAAGTCAACACTCCCTGTTACTATCGTAACATTTAACAACCAAACATCAGTTTCCAATATTTGTTTATAATATCATGTTAACTTTGTGGCAAACCTGCCAGCGAAGTTGAAACGTTACAGCAGCCATGTGGCGAGCATGAGGTATTCCCTTCACCGTACGTAACTTACTCAGCCTGCCTGAGATTTTCATACAGCTATAGAAACTGCGGCGATTGTGTAAGAAAACTACCGCTCTAGTTTTGTCCCGACCTGGAATCGAACCCGGGATCGCTGCACGGAAAGCTGACACGCTGACCATGAGCCACCGACGCGTTTTATTTCCGTAAATGTGTTCAGTTCCTTGTCTTTGTTTGTTTTTTCTTTCCTGGCGATTTGGAAAATAGTTAACATGTCATTTGAGAAAGAGGTTCTCCAAGCTATCTAGCAACCCCATAAATTGGTTCAACCAGTGTTGCCAGATGCCGAATGAAGAATCCGGACTGCGCAAAAGGAGAATTTTCCGTATGAACACAGCAAAACCGAAATGAGCATGAAGCCTGACAGCTCAAGTTGAACTACCTTGACGATTTCATTAACCAATGCTGTATATTATTTGCGTTTCCCTCATTCGAAATAAGATGATAGAAGGCGAAAAAAATCTAAAAAAGAATTATCATTGCATAAATTTTTGATTTTTAATAGTCGAAGAAAAATTGCAGAATTTGTCCCTTCTCGCGGATTGCGGTTTGGACCTTGAATAGGCGGAAGAAAATGCAGAAATTGAGGAATCTGGCAACACTGGGTTAAACTGAACATCAGTTGCTTATATTAATTACAGAAGCATAGTTAAATTTTCATTCTCCTGGTAGAATTTTTTTTATTAATAAAACATGTCGAACTGCAATTCAAGTGAAACTTACCGATCTTCCGTTGCCGCCGCCGAGATTAACAGATACGTCTACAGAGCTCCCAGCCTAAACCTATTATGGATTTTTCTTGCTTGCTTTATTAGCGTGTTGACACTTACTGTGGTATGTCACCAATGCGATTTGCGGTGAGGTGGAGTGATATTGTTGTTGATAAGCATTACACGTACAAAATAAATGTATAATTATTAATTTATCAGTGAATCAAATATTCGTATGCATAAATACGTATTTCGCCAAAAAAAAAAAGCACAGAAAAATTCAATCTAGATTCCCCAATCTAAATTCCCCTCCATAAAAGACAACCTATGTTCATCTCATGACTATTTATGTACAATTCTTACCCCAAATAATAATTTATTCCTCTAAATTCGTAGAAATATATTATTATTTGAGGCCTCCAGTGAGAGTATCCTCGCAATTTTGAAACACTAGTGCTAGGTTACAACCTCTATTCACAATTGAGAAGCGATTCCTTGCAATATAGGAAAATGTAAAATAAATTTTAAAAATCGAACGAAAAACAAAACCTTTTTTTATTTGTAGAATATTACAAATCTGTTCATGCGAAGTAAAAGGTATCGAAATACTTTTTAAATTTAAATAAGACTTTATACAAATTTTAAATTATCGACAAATCGTTATTTGAAAGATCCCTAAATGGTAAATTTAGATTTGAAAGAAATCTGGCTGATGCAAAGGTGTGTCTTTTGATTAGGATTAAAATATTGTAATGCACCAAAGGGGACTAAATTATTAATTCACTGAATAGTGTAAATTAAATTAAAATAAATTAAATTAAATAAGGATTGAATAAACTTTTTCAGGTCATTTCAATTTTATGTGTATTTTCAAGTCATCATTTGTGTTTGCGAATGTTTTGATTCAAAACAACGTAAAATGATGTATGTCTTCTATTAGTAAAAACTTTTATTCTTCTTACGAAAGGAATAGTACATAATGGAAATTATTATTCTCCATAACTTGATGCTCATAATGAAGGGGTTGACATAAAGCTTTTCATCATGTGGATCCAATTTTATTCTATAAATAATTTTAGTTAAGACTTCACAAGTAGTATATTTGGCACGAGCAGGAGAAATCTGAATCTCTTTAAAGTAAATACTTTTTCTTACTATTCCTTTCCTTTCTCCTTTACTGCCTCTTCCTTTCTCCTTTACTGACTCATCCTCTCTTCTCCCTTCCTTTTCTTATTCTTTCCTTTTCATCCTTCCTTCTTTTGTTAAAGAAAGCAAATGTGAACTGAATGTTGAATGTTCTCTAACTTCAGGATTCAGACGTCCGTTGTGTAGATCTTCGCCAATTTCAATTCGTGATCAAATTATTAGATCATTTGTTGAAATCACCCAGAACTCACCACGTGGAGGTGTCTACACTTCGAGTTCCCCCCTGCCCTCCCAACCACCCAACCATACGAGAGCAAGCTAGCCAGATGAACGGCAGCAGCAAGAAGCAAGGCCAAGTTGCTTGTTCCACCAGCAGGTGGTGTCCTGATCGAGGACATTCGATTTGTCATATCCGGGGTTGTTAGCGTCGCAATCGGGTAATTCAGTGATGGTCACTTTCGGGGGAGCGATCTCTTCCCAGGACGGGTTGAGGACGAACGCCTTCGGCTGGGCACCGAACGTGAAAGACGGAATGGGCAGCCTTTTGAACCCATCGCAGGGCAGCTGGGCGCCCAGGACGGGTTAGGAAATTTGCTTGTCAAAATTAGAAACCCGGAAGGGGGAAGGTAGACGAACCTTCAAAATATTTAAAAATCGGCATTGACTGTGATATATTCTTGAATGTACATTTATTTCAATAAGTAGAAAGCATTTATTAGGAAAATTACTTTACTTGAGTCGAGAAAATCTTAAAAATAGAATATTATAGAATTCTTAAAATTACAGTTCTTGATAACTTCATGAAGAGTTACAGTTTAAGTCAAGTTTATTCACGCCTAAAATTTAGGAAAAGCGTGTTCCTACAAATTCATAAGCGTTTGGACGTAAAAACAAATTGTCCAGAAAGTGTTTTGCCCGATAAACTGTTCAAACGAAACGAAGGACATGTTTCTATAGTAAACGACTAACACCCACATTTCGTTCCTAAAGTATTGTGAAATTAATTATTGTGTCATTAGTAAATAATATCTGTATGTTACAAAAATGTTAGCGTTAAAGAATCATTGTAGATAAAATTGTTTAGCTTCTGAGTCGGCGGTGAGGAAAGGGTACAAGAAAAAAATTTCAGGTGACAGGGCGCTCAGTTTTCCATAACTTACAAAAAGAAATGTGTATAAAAGCAGTTCATATTCGTGAAAATAATTACTATTCAATGCATGTAGTGGCACAAAAGAGTCATGTGAGTAAATACGCTATGTTATTTCGTTTGCACTCACAATCCGTCGTCTGCCATGTCAAATCCGGGTAAAAGCTCTGAGTCCGGTGTTTGCCAGAACACTGGCGAGTCGAAATCGATTCTTTCTTCTCTACTTAGAAGAGCGCAATTCACTCACGATGTGAACTTCGAGTATCACCTCACACTCACTCAAAACGTTTCCGCGGTAATATGGATTAGTTCATTCAACAATTGGCAGTTTCGTAGACAACGAAAGTATGGAAGTCAAGGATTTCGTTGCAACTATTGGGTTATGATTTGTGGTAATAGTGGTCATTACTCGTTTCAATTTTTTTTTTTTTTTTTTTTTTTTTTTCGAATTAATTAAACCGGCTGAGGTATCTTGTGTCTCTGCAGTGCCTCTGATTGGGTGATCCTAGGGTTCCAGACGGTGGCAGGATTTTTGACACTTCAGGTAGATCGAATTCACCTGCTGTCAGGAGGAGAATTCTAGCAGCCCGCTTCTCTGATCGGTAGGTTTCCGGGAGGTTTTCTCCTATCAGCACCAGACGACTGCCGGATCAGTACCCTAACTAACAGACTACGGACTGCGCGCGATCTTTCCTTCCTCTTCCTGGACCTATCCTCACCCGTTAATTATACACACGTACTTGCATACACTATCACCCAGTCTGGTTCCAGCTGGGGTTATGCCCCGCTGGTGAGAGATACCTGGTTAGGGAAAACCCTGTAAGCCGAGGAGTAAGTCGGCGCCGGATCTCGTTATTCAACGGGGGAAGTTCATTACCACCTTCCGCCAGTATAAATATGCACTACACTTACGGGACTAATGATCTTAGCTGTTTTTTCACGACTTGACGGAAACACTACTCCATCAATGGAATGTCAAAAAATGAATCAACAAACATTTTATATTATTTTTAATTATCTATACAAATTCGAAGAATAAATTGACCGTAGTTAAAGTTAGTTTTACAATAATTGAAATTGACTTCACAATTTGCCATAAAAATTAAATATAATTTTTTCCTTCGCAATAGAACTATGCATAAATATTTTTAAAAAATTAACTGTGCTTTTCAAATGCATTAAAATGACATTTATTAAGCCGTTTAATAATTCTCGTGGATTTGAGTTATTGATACCCATGGCTGAGCACTTAATGTACGTGTATGAGAAAATATAATGAAGGTATTTTGATCGTACTCACAATCCGTCGTCTGCCATGTCAAATCCGGGTAGAAGCACAGAGAACAGCAATCGGCCGAACTCCGGCGAGTCAAATTCGGTAGTGTTCCTCTTTTTTCGAGAGCGCAGAGAGCACACGATGTGTCACCTCCAAAGTCTCCTCTCACACACTCAAAACGTTTCCGCGGAGATACATCAGACTTTCAACAAACGGGACGTACCATGTTGTTGCACTGTTGTACTATGATCTGAGGTTTTTCATGCTTACTATTACCATTTCAAAAATAACTTGTTTTTCAAATAAATGAATGTTGTAATATTTTGTATTTATTTGCTAAAGCATTTTCTGTTATAAAGACAACCAAATTGGGCAGTGAGAGAACGATCAAATGCATTGCTGGGTTAGTCGACTGAATTTACAACTTGAATAGCACATTGAAGTGTGTTTATCAAACACTACAAAGCAAAAAAAATAAATAGCAGATAAATTTATTTTGTTAGAATGTTATTTGACTCTTTATATATTTATTTAATAGGTTATTATTACAGCCAAATTAGAAAACTTGATGCAATGTGGCTAGGCCGAAGGCCTTTAAGCCATTACAATACCTACATTCTACCGCGTTCTAACCTTTCGCCTTCTGGTATTCACCCCAAATGGTCTCTCCATCGCATCAAAGCCGCGGAAACGAGACCATAAGGTACGGCTGAGGGAAAAACCCCTGAAGGGGGAAAAGCCTCCCGTCAGAAGCCGAGTACATGCTACTCTATCCGGTTTTTAGACTATTTATTTATTTATTTGGCGCGGGCGTCAGGCATTCTCCTTCCAGTGTTTGGCCTCCACCGCACCTGAAAACAAACAGCACCACAGAAAATCGTCCGCACCAACGCCTCTGCCCTAACATTTCCGATTCCCACTTCTCTTCGCCCCCTAATGTGCTTTATTTTAACCGTTTCCTTTTATTTTATTTTAATTTAATTTATTTTGAATTTATTTAACTTATTTTAATTAATTTAATTTTAATTTATTTAACTTATTTTAATTAATTTAATTTTAATTTATATAACTTGTTTTAAATTAATTTAATTTTAATTTATTTAACTTATTTTATTTATTTTAAGTTAATATACATTTTTTATTGACTTATTTATCTACAGTCTAGGCTCTGCTCGTACTAACCACTGCTGTTTTCCCACTCCTTAATTTCAGTTTCTCTAGTGGTCCGAACCTTTCCGAGAAATGTTCCTAATTCTTTCATGAAGTTAGCTCTTTTATCCCCCTAGAATGTTTTGGGCGAGCGTTTTTTTTTTAAAAGGAGTGGATCCAGTCTTCCAAACCATTACCATTCGAGTCCTTTAATCTACGTTGCATCCACCCCCCGACCCTGAACCAAGCGTATCCCCCTCTTGCGTCCTTTTGCAGTGTGTTTACGTAACGTTCGCAACCCCATAACGGACTCGCGTGAATTTGCGCAACTAGCGAACGTTTTTCGGCCGTTGCTGCCAGGATCTCTTGCCTTTTAATATCCGCAAGTCTATCCGAAATTAACCATTATTTGACTCTTACTCTGCTGATTAAGTATTGCACAAATTTAAAGATGATGCATTCCAAAAAATAACGTAACGTAATTCTTAAACTATTTTCGTAAAAAACTGCAATTTTCAAAAATCTTATTTCTTATTAGGACTCTGAAGAACCATATTAGATTAGGAATAACTCGTCAAAAATGACAGTACGAAATTAAACTCTCACATACTCTGGTATAACTCATTAATACAGATTAAATATTTTAACAAGAATAGTCTTCATTTCAGTCTGTATGCGCAGTATGATAATAGGCCGAATAACGCGTGATCTGCATTTTTAAGTCAAAGTGAAACTCTTTCATTGTGATTCGGATTTTCCCGAGTTCCTGGCGAATCTAACAAAATCATTGTCACCATTGAATGTAACAAAACTATTATCACATGCCCGGAGCCTGCAAAGTTTGATTTCGTTTTCTGAGCGCTTTGAAAATTCGTAATGTAGTAAGTAGGTGAATGCCTGCAGTCCGCCGATTGAAAATCACTTCTTCACAGATTTTTAGACGTAAGTCATGCCATAAAATCAAGGACTGCTTTTCTTGTGACTCCTGGCGGTAAATTACGTCTTCTCAGACTAATTGAGTGTTGTAAGAAATTTGAGGCGGAAACGGGCTCTGAGTCTGGATTCTGTCACAATAGTAGCACGCTCACAAGTTGTTTATTACTAAATATACTTGTGCCTGGCGCATCTGTTACATCAGAATTTGTACAGTTGTCAGTGTAGTACAGTTGGTTAAATTTGAATCAAGAAAGCTGAGAAAATCTGCCCAGCAAACGATTTCTACCGGGAGCGGTAGCTCAGTGCATCAACTGCAGCGCCTCTGACCGGGAGGTCCTAGGTTCGAGTCCTGACGGCGGCAGGATTTCCGACACTAGCTTTTCAGCTAGGTCGAATTCAGTCGCTGTCTGGAGGTGAATTCTAGTGGCCGACTTCTCTGATCAGTAGTTTTCCGATCAACACCAAGCGAATGCCGGAGCAGTATCCTAAGAAACGGGCACCGACCGCGCGCGATCTGTCCTTCCTCTTCCTTGTCCTATCCTCTCCCCTTACAAAACATACACTTACACTAACATGCACTACACTACCACATATTCCGGGAGACTGGTCAGGAGCTTAGAGCTTGTCCCGTCTGGGGCCGTGCCCCGCTGGTGGGAGAGCCCTGGTTAGGGGGAAAACCCACTAGCCGACGGTAGGTCGGCGCCAGATCTCGCCATCCAGCGGGGGAAGATCACCGCCATCTCCCGCGAAAAAACATGCACTACACTAACGAGACTAATGACCAAAGCAGTTGACGCGCCTGGAAACACGAAAAAATCAATCAATCAAACGATTTCTGCAGACGGCATTTTAGACTGCGATTGCTACGTAGCAACATCGTTGGCCAGGAGATCATAGGATTTGTGTGCCTACGTTGTGGTGAGTTTTCCACACTACCCTGTCAGAAATGATATTAAATGTAATGTAATCTACGTCCAACTTAATGTAACCTTGTACATTAAAGAGAGCTTAATATGTTTGTACATTTAATTTAATGTAAAAGTAAAATCAGTTAAGATTTTATGTCGTGGTCCTCCCGGTTCCCCTGCCTCTGATCATTCGTATCATGTATTCATTACCACCAGTCCATCAAGATGATTCATTCATTCATTCTAGATATGACCATAACGCTTTGAGTCTTGCTTCCTAATGTACATATGTACATGAAATTTAATATGCGATCATGATCATTACTTTAATGTCATGCACTTACCCCTGTACATTAAAGTAATGGGGAAATTTCTGACAGTGTAGACAGGACGCGGAACCGTTAAATACAAACATGCGATTTCTTCCCGCGAGTCGAGGCATTTTGTCCGCCTAGTGTGGCACCCCTGGAAGAGCGCGATGAGCATGGGAAAGACGGGCGGCGGCGTCGCTCTCTTTGAAGTCCTCTCGAGAGAAAGCAGCCGGAGACGATGTGTCGCCTTGCGTCATCTCGTCCGCGATTCCACCGGCAGAGTCGATTCCCAGGGGGAATCCCACCAGCCTTCGTTAGGCTACTGCGAAGTGTTCCTGGCTAGGATTATGGCGAAATGCGGGAATTAAAAAAAAAACACTTAATTATGCTGTGTGTTTTTTCTTGTGAATATAAGAGTATATCCGCATGATGGGCCAGAGGAAATGACCAGGCCCAGCAGCGGGTCTGTAGAAGTCGCTTGTAGATTGGTGTCAGCTTCAGATGGTGTCACCCGGGGCAAAACTAATGGTATCACCCAATCACCCGCCCCCACAAATTAAATATAAAAATATTGTTGAAATCGGGACTCTTTGAACATTGAAAAATAGATGCTTACCGCTTACAGTTTCGCATTTTAGTTGACATTATTTATTTTCTTTGCTTTCTTAGTCATTATGATTTAAATGTGTACGTATTAAATTAATATAAATAATTTTAACTAATTCATAAAAATCAATGCCTCGGGGATGGGCTCGGCCATGGACAGCGTACTAGCTTCCTGTGCTGTGGTCCCGGGTTCGATTCCCGGTCGAGACGAAAATAAATGTATTTTTCCTTTAAAATCGTCCCAGTTTCTGTAGCTGTGTGACGAAGAAAAGCTCAAGCAGGCGGATCTTGCTAGTTACGGTGAAGAGAATACGTCATGTTCGCCTCATGTCACTCTTACTCCCAAGCATGGGAATTTAACTAGGCAGAGGCACAGGGTACACCGGTAGCTGGTCGGCGAAGTCGTACTACCGACCCAATAACAACAAAATCATGAATACATAAAAATTATATAATTTCGGCAATAAAATGTTCAAATTACTAAAACTAACAAAACTCTTAATATATTTTTAAGTAAATGATATAATTCCAATTATAAAATATTTTAATTGGTGTCACCCCTAGAATGGTGTCACCCGGGGCGCACCGCCCCCCCCCCAGCTACTCAACTGGTCATCCGATCCACTATCCGCCACCGTCGAGAATCTAACCGAGGATGACGTCTCTGCAGTGGCCCTGACCGGGAGGTCCCAGGGTTCGGGTCCTGACAGTCGCAGGATTTTCGGCAGTAGCTGTTAGGTCGAATTCAGCCACTGTCTGGAGGAGGATTCTAGCGGCCGGCTATACTGATCGTTATTTTTCCGTGGTTTCTCCGATCAACACCAGGCGAATGCCGGAGCAGTACCCTAACAAACGGGCCCCGGATCGCGTGCGATATTTCCTTCCTCTTGCTTATCCTATCCTCACCCCTTACACACACACACACACACACACACACACACACACACACACACACTAGCATGCACTACACTATCACACATGCCGGGAGACCGTTCGGGGGCCTAGAGTTTGTCCTGGCTGTGTCAGTTCCCTGCTGCTGAGAAATACCTGGTTGAGGAAAACACTTCTAGCCGTCGGGAGGTCGGCGCCGGATCTCATCATCCAGCGGGAGAAGATCGCCGCTACTTCCCGCGAAAAAATGCTTACGGCGCTAATGACCTAAACTACAGACGCACTCGAAAGCACCGGTCAATGTATTAATATGTATCAATGTATCAATGTAAAGGTGTTAGTGTAGTGCAGTTAGTGTAACTGTGTGTTGAAGGGGAGAGGAAAGAAGGAAGAGGAAGGACAGATCGCGCGCGGTTGGTAGGGTACTGCTCCGGCATTCGCCTGATGTTGATCGGAGAAACCACGGAAAACTACCGATCAGAGCAGCCGGCCGCTAGAATTCTCTTCCAGACAGCGACTGAATTCGACCTAGCTGAAAAGCTAGTGTCGAAAATCCTGCCGCCGCCGTCAGGACTCGAACCTAGGACCTCCCGGTGAGAGGTGCAGCAGTGACATCAGTTGATGCACTGAGCTACCGGTGTGTTGATCGGAGAAACCACGGAAAACTACCGATCAGAGCAGCCGGCCGCTAGAATACTCCTCCAGACAGCGACTGTACTCGACCTGTACTTGGGTTTTTCTAACGTGGCGGTTGAGCGTAGTATCTCTAAGATGGAATTCCGCACGACTTTTGGAGTCATTCTCGGTCCTGCTGCGAGAGGTGCTTGATCTGCAGCTCTTCTACAGTCCATGGAAACAGAGAGTGGCGCAATCCGAACGGCCGCCGCCATTTAATATCCTTCCACTCGAATGCCCCGCCAGGCAGCGTTCAGGGGTTAAGGACAAATGATAACAATCGAAGGCATTATGAGGAATTTCAAGTATATTATCGTTGGTTGTTGGTAGATTGGTGGTTCCTAACTTATTCACAGTACCATTCAGTTGAACTGGATATAAAATGGCGGCACCGGTGGCGCAAAGGAATGCGCTACTCTCTGTATCCAGAGGACTAACTGCTTGATGCGGTCGCGATAATTGTAATATCTTGCAGCAGGACCAAGAAAGACGCAAAAAGTCGTGCCGAATTCCATCTTGGAGATACTACCCTCAGCCGGCACCTTAGAAAAACCCAAGGGCACCCTAGGACCTCCCGAACAGAAGCAGCGCAGTGACATCAGTTGATGCCCTGACCCACATCTCGCAGTGCCATTACGCGGAGATTCCAACTGAGGCGCCAGCCTTGCGGGCGGGTGTGTGAGTGCATTCGCCTGCTGGTCGGTTGGTGCGTTGTTGTTCCGCGGGCGGCGCCAGCGGCTGTGTAGAGAGTGCGACGCCGGGGAAAGTGCGCGTGCGGCCGCGCAGGTCCAGGGGCGGGGCGGGGAGGCGCAGGTGCAAACGGCGCGCGCCACGCGCGGCGACGAAAGCAGAACGACGCGAAACGGCGGACGGCCGCTGCAGCGGCAGGCGGCGAGCCATGCCACAAGTGGGACGGGGCGAGCCCGGCCGGCCGGCCCGCGCCGCGCCATCCAGTCCTCGCCGCGCCGCCCCGCCCCGCCCCGCCCCGCCCCGCCCCGCCCGCCCGCCCGCCCCGCCCCGCCCCGCCCCGCCCCGCCCCGCCCGCCCTGCCCGCCCCGCCCGTCCCGCCCCGCCCCGCCCGTCCGCCCGCCCCGCCCCGTCCGTCCCTCCCCGTCCCTCCCGCCCTCCCGCCCTCTCCCGCCCCAACCACGCCCCTCCCCGCCCCTCCCCGCCCCACCACGCCCCTCCCCTCCCCACCACGCCCCTCCCCGCCACGCCCCACCACGCCACGCCCCACCACGCCACGCCCCGCCTTGCCCCGCCCCGCCTCGACTCGCCCCGTCCCGACCCGTCTCGCCCCCCTGCCCCGCCCCGCCCCGTCTCGCCCCGTCTCGCCCCGTCCCTCGCCGACCTCGCCCCGCTCCGACGTCCCGCCAGCACTTCCTCTAATACTCTGAGATCAGACTACCTGATGTATGGGTTGTTGATATCGAAACATTGGTTGGCGGCAAAATGTCAGTCAGTCCGTCCGCGTAGTAGCTCATCAGACGATTTTCTCTAAAATGGATGTTTCCCAATAGATCTAGCCGAACTCCAGGCTTTGCACGTTTGAAAGGGAGATTTGATTCGAAGAAAACTTTAAATGAAGCCTTATCATTTCTTTTAAACTCCTCCGAAATGGCTGCTATTTTTTTAACGCTTTTTCTCGGCAATACCAAAGAACGCTTAAAATTGGTACACGTCTTATTTTCATTATACTCTTTGAATTTATGAAAATTGCAAAAGTAAGTAATAATGGAAGAAAGTATGAGCTGTTGTAGCCCCACAAGATTTAAATGTCAATTGATTTCAGTAAAGGTTTTAAGTCAACCAATTTCGTTCAATAGTTAAAATCAATATTGTCTCCTGCTCGGTGGGCAAAAAGATCATGACGTAATTTTTAAATTAAAATTTTCAAGACGTCATCTCCTCATGACTCTACATAATTACTATTACATATTCTGTCTATGTAGCTACCGTACCTGAGAATAGCCAATTTTGCATTGCTTGTTCTGACATTCATAAACAGAACACAATTACACAAAAATATATGTGGAAATTGAATAATAACGCACATGTCTATTCTTTTGAATTTGATGTCTACTCGCTGATATTTTCTAACATGAATAAGAACTATACTGGATTTACGTACAGCTTCGAAACTTACGATTCCATAGATAACGTTATATTATACAACTTAGTTTCAGGAAAAAATACTCCACCTTCGCAACAAAATACAACACGTGTGAAAAATGAGATTTATGTCAACGAACATCATTACGATAAAATCGGCTTAAGGGCAGTTGACAGATTTGCATACGCAGCTATGTCAAACCTCGCCCCCCCCTCCTGCGGATACTATAGCCATTTCCAATAACCGTTTTGATTCCCAAGCCTACCGAAAGACTAGTGCTCAAGGGAAACGTTAGGGAAGAGTTTCTAGGGATTGATTGATTGATTTTTTTGTCTTTCTGGGCGCGTCAACTACTGTAGTCATTAGTCCCGTTAGTGTAGTGCATGTTTTTTTTGGGAGATGGCGGTGATCTTCCCGGATAGGACAAGGAAGAGGAAGGTCAGATCGCGCGCGGTCCGTGGCCCGTTTGGTAAGGTACTGCTCCGGCATTCGCCTGGTGTTGATCGGAAAAACTACCGATCAGAGCAACCGGCCGCTAGAATTCTCCTCCAGAGAGCGACTGAATTCGACCTAGCTGAAAAGCTAGTGTCGAAAATCCTGCCGCCGTCAGGATTCGAACCTAGGACCTCCCGCTGAGATGGGCTGTAGAGACATCAGTTGATGCACTGAGCTATCGCTCCCGGTAGTTTTTAGGGAGGGGATACAGAGGCACCTATGTGAAGGCCATGATGCCACAGCCTAATCTCATCACCAGCGGCGAAACTATTCTCACAGCTCATACCCGTTAGTTTAATTACCTCGGTTACGAAACGAGGCGGCCAAGAGATGAATTTCGAGCCGATACATCCAGCGAGGGGAAAAACGTCTGTAGGTAAGCATTCAGAAATGTCGGAATGTAATGTCAGATCAGGGATACATAAGAGAAAAGTGTACTTAACTGATACGTTTTAAAGACGCTGAAAAACTAGGAAATGCGACACATTACTCACATACATTGAGCCTAAGCCACTAGTTTAAAGCACCTAGTTTAAAGCACCTGATTAATTGAAGAATTTGAATCAACTGATTTTATTCAAAGGTTTGAATCAACTCTTTTCGTATTCAGGGTTTAAATCAGCATATTTATTTATTTATTCGTATCATAACCCAAGTACGTTTTCATCATGAGAATTTGTTAATTCACTTTCAACAGAAAGTCCACACAGCGGACTGCCAGAATTACGCTCAAAGCCAAAATTGCCGCTTTCTCTCAGAGACTGACCGGGAGGTCCTAGGGTTCGATGCCCGAGGGGCATAATTTTCGACATTAGCAATAAAGATATGTCGAATTCAGCCGCTGTCAGGAAGAGAATTCTAGCGACTTGATCGGTAGTTTTCTGTGCTTTCTCCAATCAATACCAGGCGAATGCCGGAGCAGTTCTGTGCCACGGACCGAGGGCGACCTTTTCTACCTCTTTTTTGCCCTATTCTCTTCCCTTCCTTGCACACGTTCATGCATTTAACTTATACACGCCTCAGGCGACCAATAGGGACCTTAGAGCTTGTCCCGGCTTGGGGCGGTGCTCCGCTGGAGGGAGATACCGTGTAAGGGAAATTCCCCCAAACAGAAGTGTAGGTGGCGGAACTCACCAGCCAGCAACGGGCGAACACCGCCACCTCACGCGGTGAAACAGTCACAGCACCAATGAGACTAATTCCCTTAGCAGTTGGCGTGTCCCGAAATGTCAATGAATCAATCAACCAAATCTAAACAGTGGCTTCAATTTTCAACTTGACAAGGGTCTCCCCCCCCCCCTGGTATCGGAAGTTTGTTTACTTGGAGTGGAGAAATTTGTGGCCGCGTTGCTTGGAGAATGAGCGGCGAGTGAGAACCCCTTCATTATTTATTTACATTTCTTCCGTCAATAAAAGTGGAACGAGCGTTCGTCAGTTTCCGGCACTTGTTTGCAGGGTGCACTTCCGAGATTTGCTATGCGTTACGCCCTCTCGGTTAGAAAGCGACCGCCTGACGCCCGTCCCTTCGGGCTCTTCCCCATGACTTCTTTTGCATTTTCCCGCAGAAAACGTTTTTCGTAATACTGAACTGTTACGTCGACTTAACGTAATCTGGGGAACAAAAACTTCTAATGGGTGTTCGCTCTAAGAACAATCCAAATAAATGTATTGTACCTAAAGATCACGTAGTCTTTTTTTAAAAACCTATTTATATGATTTTTTTTTAGTCGTCCTCTAGTAAAATCGGTTACTTCTAGGCATATACGACTTGCTTAAAGTTCAATTTTTAGTGCTAAAAGTGAGACGATGTTCAAATAAAACTGTGCATGCAACAAAGAAAACATACTTTTTTTTAAATTGGTTATTTAAGGTCGCATCAACATCTAGGTCATTAGCGACCACTATTGGAGTTAACGTTATGGTACCTATGAAGATGAAACGAAATGGTGATGACAAGGGGTGAAAGGACGAACACAAATACAACCATGCCCGAGGCGAGACTCGAACCGGTCCGATATCACTACGACACTACTGCCTTAGCGATCTCGGCCACCGGGCCGACAAAACATACTTTCTTCGGACCGCTTCACGTACTACTGACTGACTTGTAACGTAGTTCACAACGGATTGGTATTCTTGAATAAAAATAAAATGAAAGCCAAATGGTGTGTAAAAAAAAAATAGTGAAAGACTCGTAAAGATGATTTTATTCCGCTCGAAGGATTGTGCCTCGTGTCTCAGCTTTCCTACTCGCAAAATAAAAAGCCACTTTTGCCATTCGTATCATAACTTTTATTCACTTCGAACACTCATAGTCCATTATTATCTTCTGCATTTTCCCGCAGAACACATTTTTCGTAATATTGAACTGTTGTCGACTTTACGCAACCAGAAGAACGAAAAGCCACTTTTAATGGCCTTCCGCCCTTCCCTAAGAACAGACCAATGAATGTGTTGTATCTAAAAATGACGACTTACTCTTATTTCAAGAAAACACGTTTTATTAATATGATTTTTTAGTCATCATCTAGTAAAAGCGGTTACTTTTAGAGCATGTAAAGCTTGCAATTTTTAGCTTGAGTGCTAAAATTCAGGCATTCAAATGTTCAGACAAGAGTGCGAATGCAACAAAGGAAACAAAATATTTTCATCTGACCGCATCACCTACTACCGTATCGGTTTATTTGTAATGTAATTCTTAACGTATTTGTATTCTTGAATAAAAATTATATGAAAGCCAGTAAGGCTTTGTTATGAAAATAGTGAAACATCAATGTTTAATATCATCGATAGTTTGTGACGATATATTTATTAGCATCGACGTTTTCATTTTGAACATTGATGTTTTGTTGTCGATGTTGCTTCTCTACATCCTTAAAATGTTGTAGTTTATGATTTCTTTTTAAACATCAATGTTGATAAAACATCGATAACAATGTCTCATTTCTAAAAGAGAGAGGATCAACAACGAGTTCAATCATGCCGTTCTTACCTTGGTAAGCGACTGTTAAATGTGTTCCCTGAGCAACGATTGTAACTAGGGATGCCACAGCGATGCCGGTGTTTTAAACATCAATTTATTGAGTGCGAGAGTTTTTAAGATCGATATTTTTACGTTTACGAAAGTTTTGATTGTGGATGAAAAATTTACGTAATCGCTATTTCGTATAAGTTTGAAATGGAACAATACCAGATGATATAGAGTGATTTTCCTAAGGATGAGCCAAAGTGACAGTTAAAGCTGGCAACATAACTGAAGGTTCCGTGGTCGTTGTGCCCTCGAGCTTAATAGACTCCCTCCCCCGCATTCGTTCGTTTGCAGTTGGCTAACTTGTAAATGGCTTCGACGCTTCCTTTTGTGATGTCCTCGTCCGACAAAAATATAGTGAGCCACGAGAAATAATTGAAATTAGAAAGCGCAGTGTTATGTGCTCTTCTGTACAATTTTTTTGTATAAACATTACATTGAATTTACTTTTCGTGTTATAAATACTATGTTTATTTTAAAACCGAGACTTGAATGTGAGATGCGTACCAGTGCGTGTTTCCGGCTTAGAATCATTTTGCTCTCTATTTACATTCGTGGCAGTTTTTTTTTTACTGATTGTGAGGGCACGTTAAGAGATTTTCCACATACGTAATTAAATTTAAATATTTCCCGAACTCGCGTACGTGCATATATTTAAGTGAAACTCTTAGACATCTGCATAGGGATATTTTCACAGGAGCCATTAGCACTTTACGAAGGGGCGTGGCTGAACAGCTGCCGCGGCGGAGGGATACTTCTCTGAAATACATGTGATGTTCACTTGTTTCCGCGAACTGTCACTTTGGCTCATCCTTAGGATCATACCCCTGTCGTTCTAAACCACTGTCAGTTCATGTGTTCGATCGAAGTGAGCGCTGTTTAAACTACTCTGTACCTTCATCGAGTAGACGCTCTCCGCCGAAAGATGACCCCGATGCCGTGGTATTTCCTTCACCTTTCCTGGAATTTCGCGCGTGAAGAGGCGGTCGACGCAGGAGCACTGGCCGACCGGCCTCCCCCTTCTCGCTTCGTTTCCTCCTCCTACGGCGAAGCGGGCAAGCTCTGGCTCCTTGAGATGGCCTCGAGCGCTATGGATTTCTGGCTCAATCTTGTGAATTGTTCTTATTATTATTACTTTTATTCAGTTAAATCTCAATTTGATTTGATTTATTTGGCCAAAAAAACAGTAAAAACTGTGTATGACTAATGGGAAGAAGATTATCTGCGCACGTTTTCTTGAGTACCAGAATCTCATCCCAACATTGTAACGATAAATAGTTAAAAGATGAATCAATTTTAAAACAACAACAATAATAATAACAACAATAATAATAATAACAATAATAACAATAATAATAATAATAATAATAATAATAACAATAATAATAATAATAATTAACAAAGCGCGAGATTGGTAACATTTAAAAAACTTGACATTTTCGTTCCTGAGTCATAGAAAAACTATTTGGTAAACGAACTGTATATTTAATTTTTGTGCATTGCTAACAGTACTCACCCAACTTTACTCCTTCCACTACAAGCAAAAGGAGACCTCAATGAAACATGCGCATAGTGAAGCTACATTTATGTCCAGAAGCAAAACAATTACCAAATAATAAACACGGGCACTGTCGAGGTAAATTCTCCCTCGCGCGAACCCTAATGTAAGCGTTACCAAACCAGTTTTTAAAACATCGATATTAAAAAGTATGGTTGGTTTTTGTGCGATGGATTGTTAACATTGATGTTTTAATTTTGAATATCGATGTTTAACTTGTTGTACCGATTAGCTTTTTTTTTTTTTCTTTTTTTCTTTTTGCATCAATTATCACACCTGAGATCTTTTTGGGCACAAAACTTTACTGAAAAGTGGAAGTGGTAAACGTGAATGTGTATGGCAATATACTCAGTGTAAATGGTCGGCAAAGATACTTTTTAAAAGTTATTTTTGATAAAATAACAAATGTAATTTATAAATTTAAAATATTTAATGTAAAGAACAACCCAACACCGTGCATTGAAGATACATAAGGCTTCAGAAATATTTATAGGTAGAGCTTGTGAAAGTTATTTCGAGGTGACAAATTAAATGCCGACGGTATCGAAAACGTTTATCAGAAAACATGACTAGACGTTTCGAATGAGAAAGAGAAAATGACCGATCATTCCGGCTCATGTAACGAAAAAAATTTATAACTCTCGAATTAAATTGGGAAAATATGTGAGAAAGTTTTGGAACCGGTTTCGTAAGTGCACGAAGGCATTAACAGAAGACTGAAATATTACTGCAAGTTTTCAGAAAAATATTAACAGAATAATTGGGGACAAAAAAGGCACCTTGTATGGTTGTGTCCGCGCGCATTTTCTTGATACCTCGTTTCGCTAGTTGCGAGAGGAATGGGGAGTTGGTTATTTCGGCATCAGGATTTTTGACATTAAATCTGCAGCTTGTTTTTATTTGCAAAATAGTTTCTATTGCGCGGGCGCGAACACTTCTGGTCATTTGATTTTGTCAATAACGCTCAATTCAACTGATGTTCGTGAATGAGTTGGAGTATGTAGTCCGGGGCTCAAGAAAACGTGTACTTATAGTTGGAGCACAGTCTAAGAATAGTCCCGCAGCTTCGAGCAAATTTTCGGACCTGGCACGACACTAGCGCCTCCCAACGGCCAGTAAGCTGGTATGTTCCTGGTAACATAAAGTTATGTGCAGAACATTTCGAGAGAAGCCAGTTAATAGTCAGTTTGCGCATCTTCCGAAGAGAAATATTTGAATATAATGCGAAAAAATATTAAAAATGTCCAGAAGGAAATATTAAATTGTGAATAATTTAAGGTGCTAATTGTTAAGATTATTATCTCATTAAAATACATGTGTAGCAAAGGAAAACGTTAGAAATTTGGGATTTATGAAAACGGTGTTGAAATATTTATTATTTCCTTTATTTCTTGGGTGATCTGTAAATATGAACATGAAGGTTAAATAGAGCTTTTGATATTTATATGAGAACATGGATAGGTATATGGGAGCATAGAAGGAGCCTCGTAGTGTTCCTGGTAATAGTAAATAAACTGGCGAATCCCTCCATTAATGTGCATCTTCCGGAGAGAAGATAATTGCTGTGATAGTGTTATGACATTGATGTAATATCTAAAAAATAATAATCGATAGTAAAGATGTGCACCTGAAATCTAAAAAATATATTTCTTTCTGTGTGTGTTTCATGTGATTGTTCTGTATATAAATACTCGCTTCTTGTTTATTTGTACAACTGTTCGCCAGAAGAAAACCCATATTTTCATTTAATTTCCACATTCTGGATTATATAAAACCAAAAAATCTTAATAAATTCTTTCAGAAACGTCAAATGTCAGATCTCGCTCTACCGACCTTCTACAGAATTTCTAAGAAATTCTACAGGATATTAGTTGTTGTTCGTAGCTTTTATACAATTAAGTTTTCGTTAATAACAACAAATTGTAACATTGAACTAGAATGTGAATTAGGTTTTCAAAATATAATCACGGTGTCAAATTCTTGATCTAGCGTACATAAGCTATGGTGCGAAGGAGTGACCAGCTTGCTGACCACTTGGAGCGCTAGTGATGCTACATCTGTCAGTAGGGCCCATTTTCAGCATAGGGAAAAAGAGCAGCATAGAGCTGCGGGACTGTGTTTTTAGACTGTGGTTGGAGGGTAAAACATCGATGTTTTGCTGTCGATGTCACCTCCCTATATTCCAATTTAAATGAAGTGTCCCGTCAAGGTCACGAGGTGGAAGGAAAGGAGGACACTGTCTTCAAATAGGGAGCTTCGTTATGACTTAAATATTTGAGATTAAAGCTGCTGATTGCAAGAGAGTATCCCCCGATTCTTTCAGCTCGTGCCCTTTAACGGACCCTACTTTTAAATCGGAATATGAGAAGGCGATACCAACCGCAAAACATCATGTTTTACCCTCCTAATATAAACACACGTTTTCTTGAGCTCCGGAATACCTACCCCAACCCGTTGACTAACATCAGTTGAATTAAGCGTGAATGTTAGTGACGAGCGTTGTTGACAATATCCCATACGTGCGGCGCGCGTCGCGTCGCGTCGAGTCGCGTCGAGTCGCGTCGAGTCGCGTCGAGTCGCGTCGAGTCGCGTCGAGTCGCGTCGAGTCGCGTCGAGTCGCGTCGAGTCGCGTCGAGTCGCGTCGCGTCGCGTCGCGTCGCGTCGCGTCGCGTCGCGTCGCGTCGCGTCGCGTCGAGTCGCGTCGAGTCGCGTCGCGTCGCGTCGCGTCGAGTCGCGTCGAGTCGAGTCGAGTCGAGTCGAGTCGCGTCGCGTCGCGTCGCGTCGCGTCGCGTCGCGTCGCGTCGCGTCGCGTCGAGTCGAGTCGAGTCGAGTCGAGTCGCGTCGCGTCGCGTCGCGTCGAGTCGAGTCGAGTCGCGTCGAGTCGAGTCGAGTCGAGTCGAGTCGAGTCGGTCGAGTCGCGTCGAGCGCGCGGTCGCGCGGAGTCGCGTCGCGTGCCATCCTGTCGGTGTGAGCGGCCCGCTCGTGCAGAGCGCCCAGTGCCGGCGTGGGCGTGGGCGGGCGAAAGTGCGGTCGCGGGAGCGAGGAAAGTGGGGTACAGCGCGCGCTCTCTTCCACAGCCCGCGGCTGATGTTTCGTACAATGCTCGTTCTTGCGGAACATCCGTTTTTGGTGGAGCCAGCGCTGGCACGGATTCGATGCGTTTTCGAATGCGAGTTGGGAAAGACTGGCTTAGCCAGGCGTCTCCGGTATTTTTGGGTTAAACGTTTTTTAAACAGTCACTGATAAAAGCTGTTCTTTCAGAGCATAGCATGCTAAAGGTTTAATTTTTAACACTAGTGTTAAAAATGAGATGATGCTGAAGGTTCAGATTAAACTGAATACAATAAAGAAAACAATACTTTCGTCTGACCAGTTGAACTACTGCTGACCTTGATATATAATTAAACGATTTGTTTATTTGAATAAAAATAAAACGAAAGGCAGTAAGCCTGTCTAAAAAATAGTGGTAAAAGTGATTATGTTTTGCTCGTAGAATTTAGAACGCCACACGAGCATTCGGCATCATGTCGCAACTATTACTACTCGCAAAATAAAACGACACTTTTACCACTGGTGTCATGAATAACCATTTTTTTGTGGTGCAATTTAATGAAAGAAATAAAATAATATGCATAGAAATACTTATAAATGTTTATTTCAGTACAAAATTAGCGTTAATGTCAATGCGGTTAATGAAG
The DNA here is from genome assembly GCA_964035755.1 of Teleogryllus oceanicus. NCBI lineage: Eukaryota > Metazoa > Arthropoda > Insecta > Orthoptera > Gryllidae > Teleogryllus > Teleogryllus oceanicus. The sequence goes on from CAXIVR010000013.1 coordinate 32,666,203, forward strand.
TAACAATTCATAATATTCTCGGAAGGCAATATTCCAATTTAAAGCGTTTCGCCATTGTAAAGTGTGCCTTGATCAGCTTCCTTAGAAAAAAAATCATGTTTTTCTATAATTCTTCCAGAATTGTTGTGACTAGAGAAAGTGATGTAAGGTAAATAGGACATCAGAACACTTCTGATGTGGTACACTCGCTCGTCATTGTAAATACGTGTAATGTGTATCACAAAACAACGCTGAAACACCTCACAATAAACACAAATGTGCAACTCTAGGCAAAGGAATGGACAAATTGCAAGGTCACATTACTCACGCAAACTTGACAGTCAGCCGTACGAGTCTCTTCTAGAGGGAGAGAAGAGACAAAGACTAAAGTGGAAACATTACACTGCTTTTGTCGCAATTTCTCACGCTGATATCCCGGGTAATGTACCATTTGTAATTTCGGCAACTTACGGGACACCCACAACGCGAGTAGCAGTTGATTCGTCTTATTCCTTGAATTCTACTACTTTCTTCTACTTTTTCATCCTGTCGGTTAGTGATGCAAGAAATTGACTTCTCCGAATTTCCTGGCGTGATTTCCTCCTTAACATCAATGATAAATATTAAATATGAATGAAATCAAGTAACTGAATTGGCTGTAAACGTACATATTTAAGCATTTTTGAAATTGTCCTTAATTTGCCATTTTAGGAGTTTCAGTTTTAAGTTAATGTAACTTAATTTTTTACTAAATTAATTAATTAAAGTTTAATTAATATTAATTTATGTAAAAATTAAAGTAATTTACTAATTTAACATTTACACTAAAGGGGAAAATGGTGTGAAAATGCAAACTATATTTGCGTATGTTATATGTACTAATTTTTAGCATTATTTCACGTATTACAGACGTACTAGATGTATTAGTTTTAAAAAAGTGCCACTTTCCGTTTTTCGCACAAACTCAAAAATTGTCTGCTAGCGATCTTTAAATATTTATGAATATCTTTATTTTACGTAATATTAATTGATTTGAAAGCTTGCATTCCTGACAATTCGTAAATGAAATTTTTTTCATCTCTTTATATGAAGTGTTTACTCTGACTTGTTTCACCCGAGTTCCTGGATTCGCAACCACGAGATGGCATTAAGAGCTTGACGTCAGTATGAGCAATCTGAAGGCAAAGTAAAGCATTTTCTGGCGCGTAATTCTTTCTACGCAATTACGGGTTACACATTGTATTGTATAATTATAAAAAAAACTGTAGGCTATTTGTTTGTAAAAACTATTGTAAAGATGTTCTCAGTCTGTGACATCTCCAACGTGATTTTGTCCAGTTTTCCTTGATCCTTTGGACAAATGTTGAGATTGTCCCTCGCTTGTTTCTGAAAACTAAAGACTCCAGACTCGCTTGCCACTCCAGACTCGCTTCCAACGTCAAATAGTTGTAACGGTTAATTGAGTAAAAATTCGTTTTTAAAATTCAGAGTGCTCAATTTCAAGCGTTGTCACATCTCACAGTTCGGAGTATCGGTATGTCAAGATATGCTAGTGCCAGTTGCCATACACAGGGGTTTGACTCCCCGACAACTTGTCTGAAAAGAAACATTCATACAGTGTTTTATATAATTACTTATTACTATTTTAAGTTTTAATGTTTTCAACAAGAGTAACGAGGTCAGTGTGTGTCATTGCACTGAGGAAGAATAAGGTTAGGTAACAAAAAACGTGACTGCTTTTAAACACTACGATGGCGGGCTTCTGTTTAGTTTATTCCCTCTTATAGAAATAAGGGTTCATTGTATAGAAACAGGTTTCATTGTAGAGCGTGCATTTTCACACGTATTATCTGATTCAAGGAATAAGCAACACCTGTATAATCAACACGCCGTATAATTGCTGAAAGTTGTAAGACAGAATAAAGTATATTAAAGTGTAAATTATTATCATCTTATTGATTATTTCTGTTCTCATAACCTCACGATTATTTCAGTCTTGAATTTCATAGCTTTTGGTTAGGTAATTAATGAAAATGGAAAGTATCACCTGGAAACGAATTTTGTTTACTTTTCAGCTAGAAAAAAGTGTCACCTAAGAACCCCTCGTGAACCAAATCAGCCATAGTTTTATTCGTTCCTTCGGTTATGTGAAGTGATCATGGGAATGCATCTACTGTTCGCAGTGTTCATTCCCTTACGAAGAAGGAATGCCTGAAGCAAAAGCGGCTTTTTGCTAAGAAAGTCGGCGATTAAAAGGCGATGGTTATCAGAACAGAGGCAAGCGTATGACTAACAAGCGAAGTTCGCGAGAAAAATCTGAACGAAAGTTAATGCGACGTTTCCGGTCCCTAGTCACCGTCATAATGATGGAGATCTTAATAAGAATAAAACGGTCTACTAAATATGCTAATGCCTCTTGGATTTTCCTTGTGATTTTCTAGAGAAAGGCATTGCTTTGTTAAAGTTTTTTTTTTCCCCTCCCGATTTTCACGCGTCATGTCCAACTGATATGTTCGGGATATGCAAAACGCGTGATTGTGTGAAAGGAACAAATGATAAGGCGCTTACATTTTACTTTCGGAAAGTATGTAAATCGTGTGCACGGAATGCTATTTATCCATTTTTTTAAATAATATTTATTGATCCTTGTTCGACAAAAATTTGTCTTTCAAGGGTATGAAAAATTACATTAACATCATACAGAATATGAGGTGAAACTAAATAGCAACCTCTAAACAAATTCCTGATATATAGACTTTTTTTTGAGAGTCATAATGATCTTAAAAAGAAACTATGTTTATAAATAATACATGATTCATGAAAATGTTTACAATAAATGATAGAAACTGTGAGAAGAGACAACTAAGGAGGATGTAAAAGATCTGTAGGATAACGTGATTTAATTCGCGGGAATGGATTAACTGTTTTTTTCCTAATTGAAAAGATGTATAAGCAGGGGAAGAAAAAAGAGAAGCATAAAATTTATCTGAGAGACGAAGGATCCAGGATTTTAGGGGAAGAATATTGTTTCGGTGCTTTTAATGCTTTTCTTAAATAATTTTTTTATAACCAATTTTTTAATTTTGCCCCCAAAGGGGATCTAAGTTAACGAAGGGCAATTATATATTTAAATATAGTTAATGCAGAATCTACAGAGAGGTGCGAATTTTTATTCAGAAGGGATATAATTTTAAAAGCTTAAGATTAGTTTTATTTATTATAGATAAAATATGTGTTTTCCATGTTAATTTAGTATCTAGTTGTAATCCGAGATATGTAATTGAAATATTAGAAGGAATCCAAGGAATTGCTTTATAATTAATAATAAGAGGATAAGTAGGAGAGATTCGTTTTAAAGAAAATATTTGCTTGTGACTTTTGATTATTTATCTTTATTTGCCAATTGTTAAACCAAGTAACAAGAATATTTAAGTCATCTTGTAAATTATCGCGTCATATTATAATGTCTGAATGGGAAGTAAATAAAGATGTGTCATCTGCCAAGAATGCTATTTCTGAATTAAGTAAATAAGGGATGTCTTAAATGTAAATATTAAAAAGAATAGGAGATAGAGGAGAACCTTGAGGTTATCCATGTTACGAAAAAGGAATTGTCGACCTGAATGGCTTTGGTGGCTAAGAGCGTGTTCCGATTCGGCGCTTCGGTCGGAACGGTCACTGGTTCGAGCCCAGCCTTGGGCATGGATTTTTCTCTCTGGTCTCGTGCGTGTGCGTGTGTGCACGCGTGTACGCGCTTGTGTGTGTACGTGTGTGTGTGTGTGTGTGTGTTTTGTCGGAGGGCCTCGCGTTGTGCTGACCCCAGATGTCCGCAGGTGTGTTGGTGTCTAGTGTGTACGGTGTAATGTGCGTCCCATGAAGCATAAAGAGTAACTGGCTGTCGGTTGGATAAAAGCTTTGGGGGGGAGGGGATATTAAAAGGAATTATTTTAGACAATCGAATAATTCACACTGGTGGAAATAAACAAGGTCCATGAAGCATAACCGAGCCTTAAAAAACATCTATGTATTTTTATAATTTTTAAGCTTAGTTTGTAACATTACATATCCCCACTAGTTTTATTTTTAATTTTATATACTTTATAAATCTATCGCTCAAATGTATTTAATAATGGACTTTACTAATTCTTGTATCTATTTTTGAAGTTCTCTTGACACATGGTGAACCAATGAATAATGGATCCCATAATAATCGTCGTGTCATTGAAAATAACATTCAAATCAGAAGACCCACAACACACGACCACAACCACATAATCAGACAAAAAATTCAAAATGTGCACAAATACTTACACTTCATATCAACATTTAATAGTACTTAAATAATTCTTTTAATTTTATATCTGAATTAAAATAGATTGGATGATTAGAAAGGGACTATTATGGATAATAATTAACGCTAATTATTAGGGATACTTAGAAGTATGCTGCTCTTCTAATACGAATTACTTGACATCCATTCAAAATACTTTTGAATCAATTCTTTATCATTTCCTTGAAGTTTTTATCATCTCGCTTACAAATCTTAATTGTGTAATGCATTCGATTTAAAATTCCATTCACTGGATTTAAAAGAAATTAGACATTTGGAATGATAATAGGTTTCCAGTAGAATTATAGACAATCACATATCTTCATTCTCATTAAATAGCCAATTTAATGTCGAATATAGGTGGCTACAATGTTTGGTTGCCCAGTTGTAACCACATCATCAGGCAGAAACGTTAAAATAAGGCAGATAAGTTGTTAGGTAAATGACAATGGACTTCAAGTGACCAAACCCAGTCACAATTGATCTAAACTCTGGTCACAACTGAGCCACGAAACGTAGCCATCTGCATTTCGCATTAAATCGGATATTTAATGTCAATGTTTGAAGATATTTAATTTTCTGTAGTTTTGTTGAAAACCTATGTTCATTCTAAAATATTAAGGCAATCATTTGGAGCAATAATTGATACTACATTTGGAAATTCCCTAGAAAGTTTTGCTCTTGGCTTGGAGATTTCGTGCCTCACTCTCTTGAAGTCATCTGTTCGTGAGAGTTTCTAGCCGAACATGTGTCGAAACGAAGAGCGAGTTAGTTTTGCTTCGAGCGGCGTCACGTGATCGCGAACTATCCTATTCGGAACGAGAAAGCGTTGCTGTGCGCGGGGCCGACCCTTGGGAGCGCGTTTTCCTTGCACCCCTCCGTTATGCTGCAGTTTCCAATTTCAAACGGTGCAGATATCTTTCTGATCGCGGAGAGGAAATTCCTTTTCCAAATGATATCACCAACTATTTGCCGTGTGAAATTGATTTTTTCCAGTCGCGTGAACTGCTGAGGGCATTATTCCCTGAAATGTAGTGTACCTTTTTATCACTTGATTGATTGTTAGTGATTCCGGGCGCGTCAACTACTGAAGTCATTAGTCCCGTAAGAGTAGTGCGTGCTTTTTAATCGGGAAGTGGTGGAGCTCTTCCCACGCTAGATGCCGAGATCCGGCGCCGACCTACTGTCGACCAGCGGGGTTTCCTCAACTAGGTATCTCCCACCAACGGGGCAGCTGCGACAAGCTCTAGGTTCCCGACAGGTCTCCCGCAATATGTGGTAGTGTAGTGCATGTTAGTGTAAGTGTGTGTGTAAGGGGAGAGGATAGGACAGGACAAGGAAGAGGAAGGGAAGATCACGCGCGGTCCGTTGCCCGTGTGTTAGGGTACTGCTACGGCTGTATTCCCCAGCAATCAGAAGGGTCCGCGTATTCCCCTGCCCTCTCTGTGAAGTCGTTCACACGACTCCTCGTTTCGTGGCCGAAAATGCCCGAAAAAAAAAAGAGCTGAGAAAAATTCTCATTATCTTAACAGTAGATCTACTCCGAGACTCTGCTTTAAGCTCTGTGCTGGAAAGTGTAACATTCAAGTAGGTCAAATAATGAATTGAGCATTCAATTCATTGCTGGTTTATGTGACGCTTCAAGTGTGTCACACTCCCTTTACGGTCGCACACCAAACGTGTCTGCGGCGGATCCGAGAGTAGTTTTGTTTACTCTTTTGTTAGGTAAGCAGTTGTTGTTTGGTCTTTTATTGTTATAATCGTTCTTAACACTAGGACTCGATTTACACGCCTTTCGTCCTTTTCACGGATGATTACGTGAGTTTTAACGAACGAGTGCATGCGTTCAGCGGTTCTACGATATTAACGTCGCCCTAACTGCTTTGCGCATGCGCGTTTTCGCTAAATCTCCGAAATCGTGATAGTTGTCTTTCAACGCACATGTGTAGCGTATATATGTATGTATTTGGCATTTTAGTGCAGGATTAATACTTGTGCCAGCTAGCGATGTTTTAAAGGCCTAGGATCTGATTTTTTGATTTATTATCCACATCTGGGGGTAAAGGAGGCGTATGGCCAGCATGACGTATTCCCATCGCCGTATCTAGCATACTTAGACTACCTGAGCCTTTTATATCGTCATACAGCTACAGAAACGGAGACATTTGTTCTAGAAAGCTTCAGCTCCATTTCGGTCCCGACCGAAAGTCGCAGTGAAGATCGCATCGAGGAAAGCTAGACAATGTCTATGAGCCACTCGAGGAGCGCTTATGTTTATCAGATGCTTACACATCAATTCTAAACCGTCGCCATGCACGATCGCTGTGTAGAAACTCCGGTGTCCTCTTATAGCCAGGGCTACCCATAAACACGTTGCAATCTTCAGTACGATAGCCTAGTCACTACGTATCTGACCCAGGAAAATGTTCCGGAAGTTTTTGTTCTCAACGGTTCTATGTTTTTGAAGGTTTTGAATTCGAATTTGGTACTGGGAGAGGTGGCTAATGGCATCAAGTGGAGTTACTGCAGTGCCTCTGACCAGGAGGTTCTGGGAGGTTCGTGTCCCGACGGTGGCAAGATTTCCGACACGAGCCAGATAGCTAGGTCGAGTTCTGTTGCTGTCTGGAGGAGAATTCTAGTGGCTGGCTACTCTGATCGGTAGTTTTCCATGGTTTCTCCGATTAACACCAGACGTGCTGGAGCGTGACAAACGGGCCACAGACCACGCGCGATCTTTCCTTCCTCTTCCTTGTCGTATCCTACCCCATACATCCACACACACTTACATGCACTTCACTACCATAGAGGCCGGGAGATCGGTCAGAAGCGTAGAGCTTGTCCCGGCTGTTGGGAGGTAGGTGGTTCGGGAAAACCCTCCTAGCCGACGGGAAGGTGGGCGCCAGATCTCACCATCCAGCGAGGCAATATCATCGCCACCTTTCCGAGCAAAAAGCATGCACTACACTTACGGGAAGAATGACCTTAGAAGTTGACTAGCTCAGAAGAACTAGTAATCAATCAATCGAATTTGATGTTTGTCACCTAAAAAAAATGGTCGGCTTCACAGGAATAATCGCCAAAAAAAAAACACCTAAAAAGATGAGAGTATCTGCGTCTGAAATAAAAGCTCCCGGTACGCGTTTGGAAGAAAGCGACACCTCGTGGGGTGCGCCGCGTGGACTTTCTCGCTCGTGCTCTCGCTGGAGGAGGTGCGCTATCGCGGGGCCCATCATCAGCGCCGCGCTCGAAAGCGGCGAATTCGTTCCAGGGTTTCGGCCGCGTCCGCGAGAACGCTCCGCACTCGGCGGAATCGCCCGATTGCATCTCGCTGTCAGTATTCGCTGCCATCCGCATCATGTTCCTCTTTCGCTTTTGACTACCTGAGAAGTCATAGTCCGTTGCATCCCGGCAGTTTCTGCATCCGCTGAGAAGGCATAGCCCGATTGCATCCCGCTGACAGGTATTGGCTGGCATCCGCATCACGTTTAATTCTCTTTTGGCTACCTGAGAAGGCATAGCCCGATTGCATCTCGCTGTCAATATTCGCTGCCATCCGCATCACGTCTTTCGCTTTTGGAACTAGGCCCTTCCCTGAAGGTTTGGCTGGATCCGCACTTTCTTTCGCTTTTGGCTACCTGAGAAGGCATAGCCCGATTGCATCCGCTGTCATATTCGCTGCCATCCGCATCAGTTCCTCTTTCGCTTTTGGCTACCTGAGAAGGCATAGCCCGATTGCATCACACGGTCAGTATTCGCTGCCATCCGCATCACGTCTTTCGCTTTTGACTACCTGAGAAGTCATAGTCCGATTGCTTCCGCTGACAGGTTTGGCTGGCATCCGCATCACGTTTAATTCTCTTTCGCTTTTGACTACCTGAGAAGTCATAGTCGGTTGCATCACACGGTCAGTATTCGCTACCATCCGCATCATGTTTCTCTTTCGCTTTTGGCTACCTGAGAAGGCACTGTTTGATTGCATCACGAGGTTTTTGTAAGTTTAATACCTACATCCCGAAAAAGACAGAGCCCGGTTACATCCCATTCGATTTTCTCATGAAGACAAAGAAGAGCTTGCCTAGGCATTATTGCTTCCAAGAACGCCCTTTATCTTTCATTTTTGAAGTACATGAAAGAGAAAAAGGAGATATACTTCATTTAACTTTGTTCACTTTATATTACTCTTGTATTCGAATAATCATATACACTAAAGGAAAGCTTGTTATTTTGGAATTTGTGTGTATCGAACTTTATTCAATTATCAAAACAGATTTCTACCGATTCCGTGCGCTTTTCCCACGGGAATAGAGTAAACAAATTCGGATACAAAATTGCATGATTCTTCTTATCATATGCACCATTCTAAATCATCTCCGGAATTGCACTAGAATACCGTAATTCTGACTTGTGTGCGAAGTTACAGCTCAAAAGAACCTTTAACGCGGATTGTACGACCGGAAATTCGATGTATTGTAAAGTGATTTCAATACTTTTTTAAAATAAACTATATCCAACTATGAACCTAGCACGTGATGACACTGCAAATGGGGAGGACATAATATTGTTAAAACGAGTATATAGATCTACAAATGTTCCACGGAGAGTTGAATATAGGAAATGGTAAAACCGATTTGGTTAGAAGAGCTATTGTTTGGTCTTACGTTCACAGGTTTGTTTTTGCCTATTTCTGTTTCAATATCATCCCTTTGTAGTATCATGAAGTTGTAGTTCGACCATCGAGTTCTGAATTATACCTTTAGATAGGAAAGAATTTGAAGTGCCGACTTTTTGGTAAGGAATAGAGGGAGATGTGAGGGAGATTTCGCGATATCTATATTACATTTCGCATTAATGAGGAATAAGCGATTTGACTTTTTTGTAATTCATGAAGTGAATTAATTAAAATTTATCGAGTTTTCGTGGTTCTAATTTTTATTTTTATGTAATGGAAGAATTCGCTTAAAATTCAATGTTCCCAGTAAATTTAATATATTGAGATATTCGAACGATTGATGTAATTATAAATCCAGAAGAAATCCCTTATAATTGGGATATATGTAGATTTTAGATGAGTTTAAATCGTAATGAGGATTTTTAATGTGAGTTATAATCGATGTATGTAGGACTTTGATACGAGTTATAATACGATGTATGTAGGACTTTGATACGAGTTATAATACGATGTATGTAGGACTTTGATACGAGTATAATACGATGTATGTAGGACTTTGATACGAGTTATAATACGATGTATGTAGGACTTTGATACGAGTTATAATACGATGTATGTAGGACTTTGATACGAGTTATAATACGATGTATGTAGGACTTTGATACGAGTTATAATACGATGTATGTAGGACTTTGATACGAGTTATAATACGATGTATGTAGGACTTTGATACGAGTTATAATACGATGTATGTAGGACTTTGAGACGAGAGTTTATAATATGATGTTGAGATGTGAGTATATAGTTGGAGATGCGAGGGAGAGACTAACAGTTGCGTCGTGCCCGCAGCTGCAGACGGAGTTCGTGGTGAGCAGCGACCGGTCCGAGTGCCGCGCGGGCGCGGGCGTGGCCGGCGGGTCGCAGGTGGTGCTGCGCTACGGCGCGCGGCCGTCGGCGGAACTGCTGCTGCACGGCGGGTGGGCGCCTGCGCCGGGCCGCAACCCGCACGACCGGCTGCCGCTGGCGCTGGGGCTGGCGCGCGCCGACCCGCTGCGAGCCGACCGCCAGGCGCTGCTCGAGGCGCTGGGCGTGCACCTGCCGCCCGCCCGCAGGGCAGGCCGCGCCCCGCCGCCCCCGCCGCCGCCCGGCGCGCCCCCGCCCACCGAGTTCTGCCTGCGCGCCGCCGCCCCGCACGGCGGCGACCCGCTCGACCCGCCGCTCAGGGCCTTCCTGCGCGTCTTCGCCATGAAGAGAGGTGCGTCTCCTCTTCTTTCTCCTTCCTGTTCTCTTGTCTTCTTCAGCCTCTTTGCTTCTTCTCTTCTCTTTCCTTTTCTTCGTCTTTTCTTGCCTTCTCTTTTTCTTTTCTTCAGCTCTTCGCTCTTCTCTTCTTTTCCTTTTCCTTTTCTTCAGCTCCTTCGCTGCTTCTTCTTCTATTTCCTTTTCCTTCGTCCTGTTCTCTTGCCATCTCTTATTTTCTTTTTCCTCTTCTTCAATCTCTTCGCTTCTTCCTCTTTTCTTCATTGTCATCATTTTCTTTTGGTCAATATGCTAATTTCAGACCCTGCTTATGCCAGTCAGTAGTGTCTCTAACTTTAATCGGTAGTCTCTGCTGTCACGCGAGCGAGCCTACAGTTTAATGTTAGTTTCTAATTGAGGCAGTACCGTGCTAATTGAGGCAGTGCAGTCCTAATTGAGGCAGTCTGGACGTAATTGAGGCAGTGCGGTCTGTACGTTGTCTATATAGTTATTATAACAGATATTATGTCTGTTATAATAATGGTATGCTATGTCATTATAGTATCGAATGCCCGCGAGTGTAGTAGTGGTAGAGTGTGTGGCGTTGCGCAGAGCACCTGCAGCGCTGGCTGGCGTCGGACCGCGTGCAGGACCTGCTGCACCCGGACTGCGCGCTGGACACCGAGGTGGAGGCGCGCGCCTGGGCCTTCCTGCTGGCGCGCACCCAGCTGCTGCTCTCCAGCTACCCCTCCACCCTGCAGGTAGCGCCCCGCGCCTTACTTAGACTCCGGGCCGTGTATTAGGCCGCACTAAATTCGCAATATGGCAGCTTGAAAGATTTCCTGTCGGAATAGCCAACTTATGAAACTATAACTCTGATCAAGTCTCTCGCTTTTGTTTTGTTTGTTGTCTCATTCACAATCCTCGCGCGGTCTCGAGTCTTGTCCACTGTTCAATAATACATGTTTCGTTTTTCGGTAGAATTAAAAAGAGATGTTCATCTATAAACGAATATTAACTCTGTGAATAATTATTAAGTTAATTAAGAATTATCTTTATCAACTATTGCGAACTTAACAACTGTTAAAAAATGTCAAGTGCAAATGAAAAATACAACCTCAAAAGTTACCTGCGGTCATACTTCTATGTTATTAATGCTTTTGAGATGTGTGTCAACAGTTCCTTCACGTTTTGAAGTGGTAGTAATGAGTTTTATTGAACGCAAATAAATACCACAATTATTGAAGTTAATTAACGTGATATACATGGTAGTTTTTAAGCGATCTAATGAATTGTTCCTAACAGTCCAGGTATGTCAATATCAATGCAAATGCATCCATTTAATTTATCTGTTCAATTATTCATTAGCTTTTAAAAGTAAGTTAAAAAAAATAATGAAAATCATCATTAGTGTAAGTAAGTCTTCAATAACTTATCCATTGTTACCAGTGACAGTTTTTGAATACGTGTTATCGTCAAAGGTTCAATATTAAGTATAGACCCAGATGTTGTTGGGCTATCCATTATTTTCCTGTTATAATTAAAATGAATTCAGAAAAAATAATAATAAATATAATATAATTAATTTAAAACAAGAAATACTAAAGGGACATTAACAACAAATAATGAACTACTATAACTATTTTTATTATTACTAAAGAAAACAATTGGAAAATAATAAATAGAACTCAAAAACGCCTAGTACTACTAAATAAATAAATTGAACGATAAAACGCAAAGAGCGAAGAGCACCAAAACGCAAAATGCAATTCTTTAGCAACACTCGTAAACTAACACAACTTCACTTGGATGGCTTTGAATGTTGGCGGTATCTACGGAAGTAGTCATTGTTTCATTGCAAACTTAAATTTTAAAAAATGTCCCTACCGCTTGAAGCTAATATATTCAGGGTATTTGTGTGACGGTTGGCAACAACTTTAGCCAACATAAAACGAATCGAAACTACCCTAAAACGAGTATAAATGTATGTTCTCATCCGACTGTGACATTTTTCAAAAGTTGTCCCGTTAGTTCGGCATTTTAGCTGGCCAGCAGCTTAAGATGAGTACGCGTTGTAATCGTGCGCCGGTAAACGGTGAATTTCCCTGAGAAAAATCTCTTATTGCCGGGCCCTGGTTACGAGGAAGTGGATAAATCTTGCCCCGTTCAACCGATTTCTCCAAAATTGATATTCCCCGATCGATCTCACTGATGGCGGCTTGAATTTTAAACCAATATTTTAATTGGGAGGGGTACTATTCATGAAATCCCTGAAACATTTTCAGAAAAGAAAGCTCCATTTTTTTTTATTAAATTTTGTACTCTGATAGCGTTAGGACGCTTAAGATCTCGTTTTGGTTGAAATCCCTGATTTTTCGAAAATTTCATAAGTTCAATGTTTTACACTCATTTATGCCAAACTTAATTGGGAAATAGCATCCACAACTTGTACAATGAATTAAATATCCCGGGCTTCCGGGACATACCATCCCGTCGGTCTTCCGTATTTTACAATGTTTGCCGAAGTGGTGGTTCCCACACCTCTGCTGCCTGAGTTAGCCGAAGGCCGCCTCCGCTAGTAGTCTTGCTTTACTGTTGGTACCGAGGGTCCCTGTTAACGCAATTCAGGAGCACACATTCAAAAGAGGACATGTCCATTTGACCAAAATTGAATTCTTCTGTTGTTTTTACCTAGAATTTTATTTCCAGAAAGAAACGTGAAAAGTCTTACAATACTTTAAGTTGTATTCCATTCATTGGGTTAAAGACGGTCTTGATTGATTGGTTTTTTCATGTTTCCGGGCGCGTCAACTGCTTTGGTCATTAGTCCCGTTAGTGTAGTTCTCGGGAGATGGCGGTGATCTTCCCCCGCTGGATGGCGAGATCCGGCGTCGACCTACTGTCGGCTACTGGGGTTTCCCCCTAACCAGGACTCTCCCACCAGCGAGGCACCGCCTCAGCCGGGACAAGTTTCCTACTGTAAAACAAAAGCATACTTGGGAAGTTCTGTCATCCTTGAGTGCAAATATTTCGCAATACATAGTTTGATTATGGAGATGGTGTATATTATAATAAATTTCACCATCCACTGAGGGTAGATTACAGTCACTTCCACTGACAAAAACATGAACTAAACTTACGAGACTAATAACTATAGCAGTTGTCGCGTCCTAAAACCAATCTAACAATCGATTCACGCTGCGCAAAAACTCTCTATTGTGCAAAGCATAGGTTTTCGCAACGGAGTCTGTAGCATCTTGGCTGTCCAGGATTGATTAATTGTTAGTGATTCCGGGCGCGTCAACTACTAGTGTCATTAGTCCCGTAAGTGCATTTTCTCGAGAGGTGGCGGTGATCTTCCGCCGTTGGATGGCGAGATCCGGCGCCAACCTACCATCGGCTGGCGGGGTTTCTCCCAACCAGATATTTCCCACCAGCGGTGCACCGCCCCAGCCGGAGCAACCTGTAAGCTCCCGACCAGTGTCACGGCGTGTGTGGTAGTGTAGTGCATGTTAGTATGTAAGGGAAGAGGAAAGGACAAGGAAAGATTGCGCGCGGTCCGTTCGTTTGGGTACTGCTCCGGCATTCGCCTGGTGTTGATTGGAGAAACCCCGGGAAACTACCGATCTGAGCAGCCGGCTGCCAGAATTCTCCTCCGGACAGCGTCAAAACTCGGCCTAGTTCATGTCGAAAATCCTGCCACCGTCGGGACTCGGTCCTAGGACCTCCCGGTCGGAGGGACTGCGGTTGATGCCCTGAACCGTCTCTCCCGGTTTGCTGTCCGGGAGGCGCCGCATCCTAGGCACAGCGCCAGTCTGCAACCTTCTTCAGGGCGAAAAGCGCATTCGTATTTCGCCCTGAGAAAGGCCTAAGAATGGCGGCAGAAACTTTGGCACTTGTGCGTTGGACGCAGCGTCTCCCGGGCAGCCAAGCAGCTATTCTGCGGTTTTTGCAGAGCAGCCTCTCAATTCCACTCAAGTCCTATCATCACGGTGGCATTATGGCACGGTTTTTTGCGTCTTTCTCAGTCGTTCCGCTAGTGTTTGGACATGCGCGTGCCGCTAGCACGAGACAACTAGCGGCACTACTGAGAATGACGTGAAAAACCGTTCAGTAAACGCGATTTCATTTTTGAGGTTTTGGCCAGGATTTCGGGAAATGCACCACCGTGCACCGTGGTGTCGGGCCTTGAGTGGAATTGAGAGGCAGCTCTGTCAAAATGGCAAAAATACTTCTTCATTGTGCCGTTTGTTTGGGCAGGAGGACCTGGCACTTCTGGAAGGCAACACCTTGACGCCCTGTTCGCGCTTGGCGGTGACGCTTCGCGCCTCCGAGAAGATCCTGCTGGAGGCGGCGCGCGATTATGCCGCTCCCCGCGTCCACCCCTGACACTGCCTGGGGGTCGCCTCGCCGACGCCAGCGCTTCCCACGGCGGTCGTCGCAAGCCAGCGGGCCCCGCTGCGGAGGCCCCGACTGATGGTCATGTGACCGTACATGGATATGGAATGTTAGGTTACGAAACAAGTCATAGTTTAAGAGATGCTATGCGGTGTGTGCCTGTGTGTGTTCTAAACTAGCGTATGGCTTTTTGCGGAAGGATGTATTTTGTAGAGTCACTTTTCTGTTATTATGGTTGAATAATCAAATAATCTTCCGATGAAATTGTTAGAAATAAAGAGGCACATGATGCAAAGAAAATTGTGTTCAAAGTTCGTACCCAGGGTACTTTTTCAGTATGTTTTTCTTTATTTACCATGCTGAGAAAACAATGGGAAACAATTAAAAACAAGACCTTTATAGAAGGGAAGTTTTGAACTGAATACGGTGTAGAAATACGAATCTTATTGAAAAATATTTGTCTATTAACAAAATGTTAATAACTAAATGGTTTGTAACCATTTCTAGAATTTCGTGTCTTTTTCAGTAAAGGTAACACGAAAATAAAATTATAGTACAATGCTTAAATGGTGTTTGGTGATTATTTCTGCCATTTTTTTAAATTGTTTTGTCATGTTATCTTAATCCGAACGCACATCTGTAGGAACCGCTTTCCAGAATCCGAACGGACGACTCCACAAAGTACTTTTGCATTACATAGGTAGTAATGCCTTTGCCTTTATACTTCATTTTAACTTGATAACAAAACACGATTGACCGTTGTTACATTGCAAATGTAACAAGCTACAAATATGTGATTAAAATAGAGGTTTTTATTGCAAAAACTATGCATAAAATAATGGTTGGAAGGGGTAACAAAAATGTCAGTGAACATTTTTTTCTATAAATTTACAAACTAATAAAATATCATCAAAGTCAGCTAGGATGATGAAACGGTCTCCAAGTCACAATATCAAGGAGAAAAAAAATCAGTGTGGAACACTTTAGACACTGTGATTTCTTGCTGGTAAATATTACAGGTTTCTCCGTGTTCTCAGCTCTCTTACTCAATTTGGAATGAGACGGATATCCTCCACAGCAGTTTTAATGCTTTCAGAAACAATCGTTTGGATTAACAGCAGGATACGCATTTTCATCATCTTTTTATTTTTCTTCACTTCAGTTTTTGGTGTCTCCTATTTTGGGGTTTTAAGGGAATGCACACCGAGTGATCTTTTTCTCCTTTTACTTCCAATTCCATCAGGGAAACAGCACTGGAGACATTTGGTGCCACTGTTTTCTGGTATTATGAATACTTCACTTCAGATTTTGCCGTTTTATGAAATAAAAAAAATGTGGAAGTTAATTTTAATTCAAATAAAAATTGTACTACCTTATCGTGGCGCCCCGACAGGTAATTTCATGATAACGTTTAGCCATCGCTCTCTGGAGAAATTAGAATTCCAGAGGGCGTTGATTTGACTTACCACTTCACCCTTATCATAACGAATGTGAAGAAATTGTTTCCCTTCCGCGTCAACTTGGAAACAACACCCGCAGAATTATGTATTATTTATAACCTCAAACTTTAAAGGCGAATTGACCAACGAATGTACTACATACTCGCGACTTTTCTTGAACGATGACCTTGTTCTCCTCCCTTGAACAATAAATAATTGAAGGCAAATGCTCGCAGCTAGGACTGATGACAACATTCGAAGCATTAAAACTTGGTTGGCGCGAAACAGAAGCTAGTCAAAGCTAGTTGCTTTCATAGTCGAGAACTTCTGTTTATCTTTATTACCATTATCTAAAGAAATGGCTAAAGTAGGTCCAGATCCTCCAAGGGAGGCACTGTAACGTTTCAACTTCACTGGCGGGTTTGCCAAAGTTAACATGAGATGTAAACAAATATTGGAAACATTGTTAAAAGTTACGATAGTAACGAAAATTGTTGATATGATATAAAAGGTTGAGAGATTGAAAGACGAAAACGATGTTGATAAAAGTTGAAATTAGGAATTGTATGAATTGTATGTAACTCTGAAAGGTGAAATAAATTGTTATTTTAAAGAAAGAATCTATCTCATATGATATCTGAAAGTGAAGAACGTCAAAGAATATAATAAACAACATGATAAAGATACAACATAAAAAGGATGTTGTATGATATATAAAGTTGTAACGGCTAGTTATAGGCAAGGTAACGTGGACGTTACAAAATTGGTAGCGCAGTGGTACGACGTGGAAATTGTTAGAAGAAGTGGTGGAACAACGTGGTGTACCTGGATTTGTAGTTCGGGGAAAGGGTGTTCAAAGAATCAGAGTCATCAGTCTGAACTGTGAGTGGTTGCTGTGGTTGTAATCAAGACGTATTAATTGGTGGAGTGAACATTTATACGAAGGAGAACTGTGGAATGTTTTAACCAAGTGGTGGAACAACGTGGTGTGCCTGATTTGTAGTTCGGGAAAGGGTGTTCAAAGAATCAGAGTCATCAGTCTGAACTGTAGTGGTTGCTGTGTTGGTAATCAAGACGTATTAATTGCGTGGAGTGAACATTTATACGAAGGAGAACTGTGGAATGTTTTAACCATGTCTGGAGATTTTGAAGGACCTAGAAACTGTCAGATTGAAACTGGAGTGACAGCTGATGTGTGAACGGTATTCAGATAGATTAATTTAAGTGTTTCTTTCAACTGGTCAAACAAAGATAATGGCTTTTTAAGTAAATGTAAGAAAAGTCAATTAATCAGTTTAGCTAGAGAATTGAACTCGAGGTTTGGAGAAAGAAACTGTTAAGAATATTATAAAAAATATCGGAAACAGAGGATTGATGATGAAACTATAGTAAAAGAGATTTTAGAAACAGTAAGGTTGAAGAAGAGGATAGAAAAGAGGAACAAGAAAGGGAGGATAGGATACAAAGGAGAAACACTAAATTGAACTGGCAAAAATTGAGTTGGAAAATGTAAGGTGATGTAAATACTTCTGAAACAAACAATATAAATAATGAAGGTCAATTAACTCAGGGATTACAAAGTAAAAATTCATTGAAACTCACAAGTGCATGAAACATTTTCAATCAAATGAAAATGATATTTCTTATACCTTCAACAATTTGAAAATTTTGCTTCTGCTGATGACATTTCTAAAGACCAATGGGGACCTTTGTTAATGACACATTTGCCAGGACATGATCGAATATATAACGAGAAAATGGTAGGAAGTAAAAGATTATGATGAAATAGTGAAAATATTATTGAGTAAATACAAAGTAACTGAGAAAAATTACGACAGAGATTCCTTTCGATCAGAAAAACACCAGATAAAACGTGAAAGATATTGCTTATGAGCTAAAAATAAGTCTTAATGGTTGGTTAGAAGGCGTAAATGTATACTCATTTGAGGAAATAAAGGAATTACTAATAACGGAACAAATAAACGATCGTTCCATTTGTAGTTAAAGAGCATCTAGTTAGCAAATGGACTAAATATACAAAACCTCGTGACATAGTTGAAGAATTAGAAAATTATGACATTACTAGAGAAAATTTTAAATTGAAAACTTGTGATCATATTTACTAGAACAAAAATAAGATTTATAAATCAGCTGATACTACAAATTCTATGAGAAATCCAAAATTCAAAAGGGAAAGTAATAAAAAGTTGATACAAAACAGGAAATTGAGGAAGGATTCAAGAAAGGAAAGAAGTACATTGTTATTTTTGTAACGGTATAGGACATATAAAACCATTTTGCCAAAATATAAAAATTGGTTGAAAAGAATATAGGATCTGAGCACGTTAATTGTTTAAAAACTTCAGTAAAGATTTATTAGCACCTTATCTCAAGCTTATATAAATGGAAAAAATTGAAAATTTTAGTGATTCTGGTGCTTCTATAGATTTAATAGGAAGAAAAATGTTAGACAAGAACATTATATTGGAGAAAGTGTCTGGGTATGTACTCCTAACAGAAAATCCCATATGTTTGCCTGTAGCAGAAGTAGAAATCTGTGCCAATTGGAAAGGTTTATGAAAAGCGTAGTAGTTTCAGATAAGTTAGACAGAGATGAGTATATATTAGGAAATAAAACTGCAAAATTGATAAAAGAATTGGATAGAGATCTTAGAGATGAAATTAACCTATTAAACGTTAATGAAGGAGAGGAATGTCAAAATAATAATGAAATAGAAACGGACGAAGAGTCTGAAGAGAATGGGAATCCATGGAAATAGAAAATCAAGAGTATGATATAGATGACAAGAGTAAACATTTCACCAAATTTCACGAAGATGTAAAGGATGTTTCAAAATTATTAAAAATAACAAGAACAGAATTTATTAAAGAACAGATGGAAGATCAAGAATTACAAAAAATTAGATCCCAAATAGAAATGAATCTAAATTTAAAATTAAACAAGAACTACTGATTTTGAAAAGATAATTTGAGGATTGAAAAAGGATCTATCGTAATTCCAAAGAAATTTAGAATGAGATAATGATGTTATCTCACGAATGCTAGGAGCCCATGTAGGAGTGATAAAACCAAAAGAAATCTAGACCATCATTTCTATTGGCCAGGATACTATAAAGATATTCAGGATTATGTGAAAACATGTGATATATGTCAAAGGGTTGGATCAGGGAGATAAATGGAAGGCAAATTGAAATTGGTTCAATAATTCGAAGTATTTTCAAAAATTTGTGTTGATACTGGTAGGTCCATTGAGAACCACGTATCTGGAAATCGTTATTTGTTAACAGCAATTTGTAAGTCAAAATACCCTGAGGCGGTTCCATTCGGATATAAATCGAAAACAATAGTATACGCTTTATTAGAAATCTTTATGGTTAGGATTTCTGAAATCAAAGTGATCAAGGAAGCTCTATGATGAGTCAACTGACTATTCAATTTTGAAGATCTGGAATTAGAATTTCGCATAGCTCTGTTTATCATCCACAAAGTAATAGTGTAGAAAGATGGCATGAAGCATTAAACAGGGTCTTACGAGGGATTTGTCTAGAACAAAAGAGAATTGGGATATATTTATACCTTGTGCTTTATTTGCACTACGAACAACAGTGCATGAAGCTACGGATATTCTCCAGCTGAATTAGTTTATGGCACTAATTTCTTAACACCACTGACTTTGCTCAAAGAAAGTTGGTAATAGAGAACCGAAGAAGAAAATACTGTTGTAAATTATGTTTTACATTGTTAAATAGATTGCAAAGTATAGAGAAATTGCTAAAAGAATGAACGAAAATCAGAAAGTAAAAAAATAAATTGTATTATGATAAGAAAGCTCATTCAAAGTTGATGATAAAGTTTTAATCTTATCACAAAAAGGTGATAAATTGTAATTAAATTGGGAAGGACCAGGCGAGATATTAGAAAGATATCAGATATGAATTATGTAGTCAGGTTGCATACTAATGAAAAGGAAAAGGTGAGGGATCAATGTATCATCATAATGTTAAACCATATCATTCCAGGAATAGTAGTATTGTTCAAGAAATTAATATTTTAGAAGAAAGGGCTAGGAAATTGAATATGGAAAAAGAGAACTGAATACAGAGGAAGGATTTGAAATTATTCAGAAAATGATTAAAGATGATGAAGTTGATACTAGGTTGAATAAAAGTCAACTTATGGAATTGAAAACAGTGCTATTAGAATTCAAGGAAATATTTACTTCTCAACCAGGAAAACTGAATTAATAGAACAGGACATAGAATTGGAAACAGAAGAGAAAATACGTGTAAACCATATAGACTGACTCTCGACAAAAAGATATGTTAAAGAAAGAGATTGATAAAATGATAAAGGAGAAATTATAATAGAAGGAGATTCAGAATATATGTCACCTATGATCTTAGTCGAAGCACCAGGTAAAGATCCTAGACCGTGTGTAGATTACAGGAAACTCAATAAGATTACTAAAACCAAATATTTTCCCATACCAAATATTGAAGAAAGGATTGAGAAGTAGCAAATTCAAAATTTATTACTATAATAGATTTATCAAAGGATATTGGCAAATTAAATTAACCGAAAAGGCTAGTCATTATGCGCATTTGTAACACCATTTGGTACTTACAGACCTTTAAGAATGGCGTTTGGTTTGAAAAACGCTCCGTCGATTTTGTTTATTAATGCAAAGTCCTTCGAATTTACCTCTATGCTTTACCATATTTAGACGATAGCAATTCTATCCAAACATGGAAGATCATTTGACAAGGCTCAAAGAGGTTTTAAAAGAATCAAAGAACATGGTTTGACTATTAAACCAACCAAATGTAAATTTGCTCATAGTAAGGAATGTATTTAGGTCATTTAGTTGGTCAGGACAACTGTCCATCAGAAGCAAAAATTAAAGCATTTGGATTTCCTAAACCTAAGACTAAAACCGAGATTAGACAACTATAGGTATGATTTCCTATTATAGAAAATATATTCCCAATGTTTCAGAAATATTATCCCCACTTTCTGATCAAACAAAAGGAAAGGCAAAGAGGGGGAAAATTGTTTGGAACGATGAGTGTGAAAATTCATTTAAACAAATAAAAAAAATTTTAACTTCCAAACCTGTATTAATGGCACCTAATTTTGAAAAACCTTTTACGCTTTATACTGATGCGTCAGATATAGGAATTGGGATAGTGCTAAGCCAAAAAAATGATCAAGGGGAAGAACACCCTATTTTGTATTTAAGTAAGAAGTTAAACACTGCTGAGAAAAATTATTCAACAATTGAAAAAGAATTTTTTGCCGTTGTTTATGGAATTCAAAAGTTGAAACATTATCTTGATGGAAATTTACCTCACTGTGGTTTCAGATCATAACCTCTCAAATATATTAAAGAAAAACAAATGCCAATTGTAAAATTTTAAGATGGAGTTTGATATTGCAAGCTTATAATTTTCAGATTCAGCATAGACAAGGTAAAGCACATGGAAATGCCGATTGTTTAAGTAGAGGTTTCGCAAATTCATTTCCGGACTAATCTAGTTGTCATAAAATAAGAGTTGTTATTGTATACGAATTTTTAAAATTTGATTATAAGATTTATAAATTTTGGCACCAAGGTGACCAAAATTCTTGAAAGAGGGAGTGTTTGTAACGCTTTCAACTTACACTGGGTTGCAAAGTTAACATGAGATTAAACAATATTGAAACATTGTTAAAAAGTTATGGAATTGTATGAATTGTGATATGATATAAAAAAGGTTGAGAGATTGAAAGACGAAAACGATGTTGATAAAAAGTTGAAATTAGGAATTGTATGAATTGTATGTAACCTCTGAAAGGTGAAATAAATTGTTATTTTAAAAGAAAGAATCTATCTCATATGATATCTGAAAGTGAAGAACGTCAAAGAATATAATAAACAACATGATAAAGATACAACATAAAAAAAGGATGTTGTATGGATATATAAAGTTGTAACGGCCAGTTATAAAGGCAAGGTAACGTGGACGTTACAGCACCTAAAACTCCTATCTAGTGTCGCTGCTGTTGTCTACCCAGAGCGATGACCTGGCCACATACGTAGCAGGTTGACTTTGATTTTCAAGAGGTTGGCGTTACTGTAAATACCTTTGGCCACCTTTGTAATTAATATCCCTACTCCGCCCACATTTCTTCAATCCATCGTTCAAGAAAAGTTGCGCGAGTAGTAGATTGGCTGAAGCGTCTCCATCTTTGCAGCAAATTCAGGCCATGTTTTTTGCAGTCAAAGCGGCACCCTCTTCTAAAGTATTCTACTATCCCGTTAGGCGCTGGTTACCGCCACGCGTAATATAAACCCTCTTACTCTGTGTTCCACAACCAAAACACAATCATTTAAAAACGAAATCACAATGTGTCAGGAGACCTAATTGAGAAAATTTAAAAACACTTTGTTTCCTGCATCGATTATTGTCGTAAGAATGAAAGATGTTGAAATGTTATTGTAGTTAGTATAACGCCTGAACGCGAATGTTATTGCAGTAAGAAACAAATAAACCTCACAAATAAGCCGGAAAACTTGAAAAATGATATATTTGTGGTTTGATGTCCTCTATTTTTACAGTTATATGCCGAACGTACGTAGTACCCGTACGCCGTACGTAGCATTGTGAATATTATTATTTCAACCACCAATATAATTTAAATACAGATAAACGAAAAGACAACAATATAGAAATAAGATCTGATACAAACAACTCGTCGATTCAGAACAACAGTTCTACACGCCACCGCCAGGTACCTCTCATGTTTTGACTGCAAACAACTTGGCGGCCCCGAGTTTCGAGCGGCCACCAAGAGCACTCAAACCATAGGGACAGCCACTATTATATCCTAGCTCATTGGAATTGACACTCCTCTACTTCATCACGATGCTCCGGCATTCGGTCTACACAGTTAACAAAAAAACATTTTTAAGTCTCTCTCCGATGTATTTTATTCCAAAGAACTCGTTCGCTGGATACTTCTAAGCCATACTTAATGCTTCGCGATGCATGTCGGAAGTTATGACAAGACTCCGGTCTAATAACCTAGGTGATTAACATAACCTTGAGCCTGTCTTATGCATAATTTCCAATACATACAATACGCCAACATCATTTTTAATAAATTAAAACGCGTCATTTTCATTTGAGCCTCTTGGAGGGAAACTACTTAGAGAAGGAAATACTCCGCCTATCAACGTTTAGGTCGACACCGGATCTCGCCATCCAACTGGGATCACCGCCACCTCCCGAGGGGGAAACACGCACTACACTTACGGGACCAATTACCTTAGCCATCGATGCGCCCAGAAACACTAACAATGAGTCAAGCAATGAGGATTGTTGACAAAATAGTATAACGTAAAATATATACTATTTTGTATAAAACGAACTAGAGATTTCATATTATACATGTTTTGTGGAAATAACCAAACCTCACTCCTCTTGCCTCGAGCAAAAAGAGGTTCAAATATAAAATTATGCAGCATTTTGAATTTTGAGTTAATGCTCTCTTCAGAATTGCAAATTGGTCTACCTTCCAGCAGCATGTCGTACAGTACAGTATTCGTATTGACAGAAGTGTGAATGTAAGAATGATGCATTTCAATACAAGGTGAAAACTTGAAACTCGTTTTATCTTAACACCTGATTTTGTGAGTGGTGCCACTATTGCTGCCCATTAACAATATAAAACTTTCACGACCCAGAGAGGCTTTTCTTCTAAAGTCTAATAAACAAATAAAATGATTTTAATAATTAATTTAATGTAAGTTATATTGATAATATGAAATGAGGTTGCAATTGACTCCATAGAGGATTTACATCCCCCCTCTCCCTTGACTTTTTTGGTGTTCATTATTAAGCTTTTGTGTTCGATATTCATCTGCATACATAATTTTTTATTGACTCAGTTCATATGCTTTCTTCCCAAAGATGTGGCTGTTCAAAGTGAACATTATAGATATCATTTAGACAAAAGAAATATTGAAGATTATAGATATTATGTGACCATGATTCCTTGTGAAAAATGTTGTGTAGTAATTTCTAATTAATCATTTTTAGAGAAAAGACTGAAAAAATAAAATGAATTAAGTAAGAGACCAAATATAATTTGTATAAAATCCCCCCAAGATAAGATAAAGAACCTGCCTGGCATTCATTTACCTGCCACATAGACTACTGTTTGGAATTTTGGCACCAAAAACACTCCAGATTGGAGTGTTTGGCACCAACTATTTTTTGACTCTCATATTCTCCACCATTTTATCCATTATTTGTGTAATTTCCTGACTGAGTGAATGTAGAATCTGATTAGGAATGGAATTTTTGGAGAATTTAATTTTGCAAGTCATTAGCCAGGATTCTTCTACAGGTCAAAAGCATGGTAGAGTTAAGATTTTCCAAACTACAGCCAGCGTCATTAGCCAAATTGCTTAACTGCACTTTGTAATGTTAGGGAAGTTAAGCAATTTGAGATACCGCAGATACCTGGACAGGTGACCATCTGGGAATCATGGTCACTAATGGCACCAAGCCCCTAGCTGAAGGGATAAAAGGCACTTGCTGACTGTGACACGATGAGGCAAAACGACACATTAAGTTTAATAAGACATTTTGAAATACATACTGATTTCAGTTAGAATTGTTTAGTTAGAAAAAAAATTGTTTAGAACATTAAATTGCCAATACACTGAAATTTATTAGTCCTTCCTCTCATTGTATTTAATGGTAACATACAAAACATTATATTCCTGTAAATTGGGAAAAATATGATTTAGTTTCTCACAAGAAAAAATTAAGAACATAAAATTAATCATGTTTTCTAAACAGGACAACAATTTTAAATTATTATTGTTATATTGTTCTTGATCTTATTTTTAAAAAAGTCACATTCCTTTATATTATGTTCTGAAAGTCTTGTGTTGTCCTAAATTTGGTCCCCTGACCACCAAGGTATATATTGTATCTAATCGTTAATTTGCCACTGCAGACCTACTATCACATTATTTGTTTTAAATGCTTTGTATCATTTTCACTTTCTCATCAATATTTCTGACTGGGTAATTACTACATAGTCAACTGATTTTGTTGAAATTTAAAATGGAAAGGACAATGTGAAAAGAAAGTGATTCTACAAAATATATTCAATAACATCTAGCTAGCTATATGTTGTTAATCTGGTAATCATTAAAGTGAAAGAATTGAAAATTTGTACACTCTTGTTAAAATCTGGAGAACATTCAGATTGGTGGACTGCATTTAACATGATCAGTTAGTAAAATTATTGTCTTAAATATTGCCCAGGTTTCTACTCATCTCAGCTGTGATCTGTTGGTGAAATGGAGTAAACCATTAATTAGTTATAGATATGAATTGAGTCACAATTTCATCAGAAAATGAATGATGAATGCATAAATACATGTGTGATCATTGGTGGTTACCATTGGTATTTGAGAATCTGCGTTAAAAAATTGTGAAATAAAATAACTAATGAAAACTGTGTGTGGTGATATTTTCTAAGGAACTGAAATAAATATCAATATTAACTTAAAGCCATTATCTAAGTCCACTATCAAACTGCTTAACATGTAAGGAGTTTCTGAAAGTTGTAACTAACAGCTAAGTGTTCTAATTACCAATGAAGAGGTACCAATGACTGAAGCATTAATGTGAAAGTAACTGGTTATATTGTAGGAGAAAACAGAATATTGGAGTGAATATTTACAAACCATAATTAAATAGTCACTAGCATGTATGAATAACAAAAAAACAAACAACAAACTAAAACCAAAATGCTTCTTTTTCCGAGCTTAATGTATGTATAAGAATGTTTTGTGGTGTTTTCAAACAATAGAGCTTTTAAATTTCATTATTCTTAGAGTTGTCAAAGTTGTGTTTAAATTA